>CM076689.1:20731996-21931996 GCA_038501925.1 Xenopus petersii | reverse complement strand
TACAAGGAACTGATCCTGGGAAGAGTAGGAATCAGGGACCAGAATGGAAGAGGCAGGATATAATAAACAACAATCAAAGCAGACATACAGTAACATACAACAGGCAGTAAATGAGCTCAGAGCTGGGGATTATATAGAGAAGCTGACAGCAAACTCAAGGCAACTGTATCCACATTATTTACTTACTACCTGAAGACTCAAGGATAACAAAGCATTGAACCAGAAACCTAGCTGTTTGATCCTATGAGGTATAGCAAACGGCATAGTAACAAAGAAAATATAGTATATAAGGAGACAAATCCACATCCACAGACCCAATAACTAAATCTGGTGTTCGCAAAGTAAAAAAAAAAGAAAAATTTGCCATTTATTTTACACAGCTTTTTGCATTTTTTTTTTGGCGAATTTAGTTTTACACAGCATAATAAATATACCTCCTTTAATGCGTTTTTTACTGAAAAAAAAAACCAACCACTTAAAATCAAATAGTCAATGCCCCTAAAAACCTTAAAAAACATTCACTGATGGTGTTTCGCTGAAGTAACTTCACTTTGAGAAAAATAAGGTGATGCCTCCTCTTCCCAACCCCAAAAAGCGTTTTTTCTGCTTGCCTACATTGGAACTGGTGGGGCCAATCTCACAAACACCTAGTCCACCTATGCAGCCCTAAGCATTTCACCGCTTTTGTATGTTTAAATCCAGGCAGGATGATGCAGTTACAGGGAATTAGGCAGTAATATTATGGCCTTGGTCGCTATAGTTGGGTTTTTATAGTTTGGTAACCACTTAAAGGAAAACTATACCCCCCCAAAAAATGTAGGTCTCTATTAAAAGATACTGATTAAAACAGCTCATGTGTAAAACCCTGCTTCATGTAAATGAACCATTATCATAATAATATACTTTTTTAGTAGTATGTGCCATTGGGTAATCATAAATAGAAAATTGCCATTTTAAAAAATAAGGGCCGCCCCCTGAGATCGTAAGATTCACTGTGCACACATACAAACCACATGTAAGGTCACATGAGCCAATTAACAGACAGAGTTCTGCCTTTTGCTTCAACACTTCTTCCTGTTACAGTTAGGGGCCGATTCACGAATTTCGGGTGAAGGATTAGAATAAAAAAAAATTCGAATTTCGAAGTATTTTTTGGGTACTTCGACCATCGAATTGGTTAAATTCGATCGAATTCGATCGAATTCGAACGATTCGAACGATTAGAAGTAAAAATCGTTCGACTATTCGACCATTCGATAGTCGAAGTACTGTCCCTTTAAAAAAAACTTCGACCCCCTACTTCGGCAGCTAAAAGCTACCGAAGTCAATGTTAGCCTATGGGGAAGGTCCCCATAGGCTTGCCTGTGATTTATGGATCGAAGGATTTTCGTTCGATCGTTGGATTAAAATCCTTCGAATCTAACGATTCGAAGGATTTAATCGTTCGATCGAACGAAAAATCCTTCGATTGATCGATCGCAGGATTTGCGCAAAATCGTTCGACTTCGATATTCGAAGTCGTACGATTTTAATTCCCAGTCGAATATCGAGGGTTAATTAACCCTCGATATTCGACCCTTCGTGAATCGGCCCCTTAGTGTTGTAGTATTTCTGGTCAGGTGATCTCTGAGGCAGCACAGATAGAGTCACGAAATGGTGGTTCAAGGCAAGAGATGTAAAAGAGCAATATTTATGTAAATATATATTCCAGTTTGGTAAGATTCTTTAATATGTCATTCAATTTGATATAAACTCTGTTGCTTAAGTATTCATTTTGGGGGTATAGTTTTCCTTTAAAGAGTAACTATCGCGAAAATGAAAATTTAATATTAGCTGCAGCACACTTAAATAGGAAACTTTTTAAATACAATCAATAAAAAATTCTGTACTGTTTCTGAAATAATTCAGCTCTATTACTTCTGCTAGGAAAGGGAGCCCCCTATAAGATATATTTGATCATTCATCTGACACCCAACTGCTGCACAAAGACAGAATGAAGAGAAACAGATGCTGAAAGAGGAATAGTGAAGATAAACTTGATTATTTCAGAAACGGTACAGGATTTTTTAATTGATTGTATCTAGAAAGTTTCTTACTTCAGTATGAGGAAGCTTATCTTAAATTTTCATTTTCCTGATAGTTCCCCTTTAAATCAAAGTTGAATTATTTTGATTTTATTGGGACAGAAAGCATTAATTTGTATTTTGCATAAACAACAGAAAACAGTGTATTTTTGCATGAAATTATCAACCTGTACTATTGACTTACATTGAAAAGAAACTGGTTTATCACGTAAACCCCCGTGCTGATGTGCACTTGAGATGCTCTTTCACTGAGGATATTCAAACAGTTAGAGACTGAGTTTGTCAGAGGCCCAAGGCTGATAACGTGGGCAAAAATAACCACACGCCATATGCAGAGATTATGCAAAATAGTTTTTATTCTATATAACCCAATTTCTTTTTCTAATAAGATGATTGGGGGGGGGAGTAAACGACACTGCTGTGTTAGAAGCATTTGCATTTGCAGCATCACTTTTATGTTTACACTGAAGCTGATGTATTTGTGTGTAACAATAGACACCGCAGATGTGGCTGTTGGGTTGCCCATTGTGGGTCTGACTTACGTATGTATCAGTACTTGTGTACAAAACAAGTTCCAGGACTTTCTAACAATTGTAGGGTTTTCTATCTTCTATCTTTTTCTGTTTCGTTCTGTGCCCTAGGTCTCTACGAGAAGGTTTCATAAATGATGCCTAGGCACAGGACTAGGTGCATGGGTGCATATACAGTATACCTCTATAAATTGCCATGCACAATGTTCTTGCACCTCCTTACATTCATGCCCCCCTTCCTTTCCTAACAGACTTGCACCCGTTGCAAGAACAAGTGCAAATCCTTCTGCTTCCAGTATCTTGTGCAGTAAATTACATGAATGTTGTAGGAATTCTCAGGGGCAATCCTGGGGGTGTTGCAGTTTGAGCTAAAACATCAGCCTCGGAGAAGGTCAAAGGGGGGCATATTTTCTTTTGCCTTTCAGAATATCTAAGCTGGTCAACTTCCAAACCCTTTAAGCAGCTGCTTCCATAGCCCTGGTCCTGGTGGCATTCATAGGGTAACTAGTATGTCAGGTTCATATCTGCCTACTTGTAAAGTCACTTTGTTTCCATTGGATGTGGTGTCTTTCCTGTAGTTTATTAACCCTTAACCCTTATTAACCCTATGGTTCTGCTCCTGTACCCCGTCCAAGGTACAATATATCAAGCTATCAGTATAAACGTGTAGGTTGGAAAAGACCAGGTTTACGCAGTGCTTTGCTGAAAAATTTCTTTATTTGACACTTGGGGGCAGATGTATCAAGGGTCGATTATCAAGGGTTAATTAACCCTCGATATTCGACTAGGAATTGAAATCCTTCGACTTCGAATATCGAAGTCGAAGGATTTAACGCAGAAAATTCGATCGAATGATTAAATCCTTCGTATCGAACGATTTGAAGGATTTTCATCCAGCGATCGAAGGAATATCCTTCCATCAAAAAAACTTAGGCAAGCCTATGGGGACCTTCTCCATAGGCTAACATTGACTTCGGTAGCTTTTATCTGCCGAACTAGGGGGTCGAAGTTTTTTTTAAAGAGACAGTACTTCGACTATCGAATGGTCGAATAGTCTAACCTATTTTTCGTTCGAATCCTTCGATTCGAAGTCGTAGTCGTAGTCGAAGGTCGAAGTAGCCCATTCGATGGTCGAAATAGCCCAAAAAACACTTCGAAATTCGAAGTTTTTTTACTGCGAATCCTTCACTCGAATTTAGTGAATCGGCCCCTACATGTTTCAAGCCAAATTGCCCTTGATCAAGTGTACTAAAAACCATTCACACACATTCTTTATAGAAACACAATGGGAGGAGTTTAAGGTAACGCACCCCTTGTTTAGGGTGGGGGAAGGGGTTAACCTTCTCAATACAAATATGTGCAAACAACCTCTTGTGCAAATATATTAGTCCAGTTATTAATAACTTTAAAACATGTGCCGATGTATTAACAATGACATCCAATGTGCTCTGTGTCCATGTTCAAAAAAATTTTTTCCCACCATATGTGCTGATTTCAAAACCACTGTTGAGGGCTTTAGGTCAACCTGGTTAAATAAAAACATATTTACAAAAAGATACAATTAAAACCAATCAAAAGCCTAGAACTGCAACTTAGTTTGCCTACTAAAACTGTAACTTGACACATAAGTAGCAATAGATTTTTCCATCTTCTTCACACAATATGTTTCTGTTTGGGTAGCTGATTTTGTTTACAACTCGTCTATCGCTGCCCATATAGCAACAAAATATCATTATATAGTAACTTTATTTCTTACGAATTGTAAGGATAGGGCTGGACTCACTTGTATCTGTGGGATAAAAGAAAGCATATATTAACTTATTACAAGAAGCATTTTACACTCCACTGATCATTCAACCCAATTGGATGCATGCTCTCCAGTTTCTTTATCCACACAGCTTCTCTTTGTAAGAGCACCTTCTTCCTATCACCTCGTCTTGTCTACTACTTCTACAACTAGCAATCTCAGCTGTGATACATTATGTTTATTTTCGGAGAAATGTCGGGACACCACTGTGTCTGTACTGGTATTAGGGACAAAGTTCCTTATATTCCCTTTATGCTCTTTTATTCTTTCCTTCACGCACCTAGATGTTTGCCCAATATAGAGCTTACCACAAGGGCATTTTAATAAGTACACCACAGAACTTGATGAGCTGCCGTAAAAGGTTAATGTTTTGATTTGGTGCAGAATGGTTTCTAACTTGTAACTTGAGTCTGAGCAGGTGTTCAGCTATAACAACTATGTCTGACCTGCTTACGTCTATACAGTCAATTTTAAATGGCTTTGAAAGAAAAGTTTGCGGGGTAAGCGTGCTGGCTGCCCTTGCACGCTCCTGGTAATAAAACCTTGCACTTTTTCATTTCTTCAACTAAATTAATCTAATCAGCATCACTTTCGGGAAACAGCTCTTTCTAATGAGATGAGAAGAGCCAACAAATTTGTATTCCTTTCACCATCCGCTGGCATTCGCTTATAATTGGCAGAGAAATCCCTGCATTAAATGATTGCCAGGAGCTATATTGCATCCGCTTTACACAGAGATAGCTTTAAAGAGCCACAGAGTATGAATGGCTCCTGCTTTAATTCTGTTACTAAAACATTTATTCCCACCATATTCATTATTATTATTATTATTGCTCCTTCTTCCAGTCTCCATAAACACCCCTTTGGAACCTTTTTTGGGTCTAGAAGATCTTACAGGCCTTAAGAATAAAAGGCATTTTTTATGGCATTTGGAAAATATCTGAAGAAATTTGTATTAAAGGACAAGTAAACCTTAATACACTGGTGGGTGTCAGCCATGCACCCCCTGGTTGCTACACAGACTGGTGCTTCTTTTCAAAAAGAAAAAATGCAGTGGCCTGGGGAATGTTCTATAGCCGCACCATCATCTTACTATACTCTGCACAAGAGTAAGTAGAATATAAATTAACAGTTGTATTTTATTCTGCAATTTAAATTTTTTGGGCTAGAAATTATGAATGTAAATAATGGTTTAAAACACAGGAATTTTTGATATTTAATAAGATAAAAAAAAACTGAGAAAAGCTCAAATGTAAAAATGTGGCATCTGAAAGCTTGATAGGTCATGTAGAAACCAATAAGGGCTGTCCTAGCCAAAATGTAAGCTATCAATTAATTTCATGTTTTTTTTGGGGGGGGGGGGGTTGGAGCTTGCAGACTCACTAAAATGATGAGTAAAGTATTTTTTTCCAGGATTTTATTCAATTGAGTTTTTTATATTCTGATTTTTAAATCAGATAATAAGGTAACAGTTATGTTTTTTTTAATGTGAGTTTATTTGAGGTAGAGAAAAAAACTCTAAAATTGCACAAATCTAAATTCTGATAAATAAGCCTCCCTGTCCATGTTGCTGAGCATGTGTAATAAAAGATAGATCCAGGGTGGCTCTCAGAGCGTGAAGATCACACCTGAGCCCTTTCGAGTGTAACCCTAGATTGTCTTAAAAGGCAAAACTCAAATAGTAGAGTAGAGCATGGGTTACATAGGACTCTCTTTCATCAGTATGGGCCTTCCCAATGTGGAAGAGAACAGGGTGTTTTTGAACTGCACCTCAACACTGCCAAAATGTAACATAATAGAAAATAGGATGCCATGGATTCTTTGCAAACCAAAATAACTCAAGGCTTTATTCAACAAAAGCTCCACAGGGTTATAAATACTCACCGCACGTGAGGTAGTTCAATAAGTGGCAGGTATGATCACAGGTGTAGCAGATACAGACAATGGCACCACTGAAGGAATAGCAGGGGGAGTTGAAGTATATACCTTCCAGGTTGTCAGTACCTCATGTCATCTGGATCCCTACAGTAGACATGGAATAGAACAATAACCAAATTCCCTTGTCAGTACTGTGGTCCCTTCACTACAGGCAAGCAGGGCCTGGTGGAGAGCTACTCCCTTCTATCCTCCTTGGTGGAGCTCAAAGCTGCTCTTGCTAACTAATGCTCACTGACTCTCCTAAAGAGTGCTGCAACAGTGGCTATCCTACCAACTTCTCTAAAGGGGTTGTCACTTTAGGGTCTAACACTTTTGGGGCCTTGCTGACTCCAGGCTAAATGGAACATCCACCCAGATCAACTGTGTCAGGTCAAAGAAGAAGGATCACCACCTGTCAAGCACTATATTACAGTGATGCAGGATATGGTCATCAACCTATGGGCCAATGAACTGGGTATGCAAAATAAAAATAAATGGTTACATGGGCCAAGCAACAAGGAAATTAAGTATTGTAGGGGAATTAAGCCATAGGGTGACATTGGCTCAGATTAAGTCAAATTCAAACAAGGGAATCCTAAATGCGTTAACACTTTTAACATACTGACACATTTATCCATGTGTCAGTTTTTTTAGAATTAGAATCAGTTTGTCAACTTCAATTCTCTGCCATAGATGCTGGGCACTGAATTCTAACACCCTATCAATTTGGAAAGTGAGGAAATAGAATGAGCATTGTGTTGTCTTCATGGCAGCTGTATCCATGGTAGTGTGTTTCATGAGACGTATCTCTAAGACAATATATTCCATGGCAACAGTTTACCAGACATCTGGTTTTCACTGCAGCTCTCATTGTGGTAACTGTTATAATGGTTTCCATGAAAGTTATTTCAATGATTTCCATGGCAAACGGCACTTTTAATTACTGTACAGGTATTTCCAAAATTAACTAACACATTCTTTAATTTTAGTCTTATCTATCTATTATGAATGCCCCATATGTAGGAACAAGAGGTCTAATCTCTCCAGCATTTGTCCCTGCTAAGCAGTATATATCTTTAAGTACCCTACATGCTTCTCCGTTGTTGTCATATCTACTCTTTTGTCTTGGGTTGTCTATTTAACAGCATTTATAATGAAGTCCATTATAGAGGTCTGTTAGTTGCTTTATGGGTACTTGACAATGTCTGCATTGTCTGACAGGTAAAAAAGTTATTATTCTTAAATATACTCTCATCCTGATTCTCTATAGATGATAGGATTGTTATCCAGTTCTTCACGGAAACCTGTGTCTAGTCATTAGAGATCAACTAAAACCTAATCTCTCACTTAGTCACAATATATAGTGAATAAAGTACCCCCTCTTTAAATTATAAGGATATTATAAAAAAAAACACGAGGCCGAAGTCTGAGGGGCAAACTCACTAAGCTGTGAAGCGCCGAACACTAGCGTTAATTCGCTAGCGTTTGGCATTTTCGCTACTGCGCAAATTCACTAACGAACGCTGGCGTAGTTTCGCTAGTGTTACTTTGCAACCTTACGCCAGACGAATTTTCGCTAGCGACTTAACTACGCAAATTCACTAACTTGCGCAGTGTACTGAACGCTACCTTTTACGCTAGACTTCCTTCGCCACCTCAGACCTGGCGAAGGGCAATAGAGTAGATAGGGATTGTTTCCAAAAAAGTCAAAATTTTTTCTATGTGCCAAAAAACGCTGGCGTGTTTTCTACATGATGGGTGATAGGCTGAAAAAGATTGAAATTTTTTTGGGGGCTCCCCTCCTTCCCCCCTACATTTCCTGACTCATGGCAACTTACCTAGACAGTGGGCACATGTGTAGGGCAAAATAAAATTTTTATTTGCTGATTTGAAGGTTTTCTAGGCATTTGTAGTGCAGATACATGTTCCTCCATTGAAATTTGAATTTCGCGCCGTATGCAAATTAGCCTTCGCTAGTGCAACTTCGCTTTATATAGCGAATCAACGCTAGCGCAACTTCGCAAACTTATGCTACCCCTGTGCGCAACTTCGGATTTTAGTGAATTTGCGGAGCGCTGGCGAAACTACGCCTGGCGAAGTGTGGCGAAGTGCGGCGAAGTTGCGCCTGGCCTCGCATCTTAGTGAATTTGCCCCTGAGTGTTTTTATACAGGTCATGGAACTCTGAAATAACTTTTAATAGCCTCATATTTTGCAACAAGGGGAACTTAATTTATTATAATACACAAGTTTCAGTGATAAAAGGATATCAAAGGCTTTGGTAGTCCGCCCCCTCTGCCGGTTCCAAAAACGGTCTGTTCTCCCTCAGACTTGTATAGAATCCAATTCAGAGTTACGGAAGGGAACCAGCGCTAATCCAGCACGAGGTGTAGACAACAAGAGAATGATTCTCATATAGTGTAGTAATTTCGCATAGATGTAATACACCACTTTGTGAAAATAGAATACTAAAAAGGTGCCCTTTATAAATTATACTATTTGCCGTGCCACTTATTAAAATTCACACAGTGAAGTGAATCTTATGTGAGGGTACTCACGAACGTTTAAACGAGATTTAGGCGTTTAGAAAGATAGTGTAACAGTCATCCTCTCACTTCTCTCCAGATTCTGTAGCTTTAAAACAATGCGCTGACATAGTGTAAAACCGTCAATATTTTAATTCCAAAATAACATTAAAAACACACTCACAATGTTAATGTTAAAATATTCGCATAAAACAAAGTCACCACTTTGCCGTCTGTTGGAGTCACCTGGCAGCCAATGTAGATGGTTTAGCCGGCGTCTCGGCCGCCTCGTGTCTCCCAGTGCGCTCGTGGATGACGTCACTGCCCGACGCGTTTCGTCTGCTGACTTCCTCTTGCTGACTTCACTGTGTGAATTTTAATAAGTGGCACGGCAAATAGTATAATTTATAAAGGGCACCTTTTTAGTATTCTATTTTCACAAAGTGGTGTATTACATCTATGCGAAATTACTACACTATATGAGAATCATTCTCTTGTTGTCTACACCTCGTGCTGGACAAGTTTCAGTGAGTCATGTGACATCACTACTCACTGTTTATAACTGATGACATCAGTACTCACCGTTTATAAGGATATAATTGACAAGATATTCATGGCTTTTTTTCCCTTTTGGAAACATCTGTGTAGAGTAATGTATAGCACAATTTAGATCTGGAGCAAGGACTGAATATATTCAGTCAGTAGTTTGTTCTACAGCGCTTGTCATCATGTTCCAACAATGCTTTTATATTTAATAGCAAAATGAAAATTGAATTAGAAGAAGCACTCTTTAATAATGCTGGCCTCTTTAAAGAACTGCTGATAAGGGCCAATTTACAGTGATGAAAATGTTTGGAGGAAACCTGCAAGAAGTGAGAAGTGGCCTGCTGTGATTACAATAAGATACTGCGGGGCTTGAGTCATAGCTGGGAAATTCACCCTTCAGGCTCCTTTTAATGTCTCCAATAATGCTGAGCAATCGTGCTTCGTCAAGTTACAACTGATGACAAGAACAAACTGTACCCGCAAACGAAACGAAAAAGATACTGAACTTCCAGATATAGCATTTCCGAGCAGGTCAGCTGGATATTTTAATGGAAAATAGAGCAAAATAATCATTACATTAACAAAAACACCCAATATTATTCTGCTATAAGTTCTGTGATATGGAACCCCTAGTTTTCATCCTTTTGCATTGGCTTTTCCAAAGCATAAAAGATTTACATTTTAACAGAGCATGTTAAGTACGATACAATGATATAAATAAATATGCCATGCAGACAACAATACAGGAGTGTGAGTATATAATAATGGTCTAAATATTAGCACGATAACTACCTCATATAAGGAAAACGAGACAAAAAACCCATAGAATAAAATGAAAGAAAAAAACCCAGACCAACTTAAAAATCGGATATGTAACCCCTTTATCCAGAAATTGCTGAATTAATGCAATGCCACTTCTACTGTGTCCTATTTAACAATCCTCTATTTTTCACTTTTTCTCTCTCTGTAATAAAAAGACAGCAGAGCTTGTTTCAGAAAGCTGTATTTCATTCATAAGTGCATAATTTGCACACACTTCTAGCAACAGTTACAGGTATAGGGTTCGTTATCTGGAAACCCATTATCCAGTAGGACACGGACAGCCAATCACAGCCCGGCAGTCAAACACAAGCACAGACAGGCTTCAGTACCCTATCAGGTCCTGCTAGCTGCTGATTGGTTCCTGTCCTACAGTGAAGTGAGCCGAGGCTCCCCTGCACAGCCAAAGAATTCAGGGAGCAGGAAGTGCAAGAGAAGGGAGGGATTATTAAGGTTTTTGCAGAAATATTCAATAAACCATCTTATAATTTACCCTATAGTGATTCTTTTATTTTTGACACTATTATAACATAATATGCCATTCCCTGTCATTCTATGAAACAAAAATTAACAACACAGAGAGATAATATTATTATCAAACTATCGGCAAATCCCTTGACTTGTCATCGCTGGAAACCAACTAATCTGTAATTTGTACCTTGCTTTCAGTTTAAACCAGTTTAGGCAGCCATTGATTTTCTTAACGCTAAATCTAAGACCCATTACTTCTTGCTAATCCTCATGGGACTATCTCCTGACTTTGATACATTTGACCGCCCATCATATATTGTATAACTCAACCAACTGGTAATTCCTGACACCACCATGGAATGATACATCTTAAAGGGGTTATTCACCTTTGAGTTAACTTTTAGGGGCAGATTTACATATGGTCGAATATCGAGGGTTATCGAGGGTTAATTCGAATATCGAAGTCGAAGGATTTACCGCAAATAGTTCGATCGAACGAAAAATTGATCAATCGAACGATTAAATCCTTCGAATCGTTCGATTCAAAGGATTTTAATCCATCAATCGAACGATTTTTCTTCGACCAAAAAATTGCCAGGAAGCCTATGGGGACCTTCCCCATAGGCTAACATTGCACCTCGGTAGGTTTTAGGTGGCAAAGTAGGGGGTCGAAGGTTTTTTTTAAAGAGACAGTACTTTGACTATCGAATGGTCGAATATTCGTATGGTTTTTAATTCGAAACGTTCGAGTCAAAGTCGTAGTCGAAGGTCGAAGTTGCCAATTTGATGGTCGAACTAGCCAAAAAAACATTCGAAATTCGAAGTTTTTTTTTATTCTATTCCTTCACTCGAGCTAAGTAATTGGGCCCCCAATTATGATGTATAGAGTCTGATAGTCAAACAATTTGCAATTGGTTTTCATTTTTTCTCATTTGTTGTTTTTGAGTTATTTACCTTTTTATTCAGCAGCTCTCCAGTTTCCCATTTCAGCACTATGGTTGCAAGGGTCCAAATTCCCCTAGCAACCAGGCACTGATATGAATAAGAGACTGGAATGTGAATAGGAGAGGGCCAAAATAGAAAGATGAGTAATAAAAAGTATCAATAACAATAGCCTTACAGAGCATTTGTTTTTAAAATGGGTTAGAGACCCCCATTTGAAAGATGAAAAGAGTCAGAAGAAAAAGGCAACAAATGCAAAACAAATGCAAAAATAAATAATGAAGACCAATTGGAAACTTGCTCAGAAATGGCCATTGTATAACATATTACAAGTTAGCTTAAAGGTGAACCACCCTTTAAACTTTAATAAAAAAATCATTAGAATACAAGAAGAAGTTTTTGACAAAATTCTAAATTGTCTCACAAAATTGTCTCTGAGACAAAAAAGTTGTCATAAGAAAAAATGGCCATTAACTTTAATGTGAGTGAGAAAAAATTGTTACGCACCTAATAAATTGTTGTGCGTAAAAAAATTTGGACGCCCATCTATTTCAATGCGTTTTGCACATTTTTCGCCATTTCAATTTTTTTTTTTGAGTTTTGTAAATATTTCGGCAAAGCGAAATGGGACAGATTCGCTCATCGCTATACAACATTATTTTATAGTTGTATTTTTTATTATTACTGTTTTCATACTGTTTTTTTACGTGTACTCGTAGTAAAACATCTTCTTTGATAATAAATGCATTATTTTTTTTCTGTGCTTGTCTGTCTGTTTCTCTAACATGTTTTTCCATCTAATCCCATGGATCAATCCCAGGATGCATAAACAACGTTAATCAATTTCTGAACTGTGATCACTACCATGGAACCACAAATGCTGTTTGGCACGTCTGCTTCAAATAACAAGTGCTGCCTTCACTGTGATGAGAACGGACTGTCAATGAGACCTTTTAGGCCTAACAGATTGGAAGTACATTTATTAACGTGGAGTTCTGCTATTTTGCTTGTGCGCAATCCAACACTATGGGGAACTATTTATTAAAATTCATATATTTTTTTCAACATCAGTAGTAGTAGTGCTGGGCGAATTTGGGGTGTTTCCCTTCACCGAAAAATTCACAGATTTCCAGCGAAATTCGCAAAACGGCAAAAAATTCGCGTAGCGGCGCCTCGTTTTTGATGCCGGCGTCTGTTTTTGAAATGCGAAAATGCATTTTTTTTGACGCCGGCGTATTTGAGCCTGGCGAATAAATTCGCCCATCACTAGTTTTGAGGGATAAAAGTCTTGCATGTGAAGAATGGAATTTAAAACAAGACATTTTCTCTATAAAACCTGTTATTCAGAATGCCCGGGACCTAGGGTTTTCCAGATAATGCATCTTTCAGTGATTTGGATTTTCATACCTTAAGTCAGTGACCTCAACCAGTAGGGTTGCCACCTAGCTGGTATTTTACTGGCCTGGCCGGTAAAAATGATGGCTGATCCCAATGTTATTAATAGGGAAAAATTATAAATATATAGGTAGACCGGTATTTTTTTGAAGAAAAGGTGGCAACCCTACCAACCAGTAGCTCATGAGCAATGAGTTGCTCTCCAACCCCTTGGATGTTGCTCTCAGTGTCCTCAAAGAAGGTCCTTATTTTTGAATTCCAGGCTTGGAAGCAAGTTTTAATTGCATAAAAACAAAGTATAGTGCTAAGTAAATCCTCCTGTAGGCTGCCAGTTCACAAAGGGGCTACCATATAGCCAATCACAGCCCTTATTTGGCACCCCAAGGGACTTTTTCAAGCTTGTGTTGCTCCCTAACTCTTTTTACATTTGAATGTGGCTCACAGGTAAAAGAGTTTGGGAACCCCTGCCTTGAGTCTACTAGAGAATCATGTAAACATTAAATAAACTTAATAGGCTGGTTTTGCTTCCAATAAGGATTAATTATACCTTAGTGTGGATCCAGTACAATATGCTGTTTTATTATTACAGAGAAAAGGGAAATCATTTGTAGAAATGTGGATTATTTGGATGAAATGGAGTCTATGGGAGATGGCCTTTCCAGCATTTGGAGCTTTATGGATAATGGATCCCTTACCAGTATATTAACCCTAAAACCACATAAAAACTTTAATGTAAAAGTACACCATCTAAAAGCTGTTGAGGTCATGTTGAAGTCCTTAGCAAATGTTACATTTATTTAGTTACTTTGAGATTTTACAAGTTTTCCATTCTTTTGCATGTCTCATATTTCATATTTTTATTTGGACTTTTTTTTCCATATGTACTTTTTGTATTTGGATCTTTCAGATAGCATTAGCTCAGATAGACATACTGGATAAATAAAGACCAACAACAGTTCACCAACACAGGGCTGATTTAGGCCATTCTACTACTTGGTTGAATAGAGCCTGGGTGCTGGAACAGCTGCAGCGGTACTCCATCATTCTTAGTGCCCTGTAAATGTACCCCAAATTTACATTCATGCAGGACCCCAAAGGCAAAAATAGAATTCTGTTGGCAACCTTTCTGACTATTCCTACTCCTACTGGCACCTCCATTTACAGAACCTCCTTTCTGAACTTAAACAACTTGTCTTGGGCTATTTGTACAAGAAACCAAGATGAGGAAGGGCGCATGCATTTATTTATATTTTTTAAATAAATAATAATGTATGACATTGTCAGCAGGGGTATATAAATACATGCTTTTAATCCCTACTGCACTTGCCAATATATTGAATGTCTCTGAAACATTGCCAGGCAAGAGAGGCCTGAAGAAATGTTGAACAAGATGATGGACACATCAATTGGAAGTCTCCAAATATGCAAACGTGACTATACATTTCCGGACTGATTGGGATTCTACAAAAGTACATAGATCAATTGCTGATGATCCAGACAAAGACAACAAGATTAACTAAAAGAATGGAAGCGTTTAACTTTCTCAAAAGGCTAGTCATATTGCATTTGTTTGCCTTAGAAAAGATCCAACCATAAACACCAGTTACCAATATATGTAGGGTCAGTACAAAGATTTGCCTAATTAGCTTTTTATCTGTAAGAGAGTGTACATGACAAGCAGACATATATCTGCACAGGAAGGGTTTTTATTCTGTAACATGGGAAGGTTATGGAATTCCCTACTAAGGGACATAGACTGATAAAGACTGATAAAGATTGTTGTCTTTAAAATTGGTTGAGTTCTTTTCTTGCAGTATACATTGTAGATATTGGTGTTTATTATGATGTATGTTTTCACCTTTTTGTGAAGTTGGAAGAGGACACACGTTTGCCTTTCTCTAGCTGGACATGGAGTGGCTATGGCATAGGATGAGGTTTAGCAAATATTCCTTGTATTGTTGCATAATGAGTCTGAAAAAGAAATATTTAATCCCAGCAATGCTTTTTAAGATGGTCCCTAGGATATGCCCTCTTAATTGGAATTCTTTAATTAGCTTTAAAACTTTGATGACCCGGGTTGATTTGTACAGAGGAAGAACACTCAAAAGAAATGAATCCAGTGCTACAGCTGTAGCTGTAGTTCACCTTCACAAAATGTTTTATTTTTAAACAGTACGCTAAAGCAATAAAGTTGCTTTTAATATGTATTCATATATATTTACGTAGTTAAATCGGGTTGAAAAAAGACAAAGTCCATCAAGTTCAACCCCTCCAAATGAAAACCCAGCATTCATACACACAACTCTCCATACCTCACGTAAATTATATATACTCATACCTATACTAACTATAGAGTTTAGTATCACAATAGCCTTTGATATTATATCTGTCCAAAAAATCATCCAAGCCATTAGCAGAATCAGCATCACAACATCACCCGGCAATGCATTCCACAACCTCACTGTCCTGACTGTGAAGAACCCCCTACGTTGCTTCAAATGAAAGTTCTTTTCTTCTAGTCTGAAGGGGTGGCCTCTGGTACGGTGATCCACTTTATGGGTAAAAAGGTCCCCTGCTATTTGTCTATAATGTACTCTAATGTACTTGTAAAATGTAATCATGTCCCCTCGCAAGGGCCTTTTTCCCCAGAGAAAACAACCCCAACCTTGACAGTCTCCCCTCATAATTTGAGTCTTCCATCCCTCTAACCAATTTAGTTGCACTTAGTCTCTGCACTCTCTCCAGCTCATTTATATCCCTCTTAAGGACTGGAGTCCAAAACTGCACTGCATACTCCAGATGAGGCCTTACCAGGGACCTATAGAGAGGCATAATTATGTTTTCATCCCTTGAGTTAATGCCCTTTTTTATGCAAGACAGAACTTTATTTGCTTTAGTAGCCACAGAATGACACTGCCCAGAATTAGACAACTTGTTATCTACAAAAACCCCAAGAGCCTTCTCATTTAAAGGGGAAGGAAACCTAGTTGGCGCAAAAACCCTCCCCCCTCCCGTGTGTTGCCCACCCTCCCTGCTCCCCCCTGGCCTACCCGTCCCGCTGGGCAAATGCCCCTAACTTGTTACTTACCCTTCTGCGCAGGACCAGTCCAGGGAGTTCACAGACGACATCTTCTTCCAAGCGATCTTCTTCCTGCTTTGAACAGCGTTTTGGCGCATGCGCAGTAGGAGCATTTCGCCGGTACAATGTACTTTTGGCGCATGCGCAGTAGATCGTACCGGTGAAATGCTCCTACTGCGCATGTGCCAGTCAAAGCAGGAAGAAGATCGCGTGGAAGAAGATGTCGTCTGTGAACTCCCTGGACTGGACCTGCGCAGAAGGGTAAGTAACAAGTTAGGGGCATTTGCCCAGCGGGACGTGTAGGCCAGGGGGGAGGAGGGAGGGTGGGCAACACACGGGAGGGGGGAGGGTTTTTGCGCCAACTAGGTTTCCTTCCCCTTTAAGGAAATTCCCAACACACTGCCATTTAGTGTATAACTTGCATTTATATTATTTTTGTCAAAGTGCATAACCTTGCATTTATCAACATTGAACCTCATTTTCCAGTTTGCTGCCCAGTTTTCCAGTTTAGACAAATCACTCTGCAAAGTGGCAGCATCCTGCATGGAACCTATAGTTCTGCACAATTTAGTATCATAAGAAAAAATAGAAACAGTACTTTCAATGCCCACCTCCAGGTCATTAATAAACAAGTTGAAAAGCAAGGGACCTAGTACAGAGCCCTGCGGTACTCCACTAACAACACTGGTCCAATTAGAAAATGTTCCATTTACTACCACTCTTTGTAGTCTATCTTTTAGCCAGTTCTCTGTCCAGGTACAAATACTATGTTCCAGGCCAACATTCCTTAATTCAACCAGTAACCTTTTGTGTGGCATTGTATCAAATGCTTTAGCAAAGTCTGAGTAAATCACATCCACTGCCATCGAGGTCCCTGCTTACCCTGCTTATGTTTTTTCTCAAATGTATTTTTAGTAAGCTTAGTCGCTGATCTTTCAGCTGCTTTTTTTTTATTAGTAGCTAATTGTTGCATAAGTTATAGCTGGTCAAAAAAGGGCAGCTCTCTGCACTAGCGAAGCCAAATTTCCAGGTTTTAGCTGCTTATTGTAACTGGCCACTCGATGTTGCCTGAGGTTCTTACTTTGCCTCATGGCAGAAGTGGCCCTGATCGCGTTTTTACTGGCTTTTTAGTGAACTGAACAGTTTTTGCTGTTATGTTTATGTCCCTTTATTCATTTCTTACAAAGTATATATGTGCTATCCACAAGCTTTTGGACACCCTAATGTTTCCAGTACAATGGAAAATCTATATTGTGTAGTGGCAAATTGTACCGTTGCTGTTTAATGAAGACAAACATTCACACGTATCTCTTTATTAAATCTTCCTATTGTAAATCTGCTTTATTTTGTAGCTGTCATACTGAGATACGGCCTGGAAAGTGTGTTGTGACAAAGATACCGTAAACAAAGGCAGCCTATTGAACAAACAGAACTGGGATGCAGTGAGTCCAATCTCTACTTTATAAATATAGTCCATAATTACTTCAACAATACATCAATCAATTGCAAAATATGGATTGTGGTGTCAAGTACTTTATCCAGTATCCCAGATATCAAAATAGCAATTATTTGGTTTATTGATCAAACTAGAAGGCTGGGTGATCATGCATCTATCAGATGAAGGTGAAACATTTGTTATACCCATTCCTTATCAACATTCATGATAAATTCCATGACTTTGATTTTAATACTATCTAATTCTATAATTTCTTGCCATTAAGGCCCCTGAGTCCTTAGTGCCCTTCCTTTTTTTTTCTTACAAATTAACTATGTAATTTTGGAAAGATTGCAGCTATAAAGTGGATTTTAGGCCTTTGAAGTTCAAGTTCACCTTTGTTGTCCTGTATTTGGTTAGGGTGCCTTTACATCATGTTAAAGTTAACAGATATGTGAATATAGGCCATCATTCTGCTATTGTTCCTAGTCGTTATAAGCCAATCCTCAAACTAATGAGTTAAGAACAGTTTTGAAAAAGTGTAAAAATAATAGGCACAGAGGTTGCTCCAGGTCAACAAAATGCATACTTGCAAGTTTTGGTACCAAAATCCACTCTATGGGGCTGATTCACTAACTTCGAGTGAAGGATTCGAAGTAAAAAAACTTCGAATTTCGAAGTGTTTTTTGGGCTACTTCGACCATCGAATGGCCTACTTCGACCTTCGACTACGACTTCGAATCAAAGGATTCGAACTAAAAATCACTCGACTATTCGACTATTCGATAGTCGAAGTACTGTCTCTTTAAGAAAAAACTTTGATTCCCTAGTTCGCCATCTAAAAGCTACCGAAGTCAATGTTAGCCTATGGGGAAGGTCCCCATAGGCTTTCCTAAAATTTTAAGGATAATTTAAGGATAATCCTTCGATCGTTGGATTAAAATCCTTTGAATCGTTCGATCGAACTATTTGCGCTAAAATCCGTTGACTTCAATATTCAAAGTCAAAGGATTTTAATTTCCAGTCGAATATCGAGGGTTAATTAACCCTCGATATTCGACCCTTGGTGAATCGGCCCCTAAGTGTCTGCAATCTGCATCCACATAGAAGGTAGGAGATAGGAGCCTTAAATTAAATGTGCCACCAGGCCATATTTATATATAGGCACCCAAAGGCCTGTACCTAGGGAGGCAGCTTTAAGGGGTGGCCCTTGAGTGCCTTCATACTATACCAATATTTTTTTTTTAAGAAAATTAAAAGACTCTCCCCAGCCACTACCAGAATCTTGTAAATCTGGCGGCCGAGCTGGGGGTGAGGAGGTATATCACTCATTGTGGTGTAGAGACTGCAGAAGTGATGTCCCATGTAACCGGAAATGACGCCACATGCAACCATGTGCATGATGTCTCTTCCACAACTTGGGGCTGCACAAAGGTCCAGTGCTAAGGGGGGCACTGGATCTTAATACAATCCTGTGTGCTATTTAGGGCCGATGGGGGAAAATGGTGAGCTTTCATTGATAAACAGCCTCCAGTGACCTCCAACAGCTTGACTGACTTGATTGGCTTAAAGAAATAGTTCAAACAACTGTGACACAATGAACAACAACATGACTGTAATTATGGCTAATCATCAGTGGTGGATTAATGAGACTAGGCTACACTTCGCACAGGCCCGGATTTGTGGCGAGGCCACATAGGCCGGGGTCTAGGGTGGCGAAATTTTTCTGTGTCTTAGAGCGCCGTATGCCGGCACTAGGACCCGGCGGCAATGGGGTGGCGGGGGCAGAGGTGAGCGGAAGCGGCCAGCACTGGGACCATGTGGGCCTCGGGGCACCGCTTACTCAAATCTGGCCCTATCCCTATCTAGGCTACTCCCAAAAATGTAGAAATATACAATTAATCTCGGTCACATGTGCACCTGGAGACACAATGGGCCCAAGATCTAGTTCTCTACGAAGAGGTGGCATCACTGGTGCACAACTGGAGCACGAACTTAGAGTGCTCAGGTGCCCGCCGCAAAGTGTCTTGCCTGGCTGCTTAATATTCTCCCAGCAGGTATTGACTCTGCACCCTTAATGAATGGACCCAGTCCCAACAGAGCAGATAAAAATTATTTTATCTAAATAAAAATAATATGATAATACATTAGATGGGCCCCTAATCATTCCTTGACTATAGCCCATTCATTAATTTGCCCCTGCCCATCATCCTCTAACAGCTTGCATTTATTTGGCTTAAAGCAAGGAAGCAAGGGGTACAACCATTGCACAATAAACAACAAGATGGCTGATTTATATAAATACTGTATATAATTAATGAATAATACATTCCCCAGGCAAGTAATTATGGTCAGTCTAATATTAAAATAAAAGTGACCAAAGAATAGCATATTACTGTTGGGAATAGTAAAACATAAGACGCTGTGAGAGATGTCATCTCTTGCAGATAAAACTGTGAATGCAATCATAAGTAATTTTTTCATCTCCATTTTATGCACAGCATCTTAGAGACAAATATTAAAAAACTTTTTTTGGAGTTTTGATTATTTATGAAATCATTGAAACAAAATTATTCCAAGAAACCTATTTTAAATCACACTGGCACATAAGCATGTTCGTTTTAAAGGGGAAAAAAAAGCTCAGAGCAATATTAATGCAGGAATCTATTGATATTGCAAGAATTAATTGCCAGGATGAAATAGCTCCCTTTTGTATTTAATAATGCACCAGGCTCATCTCGGAGCTAATGAAATTCAAGAGTGATTTAGACAAGGCATACAAGTACTAGTTGGAAAGAAACGATTTTCTCTGCTATTGACTGAAGAAAAAGGGGAAACCCAAGGTAGAAACTCATTGTGCTGAACTCACACGCACTCCATTGCAACAAGTCCTCCAGCCAAGCATCAATCTCATATCCGAAAATGAGAGGTCAATGCTTTGTGATAAATGCATTTTCATTAAAAGAAAGGGAACATTTGACTTTATGAAGAAGTTATTCGCAGTGGCTTATTTAATGATTAAACATGTCATTTGGAGATATTTTTCAGCCTAGAGCTGCTCCTTCTTCTGAGAGGGAAGCCACCTTAAAATCTTTGAAGGTTAGAGTGAACTTTAGCTGTCAGCACTGAAGAAATTAACTAAAATTGGAAAAGTATAGCAAGCTGCACTATATTATATCTGGGCTAAATATTAATTTGTCTATCTATATATATATATCTGTTTATCTATCTGTCAATCCATCTATCAAGCTAGTTAGCTATCTTCCAGTCTGTATTTTAACAATGATTTCCTTTTTCTCTGTAATAATTAAACAGTACTTTGTACTTGAGCCCAACTAAAATATAATTAATCCTTGCTGAAGACAAAACATTCCTATTGTTTTTTTTTTATGTTTATATTCTTTTTAGAATTAAATAATTAATTTCTAAATTATAGAAAGATCCCTTATCCAGAAAACACCAGGTCCGAGGCATTCTGGATAACAGGTCCAACACCTGTATATAAAAACAGTAGGTTTGTTAGAATTTCGCTTTAATCAGAGATCGGATACATTAGATGGAATTTGGGGAAATGTGCAAATACTGTTTTTAAATGGCAGCTGAGGGAATTGACATTAGCGATCAACCATTGCTTCGTATTCATTACTCTACACCAGTGCAGTGTTAGTTGCTGGCATGCACCCCCCCCCCCTTGTGTGGTCCCCCACATGGAAGTCTAGCTGCTATGTCTGCTTATTTTGTGTAAACTTTAAAAGGTATCAGTTCTGAGATTATCTGGCCCCTGCATTGTTGATACCTTAAATTCAGTCCTGCATTGTTCACACCTGTAATCCCCTTTAAATTGTTCCCACCTGTAAAGCCCTGGACTCTTTACTCCTGTAAAGCCCAGGACTGTTCACACCCCTATAACCCAGACTGTAAGCACCCACATTGTTCACCTGTTCACCTCTCATACAAACTGCTGTTCAAACTGGGCATCAGCATTGTGTCACTGTATGTAGCACAGTATGAATATTTAAGAGTGGTTTGTCCTGTCTCCTGCTGTATTCTACCTGCCCTATGCTCCATGTGTGTGACATACCCTGCCTGCCCTATGCTTCCTGTGTGTGCCATATTTTGCTTGCCCTACGTGTGCCATACTCTGCCTTCCCTATGCTCCCTGTGTGTACGATACTCTGCCTGCCCTATGTGTCCTGTGTGTGCCATACTCTGCCTTCCCTTTGCCCCAAATGTGTGCCAAACTCTGGCTTCCCTATGCTCTCTGCATGTTCCATACTCTGCCTTCCCTATGCTCCCTATGTATGCCATACTCTGCTTGCCCTATGCTCCCTTGTGCACCATACGCTGCTTGCCCTATGCTCCCTGTGTGTGTCATACTCTGAATTCTCTATGCTTCCTGTGTGTGCCATACTCTGCCAACCTGTGTATGCCTTACTCTGCCTTCTTTGCATTGCCTGTGTGTACCCTACTTTGCCTGCTCAACCCTGACTGTAAGTGCCACAGTCTGCCTGATTGTACCATACTCTGCCTGTGCTACTCTGCCTGATTGTGCTGTCTGTACCCTGTCTGTAGGACATGAGCCTGGTAGGGGCATGTTCTGAGGGTTTGTTTTGCTAGTATTTTTGTTGTTAGGGGCCCCTAAGGTGTTTAATTATGTGCTAGGGGGGTGGAGTGTTATCCACAGGGGAGGATGACGCATATTGATTGCTGGGTGATATTCCTGCATCGAGAACCAACCATTTGTTTTTTTGGTGCGCTAAAACCATTAATGTCGACATGGTCTTTTTTGTTTAAGTGAGTGTGGTTTTATGTGTGTGTGGTTTAAAACAGGGAGTGGTCAACACTGGCTTCCATTATCAGCCCTCAACCATGTAGGCCATAAAAATTTCCAACCCTCGGCACCACAGAAGTTGGACAGCACTGCTCTACACCTTGGTTATAGTTCCTGTCATACACCATCTTTTCCAGTATTGATATCTGTATCAAACTCACCCCTCTGCCTTTCCTTATTCATTTAGAGCCACCATATCCCGTAGTAGCAAGTACTTGTTATAGGCAACATGATGGCGTAATGGATAGCATCCCTGTCTTGTAGTGCTGGTTTCCTGCCTGGGTTTCGTTGGGGTATTCTCGCTTCCTTCCACCCAAAAACACAGCCAGGATAAATTGGCCCCTGATGGAATTGATTCTACTATGAATGTGACAGGGCCTTGGATTGTACCACTGGTACAGGGACTCATGTATAAAGCACTGCGTTATTGTATCTTCACTATGCAAATAGCCGATAATAAATAATTATTTGCTTCTGCAGAAAATATAATGAAGATACACCTTAATTAAACATCATGTTTTGGACACAGGGCTATTTCTGTGCACAAATTTTCGACCCCTATAGTAGTTGTAAACTTTCTGTATAAGTCACCCCGTTACAGTTTGGTATATATTGCCCTAAATCAGGATTTTTTTTTCTTTTAGAATTAGAATAAGTCTACTTTGCAAGTTTAGAATTAAATGTTTTTAATGACTAAAACATCACTTCTTAAATGGGATCGATGTGGCTCAATCAACAACATGGTAACTCATTTTAGTGGTTCCCAACTTCAGATAAAAATATCTGTTGATGATAAACCATGAAGTGTGCCCTTTTGTCCATAATCATAGTCCTGTAGACACAGGGACAATGTCATTGAAGTGCCTCTTTTAAATCAAACTCATCAAAATGCTGGGCAGAAGGACTTGCTAGGCGCTTTGATGCTTGAAGTAGGGATGCATCGAATCCAGAATTCGGCTCAATATTCTGCCAGCAGGCTCCATTTTAATCATATAATTGACATTTTCTAAAATGATTCCCTTTTTTTCTGTAATGATAAAAAGTACATTGCCCTTGTTCCCAACTAAGATATATTTTTTTTGGTGGCAGAACAATCCTATTGGGTGTATTTAATGTTTAAATTGTTTTAATAGATCTAAATAAAGGAAGGATCCTTCATCAGGAGAATCCCGGGTCCTGTGCATTCCAGGGAACATGTCCCTGTAATATAGTATATGCCTGAAGAATAAATGCCTGGCATATGTAATTTAAAATACAGTTATATGTATGCATTTTGTTAATGTATTAATACACCCCATACTGAAATAAATAAAATACATTGTGATAATGTGGTCTTTAATGTATGCATTATGAATATTTTAAAATGTTGTTACAGTAAGGCTGCACTTATTAAACTTACCATGGTGGTCAACAGGAGCTTTTTATAGGATAAAATGAGATAATTGCAATCATTTAGAGAAATTTACACAATTTAAGGCCCTAGCTGATGGAGCCCACTTGCCAGAAACATTAATGGTAGAAGAAATATACGGCTTTTAAGAAATGGCAGTTGCATACATATTCATCTAAATTTTACAAATGAGCACATATAATGCCTTATATTGCTACAGTATTGGAAATAGAATTCTATTTATGTAAATGTATTTAATGCACTGAGGCATGTGCATAAAAATACTATTTCTATCTTGGTATCTGTGACGTGAGTAATATAATATAATATAAAATTACTTAGCATTGTCGTGCTCCCACAACCCTCCTTTTTGCGACTTGAGTAAGTGACAGGGGACTGAAGTTGTGATGATGAAGATTCCTATTGTCAATTGCTTATGGACTGGGGCAAATCACATACAGGGTGGTTTATCAATTCTTATGAACGATAACCTACTAATTTTCTAAATAGACGTGTCACAGAGATTAAAACAAGGCATCATTTCAGGAAATGCTTCATTGAAATGATGTTACAGATGGCATTTACTCTTAAAATAGATACAAATATTATCACTCAGATTTTTGCTGCAGATTGATATTTCAAATAGAAAAAGCAGCACAGTAATATGCCCCAGTTTGGCAGACTCCCTTCTTGAATATCAGTCAGTAAAGATGCTGACATCTGAAAAGATTGTCTCCTAATATTCTACAAGAGGTACATCGGATCTTGAGGCAACAGACCATCTCATACAGGACCGCCATCAGAAATCTCAGGGCCCCATACGACCAAATTTCCTGGGCCTCCTGGGCTGCGACCACCGCAAGCCCCACCTACAGGTCCGCCCTCCCCACCACACAGTAAAAAAACAAAAAAAATATTGGTGGTCAGGGCCCCCCATAAAAAAACATTTGTGGCCAGGGCCCCCCATTAAAAAATATTAGTGGCTAGGACTCCACATGAGGAAAAAAAATTGGTGGCAAAAATTGGTGGCCAGGCCCCCCACATTATAAGAAAATTGGTGGCCAGGGCCCCTTAAACGTCCATGCCTTCCTGAAGTCAGCAGCTCTCAGAAAGATGGGGGTCCGACTAATCAAGTAAGTGTGGCGGGGCCCCCTACAACTCTCCCCCCTGTCCCCCCCTGATGGCTGCCCTGATCTCATAGATGGAGAAATGCAGATATAAAACCCTTTAAATACTCGAGGATCAAATGTCAGCAGTTTGTACAGTACTGAGCACCTCCTGGTTTAATCCAGATGCAGAAGAGGTTTATACTACGAGCTGCTGTTGGGAAGCTGTCCATAAAATGTGTCAGGAACTGGACACTATAATGGTAATTTCTGAACACAGTCATTAGTAGGGTTGCCAGATGAGGATCTTGGGGTAAAATAATAATGCCAACATATGGCGATCTGAGATTATTGGTAAAATAAAAGAAGCTAAATACTACTCATTGCTCTATGACTGTACACCAGATGTATCCCATCAAGAGCAAATGAGTGAAGTCCTACATTATATCAGTGTGGTTGTGGGGAAGGTGACGATTGAAGAAAGTTTTATAGACTTCATCCACACCAAAGAGGGAAGTGGATTGGCTTCAGAGATTTTAAACAAGTTACTTACAGATGGCATTGATAACAAGGATGCAAGAGGCCAAGGCTATTATAATGCAGCAAATATGGCCGGGAAGTTTAACAGAGTCCAGGCAAGAATTTTGCAAGAAAATTAGTATGCAAAATATGTTCTTTGTGCAACACATAGTCTCAACCTCGCAGGTGTGCATGCAGCCTCTGTAAATGCTGAAATGAAAACCTTTTTTTTTGGTACAGTTCAACGACTATTCACATTTTTTTCCTCATCTACCAGTCGCTGGGAAATACTAAAAAATACACTGAAAACAACTCTCAAAGGGCAAACAGACACCCGATGGGCATCAAGGGCAAGTGCTGTGAAAGCACTGTTTTCCGAGATCATTAATGTGTGCAAGGCATTGTCAGATATCAGAGAAAATTGTTCAAACTCTGATTCTGTGTCTACGGCACAATCTCTTCTTTTGCAAGTTGACTATCATTTTCTCTGCACTTTATTTGTATGGAATAATATTTTAGGCAACCAATCGTTGCAAGCCAAAGGCATCGCCATCCTCGATGCTTCAAAAATTGATCGATGGCCTAAGAAGAACATTCCAAGAAATGCGAGGCATCAGTGCTGATGAAAATACCTTTACGCCAGGGATGTCTGTGAAAAACTTGAAATTCCAGCAACATTTCCCCAAAAGAGGAAAAGAAAAGTGAAAGCCAGAGCAACCTATGAATCAGCCGATGAAGGAGCAAGCCTTTCTGCTGGAGATAACTTTAGAATCAGCCTTAATCAAATTTTTGATATTCTGATCTCTGACTTAACATGGAAATCAAAAACACTAATGGACGCCTCAGTAGATTTTGAATTTCTTTCTTGCCCTGCCCTTGTCACATCTGAGTTGCCACAATTACAGAAAGCTGCATCTGACCTTGCTTTAAAATACAACAAGGATTTGGATGCTCCCAAATTGTGCTCAGAAATTGAGAGCTTTTAAAGTGGAAGCTAAAACACCAGATGCAAAGTCTGCAACACCTCTAGACCTATGTCAAATGATACAGGACTATTCACTTGCAGACTGCTATCCAAACATCGATACGGCACTTCGCATATTTCTGACTTTATCTGTAATTATAGCATCATGCGAAAGAAGTTTTAGCAAGCTGAAACTTATTAAAAATGATTTACGTTCAACGATGGGACAAGGGAGGCTTTCAAACCTAAGCATCCTTTCAATTGAGCATGAGATTGCAAAGAAAATAGACTTTGATGGTTATAGATTATTTTGCTGCAATAAAAGCAAGAAAAATTGCACTTTAATTTACTTCTCAATATTTGACTGTATTTATTATCTTTTTTACTTGAAGGTTGTGTGAAGGATGTGAAGGATGTGTTTACAACTGTATGTTAAATACTGTATATTTTAATTATTTAATGTGTTGTAAGGTTTCTTTATTAAAAAAAAACAATTAGTGATCGATGAAAAGTGATTAGGTGGGAAATGGTCCTACAGAATGGGGGGGGGGGCGATGATTGAAGTCCTTGCCTAGGGTGCCAAACTAACTTGGCCTGGCTCTGAAAAGAAATGCTTTATTGTGACCTGGGGAAAAAACAGTATGAGCATTTAAATATTTCTGCAACACTGTGTTCTCTCTCTGCCTTCCAATAAAAAAGTAGGCTCAAGTAAGTAAGCAGCTCAATGTAATAGATTAAAGGGAACATTTGCCATGGGTACTGGCACCAGTGCTAGAGCTCTAAAGGCAGTGGCTGGTAAGGAGATTTGTGGACCGCATCAAAAATGCATGAATGCGGGTGATAAATCTCCTGAAAATTCGTCTCCATTGGAAAAAACTGAAATCGGCTATGGTAAAACCACAGCTTTGTTCTTCTGAAGTCACCCGATGTTGCCTCAGGGGGAAACGTCCTGTGACTTTGTGATATGTAGGTTTTATCGCCAGTGATTTCAGCTATTTCCATTTGTGGGAGATCTGTTGTCCACAGTTGTGCATAAATATTCATGGGCGACAAATCTCTCACTCCCCTTAGTCACCTGTTAGACCTTTCTTGTGCTTCCTAAATTGCATGGGTCATGCCATTGCACACCAACGCCCCTCCCATGTGGTATCACTACTATATCCAGTCATTGTATCCAATGAATGCTAGCATTCACTTCTCCAATCAATTTGCACCCTTTAGAGAGTGTGGGCTTCCAGTAATATTCTTCTTTATACATAGGACCTGCTCTTCTACCCCTGATCTTATAATATAATATCAGTATGTATTTATTTACAACATACACCACATTTATATAGTAAACCAGAACCAAAAAAAAAATCAATGGCATTAAAGTATTTACTTTGATTTCAACTCAAGTGAGTTTCCTGCACACACCTCAATATACAACACAGTATACGTGCTAAGGAATCAAATTTGGGCAATTTATAGTAGAACCTGGTTTCTGAGAAAACAGTCATTTACCAGAGAAGGTAATAAAGTAGAGTTAGACATTGAGAGGGATACTGTTCTGGCCTGAGGTCCTGGTCCTACTGTATCCAGTCCTGGTAGGTGTTGCTAGAACAGTATAGACAAACATGTATCTATTCCACTTGGGAGTCCAAGTCCTGTGATAAGGTGCATTGTCAACAAAAACATTTTTATTTTGTACACTGCACATTCCTTCCAGTAGTACATGAACCCTAATACCTTCTCTCTGATGGACAGCACTAGAAGCGTCACTGTACTCATCTAATTCATGACTGAATCATCTGATTTCCCTCGGCTCTGCCAACTGCAATTTCTGATGATCAAAACAGGGTTTACTTACAATAAAGTCCACTTAAATAATCAAGAACCCATGAGTCAACAGTCATATTAGTAACGCTCATCTATCTTAAATATCCCCCGATTGCTCGTCTGATCAATTGATGAGCTGGGGGAAATAAAACCTAAAGAAGGATAATTTTTAAACAGTCAATATCTAATGATTGGCTAATTGCTTTTGAGACTTTGTTATATCTGGAAAATGAGATTTGCCAGAGAAAGACAGAGGATCTTACAAAATGATTCATTCTGATTGAATCAGTCGAATGGGAGGGATGAACACAAGGCACTGATTTGCATTGCTGGCAATAATCAGCTATCGTGATTCATTGCTCTAAGGCTTTAACGTGTTTCTTTAATTGCCTCCAATGACCTGATTGTTCCTTGACCACAGACCATCTTGTAATTAAATTGCTGGCTTGCTTTTAATTATGCTGACAATCTAATTATCATATGCAGGTCAGGGTGACATAGGTGGTACTGATGCACCCCTATAAAGATAGGGAGATGTAGTGACATGCATTTGCACTGTGCCAGTCTGTATACTTCAAATAAACATTTGTCATCACATGTGAGTAATCAAATGCACCAGCTGTAGCCTCCCTCATTAACTGCACAGCAAAATATCACTTGCATGAAATCAGCTTGGTGTGTATGATGCCAGTACTGCTGAAAGGGACATTCATGATGAGAAAAAAACCTGGTGTTGTGTAAATGGGCATGTTGAAAAGTCTTAGCTTGCTTTAACTGAGCATGCTGTTTTAAAAACTGAAAATTACAGTTCACTAGTAAAAATCTAAGGGGCCCTTTTAACAATAATCATAGTCACAACTTTGCGGCAACTCATGCAGAATTGCAGTGAAACCTTATAAAAATTAAAAAGATTCTTCACCATTCAAGCAAGAGTTTTTCCTCCCATGATTATTTTACACCATTGAAATCGACTGAAAAATACATCGAAAAAAATGCAGTTTTCCCCAATTTGTCGCTATGACTTGACACTATCGAGATTCTGTGCGAAAGTGAAAAAATTGTGTTTGTGATGTTTGTGTGCGACTGTGATTTTTACCCAAATTGTGGATAAATGTGCTCCCCAATTAACCTAGCAGTTAGCCTACATTGTATAATACATTTTACTGAGAGAACTTACAGAATTCAAGTCCCCAGTTTTAAAATGGCATTTTTACAGATAATGGCTGTGCTCGTTTTAGGAATAATCTACACCATCTGGTGTCAAATATAAATGCCATGGGGATATACTTGTAGTAGCATTGTTTCTCCGCTGAATTCTTCCCCAACCTCATGGTGCTATTTTTTTTTAATAGCGCAACATTTATTCCTTGACTAAGAATCCATAGCAATCAATTTGCAGTGAGTTTTCTTAATTTCACTCGTACTTTTCATTTTTTCAAAGATGGGCAAATCATTTCGTTGGATTGTAAAGCTCACTATGCAAAATCATTAGTTGGATCACTTGTTTAAAGTGCAGGGACTGAGAAAACTTGTATTTTCAGGTTGATAAACATCTTACAAGTTGGATGTGGTCATTAAAAAAGCCGCAACTAGTGATGGGCGAATTTGCGCCGTTTCGCTTTGCCGAAAAATTTGCGAATTTCGCGCGAAATTCGCGAAACGGCGCCGGCGTCTCGTTTTTGACGCCGGCGCCCGTTTTTTGACGCCGGCGCCAGTTTTTGACGCCGGCGTCCATTTTTGGCGGAAAAATTTTTATGACGCTGGTGAATTTTTGACGCGAATTTTCACGGGAGTTTCGCGAATTTATTCGCTGGCGGCGAATTGCGCAAATTCGCCGCGAATTCGCGCCTGCCGAATAAATTCGCCCATCACTAGCCGCAACTGATATTAGGGTAGAGACACACACGAAGATTTGGGGAGATTTAGTCGCCCGGTGACAGTCACCCGCCTCTTCTTCGGGTGACTAATCTCCCCGAATTGCTACAGTAAATCACCGGGATGGCACTTGGAGCACTTCGTTTTCCAAAGTCGCCAGAAGTTTCCTAGTGAGGCGACTTCGGAAAAAAAGCTGGGAAAGCGGTTCGGAGAGATTAGTCACCCGAAGAAGAGGCGATTTGTCACCGGGCGACTAAATCTCCCCGAATCTTCGCGTGTCTCTGCATCTAAAATCTGACGTGTAATTACATTTGCCATCCAGCACAAGAAGACTGTTAGAAGAGAATACTGCATCATACTTCCCAACATATGACAAATATAAAGAGGGACAAAAATCTGCCGCGCTGTTGGGATATGCCCAGTGATTTATTTTGTCCACCTGTATGTGTGGTATAAATGTTTTTACCTTTCTCTATTGCTGGTCAGCAAACCTGTTTTTTTGCCCATTTTCTTACTCTGCCGACAAAGCAGTAAACTATACTCCACGTTTTACCCAGCATTACAAAAATCCCCAAAAATATTACTGACCAAGTGTATCTTGTCCCATTCGGTGTAATGTGAGCAAAACCTTAGCACTGGGTGAGTGCAGGAAACATGCAATGATCTTAATTAGCAATTGGTAAAAGCTGCAGCGGGTCACATTTAAACAAAATATGTTTTTCTTATATGCTGATGATGTGGTTTTGCCTGTGTTTTTTTATTTTGAATAATAAGGTTGTAAGCTCCTTTTATAGGGAGATAGAAAGCAAAATGTATATTTATTTACATTTATATATATATATATATATATATATATAATGTCCAAGGGGGGCCGGCACGACTCGTCTGTAGGGTATACAGTGCCTGGGTGCTGCGCCAAAAATGGTAGAGTATACAAAAAAGAAGGTAAGCACTCACAGGTCTTAAGTTGTTCAAACAGTGAAAATTTATTGAAGAATTTTTCTGACGTTTCGGCTAAACCTATAGCCTTTCTCAAAGTAACAAATGTGAATCTGACCAAACAATTTAAACACTCAAATGGCGGGAAAGTGATGTGATGACGTCATCACGTGTCAGGGGGGAGTGAATACATCAATGCAGTGCGTAGAAAACATATAGTGCTATACAAGAATGTGTTTATATACAAGAAATGAGCATAACATCTCTTAGTTACACATAACATCACTCGGCAGGCATTTAGTAACTGTGTAGCAACGAAACCAAAATCTGATATATCTGTAATGTATTTAAAAAACGATATTAAGTATAAACTTTGTTACAATCCAAGGCCTGTGCCGATTTAAAGATTACAGTCATTTGTGAGGAAAAGCACTAATAGCGCTATCGCCAGGCTCGCAATACTTAGACATTCCACATACCATCTAGTTCAATGTGCACAGTCCTCGTTCAAGGGCTTATCTGTCAGTGGCGGATCGCTACTCCGGTCCAGCGTATAACCGGATGTCGGTTTCTGTAGTCCTTATTCATTATCTATATGGTGTGGGAGACAGTATCCACTCTTCGCCAGGCTGTGCGGTGTCCCGATTAAAAGCAGGTCTCACACCGGCCGGTGTGTGTAGATTGTAGAACCGGATCAGGGGGCGGGACTCTACCGGTCTGTGTGGGCGTGTCTCCCGTGCGTGTATGGGTGTGTCAAAAGTTCGGTTGCCTGTAGAAATATCCCGTAGCAACCGTTTACACTCAATATGAAGACTGTCACAAACGATTTATGGGCTGTGCAGCTAATAGTGGTTGATAAAGATAATACTGTACGGACATAATATTCGTAACATAAAATACATATGACACCTGACACAGCCCCAGTGTAGAAAAGGAAAGGGAAAAATACAGAAGGAGCACAAATACAATCACTTTGTGGGGTCATAGTAACGATACTGGCCGCGTATGTACATGTATATATAATATCATCCCATCTAAGGCGCATTTCAGGGTAAGACACTGATGGGATGATATTATATATACATGTACATACGCGGCCAGTATCGTTACTATGACCCCACAAAGTGATTGTATTTGTGCTCCTTCTGTATTTTTCCCTTTCCTTTTCTACACTGGGGCTGTGTCAGGTGTCATATGTATTTTATGTTACGAATATTATGTCCGTACAGTATTATCTTTATCAACCACTATTAGCTGCACAGCCCATAAATCGTTTGTGACAGTCTTCATATTGAGTGTAAACGGTTGCTACGGGATATTTCTACAGGCAACCGAACTTTTGACACACCCATACACGCACGGGAGACACGCCCACACAGACCGGTAGAGTCCCGCCCCCTGATCCGGTTCTACAATCTACACACACCGGCCGGTGTGAGACCTGCTTTTAATCGGGACACCGCACAGCCTGGCGAAGAGTGGATACTGTCTCCCACACCATATAGATAATGAATAAGGACTACAGAAACCGACATCCGGTTATACGCTGGACCGGAGTAGCGATCCGCCACTGACAGATAAGCCCTTGAACGAGGACTGTGCACATTGAACTAGATGGTATGTGGAATGTCTAAGTATTGCGAGCCTGGCGATAGCGCTATTAGTGCTTTTCCTCACAAATGACTGTAATCTTTAAATCGGCACAGGCCTTGGATTGTAACAAAGTTTATACTTAATATCGTTTTTTAAATACATTACAGATATATCAGATTTTGGTTTCGTTGCTACACAGTTACTAAATGCCTGCCGAGTGATGTTATGTGTAACTAAGAGATGTTATGCTCATTTCTTGTATATAAACACATTCTTGTATAGCACTATATGTTTTCTACGCACTGCATTGATGTATTCACTCCCCCCTGACACGTGATGACGTCATCACATCACTTTCCCGCCATTTGAGTGTTTAAATTGTTTGGTCAGATTCACATTTGTTACTTTGAGAAAGGCTATAGGTTTAGCCGAAACGTCAGAAAAATTCTTCAATAAATTTTCACTGTTTGAACAACTTAAGACCTGTGAGTGCTTACCTTCTTTTTTGTATACTCTACCATTTTTGGCGCAGCACCCAGGCACTGTATACCCTACAGACGAGTCGTGCCGGCCCCCCTTGGACATTTTAATATTTTTTGGCCTAGGCACCCGAGTACTTTTTCACCTCGTTCCCAGTTAATCTATGATCAGACTACACACCTTTGGCAATGGAACAATTTGGCATTTTGGACCCTATTGACATTCCCCTTGGTGGGCTTCAGTTTTCGGACGCCGAAGCAGCTGACATCCTTTTCAAAGAAACAGCGGAAGAGATCTCGCCTACAGCTTCTACACAAGACATCTATCACCATCTTCTTCGACTTAAAGAAAGGGAAATCGACTTGAAGTTACACGGCATTTACCTTTCTGATTTCTACAAACGACAGCACATTCCAAGAGGCTTTCGAATCAGGAACATACCAACTATCGGTCGGAACAACACAGATTTCTGCAGGAGATGGTGCCAAATCCTAAATAAATGTTCACTGGATCTAATCCTGTTGGTTATCGAGGAGGTCACCAAGAACTTAACAGTAGTACGTACAGAGATTACTTCATATGAAGCAGCGAACCTTAACACACTTAGGACCGAAAAAGACCCGAAGTGGTTGGAGAAACTGGAAAACCAACTAATTCACTATACAACAGAACTGCATAAATTTAAACGTAACAAAGTTCAAATTGTACAATCAGATTACCAGAATCGACGCGTATATGGTTGGCTAACAGGAAGCGACTCCACCCGCCCCAGATTCCAGAGAGTCCCGAGACATCGAGGAGGACTCAGTGGCTTCGACTCCTCACCTTATACTTCTTCACCCTCTGACATAGACACCAGCACCAGAGGTAGGGGCAGAGGCAGAGCCCGGACACGTTACTCGCCATCCTCCACTCCATTTTCTACTGCCACTCCTGACAATTCCGGCGCACATTTTTTAGGATCGGTAACACGCTCAAAAACCAAGGACGTCCCCATAAGAGGCGCGGAGGGCTCAGACGCAAGACCACCAAACCTTTACAGGAGGAAGTAGTGTACAATCTCAGCTCCCACAATTTGAGCCCCACAGAACTGCAAGTTCTGAGTAAAGGACTAACATTTGTACCCACAAACATTTTAAACAACCTTGACCTGATGATAGATATTCATCGTTTTCAACGAACAATGAAGCTTAAGGACCATTTTAGGACTAAAACACAACAAAAGCCTGCCCTTTTTCGTGCGGCCAGTACATTCGAACCCACCAACACACCAAAAGCAATAGCGGCCTTCACTAGATTATTGATTGATGAATCTCTTAAACCCAGAGATCATAACCATCGACCCAATCTTACAAGAGCAGAAAGAGAAGCCATCACAGCATTATCCAAGAATGAGAACATTATTATACGTCCGGCCGACAAGGGTGGCGGTGTGGTTATTATGGACTATTCGACATACCGCGCAGAGGTCCTGAGACAACTTGCTGACACTAATACCTACCACCTTTTGGATAGAGATCCGACTGATAATTACAAAAAACGGGTTGAGATCACACTTCAAACGGCTTTACTGCAGGGATTTATCTCTGAATCTACACTATCTTTCCTCACACAAGCGCATCCTGTCTGTCCAATCCTGTATACCCTGCCCAAGGTCCATAAGAGTTTAAAGGATCCACCTGGACGACCGATAGTGAGTGCAAGAAACTCCATCCTACAACCCCTTGCTGTTTTTGTGGACTATTATTTACAACCTTTGGTCCAGGCAACTTCCACCTTCATTAAAGATACAGGGGATTTACTAATGAAGATTAATTCCTGTCTACCTATACCCGAACATACACTACTGGCCACATTGGACGTAACTTCCTTGTACACAGTTATCCCCACAGATGAAGGGATAAAAGTAGTCTCCAGAGCTCTACTACAACACCCTGACCCCACACGTCCAAATACAGAATTCCTAGCGGATCTCTTGGGTCTGTGCCTAAGATTGAACTACTTTAAATTCGAACAGTGTTATTACCTACAAACCAGTGGCACAAGTGTGGGTTCTAACGTGGCCCCTTCATTTGCAAATCTCTACATGGCAAATTTTGAGGAACACAACATCCTCCCCAATTATGGCCTGCATATACATAAACTGTGGCGCTTTATTGACGATCTCCTACTCTTGTGGACAGGGTCCAAACAACAGTTCTTACAGATGGTAACTGAACTGAATAACTTGCCAACTACCATCAAGTTCACAGCATATATCCATGAAACTGAAGTACCGTTCCTGGATATTCTACTGATCAAAGAAGGACAACAAATCCATACTACGAATTATCGAAAAACCACAGATCGTAATACATTGCTACATCATACTTCGTGTCATCCTCCACACTTACTACGAAGCATTCCCTACTCCCAGATGCTACGGGTGGCTCGTAACAACACTAAACAACATCGTAGGGACATGCAACTGGATGAACTTACAGACCGCTTTTTACAAAGAGGATACCCCCTACATGAACTCCTTGAAAGCAGAAGGAGGGCTATCCAGACCCTACAAACAACCGAGGGCCTCATCAGGGACTCCTCTACTTCAGTAACAGACGACCGCCTAACATTCCTCACTTCCTATTCGCCCAGTACCAGATCTTTTGTCCAGACTATACGTAACCATTGGACTGTCATACAAAATGACAGAACTTTACCATACTCCTTCAAAATACCACCACGGATTGCATACAAGAGAGGTCCTAACCTTCGGGACCAATTAGTAAAGACTGATCCCCAACACTGCTACCTGTCCACCACCACTAAGACATGGCTGACAACAGGCAAGAACGGCTGCTATAAGTGCACAGATTGCACAACATGCAGACAACTAATGACTGGTTCCACCTTTACCCACCCACATTCAGGCAAACCCATTCAGATAAAGCACAGAGTCACCTGCACATCAAAATTTGTAATCTATATCCTAAAGTGCCCCTGTGGACTTGTATATGTGGGTAAAACCATCACCACATTTAGGGAAAGGATGGCCAACCATCGTTCAGCCATACGTGCAGCCCTCCTTAAAGGCACAGGCGACACTCCAATCTCTCACCATTTTGCTGTACACCGACACACGTTAGCCTCCCTCAGAAGCATGATAATTGATCACACTCCAATACCAACACGTGGGGGCGACCGTGAGAGACTACTTCTACAATCGGAACTCAGGTGGATCCACAGACTGGACACACTGAACCCCAGAGGACTCAATGAACTAATATCTTATGAGGCCTTTTATTAACGGGCCCCCTGGACTCTGTAACATAGCCACTTTGACAAGCGCAGCCTTGGTTGGTCTCTTATAGTCTCTTCTAATTATCTTATTTCATACTGTTTCTGTATCCCTTTGCCACCTTGAGCACACTGTGGGTCCTAACCGTCTTATCCACCCATATCCCCATTATGCACAATAATGTCCAAGAGTCTAACTGGAGGGAGTATGTCTATTACATAATTTATGGCCCGTTTATAAAATGTCATGTAACACTAACACACAGAGATTTGGACAGGTTTGATGTTGCGTACCCCCAGCGTTATTGGGTGGTCTACTCTAACCTGTACCCAGTGTGCGATCACAGCTCTCTAAATGACCAGCTTATAATCTTAGCCAATTCTAACTTGAACCCCTTGGGCTGCACACCAGGGAGACAGTACCCTCCTTCAAAGAGTAGTGTCTTACCCTGAAATGCGCCTTAGATGGGATGATATTATATATACATGTACATACGCGGCCAGTATCGTTACTATGACCCCACAAAGTGATTGTATTTGTGCTCCTTCTGTATTTTTCCCTTTCCTTTTCTACACTGGGGCTGTGTCAGGTGTCATATGTATTTTATGTTACGAATATTATGTCCGTACAGTATTATCTTTATCAACCACTATTAGCTGCACAGCCCATAAATCGTTTGTGACAGTCTTCATATTGAGTGTAAACGGTTGCTACGGGATATTTCTACAGGCAACCGAACTTTTGACACACCCATACACGCACGGGAGACACGCCCACACAGACCGGTAGAGTCCCGCCCCCTGATCCGGTTCTACAATCTACACACACCGGCCGGTGTGAGACCTGCTTTTAATCGGGACACCGCACAGCCTGGCGAAGAGTGGATACTGTCTCCCACACCATATAGATAATGAATAAGGACTACAGAAACCGACATCCGGTTATACGCTGGACCGGAGTAGCGATCCGCCACTGACAGATAAGCCCTTGAACGAGGACTGTGCACATTGAACTAGATGGTATGTGGAATGTCTAAGTATTGCGAGCCTGGCGATAGCGCTATTAGTGCTTTTCCTCACAAATGACTGTAATCTTTAAATCGGCACAGGCCTTGGATTGTAACAAAGTTTATACTTAATATCGTTTTTTAAATACATTACAGATATATCAGATTTTGGTTTCGTTGCTACACAGTTACTAAATGCCTGCCGAGTGATGTTATGTGTAACTAAGAGATGTTATGCTCATTTCTTGTATATAAACACATTCTTGTATAGCACTATATGTTTTCTACGCACTGCATTGATGTATTCACTCCCCCCTGACACGTGATGACGTCATCACATCACTTTCCCGCCATTTGAGTGTTTAAATTGTTTGGTCAGATTCACATTTGTTACTTTGAGAAAGGCTATAGGTTTAGCCGAAACGTCAGAAAAATTCTTCAATAAATTTTCACTGTTTGAACAACTTAAGACCTGTGAGTGCTTACCTTCTTTTTTGTATATATATATATATATATATATATATATATATATATATTTATTTATTTTTTTATTTATTTATTTTTTTAAGTAGTTTCATCTTTGTTGTAGCTGAATGTGCCTTTACAACAACATGAGCGTCTTCAAAGCGATTCCAGCAGGTTAACGCGGTGCGCCAAAATAGAGGCGTCAAGTCGACATTGCTATTGCTTACCTTATTTTCCATCGCATCCAACTTGATGCCTGCATTTTGGCGCACCGCGTTGGATCTGCCGGAATCACATTGAAGACGCTCATGCAGTTGTACCCTAAGACAAATAAATCTACCTTCCAACAACTGCCAGCTCCTGATTTTTGATGAATGCAGGAAGAACTCATAGAGCCACAATTTTTGACCATGACTATTTAATAGCCACACCCTCTAGTTACCATATCCCTTTTACAAAATTTGGCAGGTTATGAAAGTTTGAACACATTTCTGGGAGTTTTAGGGCCATGTTTTATGTGTTTTGAACCATTTTGCTGAAATTGCCCTTTAAGCTATAAGTCTGAGTTCTCCCAAGAGACTAGCTTATCTTAAATTCTTACAATTGTATCTTTGCTTATCTTAAATTGTTACAAACATATCTCAATGCAGCTGCTGAGTGTTCTGGGCTTATTTAAATTAAGTTTCAGAAGCTTTGTATCTTTTTTTTTTTTGCCTCAGTGCAGGAGATCGAAGAGAAACTCTGGACTTTTTGATTGAGGGCTAAGCTGTCAAAAACGGGACAGTTGGGAAGTACACTGAATGCTGTGACAACATTTAATAAAATATTTGCTTGCCATTGACTTTGACTGTTGATGCATGGAAGCAAGAAACCATCAGACTTTATCTGATCAAATGCTTCATTATAGCATGGAGGACCAGATTTTTCAGCATCCCACAAAATCTTATTGAGGACATTGTGCAAGACAGATACGTTTGACCAAAGAGGAATTCTCCTTTTAAATGTATCACACTGCCTCTTTACTTGTATTGCACCTTCATGTTTATCCACTGTTGACCGCTGTGTCGTCACTAAAATGTAAACATGTAATTTCAGGATGTTTTCTGTCTACACTGTGATTTAGATAAATTGCAGCAATGGCTTCTAAATGGCAAACAGGATTCGAAATTGGATAAATGAAATGCAATTCATCTCAGGAATGAAATCACACTCACAACTGCAATTCTAAATGGGTGATTCTTCCTCGGTGGAGAATGATCTTGGGTGTCGCATTCAGCAAAGCCTGAACTATTCTCCTATGATTTAAATTTGACAAGTAGCTACACTTGCTAGTCAGATTTTTACTGTCTGGGTGTTGACATGTACAGTAGGTGTTATGAATTTGCCAAAAGCCATATATTAAGTATTATACAAGTATGGGACCTGTTATCCAGACCTGGGGTTTTCTGGATAACTGACCATCTTCATACCTTTTTTTTCTAGTAGAAATTCATGTAAACATTAAATAAACCCAATAGGCGGGTTTTGCTTCCAATAAAAGAAGAATTATATATTAGTTTGGATCAAGTCCAAGGTACAGTTTTAGTATCACTGAGTAAAGGAAAATTTAAAAAATTTTGATTATTTGGATAAAATAAAGGGCAAAGTGACTATTGCTGGCGAAAGTTCGCCAGTGTGAAGTAATTTCGGAACTTCACCGATTTACTAACGATCGATGGCGTAACTTCACTAGCGAAGGAGATAGACTCTAGCGGTACTTCTCTCCCTAACAAGGCCCGGATTTAAAAAAGTTGCCGCTCCTAGGCCGGCTCTACTCATCACCCCCGCTCCCCTGCCGGTGCCGTCCCCTTCGCTTCCCCTGTCCAGCACTGTTACCTCCACTTCCGGTTTCCCTCTGTCCAGCGATGTCCCCTTGCCTTCCAGGGCCTTCCACTTTCTGTGTGTGTGCATAGCTTAACACTCGAGAACAGCACTGTGCCATCCCCTTCGCTTCCCCCTGTCCAGTTCTGTCGCCTCCAGTTCCGCTTCCCCCTGTCCAGCAATGTCCCTCCCCTTCCAGGTGCCGTCCTCTTCCCCCTCAGTGTGCGAGCGCATATGCGCACATCTTGACAATTGTGAACATCACTGGAGACTGACGTGAGTCTCCAGTGCTAGTTACTGATGCGGCTGGGCTGCCCCTGAAATTTTGCCGGCCTATGTGGCCTTGCCACAAATCCGGGCCTGTACCTAACTCCAGGCGAATTTGATCTCTGGCGAATGGACATAACTACGCAAATTCACTAAGATGCAGATTTTACCAAACGTTACCTCTTGCACCAGAGTTGCCTTCACAACCTCAGACCAGGCGAAGTGCTATAGAGTAGATAGGAGTTCCTAAAAAAATTGTTGAAAATTTTTCTAAGTCCCAAAAAACGCTAGCGTCTTTTCCTTTTTTCAGGGTGATAGGCTGCAAAAGAGTGTAAATTATTTTGGGGGTAACCGGCTTCCCCCCTACATTTCTTAACATATGGCACATAAACTATACACTGGGCTCATGTGTAGGGCAATATAACAACTTTATTTTATTTTATTAAGGTTCCCTGTGCTTGTGTAATGTATTGCCTGCAACATATACGTCCATTCAACTTGAACTTCCCACCATATGCAAATTAGGCAACGCTAGCGCAACTTCGCTTCACTTGCCGCAGTAACGCTACCGCAACTTCGCCATCGTTAGGTGCCCTTGACGCAACGTTTTTTTTTCAGTGATCAGTGATCAGTGACACATTGGCAATATGTTCATGAATCAAGCGCATACCTGTAAGGAGACTTAATGGGCTAAAAGCCAAAAGAAAGAAATAGGGAGGAAAATGTTTCGATGTAGAGGTATAATCAACATATTTCTATATTATTTTTCTTACCATGTATTGCTAGTATTCCTTGTTCATAACTTTCTGCCTTTTTATCAGTATATTTTTTCTCATTTTACCTTTCTCTGATATTTGATAAAATTTGATGAAACTACAATTACCAAAAACAAACACAAGAAACACTGATTATAGCTATGAAAAATGTTAATTATAAATATTTTCCGAGACAATTTTTTATAACATTTATGTATTACTCACACCTTCATTTACTGCATATATACTTTTCATGTATACCATTCATATTTTCTATAGATTTGTAATTATAACTTTTTTTGCTGCTCTAACATTCATTTCTCCAATATATTGTGCACACTATAGATTGTGGGCTTCCAATAATATTCTTCTTTAGATATAGGACCTGCTCTTCTCCCCCTGGTATTCATAAATGACCCCTTATATCTTCAGTGTGTATTTATTTACAACATACACCACACATATAGTAAACCAGATTATTCTGTTATAAAACAAATCTATGGCATTAAAGTATTTACTTCTTATAGCAAGAAAGAATTTGATTTCATTGTAGATGATCAAATGATTTTCCTGCACACACCTCAATATACAACACAGTATACGTGCTAAGGAATCAAATTTGGACAATATATGGTAGAACCAGGTTTCTGAGAAAATAGCCGTTGGCATAATGTTCTGGCCTGAGGTCCTGAGCCTTTAAAGTCTTCTTTCGCTAAAGCCATAGAAGACACATGGGACACTGTGGGGTCGATTTATTACGTATTAGTCTAGGGAGGTTTCCTGTAAGACATTTAAAGGGGTTGTTCACCTCTGAGTAGACTTTTAGTATGATGTAGAACAGGGTTCTACAACCTTTTGATCCTGTGAGCAACATTCAGAAGTAAAAGGAGTTGAAGAGCAACACAAGCATGAACAATGTTCTTGGGGTGCCAAATAAGGGCTGTGATTGGCCATTTGGTAGCCTGTATGTGGATTGTAAACCTACATTGAGGCTCTGTTTGGCAGTGTACCTGGTTTTTATACAACCAAAACTTGCCTCCAAGCCAGGAATTCAAAAATAATCACCTGCTTTGAGGCCACTGGGAGCAACATCCAAGGGGTTGGAGAGCAACATGTTGCTCACAAGCTACTGGTTGGGGATCACTGATGTAGAGAGTGGTGTTCTGAGACAATTTGCAACTGGTTTTCATTTTTTATTATTTACGGTTTTTGAGTTATTCAGCTTTTTATTTAGCAGGTCTCCAGTCCGCAATTTTGGCAATCTGGTTGCTATGGACCAAGTTACACTAGCAACTATGCACTGATTTGAAAAAGAGGTTGGAATCTAAAAGTGCCGGCATTAGAGGGCGGGCGCCCCGAGGCAGAGTGCCCACCCGCATACCCCCCTCCGGTGTGCCTGCAACGGAGCGATGCAGAGCTATGCTCCATGCAAAGCGGCTGGGCGGCATGCCGCCCCTAATATTCAGCTGCCCTAGGCCCAGGCAATTGTGGGCTGGCCACAAATCCGGGCCTGAGTATGAATAGGATTGGGTCTGAAAAGAAAGATATGCAATAAAAAGTAACAATTACAATACATTTGTAGCCTTACAGAGCATTTGCTTTTAGATGGGGTCTGTTTCTGTTTCATTGTCAAACTAGTGCTTCTTGGTTGCATTCATTTCTCTCCCACTTCTTTGATTTGCAGATCTGTTAGACTAATTTCAGATTGGGTGTTTTGACCACTGCTGTCATTAGATGGTCTAAACTAGTGATGGGTGAATCTGGGCCGTTTCGATTCCCCAAATAATTTGGGAAAACGGCGAAAAAATTAGCAAAAAGTTGAAAGTTCGCGAAACACATTGAGTGTCAAGATAATTTTGATGCGCAACAATTTTTGAAGCGTGCGTCAATTTTTATACGCCCGACTATTTTGTGCAAATGCATTAAGGTCAATGGATGTCCAATAATTTTGGCAATTTTTTTTTGTCACAACGGATTTTTTTGCCGTCGAATTTTCGACCCAGTTTCACAAAAACATTTGCAAGCGGCGAAACATGAAAATTTGCTGTGAATCCTTGTCTGGCGAATTTATTCGCCCATCACTAGTCTAAACATAAATCCAAAATGCTCAAGTAGAAAGCTTTGTTAATCTCTTAAAGTATATACCGTATATACTTGAGTATAAGCCATCCCGAGTATAAGCCGAGGTACCTAATTTTACCTCCAAAAACTGGGAAAGCTTATTGACTCGAGTATAAGCCTAGGGTGAGAAATGCAGCAGCTTCCGGTGAGTATCAATCAAAAAATTGAGGGTTTATACTCCCATTGGAGGTGCCGGCGTCTTGTTTTTGGATGCCGGCGACCATTCTTGGATGACGGCGAATATTCTTGGACGCCGGCGACTATTCTTGGACGCCAACGACTATTCTTGGACGCCGGCGACTATACTTAGGCGCCGGCAACCGTTTTTGCGCTTGACCCGAGTAAAAGCCGAGGTAGAGTTTTTCAGCATATTTTGGGGGCTGAAAAACTCGGCTTATACTCGAGTATATACGGTACTACAAAGTGAGGACCCTTCAATGACTTAAACACTTGATGGTTTAACCAAGGAGTCCCTAAACTTTTTTAACCTTGAGCCACATTTAAATAAAAAAAAAAGTTGGGGACCAACACAAACATGAGAAAAGTTTCTATAGGGCCTATAATTGGTTATTTGGTAGCCCCTATGCGGACTGGCAGCCTACATAAGCCTTGTTTGGCAGTACAACAGTTTTTTATACAACAAAAAATTGCCTTCAAGTCAGAAATCCAAAAATGAGCACCTGCTTTGAGGCCACTGGGAGTAACATCAAAGGGCTTGGGAGCAACATGTTGCTTGTGATTCACTGGTTGGGGATAACTGATTTAACCCACTTGTGTCTGTCACACATTCTTCAACCCTAGTAGTAGGATTGGTATAATCTTTTTAAATATTACCTCAAACTCATACAGTATGTATATGATACAAAACCATCTCTTTGATAGCAGTTCTTTCCACCTATAATGAAACAAAGTAATTGCATTGGTTGAATATTGTTGCCTGTTAGCATTTAAATGCATTTCCTCCATTTGCATCACATTTTCATATCTAGCACTTTTGCTCAAGGTGCAATGGGAACCTATTGTCGTTCATAATAATCATACTTGCTTGAAATGTAAATACATCCTTAGATTTACATTATACTGCCGTCGGAGCTTTGAAATATTAAGGAGGTGGCTAAATGGCTTCATATCTTCTCATAAATAAAATATGTATATACCCTAGTAAAATGAGAATAAAGAAATATCAAAAAATATCAAGTAAAAAAGTAGGTATGTATGTAAGTAAATATTTTTCCCAGACACATATTATCCAGAAAGCTCTGAGTTAAAATACTGTCTCCTATAGACTCCATTATAATCGCATAATTCAAATTATTAAAAATTCTACCCTTTTCTCTGTAATAATAAAACATTACCTTGTACTTGATCCAAACTAAAATATAATTAATCCTTATTGGATCCTATCAGCAGAAAACTGCACTGGCCTGGGGTTATTCCAGCGAGCACCACGGAGCGATCCTCTTCCGGCTTCTTCTTTCTTCAAATTTCCCGGGGAAGAAGCATGCGGCGTAGAACGAAATAGCCGACTTTTTAGTTAAAGTTTGGCTTTTTGCTGTACTGCGCATGTGCAGCCTTGAGAAGAAAGAAGAAGCCGGAAGAGGATCGCTCCGTGGTGCTCACTGGAATAACCCTGGGCTAGTGCAGTTTTCTTCTGATAGGAGCACCGGCCTGGCGTTTCAGGCAAGTATATAAAATCACTTGGACGTGCCAAACATTTGGCACCCCCAAGTGGAAGAAGACGTTCCTTCTCCTTTAAGAGGGGTTCCCAAACTGTTTCATATGACTGTATATATATTGCTCATGTCTATTTTTTCTCACTTTATTAAAAAAACATATGACCAAACTCCCAAACCCGAATCCCGTTAATTTACCAATACAACTTCTCAAAAAAATCAGTGCAATAAAGTCACTACATAATCGAGCATCTATTTGACTTGTGCGGCTATTGGAATTGCCCCAAAAACTTGAATTTATTAGATTATCGAAAGAAAACCACCACAAACAGCCCGAACCTATAGAGACTCCTGAAGTTAAAAACATGTTCCAATTGTTAAAGGGACCATCTGCCATTGACTTCTACATGATTTCGACAGGTTTTAGCTGAAATTTTTTCTGATTTGAATTTCAGCAGCTTCAGAGCATAATACAGTAGATCGCAAAACATTCAAGTATTTCCCTCTAAATGTTAGTTTTTTCCCTTTAAAAACTTGACCAGAAAAAATTGTGGTTTAATAAATAGGCCACCAGAAGTATAGATGAAATAGCTATTGACCAATTAAGGTTTGTTGTTCTTATCCAAATTCCCTGTTTGTGTAGGGGGTACATTAGCTACACTGTACATTTTCCTTTACATTTCAGCTTGGAAGATTTTAGTAACACTTTGAGGCCTCAGAAGATTTCTGTTCTTCCAATAAAAGTGTCTGCTTGTAATAAATTTGAGCGGTTTGGCATGGAGCGGAAAGTCTGAACAGCACAGTGAGTTCCATCTTAAATCTCATCATTTTATAACAAACATATTTATTGTTTTCTATATAAGATTACATCTTAACAAGCAAAGCAGTAACAATAGAATAGGCATGGAGGCTACACAGTATATCAATGGAACCCAGAAATTTGGCTCTTAAAGTCACAAAAGGCGGCTTTTTGCCGCCCCTTGTAACGGGCCGCTTGCTGCAGCCTAAGGCATGGTTCTCACCTTGCATCATGGAAGGAGTGGCCCTGCAGTATAACTATCTATCTATCCATCTATCTATCTATCTATCTATCTATCTATCTATCTATCTATCTATCTATCTATCTATCTATCTATCTATCTATCCATCTATTTATCCATCTATCCATCCATCCATCCATCCATCCATCCATCCATCCATCCATCCATCCATCCATCCATCCATCTATCTATCTATCTATCTATCTATCTATCTATCTATCTATCTATCTATCTATCTATCTATCTACAGTTAGGCCCTTAAATCATTGGACAGAGACAACTTTTTTCTATTTTTGGTTCAGTACATAACCACAATGAATTTTAAATGAAGTTGAACTGCAGATTTTCATCTCTAATTCAGTGGGTTGAACAAAAAGATTGCATCAAAATGTGAGGAACTTAAGTCTTTTTTTAACACAGTCACTTCATTTCAGGGGCTCAAAATAAATTGGACAAATTAAAAAACTGAAAATAAAATGTTCATTTCTAATACTTGTTATTATTAAACGCCTCCCAATCAGTTTGACTGCATTTAGCTGGATTTGAGCAGACAGTGTCTCTGAACACCTCAGAATTCATTTGGCTGCTTCTGTCCTGTGTCACATCATGGATAAACACTAGTGTCCCAGTGCCACTGGCAGCCATGCACACCCAAGTTATCACACTGCCTCCAGCATGTTTTATAGAGATGTGGTATGCTTTGGATCATGAGCTGTTCCACCCCTTCTCCATACTTTTTTCTTACTATCATTCTGGTAGAGGTTGATCTATATTTCATCTGTCCAAAGAATGTTTTTCCAGAACTGTGCTGGCTTTGTTTTTTTTAGATGTTTTTTTAGCAAATTCCAATCTAACCTTTCTATTCTTGATGCTTAAATGATGCAGTCTTCTTTTTATGGTAGACTTGTCTATCAATACATCTACCTCCTGGAGAGTGTTGTTCACTTGTTTGGCTGTTGTGAAGGGGTTTCTCTTCACCATGGAAATGATTCTGTGATCATCCACCACTGTTGTCTTCTATGGACATCCAGGTCTTTTTGAGTTGCTGAGTTCACCAGTGCTTTCTTTCTTTCTTTCTTTCTTTCTTTTTCTCTTTCTTTCTTTCTTTCTTTCTTTCTTTCTTTCTTTCTTTCTTTCTTTCTTTCTTTCTTTCTTTCTTTCTTTCTTTCTTTCTTTCTCTGGATGTACCAAACTGTAGATTTTGCCACTCCTAATATTGTAGCAATTTCTCGGATGGGTTTTTTCTGTTTTGCAGCTTAAGGATGGCTTGTTTCACCTGCTGACCGTATGTTGTCAAAATCCTCCACATACAAGCACCCCCCCCTCAAATCAACTCCTTGGCTTTTATCTGCTTCATTGATAATGACATAACAAAGGAATTGCCCACACCTGCCCATGAAATAGCCTATCTATCTATCCATCCATCCATCTATCTCTCCATGATGGCAAAATATTTATATGGTTATCAAACAAACAGTGATCTTAAAGATCTTGAAAATGCCATTTTGTTGGATGACGTCGGTTATTTCCCTGTTTGGATATTTTTGGATATTTTACTACTATAACTGTTAAGATCTACTACAGATATTGGATCCATTATCCAGAAACCTGTAATCCACAAAGCTCAAAAATATGGAAAGACCATCTCCCATAGACTCAATTTTATCCAAATACTCCAAAATTTAAAAAAATTATAAATTTTTCTCTGTAATAATAAATCAGTACTTTGTACTTGATCCAAACTTAGATATAATTGTTTATTATTGGAAGCAAAACCAGCCTATCGGGTTTATGTGATTTTCTAGTAGACTTAAGGAATGAAGATCCAAATTATGGAAAGATCCGTTATTCGGAAAACCCAAGGTCCAGAGCATTCTGGGTAAAAGCTCAGGATTTTTTATAAAATCTACAGTACAATGTATAACATATAATTAACCTGTGTGTAAAATACAGGTTGTATAATGCTAGTATCACAATGCAATTTGCTTTAGCTAGTTGTGAGCAGGGACCAAGCCAAGAATCATAATAGGCATTATACTTGAGACAGAGAATTATAAGTCGGGAGGCAAATAATCTTGGCATCTCTACTACCATCTCTGCATTTGATTGCTTTCTAATTAGAACAGGGTGTTCAATGTAGCAATATTGCTTGCAAATCCATCCACTTGTTCAGCCCACCATGAAGTATAAGAAGCATGGGTATAAAAAGATGCAGGAAATCAACTAAATCTAAACATCTTGACTTGACCTTGCCGCACCTTGCTGTATACAGAACAGGAAAGTTCTGTCAGTCTATGGATTATATATATATATATATATATATATATATATATATATTCAATGAAACAAAAAAGACCGCACTCACAGGACTTATCATGAAAAAAAACCACAAGGGCTGTGATTTTATTCCTCAGTGTTTCGGCTGTCCAACTCTAGCCGTCCTCAGGAGGTGAAAACATAACACAAAGTGAAGTCATTTTAAACATGTAAATTGTGGCGCCAAAATTGGTGTGTATGACGTCATCAGCGTGCGTCCACACATGTATAGGTAGTGAAGAAGCATAAAACGTGTTTTAAAGGGTTAATCGAGTGCCCCCTTGAGTTAATCAAGGGCAAGTGCCCCTGTGTAATCCACAAACACTACCTCAAAGGTGCCCAGTGCCTGGTGAAAGTATCGTGCAGTGACTGAAGTGAATCTTGCAGCTCCCTGTCTGTTTCGTGTCATAAGTGACAGACAGGCATGCTTAATACTTACCCCTGGAGAGCGATCGCAGCCCCATATCCTGATCGTGTCCCTTTATATGCCAAATAGTAGCCGATCCTTACCGCCACACTAGCGGAGCACCTTTGTCGCATCTGTCAGACCTCCTACCCGTCATTTCACCAGCGCTCCGTGGCAACTCCGGATCCTTCCAATGCTGCGGGAGCTCGGGCTCCTCCTACCAATCCGCTGATAGGCTCAAAACTCACACACCCTCCTGTTTCATTCCTCCAAGGGTCTGTTACACAAAGTTAACCCTGTGAAGTGCCAGTCCCCAACTAATTGTTGGCTTAAACACCAACAGGGAAACTCTCAAGTGTAATTCCAATTTGACAGCTTTTGTGCCCAGGTATGTAACGCATAAGTCAGGGTATCCCGTGAGTCATTCGTGCCCGTGCTCAACCTTCAACAGCACAAGGGTGGATGAGGGTAGTTGTTAACTCGCTTCAGGGTAACCCACTAGGCGGCAGGATATACTAGAATGGCGAATCATGAGGGGGGGCGCTCACGTCCTCCAGGGGAAGAAAGATCCTGTGGATCTGTAGAAGGAAACAGATACAAACAAGTACCTTACGTAACCCAGTCACCGTGTCCTGCCAGGATACAAAACACATATGAAAAAAGTGACCAAATCATTCAGAAACAACAAAAGATAATGATTAGAGTAAAAAGTGGGCAATCGGTCATGTCAGTCAACCACTATATTTCCCGAGACCATACTCATATGCAGGTAGTAGCTGTAGCCCAGTGACTAAAGTTAATTATAAGACTAGTAAAAAGGAGACATCGGAAGTGTCTCGTTGAGACCCTTAGGTGCCAGGGTATCTAGTTTGAATATCCACATCGACTCCTTCTGGACCAATCGTAACTCCCTATCCCCTCCCCTTTGGAGGACGGGGACATAGTCTATGACCATATGCCTAAATTGAGGGAGAGTATGACAGTGTTGTAGCCAGTGTTTCACTACCAGTTGGTCTGCTTTGCCAGTGTTTATTGCCAGTCTGATGGCACTCCAGTGATTGTTCATCCTCTCCCTGTAGGTGGTAGATGCCTTTCCAACGTAGTGTAATCCACATGGGCACCATATCATGTACACCACATGTTCAGTGGTGCAAGACACTCTGGGGCAAATTCACTAAGATGCGAAGTTCGCCGCATTTCGCCACACTTCGCCAGGCGTATTTTTGCCAGCGCTCCTCAAATTCACTTAATCCGAAGTTGCGCACAGGGGTAGCGTAAGTTTTCGAAGTTGCGCTAGCGTTAATTTGCCAAGCGAAGTTTCGCTAGCGATGGTTCATTTGCATACGGCACGAAATTCAAATTTCAATGGAGGAACACGTATCACCACTTCAAATGCCTAGAAAACCTTAAAATCAGCAAATAAAAATTGTATTTTGCCCTACACATGTGCCCACTGTCTAGGTAAGTTGCCATGCGTCAGGAAATGTAGGGGGGAAGGAGGGGAGCCCCAAAAATATTTTCGATCTTTTTCAGCCTATCACCCATCATGTAGAAAACACGCCAGCGTTTTTTGGGACTTAGAAAAAAAAATTTACTTTTTTTTAAACAATCCCTATCTACTCTATTGCACTTCGCCTGGTCTGAGGTGGCGAAGGAAGTCTAGCGTAAAAGGTAGCGTTCAGTACACTGCGCACATTACTGAATTTGCGTAGTTACGCCGCTAGCAAAAATTCGCCTGGCGTAAGGCTGCGAAGTAACAGTAGTGAAACTACCCCAGCGTTTGTTAGTGAATTTGCGCAGTAATGAAAAATGCCAAACGCTAGCAAATTAACGCTAGCGTTCGGCGCTTCGGCGCTTAGTGAATTTGCGCCTCTATGTCTAATGGTAAATTTAGCACCTGTCCGTGGATGTTTAAATTCAGTACCTTGGGCCATACCTCCACAGGTTAGGCACCCTGCGCATTTGAAACACCCCTTCTTAAGAGGTCTGTCCAACCATGTGCCTTTCTTTCCAGTGGTCACTGGGCTACAGCTACTTACCTGCATATGAGTATGGTCTCGGGAAATATAGTGGTTGACTGACATGACCGATTGCCCACTTTTTACTCTAATCATTATCTTTTGTTGTTTCTGAATGATTTGGTCACTTTTTTCATATGTGTTTTGTATCCTGGCAGGACACGGTGACTGGGTCACGTAAGGTACTTGTTTGTATCTGTTTCCTTCTACAGATCCACAGGATCTTTCTTCCCCTGGAGGACATGAGCGCCCCCCGCTTATGATTCGCCATTCTAGTATATCCTGCCTCTTAGTGGGTTACCCTGAAGGTTTCCGAGTTAACAACTACCCTCATCCACCCTTGTGCTGTTGAAGGTTGAGCACGGGCACGAATGACTCACGGGATACCCTGACTTATGCGTTACATACCTGGGCACAAAAGCTGTCAAATTGGAATTACACTTGAGAGTTTCCCTGTTGGTGTTTAAGCCAACGATTGGTTGGGGACTGGCACTTCACAGGGTTAACTTTGTGTATTTACATGTTTAAAATGACTTCACTTTGTGTTATGTTTTCACCTCCTGAGGACGGCTAGAGTTGGATAGCCGAAACGTTGAGGAATAAAATCACAGCCCTTGTGGCTTTTTTTCATGATAAGTCCTGTGAGTGCGGTCGTTTTTGTTTCATTGAATACACGTAAGTTTTACCAGCACCAAGGCATTCAACCATTTATTGTGGAGTGCACCAGTTTGGACTCTCTTTTATATATATATATATATATATATATATATATATATATATATATATATATATATATATATATATATATCTCAAACAAGGAAAAGTTGTGCACACCACTAATCTTTATATATATATATATATATATATATATATATATATATATAGCACTGCTTAGTAAGGATCCCTATGGATTCCATATGTAACAGCTGGCTCTATATTGAATGCATTTCTTTGGTCTTCAAATGATATTGATTGCCTTGGGCAAGATTTCCTGTTGGCATAAGTGAAAAAGGTGTAAAATTAAAACTGACATTTTTACTTTTCATTTCCATTTAATTTTAAAACTGTGCTGGACAAAAGTAGCATTTTAGCTTTCTAGGAGCCTGGAATAATCGCTTAAATCTAGAAAGGCACTGCGGAGAGATATATTGTGTTTTATGTTTTCGGAATCTATGCGGCACACACAGGATATTGAATTTAGCTAAAAGCTTTTAGTGACTGGGTCGCAGAAGTTGTAGAAACGAAAGTGGGGAGAAAAAAAGTGCAGTAAACATGACTAGAATAATCATAAACTTGAAAACTCAGCATTAAGCTTGTTCATGCACCAGCAGTTTATATGTGTAATGAATTCAGAGGAAAGGTGCATGTAAGGAAGGCAGAGTTCTGAAAATATTAAATGCTCAAGATTGTTAGTAATCCTCTGCCTTTTGATTTATCCTTCCCTGCAGTTAAAACATTAAAGCTTACAAATCCACAGAGCAGCTATCTAGGCATCTAAAGAAATATCTGCATACATTGGGAATTGTAGAAAATTTTCATATTTTCAAATTTTCAAAATTTTCATTAAAAAAATCACCCATAAAAGCTTTAAAGTACCAGTAACACCAAAAAGTGAAAGAGTGAAAGTAATTAATATATAATGTACTGTTGCCCTGCTTTGGAAAAGTTGGTTGTTTGCTTTAGAACGACAACTATAGTTTAAATAAATAATCTATTGTGTAGCCATGGGGGCAGCCTTTTAAGGAGAAAAGGCACAGGTTACATTGTAGATGAAATGAGAAAATGACTGTATAAAATATCTGTAGAATCCCATTGTAATCTACAGGGTTTATCTGTTATTTGATATGCAAACCTGTGCCTTTTTTCAGCTTTGAATGGCTGTCCCCATGGCTACATAGCAGCTTGTTTTTAGATATCGGGTTTCTGGATAAGGAATTCAATACTGGTACAGGTATTGGACCTATATTGAGAATGCTCAGGACCTGGAGTTTTCCAGATAACAGATCTTTCCCTTATTTGGATATTCATACCTTAAGTCTATTATAAAATCATGTAAACATAAAACCAATAATCTGATTTTGCTTCCAATTAGGATAAATTATATCTAAGTTTGGATCAAATAAAAGGCAATGTTTCATTATTACAGACAAGAAGGATATAGTTTGCAAACGTGTGGATTATTTGGGTAAAATGCAATCTATGGGAGACCGTCTTCCTGTAATTTGGACCTTTCTGAATAACGTTTTTCCGGATTACAGATCCCATGCCTGTACTATGTTTTCTTCAGCTTAGAACACAGTGCAGGTTAAGCTCCCAAGTATTCTAAAACTGAGCAGCTCAGCCAATGGAAGCAGACGGTTCTAAAATATAATTAAACCAGCAAGATTCAATCAATTGATTTCCCATATTATGCCCAGGAAACCTGCCAGTGATGCTAAATTCCCAGGTAACCTAAACAAGCTACACACTGTTGCATCTGTCAGGAGTTACCTATTACAGAGAAGTCTATTGAAAACAAAGGGAAAAAAACTACTGGTGGTCTTCAGAGACCACTATTTAAGAAGCCAATATTTTGGGGTCTAGCAAAATTGGTGACAAGGTCTGCTTTTAACTAAAATTGTTCTATTGATTTGAGTGGTGATAAAGAGTGTATCAGGTTATAGGCAAGTTTAGGAATTTAAGAATTTATTTACTTCCTGACCTAGCATTTATCTGACAGATCAGACCACAAGGAAAATTCTCATCTATAATAAAAGTGTCAGGTCCATCATTATACATTTCTTTCTCCTTTTGTAGCCTCTAAATACACTTAAAGGAGAAGGAAAGGCTTAAATTAAGTAAGCTTTATCAGAAAGGTCTATATAAATACACCAGTAAACCCTCAAAGTAATGCTGCTCTGAGTCCTCCGTCAAAAGAAACACCGCATATCTTTCCTTTTATTGTGTACACATGGGCTTCTGTATCAGACTTCCTGTTTTCAGCATAAACCTCCAGGGCAGGGCTTGAGCATGCTCAGTTTGCTCCTCTCCCCCTCCCTCCTCCCATCCCTGCTGTAATCTGAGCTCAGAGCTGTAAGTGAACAGGGAGAGAGTCAGGCAGGAAGTGATGTCACACCAAGCTTATATGGCAGCTTCTATCCTAAACAAACAGAGCCAGTGTCTAGAGCTGTTTACTCAGGTATGGTAAATCGTTCTGCAGAATAAATATAGTGTTCTAGCTTGCACTATTGTGGCTAATCTGTTGGCAATAAACTGTCTTGGAGCTTTCCTTCTCCTTTAAGTTAAGCCTAAGCTATTGCATTATTTATTGAACACTACAGAGATCACCTGACAGAAGTTGAGAAGAAGCTTAAGAAGAAGAAGAAGCTGGTCAAAGGCCTTTATAGATTAAAAGAAAAAGGAAAGTGTGCTTGTCATGACAAATATTTTCCATGTAAATCAGTTGCAGTATGAGGGTATGAACACCCTTAACAGTAGACTAATGAGACATTTTATGTGATATAGTAACAACTTCTTTTACATCCTTAACTACATGTAACCAGTAATGGTTGGGCTAAGCTATATTAAAAGATATATTAAAGTCTTTCTTGATTCATTTTTTGGATTCATTTTATACAAGTGACAGTATTTTAAAATAGATCAGAGCATATAGCACAAAATATCTTCATTAATTGTTTCTGTCTACAATAAGATTAGGAAACTTGCTACTGCATTATTAACCTGTGGGTCATTTTTTTATCCAGCCTTGAGCTTTTTTGCCAGCATGCTTAAAATAATATTGGGGAAATGTAATAAAAGTTGGTAACGGAAAAAAAAAAAACATTCGCAATGCAGATTTTCCTTTGAGCAAATTTAATATAGGTTTTGCAAACCCAGAAATTGTTTACCGACCACTTCCGACAATGGAAGAAGGTTTGCGAATTTTATAGTTTGTGCTAGTGCGCAGTGAATGCACTAAATCTTCTTACTGAAAAAGTTGTTAGGTTTGAACAATAAATTAGAGTTACGGACAGAGTCCCAAACTTAGAACTAACGCCAAAGTCCCGGTCGTGGCTCACTCTTCTGCATATAACAATCACCTTTTGCTTTGGGAGGAGACCTCAGCTACTCAGGTGCCAACCAGGTCTTCTCGTGAGCACCACGGAGAGAGTTCTGAGCAGGCAAGTGAAGCGAACACAGTGTTGAAATGGACAACAAGAATACCAATCAGGAGAGGCAGTACAGATTCAAGAGACGAGAGAGTAGTCGAGGTCACAGGCCGAGTCAAACACACTAGTATCGCAGTACAAGTCAGGATCCCAGAGAGTCATCAGAAACACGGGCAAGGGTTAGGACAGGCAGCGAACTAGACAAGGCCAGGGACAGGCAGGGTCAAGAACTGATCAGCAACACACAGCAAACGCACCCAGCAACTAAAGAAACAGACCTTACTTTGGGCATGGAAAATTGTATGAGGCCCCTTTATATATTTGAAATTTGCGCCAAGTGCAATGACATCAGACACGATACTCACACCAAAACCCAGAAGTAGCACTATATGTAGAATAAAGCATAGTGCAAACTTTAGAAAGTTTTTTAAAGAAGATTTTGAAGAATGGTTGTAAATTATACATTCTAGTAGTTCAGATTCTTAAACTATTGCTATGGTATATATTGCTTCATCTTTTTTTTACCTTACGTTAGAGTGCCTTCCCACTGCTTGAATCTCTGACCTCAAGCTGTGTTGTATGTATGTATAGTTTTATTTGTATAGCGCTCCTTGAGGGCAAAGCACTGTACAGCAAAACAATAAATCAGTAGTAACAAACAAGGGGTCACTGCAATAATAAGTAACAATTAGGGCATTATTAGAAATACAATTCACATAAATATAAAATATAATTACAATACTGATTGAGGGGCACACTTACTTTTGGTCGAATATCGAGGGTTAATTAACCCTCGATATTCGGCCCTCGAAGTAAAATCCTTCGACTTCGAATATCGAAGTCAAAGGATTTAGCACAAATGCTTCGACCGAACGATCGAAGGAAAAATCGTTCGATTGAACGATTAAATCCTTCGAATCGAATAATTCAAAGGATTTTAATCCATTGATTGAAGGATTTTCCTTCAATCAAAAAAAGCTTAGAAAGCTTATTGGGGCCTTCCCCATAGGCTAACATTGGTGCTCGGTAGGTTTTAGGTGGCGAAGAGACAGTACTTTGACTATGGAATGGTCGAATAGTCGAACGATTTTTAGTTCGAATCATTCGATTCGAAGTCGAAGTCATGTTCGAAGGTTTAAGTAGCCAATTCGATGGTCAAAGTAGCCAAAAAAATACTTCGAAATTCGAAGTATTTTTCATTCTAATCCTTCACTTGAGCTAAGTAAATGTGCCCCCATGTGTTCAGTGTCAAGGAGACAAAAGGATGGTGGACCCTTAAGGCTTACAGTCTGAATGGGAGGGTAAATTACAGACACAATTTGGAGGGGTATAAAAGTGCTGTAGGTTACAGGGGGTGACACTATCGTATAAGTGCCAGTTCTCAGTTCAGGTGTTATCCAGGTGCTCCCAGAGGTAGTCTTTGAGTTTCGTTTTAAAAACATTGAAGGAGGATTCTCTCTGGAGAGATTCAGGAATGGCATTCCAAATACAAGGAGCAGTAAGAGAGAAGGGTTTGACACAGGAAACAGCAGTAGTAGTGGAGAGTGCGGCCAAGCAGTTGCTCTGAGAGGAGCGGAGGTTTCGGGCAGGAACATATAGAGACAAGAGATGAGATGTAGTTAGGTGCAGAGGAATGAAGGGCTTTGAAAGTTATGAGGCGGAGTTTGTAAGTTATTCTTTGTATTATAGGAAGCCATTATAAGGAATTCAGCAGGGAAGGGGCCTGTACCCTTTTGGATGAGAGGAGGATAGTGTTTAATACAGACTGTAGAGGGGAGAGACAGTTAGTAGAAGGTTACAGCAATCTAGTCGGGATAGGATGAGAGCATGCATGAGCAAAACGAATAAAACTAAAAAGTCCCTGTCTCTAAACTTTGGCTTCCCAGAAGAGACTGGACAACATTCACCAGCATAAATTTACCCATGTGTAAATGTTGAGGAAGCACCCTTACCTCAGTGTAATCAAATTGCAGGAAGCAGTCAGTTGGATACTTACACCCTTACAGGATTTTAAGTATGAGGAATGTGTACTATGATGGTAGATTGTCAAGGTTGGGGTTGTTTTCTCTGGAGAAGAGAAGCTTATGAAGGGACATGATCACTCTTTCCAAATACATTAGAGGGCATTATAGACAGATAGCAGGGGATCTTTTTTCCCATAGAAGAGATCAAAGAATAGAATGCCACTAGAGGAAAAGAACTTTCAATTGAAGCAGCGTAGGTGGTTCTTCACAGTGACGGCAGTGAGGTTGTCGGACACCCAACTGTTTGATGTTGTGATGGCAGATTCTATTACCAATTAAAACTCCAAACCAAATTGGGTGTGCTCAAACCTTAATTTGCTAATAAAGTACTGTTCAATGTGTGAGCTTAACACCCCACCCAGCTCTCACCCTTTACTTAGGTGGGTCCGGGTGCAGATGCCCCGAACCAGGCGCTTTAACACTGGACATTCAAATACATTCAATCATGGCGGGTTACTCACCGCTCCAAATCCCTGACCCTTGTGCAGCGCCCCGAACCCGCAGTTTGGGAAGACCTCAGAATCTTGCACTTTCCAAATTGGCGCACACTCAACGGATCAGCAGGAAGCGGTGAAATTTAAAAAGCAATCTTTATTCCACGAAACGCGTTAGGAGTGATGTTTGGGGAATAAAGATTGCTTTTTAAATTTCACCGCTTCCTACTGATCTGTTGAGTGTGCACCGATTTGGAAAGTGCAAGATCCTATTATCGCCTTTAAGAGTGACTTGGATTCTCGAACAATCATTGTATCCAAGGCTAAAGTGATCTCAACAGCCACAGTTAACATAGATATCTGTGTATATATATATATATATATATATATATATATATATAATTTATATATGTGAGTACATAGGTAGGTCTGTACAAAGATGTTTATATGTGTGATCTGAGATTTGGAGGGCTTGAACTTGAATGACTTTTGATGGTCTTTTTTAATTCAACTGAACTATATTAATATGTAACTATGCAGTTTACTGAATGAGTCTTAGTAAGGTTCAGCAATACAATACACAATCATCACATACATCAAAAATACATGAGCTGTCCTTGAAAATGGAACTATAATACATGGATCTATAGAACAAAAATTGCTAAAGTGGATTCCAGGTTGGGGTTGCTGTCTTAGACAAATTTCAGAAAACTATTTGCTATAGTTATTCAGGCATAGTCGATACTATTATTCTTCGTCATAAAAATGTATAAAGCAAGGTATACTAGATTTACTATAACTGCAAGGTATTTTACACAAAGATATATGTCCAAAAAAGCCATAAAAGTAGGAAATATACCAGGGTCAGCTGAGGTATGGCTGCTAGCATCCACCGGTGGCATTAGAATAGTCTGTTCCACTCTACTGTGCTTTTTGAAGATCAATATCCTTTAAAGCATTTTGCAGTCGGAGGGAAAGGGAATGAGATCACAGGAACTGATTTAACAATAAGAACAATGTGCTTTGGAACAAACATTAAGGGAGGTAGAAAACAGTTAAAATGACTAAGCCCCTAGGAAAGACCATCCCAAAACACTTCATGTGGTGGATAAAACTTGATATACATTAAATGGAGGAAATTTGCCTTCAGATAAACAATTCAGTCAATGTGCGTCATTAGGGAAATAATGTGAGAATGAGATGTTTTGAGACCTTAATTAAACAGTATTTGCAGAATGAATGCTACTGCAATATCGCACAGGTGATCCTCCTCCTCCATTTTTCATGATAAAGCTAAAACAACTCCATTAAAAGGCAATTGTGATTTGCGATTAAAAACCCAAGCTGGCCCACCACACTAATAAGTAAATGAAGCATCCCAGTCGCCTTTTATTAGATAATTTGAAAGTACCGACTTTTAAATCCAGTTCTTCTGCCTTTTGATTGTTTTTCGTGATCCCCCTTTTCTTTTATTTTGTGTCCCCCTTCAAACCACCCTTCCCACCACATACTCCCCCCTCATACCTTATATACAGTAATATGGTGTATTCTGTTATGTAAAGATTAAAAATTCAATACAATTTCAGTTTAAAAAAAAAGGCAATTGTGGCTATTCACAGTGTGGAAGACGGGGTGTAATGTGCAAAAAATAGTTTATAGAAATGGACCAGAGCTCAAACAGGATAGGCAACAAAGAAAAATGCCTAATATAGTGTAGTAGTTTCAAAACTTAATGGTGCACCTTTATGTGAACACATACACACTACAGGGAAAGTGCTCTATTTCTTGCACCTTTTAGGTTTGCATGCCCTTTACCCAACCTTTGGACCTCAGTGCCTTTAGGGGTTTGAGATTGGGTACTTACAAACGTTTAATAGATTCTGCAGACCTTGAAATATTAACGGTTCTCTGATGTCCAGGCTTCCAGTAGCTCCGTGAAAGAAGACAGATGTCCGTTAACTGTAGTTCACAATGCTGTGCAAGTGTATCCAGCTCTTATGATTAAAATGGCACGTCGACCCAAAGAATGTCTTGTCTGTTGCTACTCCTAATACACTATATTAGGCATTTTCTTTGTTGTCTATCCTCAAGCTGCTTGAGCACTGGTTCATTTCTATAAAGTGTTTTGACTGTTATATTCAAGGAAGAATTGAGAGTGGGAACCAGCGTAGGAGTTGGACTACAGAACTCCTAGATCTCTATTACATTTGAATGTACAAAAAATGTCTGACATTTATTTGCACTTTGCACCCTGTCTTTCATGCTTAGTGAATTGCAGCATGTCTCTGAGCTCTGTTTCCATGCAGAGAGACCTGCTACCACCCCTATGAATACAGTGCTGCCTGCATTTGACAGCTCTGCATTCACAAGAGGCTGGCTGTATTCTTTATTTATTTATTATTTAAGATGCTGGAGCAGGCAGCAGATGCAGGCCACACCCAGGGCCATATACAGTACTTACATCCGGCCCTCTACGCTGAGGCTGCTCTCTGCATCTCTTGTCAGATTTGTCATCTAGTGGGAGGTACAGAGCCAGACCCCCAGACAGAGGCACTTTCTTCATGTGCACCAAGGGCCCGTCACTGGCATACACTAGTGCTCTTGCACTTCTGTCCTGGGTCTTTGTGAAGAACCCCTAATAAGCAGCTAATAAAATTCAAAGTAGGCACAATTATTATAATCACATAATTTCCTGTAATTATGTAATGACAGTTAGTGAACCAGCCTGTTGGCAGACCTAGGGGTAAATTTACTAAGCTGCGAAAATTCACCAGCGACGGCTTCAAGCAGTCGCAACACTTGAAGAAAAGGCTAATTTACTAAAATGCAAAGTTGCATCCAGGGCATCAAACGCTGGTGAATTTTTGCTAGGGTTACTTCAGCAATGCGAGCAAATCAAAGCGAAGATGTGCCTAGCGCAACTTCATTAGAGGCTAATTTGCAAACGGTGGGAAATTTAAAGTTGAATGGACGTATATGTTGCAGCAAATACATTACATTTCAGTCCAGGGAACCTTAATAAAGAAAGTAGAGTTGTTATAATACCTTACACATGAGCCCAGTGTATAGTTAATGTTCCATATGTTAGAAAATGTAGGGGCGACCCCGGTTACCCCCAAAAGTTTCAAAATATGCAATTAATCTGGATCAGAGGTGCACCTGGAGCACAAGGGGCCCATGATGATCTAGCTCTGTAAGAAAAGGTGGCATCGTTGGTTTGCAATGAACAGGCCCATGCCATGCCGCTCCTTGCCTGGCTGCCTAATCTTCTCCCAGCAGGTATCGACCGGGCACCATTACTGAACAGCAGCGCAGATAGAAAAAGAAGAAAATAAAAAATAATAATTGAAAAATTTAGATGGGCCCCTAATTATTCATGGCCCCTAGCCTAGGGTAGCCTATTCATTAATCTGCCCCCGGGTATGCCAATACAAGGTCTGCAGATTATTCACACAAATAAAAAGATTCATCTTTATTATATCACAGTGTGGGTTTTATTCTGTGGGCAGTTCATCATCTCATTCCTTTCCTGGAAAAGATGTCTCTAAGCATGATCTATTTTTCTCATGCTAATAGAGCAATTTCCTACACTACCAAGTCTCTTTGTTAAGGCAAATCAAACATTAATGTCACTCTCTGAACTCAACTCAATGTACTGTAATAGACTTCTCATATACTGTAAACGTGTTTGTATTTAACTGCATGGGTTGCTGTGATCTCAGACCATTAAAGTTTTGTGTGACCAGGGAATGATCACTCGGATCATCACTTTCATTTAACTTTATACTGCCAGTAAGTGAGAAACTCAGGTCTTACTATATTTAACAAACAAATGTTACAGAATAAAAGCAGAATCTGAGAGCCAAGTGTTTATGCATTTCCACACTGGCTTGATGCAGAATTAGATGCAAATCAATGTATGCCATGAAGGTTCTGTCTACCATAATATCACCCATAATGCCACTCATCAGTATTCCATGTGCTTCCACCATATAAAACTTGCGATTGTAATGTCTGCATTGGCCATTTTGTATATAGTGCAAAATGTAAATCTGCATGGTAGTTAAATTGTAGGATAGAAAAATTACATTTCATTTCCCACTGGTTGATCCCTCGAGCCCTAATGTACTGTACCAGAAAAATGTAGGTGCTAAAGTAGATGGCAAAACAATATGCAACTCATTTTGATTGGTTACAAAATGAAAACAAATAACTGATGCAAATGCCACCATGTTTTGAAAGCAAACAAAACCCCCAAATATCCAGAGGTTTTTCTCTCTTACCCATAGATATATTGAAATTGCTCATTAATTAGGTCCTCATGGGCTCCCCCCTCCAGCCACAGGGTATGCTACCTCTGTAGTTACTGTATGCCCCTATTGGATACTACTGTGTTGCTTTGGCAATACCCCAGTGTAAGGACTCATCCTGGTGGTCTAATGGGCAGCTGGGTCCACCGCCGCTCCTTCGGTGTGGATGCCCGCTGCACTGCTCCTTTCCCTTCTGTGTCTAGTTCCCCTATGGTGCGTGCGCCGGCGGTCTTCCTGGGTTTTGCGCCGGGGTGATGACATCACGCGCAATGGCACGAAATTCAAAAGATTTAAAAGGGGAATTCAGTGTACAAGAGAATGCAATACAAGGTTCTATTAGTAGTGTTCCTGGGTGTTTAATCTTAGTGATTGCTATTTGATCTTCAGTGTATTGACCCTTGCTTTGCCTGACTATTCTGATTATCTCCAATCTTGATCCTGGCTGCCTGTGACTTTTCTGATTTCTCCAATCCTGACCTTGCTTGTCCACTGACTATTCTACGTTCTCCTATTCTGATTCTGGCCTGTCTGATGACTCTCTGCTTGTGCTGGCCCAGCCTGCCTGTTCCTGGTGTGTTCTTCATTCCAATATATCTTGGTGAGACGATCGTGCCCCTTTGCTCGTTCAGAACTGTTAGCTTTGCTCCTCGCTCAAATAAGACCTGGAGGCATCCGATTAGCCGAGGGCTCCTCCCGAGGTGAAAAGCAGCGGTTATAGACAGAAGTGAGAACGGAGACCAGGGAGCTTAGCTTGGGTTCTGAATAAAGGGTGCCGAACGTGACACCCAGGCTTAGGAACTACTTAGATGTAACTTAATAAAATCTTAATTAATTCTCTCTGTTTTACATACATTGTTGGAATGTTCAGTGCTACATAAAACTATAGACCAAAAAAACACATATAAGGGCTTATTTACTAAGGGTTGAACTGAGCCAATGGGACAACAGAAGAAAACCCGTTGACCCCAGGACCATGTGAGTGGCCTTCCTGTAATTCTGAGCTTTCTAGATAACGGATCCCATACCTGTATATCTATATTTTTGGCTGCTTTTTTCTTGATCAAAATGGTTTGGTCAAGATGGAGAACATTAAACATGAAACCCTCACTAAGCACCATAGAGAGGTCTGCGGTCATTGTAGTCTATTCACAACTAACCCAGCCTGACTTCCACAACCAATGAACTTTAAAAAAACCAAATACAGTTGCACCTACCTCAAGGTTACTATATGAATCCAACAAGTTGCTTCTGACAACAACAGCAAGATAAAATTTTTCACCAAAGATTCAGATGAACAGTTTTTTGAATTAAGTATCCAAACCTGGAGATAAAAAAAATGACTTGAATGAATTAGTCTTAAAGAATGCAATCTTGCAAATGAAGACATTGCCTAAGTTATATGACGCATGGAATGTTTTGACTACAACAGCCCTCGCAGAGAGAACAGATGTGATCAAAATATTCTTTCTTGCTGCCAGCGTCTTCCCTTTCTGTTGAATTGGAGACATGCTTCCCCCATGACACACTGTTGAGCAAATAAACAAGTATTGCTTGGGGAATTTAAATTCTGTACCCTGAATAATAAATTTATGTTGGGGCATTGATCTATTTTTTTTTTTAGATTTGCCATTAGAGGACAGGAGTGTCGGATAAGTTATTTACCAGCGTTGTCTTCTTCTATTGGCTCAGTTGACCATAGCATGCACTATTAGTTGGTTCTGACAAAGGCAGCCTGACAAATTAAAGGAGTGGATCATCTACATTACAAGGACAGGGCTAAATAATTGGATTGGAAATATGAACAGAAGGTCACAGTATATAATACAAGGTCAAGTTAACTTTGCCAGCATTGCAAGGGTGTAGTTACTATAAGGAGAGGCAGATTATAGAGAGATGCCATTGAGTGATTCACTGATGATGTGCACTAAACAAATCCGTGGGGAGCTTTCTAATGGCTATGTAACAGTGAGGTTTTTTTGTATAAAAATCAGCATGTAGAGGGTTTGAACAGGTCAGACTTGATGGACTTAATTATTTAATCATGTATTTCCCTTGTGAAAGGTGATTTTTTTCAATCATACATTTTGGTTAAATTAGAAATGTTTTATTAATAACATTTTACAAATGTCTAGTTATAATTTATTTTAGCTCGATATGTAGTATAAATTGGTTGTCTTTGCATACATTTTCTGGCAAAAGTAACCCTTGTCAAAATGATAAATGTATACCTCAAAGGAATATATATAAGGTCTGCCACCTTTGTTTCTCCTAATTCTGGCAGTGTTAAAACTTCAAAAATCCATAATCACACCTGTATCATATTTAGTATTTTACCCCTAACTGGGTGGATTTAGTGATACAATTTGCTGCTCCTGTAAAGCAGTCAATTTTCCATATATGATAGAGGATTGCTTTAAAAACCTACAGAGACCGTAATGTTTAAGACCAAAGGCTCGTCCATGAATATGAATATATATAATTCAGTTCACATTGTACTTCATGAAAATTAACATTATCAGCATTTTCCCTGCCAGAAGCAATATGATCACAGAAGGGGGATAAGAACTCAGGCCAAGTCAAAAGTCGTAGCAGGCAGCTATGGCTTACTCAATGGAAGAGTGAAGAACAGATCTTTACAGGCAGCAAGCAATAAAAGGAAAGGTCAGAACAATTAAATCAAATCAGAAGAGAGTTCCCTTGGTAATGCACCTTGGAGCTCACTAGAGAAATACTGCACAGGGCTACCTGGATTACATTGGAGCTAAGCATCTAGACAACCCTGCAAATATACTGCCATAACCAGGTAAACAGTTGCTAAGATTTTGCATTGTAAACAATGAAATTATGACCAAACATGGCAGAACAGTTGGGATTCAGCCATTGAGAAAGCGGCAGGCACTCACAGATGCCATAACAGGAAAAAGTAAAAGAACAACTGCACATGGACACGTGCACTTAATCAAAGGCAGGCGAGTTGGGACACTAAAGGTGGCCATAGACGCAAAGATCCATTCGTTTGGCAACATCGCCAAATGAGCGGATCTTTCCCCGATATGCCATTAACAAGCATGGCTATATCGGGGGTAATCTGATTGTTTGGCCGTATGGCCGAACGATCCGATTACGATGTGCCATGGACTCCGGGAATATCGGTCGGGTCAAAATCAAACCTGACCGATCGACCAAACGACCAATCTCCGCCGGACAAAAGATGTCGGCACACGCCACACACGATCCGAAAATCATACGAATCCTCGAATTGTACGATAGGATCTATGTGTCTATGGCCACCTTAAGGGGCAGATTTATCAATGGTCAAGGTGAATTTTCGAATGAAAAAAATTCGAATTTCGAGCTATTGTTTGTGTACTTCGACTAGGAAATAGTTCAAATTCAATTCGATTTTGAAAAACAATTTAAAAATTTATCATATACTGTCTCTTTAAAAATTCGACTCCGACCATTCACCATCTAAAACCTGCCGAATTGTTGTTTTAGCCTATGGGGGGCCTCCTAGAACTCATTTGGAGTCAATTGGTGGACTTAGAAAAATCTAAGTTTTTTTGGAAAAAACTTTGAATCGAATTTGATCAAATTCGCTATTCCTTCGATTGGAACAATTTGAATTCGGCCTAATACGGACTTTTTGGATGGAATACGGACCTATTCGACCCAAAAAATTGGTCTTTTTGAATTTGAATTTCAACGTTTTTTCAATTCGAAATTCGACCCTTGATAAATCTGCCCCTAAATGTAGATTTTTGACACTTTCTTTTGGAACATGAGGGCACATGTAAGTCTGCACGTGCAGTGAGCAAAGTGCAATTTCAATCACCATGTTTTTTTTTACCACAATGCAGCATTTTTTGGGCACCTACTGCCATTGTATCCGATTTGCCAAACTTAACACAAACATGAATTTGCTTTGTTGTAATTTGCCCACAATTGTGCCTGTTATTCCTGACTTTATTTCTTGTGTTCGATGGCATTATTTCCAGGGCTCAGCATGCGAGTGACATGTGCACCCTTTTCTGCAAGCGCCACTCAATTGCAATTGTAAAATGAGTTGTCATTTTCTAAAAATTAAAGCCTTTTTTTGCTTTTACATTTTTCCTGCACCAACAAGAACCAACGCTTTTTATACTGAAACACTGGTACAGGTATGGGACCTATTATCAAAAATGCTTGGGACCTGGGGTTTTCCGGATAATGGATCTTTCCATTATTTGGATCTTCATGCCTTAAGTCTACTAGAAAATCATTTAAACATTAAATAATCCCAATATGATTGTTTTGTCTCCAACTAGGATTAATTATCTTAGCTTAAATCAAATACAAGGTACTGCTTTATTATTAAAGAGAAAAACATAGTATTACATAGTAGCTACCTTGTATATTCTCTTTATTCCATCCCTATAACCTCACTCTGTTTCCTAGTTACAGGCTCCTTCCAAATACATCTCCAGACAGCCTCACTTTATGGGTACCACATGGTATAATAATGAAATATAGTTCCTATATATCCTCTGCGGCTGTTGCGGAATTATGGAGGGGGTTAAAACAAGACAAATTTGCACACACACAAATTGCAGTTCCGAAATAAAAGGTCTATCATATTTTCATATTTCATATTTATAAATTCCATTTTTTTGTACAGGCAGGCATGTATATACAGTATAAACAAATCTACATGTACATATACTCTGGAGCAAATACATTGATTTGCCTTTGTTGCATGAGCTGAAATAGAGAGGAGGGGACTGAGTGTCACAAATGTAGCCTCTATTTGCAAGGTAGTGAAGAGAACAGTATCTTCCTGCTCTATACAGAACATACACATGCTCATTTGGCCACTGTGCACAGATCTATTGCAGAAGAAAAAAAAAAACTGCTCGCTCATCCACGTTGCTGGTTATAAATTGGTCCTGCTAAGGACTGCTCAGCTCTTTTCTCCCCAGAGTAAAGCATGTAGCAAGCAGTGGCAGCAGCGCTGCTCTCTCTCATCATCATTATTATAGCAGTGAGCAGCAGGTGGAGGGAGTTCTGGGATGCAGCAGGGATGCTCTGAAGGACAAAGCCGGCTTGCTGAATGCACATCTCTCTTTAAAAGGCAGCTGGCATATGCCTTTTTCTTTCACTTGAGCATTGAAGAAACCCATTCCTGTGGCACGGGAGAAACCAACAACTCAATGGAGCACAATCACATCTACAACACTTCTCTTCTGTCTCACAAGTACGGCTGTGGCTTGGGATATGTACCTGTTATATACTACAGTATCCTGCTCTGCCTAGGACTGCCAGGTGAGTGTAGGTTTCGCCAAGGACTTTGCCTTTCACCTTGGCACAATGGCATGCCTCTCATATCTTGCAGCATACACAGTGCAGTGTATAGACTTATCTCATTATCCCATTTTATTTTGTAACCCTTGTTTCTTATAAATCATTGTAAAACCCTTGTTCGTTATAATGGAGTATAACTGTGTAAGATACAGAAATAAATAAGGATGATATTCTGGGTCTCTCTGCATACAATGAGTGAATGCCAGGATTCAATAATACGTTGGCACACACATACTATTTTCTGTATTTTGTTTCTAAACTTCTTCAATGCCTGCTATCATTTTCATCTCATGATAAAGACAAATAAAGGTTCCTACTGGGTAAACGAATCTGCACACGAAGGCATACGGAAAAGTTTTGTATGTGATTACTTTATCTGCAGTGAAAGAGATGGGATGAGTGCTGGCAAATTCCTTTTTAACCCATTAAACGCTGCACCGTGTATATGGTTCTGCATTTTATCGCTACGTTCTAATAATGTTTGGATCTATCCATTTTACTATTCATGAAGAGTAGATTATGGATTGATTATGGTGCTCAAGTCGGAAAGCAGTAGCCTCGGTATGTGTTGTACTAATCCAGCACAGAGAAGCGTTCAATTATAAGACTGCATACAAACTTTACCAGCTGCCAGGTCAACACTAGCCACACTGAGGATGAAATTAAGAGTGTAGTCCAAATGATCTGGCAGTGGTGTAACTAGAGTTTGTGGGGTCCCACAGCAGAGGAGCTTTCAGGGGGCCCAGACGAAGAATGTGGGCATTGGGCCCAATTGGTCCAGCATATTTAAATCAGATGTGCAGAGCTCGTAACTTCAAAGCAGGAGAGATCAGGAGAAACACGGTGCACTATGCGGGCTGCTGCAAAATTTTCAGACCCAGTAGTGACATTGGGAGAAACACAAGTGCGCCTGAAGCCTTTGACTAGTCGCCACGCATAAGCACATACTGTAGATCAGATGACATTCGCACATCCAATTTCGCCTGCAGAAAATTGGGGGAATTCCTATTAGATTGGTGAAGGGGAAAATCAGGTAACACCTAAGAAAATGGGGCGAAGGAGGGTGACAGGTATAGCTGTGCCAGTATAATCACTGTTGATATGGCCAATAAGCACTCCATTAATCCAAGACATGCCAAAAAGACCACTGAAAAATGACCAATGAGAACTTCATTAACTTTACACATGCCGGTAAGATCACTGAAAATGACCAATACACACTCTATTAACTACACACATTCCAGTAAGATCAGTGAAAAGATTGAAAGCATTACCTTACACTTGCCAGTAGTGAATTTTCTACTTTCCTTGTGCTCCCACAGCTGCTTGGCGCACTTTTTCTCTGCCTGCCTGCTTCCTAGGTTGCTAAAAAAAAGCCAAGATGGCCGTGCGTTCCACAGTGGAATGCAAGGACCTTCACCAGCAGCGGAAGAGGCAGGGAGGCACAGTGGGTGGCTAGGCCCTTCAGGACTTTGGGGCCCCCATTGCAAGGTCTGCAGGGGCCTAAATTATGCCACTGTGATCTGGTTTTTAACATGTGATTCTGCCAACCACATCGTAACACTCAAGAAAACTATGGTACACGTGCACAACACTTGCTGTAAGCATTTTGCTGTTGCATTACATTAAATTATAATATTTCAAGCACAGCAATTCTGTGCACCATGGAGCTTACAATCTGTATCAGGTGACTGAGGCATTGATGGACACAGCTGAAACAGTAGCTGCAAATGGTATCCAGGCATAACCCAAAAGGGAAACCACTGAACCATTTCGAATAGCTTAATTGCCTTTATCTTTCCTTTGATGCATCCAAGGTGAAACTTCAGAAATGACAATTTAATTAGTTTCCTACAGTGACGTGACAATTTGCATGGTTTCTGAGAGCACTGCTAACTAACAGGGATTGAACATATGTACAGTACATATAAAATGCATACACAGAATATACTGTATATACATGCATAAGCTATACATACATAAACATATAATATACTCTATACACATACATAAGCTTTAGTGCAAGGTAGAGTTGAAAACAAAGTTATTCTAAGACAATTTGCATCTGGTCTTTAGTTTTTATTCTTTGTGACTTTTTTAACTTTATATTCTGTTGTACAGTTATGGGATCTGTTAATCGGAAACCCGTTATCCAGATACTGTGAATTATGGAAAGGCTGTCTCCTGTAGACTCCATTTTATCCAAATAACCCACATTTTGAAAAATTATTGCCTTTTTCTCTTTACTTTAAAACAAGTACTTTGTACTTGATTCAAACTAAGATATAATTAATCCTTATTGGAAACTGGGATGCACCGAATCGAGGATTCGGTTCGGTATTCGGCCAGGATTCCGCTTTTTTCAGCAGGATTCGGATTCAGATGAATCCTTCTGCCCCGCCGAACCAAATCCAAATCCTAATTTGCATATGATTTAGGATTAGGTTTGTTATTTGGCCTAATCTTTCGCAAAGGATTCTGGGGTTTGGCGGTATTCAAAATAATGGATTCGGTGCATCCCTATTGGAAACACAACCAGCCTAGGGAGTAATTTAATGTTTGGATGATTTTTTAGTAGACTTAAGGTATGAAGATCCAAATTACAGAAAGATTCAGTATCCGGAAAACCCCAGGTCCAGAGCTTTCTGGATAATAGGTCCCATACCTGTACACCATTTTGGTCTGGGTTTTAAACTAGTTGCTAGGCCATAGCAACCAGGCATTGGTTTTGTTTTCAGTCATTCCCGAAGCTCAGAACCTGACAGCCATCCAGAGCATGTGCAGTGATTAAGCAGAAAAGAAGGTGGGGAGCTACTGGGGCATCTTTGAAGGCAAAGATCTTCAATGCCAAAGAACTGTGGTTGCCTTGGGCTGGAACATGAGTAACATATAACAGCCCACTTTGTTGTAGTTTTAGTTATACTTTATACATGTTGACTTGTGATGCTGACTTGTGCGTCAGTAACATCTTCAAAGATTACAGATGTCATTTACCCTCATTTACAGTCATTGCAGCCAGGGTCAAACTGGGTTGGTGGGACACAGGGAAAAAAACTCTAACACTATAAGTCATAATAGACTGATGTACTCCTTTAACTTCATGCTCAATTCTCCCACTATTTGCAAATATGTTATAAAGAATGCTTAATTAACGTTTTTAATGTTAATATATCGTCTAGATCCTCTAGAGTAATAGTTTGTTGGGTACACCGTTTGGTTCATATATTCTACCTGAAAGGAGCCTGATTTTCTTAACTGGCAAGTCTCTACAGTAGACAATGTAGAGATATTTAAAGATGACTGATTTCTACTTGACAACACAAGTTTGTATTTATATTAATAACCCACTTCATAGTTTGACCTTTATTTCATGGACCAAATATTGGATTACATCTGCCAGAATTATGTTTTTTTTAAATAAATAAATATTTATTGTAAATTATAGTGTTTGAGCAATGTAACATGAGATGCAAATTCCCATGGTATAAGATCACAATATATAAATATATGGAACATATTTCAAATACACAGTTTCTGTAACTGTACAGTCAAAAAGATATACCTTCAGAAGGAGAAGTATTCTGAGTTTGCTCTGCTCAAGAAAAAGCTCAGAAGCTTCAGATGTCCTTTCCCACCTCCTTCCTGAGCAGAGCAACATCAGAACACTTTGCTGCTTTCCTTCTAAAAGTATATGTCATTGACTGTACAGTTACAGGAATTGACCAGCATGTGGCACTGTTGTTACAAAATTCATTATAATAGCAGGTAATAAAACCTTAACTAGCTCTTAAATAGAAACAAAATAAATAATTTGTGTAAAGTGAAAAAAGTGCTTAAAGATGACTGATTTCTGCTTGACAACACAAGTTTGTATTTATATTAATAACCCACTTCATAGTTTGACCTTTATTTCATGGACCAAATATTGTCTTACAACTGCCAGGAATTATGTTTTTTTAATAAATATATATTTATTGTAAATATAAATAAATATATATATATATTTTTTTTTTGAGCAATGTAACATAAGATGCAAATACCCATAGATCTTACCTTATAAGGTAACAATATGTAAATATATGGAACATATTCCAAATGCACAGTTTCCATCAAAGACAGTCAAAAAGCTATATCTTCAAAAGGAAAACAGAGAAGTATTCTGAGTTTGCTCTGCTCAAAAAAGAGCTCAGAAGCTTTAAATGTCCTTTCCCACCTCCTTCCTGAGCAGAGCAACATCAGAACACTTTGCTGCTTTCCTTCTAAAGGTATATGTCATTGACTGTACAGTTACAGGAACTGACCAGCATGTGGCACTGTTGTTACAAAATTCATTATAATAGCAGGTAATAAAACCTTAAATAGCTCTTAAATAGAAACAAAATAAATAATTCATGTAAATTGAAAAAAGTGCTTAGAGACGCACCATGACCAATTCTGAGTAAAACATCTTTTAAAGAGATACGGACATCAGAAATTAAACCTGTCATAACATTGTTTTGCATGCTATTTATAATTTGGCCGTAAAAGTATTTGCCAGATGCATTTACATTACATCTTATCCCCTCTGTTCCTCTATGAGGGAGCTGCCATATTTGTGCAGCAGGAGTCTGTTAGAATTAGAAACTCTAACTGACAGGTTGAGATGGGACAGTCAGGTTGGCAAAACAGTCAGGCTTTGGAACTTCAAACTAACAATTAGTTACAAAAGTAGAACTATCAGCATGACCATAGGTAAATTTAAGGGTTTTTTTTTTAATTAAAGTCCGGAAGAAATTTTTATCCCCTGAGGATGCATTGCTCATTGACTTTTACATGATTTTGACAGGTTTTAGCTGGAGTATTTTTGGAATTGAATTGTTAGTAGCTTCATGGTATAAAAAGAATGATTATATAATAATGAATAGTAAAAATAATATAATAATACATTTAGGTGGTTATTTAATAAATTCCGAATGCAAAAATCCTGAAGAATTCGTGATTTTTTTGCATAAAATTGGACTTTTAAAAAAATAACGAATTTTCAGAATTTATTGTACCCCTAGGATGAAAAAAGTCAGAATCAGAAAATCCGGCATCTCAGACCTGTCGAGGTTGCATATAAATCAATGGGAGAAGTCCCAATAATTTTTTAATGTTCGCTGGGTTTCGTGCAATACCCCGAAGATTTCTGAGTTTTCTGGAAAAAAGCATACAAAATCTGAATTTTCAAGTGAAAAATCTGAAAAAACATGAAATTCAGATTTGTTCCTGAAAACCACATGTTTGGGAAAATCTAATAATAAATAAGCGGAAAACCCCAGTGCAGATGTAATCTGAGTTTTTGGCAGAAATAGTTGAGATAAATTCGGACTTTGATAAATAACCCCCTTAGTGTTTTTTCATTGACGTTGGCTTAACCTTTTAACTACTGTCCAACTTTCTGAAATCAGGATCATATTGTCAGGCAACATGCAATCCTGCATTGAATAACCTCTAACCTGGAAATGTAAAATATTTGGAATAGATTCTACACTATGGGGCACATTTACCTAGGGTCGAATATCGAGGGTTAATTAACCCTCGATATTCGACCGTCAAAGTAAAATCCTTCGACTTTGAATATATGTCGAAGTCGGAGGATTTTGCGCTATTCCTACGATCGAACGATCAAAGGAATAATCGTTCGATCGAACGATTAAATCCTTCGAATCGAACGTTTCGAAGGATTTTAATCCATCGATCGAAGGATATTCCTTAGATCAGGAAATTGTTAGGAAGCCTATGGGGACCTTCCCCATAGGCTAACATTGGTCTCGGTAGGTTTTAGGTGGCGAACTAGGGGGTCGGAAAGAGATAGTACTTCGACTATCGAATGGTCGAATAGTCAAACAATTTTTAGTTTGAATCATTTAATTTGAAGTCGAAGGTCGAAGCAGCGCATTCAATGGTCGAAGTAGCCATATTCGAACATTCGAAATTCGAACTTTTTTTCCCTCTTTTCCTTCACTCAAACTAAGTAAATGGGCCCCTATATTAATGTAAAGCATTTAATATATACGTGCCTGACTACAATGAGGTCCTGACAAGCATGTATTTAAACCTGCTCTGTGAAGGCCCTTGAGTCCTGCAGCCGACATGTTCTAAAATATATTTCTATAATGACCTTTATCATTTTGAGGATAACCTACAGGTCTGTTTAAGTACATAAGGTCGTTGAGGCCAGAAGTGGCTAGAGTTGTTTGATACCTCCAAGGACACCTTGACAGCCTTCCATTTTTAGATGAAAACTGAAAGTGTCATTTGGTAACAGCTGAAGACTTTATACTGGTCAGCATGGTGATAAATATAAATTCCCAAATTTGGGAGGAATATGTCATTAATGGGTGATGTTAATTAATAACATAATATTGCTATTGTCAAATCTTCTATTACAGAAATATAATTGATAGTACAGTAGAAAATGAAACATTTCATTATCAAAGACATATTCTACAATAGCTACATGATCCATTGCCATATTTCTAGGTTGAACTAAAGTAATGATATAAGCTTCTGCTAAACACAAATACAACAATCTGAAGCCTGAACTGTGTGTATACTTTTGAACTAAATCCAAAATAATTTGCATAAAGTTGTGTTCAGTTGTCCAGAGTTTTAAAATGAAATGCCTATAATCCATATGTTTATTTGACTAAGGCTTAAATTAGTTTCACTAAGGCTTTAGCCAAATTCAGTTTCTGTAAAGAGTGTTAATATAAGGCCAAATCTCAGATATGGTGCATCCCCACATATTTCATATGCAGTACAGTGTATATTGGGTTCATATGCTTCCCATAATGTTAATAACACTTTATTACAGGATCAAATGCACCAAGGATAAAACAGAATCTCAATATCTTTCTTCGTAATTAAGTTTTCCAATTTGAAATACTCATTAACATAAAGCTAATGAAGCAGGCTTGATCGGAAAGAAACATTGACAGTGGTTTGGAATATTGCAGTGAAACCGTTGGAAAGGGTAGACTGTCAATGTTCAATGTTAATATGTCTGTGCTGTTTAGTGTAATGATGATATTCAGAGTATGGATTCTCATTAAATGGAGACAGATACCGGTTTTAATGAAAAAAAAAAAGACATAATGCTTTTGCATTAATCCATAACAGGCATGGGCGCTGTAGCCAAGTAACAGAATCTATAACTCTCTTACAGCAGGAGGACCAGGTTCTTGTGTGATGAAAATGAAGCTTTGAAAGTCTGTGCTCTGCATTATTTACCATCATTTATTTGTCAAGGTACAACCGCAATTGTAGCTTCTGTGAAGCATTGGGTACACATCTCAGTTGCTTCGCATGGGTTTAACATAAAGTAGGTTGTATATACTCATTTGTTTTCGTTTTCCTTACTTTTCAATGTTGTGATTTTTTTATGATGTCATTTTGAATCAAAAACACTATACAATATATGTGTATATGATATAACCATATAAACATATATCGTATAGTGTTTTTGATTCAAAATGACATAATTATAAAAAAATAATTGTTGAGAAGAATGAAAAAATCAAATCAAAAATCAAATAAATGCAATACTATGATAACCATCTATGCCAGTGAACTCTTTCAGTCCACTTTTGAGGCCCAGGCACCCCTTAACATTTATTGGTATCATCCATTCAACCATAGGTTCAAGAATATCTAGCACAATAAATAGGTATTTGTTGACCTTCAAGCTGGGTTTTAAGGTATACAGTATCTAGTAAAGCAAATAAGCATTCTCCCTAAATATCCTCAAAACTAGCCCCCAAAACCTTAAGAATAGGAACCCCCCAGCCACTGCCCCATGAGCTGATATTCATGCTTTTTTTTTCATGTGGTGGCCAGATTTTCTTTAATCGGCGGTACATGGTTTGAGGGAAATGTGTATATCTTGGGGAAATGGTTAAATAAACTTTGAGCAAAAGTTATTTAATTAGAGGTTGATTGGAGATTTAACGAATGTTCGGGGTGAAGGAGGAATGATCAAAGTGATTTTTTGCATGTTTGCAAGACATGCTTTAGATAATTGCATATAAAAACATAATAGTGTATATATTGTTAAATATGGTACTAAAAGGGTCTTTAAAAAATAAAATTTAATAAAAAAACATGTAGCAAATGTAAGTGGTTTCTCTTGAAAATGTGCAGCATAAACACAAAACTTTGAAGACCACATTGACCAGTCTATGACCTTCTAGATTTTGTTGAGTTATGAGAACATCTACAGTACAGTCAGTTACTTACCCTGCCATTTAGATCATGCAAAGAAAAATGATGATCATTGTCTGTGCGATATAATAATATAATATCAAGTAAAGCACAAAACTTCAATGCACCTTTTAGCAGTACATTTTTCCTCTTCATCAAACAGTAATGAAATTGTTCAATATTTCATGAGGATTTTGACATCATAGCCCATTATCTAGAATCAAATATCTGCTATTTATGAATTCCCTCTAATCCCAAGTGAGAACAACCCAACAAAAAAAACAATAAATTACAGTAATTTATCCATTATGACTAAATGCATCTCTGATCACCATATCTGATATACTTGTAGTCTGCTATTATGGAATTGCCTGGGAATGCACTTCCCCTGAGATTCACTCAATGTCTAATCTGAGGATCTGATTGTGCCACTTGCGGATTCAAGTGCTCAGTATGAAATAGGCTTCCCTCCCTATTAACTGTGTAAAGCACAACAAAAAGAAACAAATATAGAGCATTCTAGTCCTAAAAATCAAGTCAACTCTCTGATCATGAATACTACTTTGCCGTTTATACCCTTAATGGGACTGCACTGGACAAATCCATAATGAAAAAGGACCTTGGAGTCCTTGTAGATGATAAACTTGGCTGTAGCAAGCAATGCCAGTCAGCAGCATCAAGGGCAAATAAGGTCTTGAGCTGTATTAAAAGGGGGATAGATTCATGGAAGGAGGGGGTCATTCTTCCACTTTATAGAGCACCGGTAAGGCCCCATCTAGAATATGCCGTACAGTTTTGGTCTCCAGGACTCAAAAAGGACATTATTGTATTAGAGAGGGCACAGAGAAGGGCAACTAAGCTGGTGAAAGGTATGGGAAATCTTAGCTATGAAGAAAGACTGGCCAAGTTGGGTTGTTCACTCTGGAGAAGATGCATATTCTCTCTAATGCTTTATTTACCAGTAGGTCTTTCCCACTGACACAATGTCACCCATTCCAATAAGAAGAAAGGAGGTTCTGCATAAATATTCGGAAGGGTTTTTTTTACAGTGAGAGCTGTGAGGATGTGGAATTCTTTCCCTGAATCAGTTGTACAGGCTGATACATTAGATAGCTTCAAGAAGGGGTTGGATGGCTTTTTAGCAAGTGATGGAATGGAAGATAGCTCATAGTACACGTTGATCCAGGGACTGGTCCAATTGCCATCTTGGAGTCAGGAAGGAATTTTTTCCCCCAAATAATACAACATTTTAGAAATTATTTGTAATTCTTTGTAATAATAAAACAGTAGCTTGTACTTGATCCCAACTAAGATAAAATGAATCTTTGCTAAAGGAAAAACAGTTCTGTTGTGTTTATTCAATGTTTAAATGATTTTCTAGTAGACTTAACATAAGCAAATGCAAATTACAGAAAAATCCTTTATCCGAAAAGCCCCAGGTCCCAAACATTCTGGATAACAGTCCCATACCTGTATCTAAACACTTACAAATCAGCTTATTTTTTTACTTGAGGCCACTCAAGTGGCTTGCCTTTCCTTTCAAAAGGTGATGCTACAGTCCACCCCTAAAATATACATAAGCTATAATATATTTCAAAAGAGTGTTAGTAATACATCAAGGTCGATCAGACTAAATAAAAGGTTTTATCTAATTATTTTAGTTTATGGTGTAAAGCAATTCAATACAGTGGCTCATGGAGGGCCAAAGTCTAGCCTTTTACCTTACAAAAAAGTCTTCTTCAACAGGTTGTCCTGAATCCTTTTCTATTCAATGAATTGGGCAATACCCCTTATTAGTTCTATTAATCTTGCATGCTGTCCAGCACAATTTAGATTCCTTAAAAAAGTAATTATAGAGTTTATATAGGCAACTTCCTTCCTGCCAAGCTATAAAGTGGTTATGCAGCAAAAACTTGATGTTGCCTAAAAAATTCTACAAACTTGCATAGCCTTACCTAGGCTAGGAAATATATCCCACTATTTATTTCCCCTTTCTGAAACTATACATGGTGATATAGTATAGCAATAAAGTACAGCAGACAGTATAATAAAGTATAGAAGATTTCCCTGGGGGGAAGTGTCAGAATATTAACAATAGAATAGCCTTGTACCAAATTACTTTCATCATATCACAGATTTGTGGCACATGCAATATGCTTAAGTGATATGTTACTAGGCCGTTTGCAGACTGTGGTTCTTGTTATCACAATCAAAAGTCGTCTTAGCTGATGTTTTGCAAAGCCTAGGAAAAAAAACAGATTACATCGCATGTGTAAAAGATATTATGTAACCCTTTTTTTTCATATGAATTGGAATAATGCAATTGCTTTTTGATCTGTTTAAGAAAAATGTCCAGCAATTTTGTCATGAGCAAAGGTGGCCCCAGTTCCATTTACTAAGTGCTACGCTAAACTAATAGGGAAGCACCAGTCAGCCAATGGTTCAAATGTAGGCCTCTGTGCCAAAACAGAAGCAAAAAAAAATGACAAGCAAAGCAATTTAAACATTTATTTCACCTAACCCAGAACCTTCTACCTTTTTACTATGACAGCTGAAAATAAAATACTAAGTTTGATCCAGTGACCCTGTTTGCCTTTTTGAGGTTATTTTTCATGCTTAGGTTATTTTTCTTACTTTCACCATCACCTAGAAGATACATAAGAATGTAGGCAATGGGTTGAACTTGATGAACCTGGGCTAGAATCACCTTTTATGGTCAATTTATGACTCAGGCCCCTTTGCCGCACAAAAAGTTTTGGAGTTACAAAAACATTTTCTTTTCAGAAATCTTTCTATACCAAGGATATACAGTATAGTCAGTTATATCTAGGAGAAGACACACAAATCCTTACTATACAACCTTCTAATTGGCCTGCTATGGGTGAGATCCACACAGACTGGGAACCTTAGATCTTAATTGCATGTTATTGGGATTAATCACAATTAATCATGGTGGCTTATGAATTTACATATATTAATAGGTATACAGGTGCGTGGATCAAAAGTTTGTATTTGGAATACTTTGGAGTTTACTTTTGGGGTTTTATCTGTGGTTTGGTCATTGTTTCAGCACACTCAAGTACATAAGGGTTATGTAATAAACTAATAAAAGACATGTTTACTTACTGTATGTGCAAGCCTATAGCAACCAATCAACAGGTAGCATTTACTTGTCACCTCATTAAAGGAACAGTAACACCAAAAAATTGAAAGTGTTTCAAATTAATGGCAAAATACTGTACTGCTGCCCTGAACTGGCAGAACTGCTGTGTATGCTTTAGATACACAACTATAATTTACAGTATGCAAACAAACTGCTGTGCAGCCGTTCAAGCACAGGATATACAGTCAGGGCCGGATTTCGGGTAGCAGCGCCCCAAAGCCACATGGTTCCAGCGCCATCCTCGTCTGGTGAGCATGCCCCCACCTCCACCCCCGAATGGTCTTAGCACCAGCTACATGTGCATGAGCGAGCGCACTTTCAAGCACCAGAGCATTGGGTAGCTTTGAGTCCCCTGTGCTCCTTAGGGATGCAGCTGGGTGACTCGCCACTCGCCTGTATACAGTAGATAGCAGATAAGTTCAGATAAGTTCTGAGGAATCCGATTGTATACTGCAGAGCTTATCTGTTATCTGCTGTGTATCCTGTGCCTTTTCTCCTTTTTTCAGCTTGAAAGGCTGCCCCCATGGCTACACATCAGCTTGTTTATATAAACTATAGTAGAGTTTCTAAAGCAAATACACTGGTTTTAACAGTGCAGCACAACAGTACATTATATTTTCATTATTTTAAACCTTTTATTTTTGTTGGTGTTACTGTTCATTTAAAAGTAAAGATCCAACTGGTTGCCTTGGGTTACTGTGTCTTTTATTAAATGCGAGGGTCAGTTTGTTAGCCTTTCTGTATGCAGCACTTCTCAGTACTGAGGGTCTTTCATACGATTGAAAGAGGGAATATTGCGGGACAATAAACTTTTTAGATACAGTAGCTCTTTTTAACCTTTTCATATATTAAGTAAATGGGCATTACTATGTGCAACCCTTTTCTAGAACAATCAAGGCCAAATAAATAGAACAGAATGTGTTCATGCCCTGAACAAAGTCCAATGCATTATGAATAGTGATGGTCGAATTTCTCCTGGTTCGCAGAAAAATTCACGAATTTCCAGCATAATTCACGAACTTCATGAAAACGGTAAAAAAAATTATGTAAAAATTGTGAAATCTGAACGTTTCACAAAAAAATTGTGAAATTCTGAAATTTTCACGAAAAAATTGCGAAAATCAGACATTTTCACAAAAAAAGTCACAATTTTGAAAATCGGAAGTTGAGAATTTTCGCAGGAGATTCACGAATTTATTTGCTGGCGGCAGAATGCGGAAATCCGCCGCAGATTTGTTGCAGGCAAATGTATTCGTCCATCACTAATTATGAAAAATGTTCATTGTACATTCTTCTGCTTCGATAAATATGCCAGTTTGTTACTGAGGTAAAGGAGTAAAAACAAATTTCTAATACATGGTTACTCAAGATAAATAAAATAAAATAACTGCATTAATATATATTATATAGAAGAGCAAGAAAGGGTGTTGGGCACCGAGAGATTAGGAAGTGATGGTTAATGATGGAAAGATGTGCTGTCAAGAATTGGCACAAAGTGCTGACGAACCCAGCGGCAGTGGGGGCAGTGTAATGAGCTGTTTGAGTCTCTGTGTAGTGTATATGGAGAGCTGCTGTTTATTAGTGTATCATTTTATGATGTAGCTATCTGTGATCATAAGACATAACAGCTCCAATTTAAAAATATGTTATATTTTATTTCATAGAATCTAGATGAAACCAACCTCCTAAGGGTCATCTCTTTGTAAATCTGTGCTGCTATCAGGTTTTAGTGCAGGTAGTTACTCTGAGCTCGTAATTACTGTTCTCTGTCTGTAGAGAACACACTAATGTGTACTAATAATTGGTTGAGATTTCTCACATTTTGAACCAAGTGTGGTAGAGTGACCAAAATGATTTTGGAAAAGGTGTGCTTCCCCTTTAGGTTCTCCATAGTGGGAGAGGTAAGAAAGGTGGTAATAAACAGAGAATGAGTTCTCTGTTTAAAGACTTTAGTTGCCATATCTTGGAAGCTGTAGTATTCTGGAAGGAACGGGCAAGCCATGAACTCTGATCTAGTAGTCCAGCTCACTTATTGGAGCTGACTTTCCACAGGAAGGCTATTTAATGTTAGTGAGTCTGTTAGGAAGGTCTCTCAGAGCAGGACACAGCAGAAAGGATACATGGCTGTGTAAAGAACTAGAGGGGCTTGAGGTGCTGCCTACAACTGCAAGGAGCAAGTGACAGGTTTGTCTAAGTGAGACATTGAGGAAAAGCCAAGATTCTGAGCAATCCCCCAAAAGGAAGTATTATGAGTACAGGGGTAACCCTAATACTAATTATGTTTTCTTACTGGTAGTCCACAAGGGGCCCAGTTTAGTGAGGAAACACACCAAATGTGTGAAGTTAGCAGGAGTTATTTTTATGATTTGTGTTTTGTATGCTGAAATAGTCACTCCTGTGTGTAAATAAACTGCTTTAAAGAGAAGAAAGTGTCTGTTGTGGATCCGCAATGTTACTCAAGCTTAAAAAAATTGTTGTGTATTTGTATTTCAAACAACTATATTGTGCGTGATATACTCCTCCAGATATGCACCCATTTGTGGCTGTATAGGTGGGAATATATACACAGTACAGTGACACTAGGGACAATAAACTCTAGAAGGTGTTCTTGGTCTAAGAATAGCTCAGAGTGGTAGACATTTATCAATTCAGAATCCTGCACTGGTCCCCTTCCATTGTCTTGTGTGTGTATGTTGGCCCTTCAGCCCGGTCTCAATACAGGGTATATATGTGTATGATTTTAAAAAAATTAAATTGTATTCTCCTATCCCACAATCACGAAATAAAATCTCACCGACACAAATGCAAAACGTATCATTATAAGAGGTGTATATAATGTACAGTTAATGAACACTAATATGCATGATGATTACAGTTTCCCAAGGGAAATTGCTTATGAGATTCACAGCACTTTTAATAAATGCTTTGCAATTAATAAAAAAAATGACTTTTTAAAACATAAAAGTGTTGTATATAAATTTAGCAATCCACATAATGTACAGAGATAATTGTTTGCAGTACATATTGTACAGATTGTATAGATCGTAGCAGTGGTGTAAATAGATGTTACTGAGCCTCACAGCAGATACATTTTAGGGTCACCAAAATATCCAGAGGATATCCCGTTTTATCAATACATGTTGAAATTGCTTGTTAATTAAGGCCATATAGGGCCGCCTATACCTTCCGGGCCCCCCTGCAGTTGCTGCTTCTTCTGTAGTTGCGTCCATGGATTGTAGATTGTACAGATAGTAAGGAGCTGACTATGGGGTCCATTTACTAAAGCGCGGTACATTTGCCTATATGTTTCTGCATGTTATCGCCAGTTTACTAAACAGTGATGCGCTCAGAAGTCAATGTGATCACTTGCAGTTACGAACCAGCTTACGTTAGTGGTAATTTTAGCACTTTCTGGCGACAAATTAAGTTTGCGAATATTTATGCTATAAAATAGTCTTGTTTTATGCCGGTTATTATGGCAATTTTTACTGTGACATTTATGGCCAGACATGCATCTTCAAAACTGATAAACTTTATTGACTGATGATTACACCATCCAACAACATCACCAGAGTGACACCAATAAAATATGTATGCATCATATAAACCGATACAAACCCTTCTGCCAATAGAATAATATGAACAAAAAATCATACCAGTCAATCTGTTTGCATCATATAAATGCACATTTTAATGTAGCCAATCACAATGAAAACGAACCCCCCGCCAATAGGATCATGAAGTTACAGAGATCAAATATATACAGCCAATAGACACCTGTCATTTCACACAAGACTGATTGATTGGTTATAAGTAGCCTCTACATACAGAGAGTCCTGTATCCTGAGTTCCCTTGCGAAGAAATAATTTACCGCCACTATAAAGATGGCGGTAACATTTTGCGAATATTCTGGCATTAATTTTGTCTTTTGCACATTCCGCTGTTTAGTAAACTGGGCATTAAAGTGAATGTAGCATTATTTTCAGGGAATGCGATAACCGGCGAACACATCGCAAATTTATATTTACCGCAGTTAAGTAAACTGGCAAAAACATATTTGCTGATAAATGTGTCTATGTTTTGTGCTCATATTTTTACCGCGCTTTAGTAAACGGACACCTAAAAGCCGTAAGTGAACAGATCCACCCATTTGATTCAATAGGTGTATCAAGCTGACAGCACATGTGAAAGTCATGATGACCATTATGGCTGCAATCACACTGTTAAGCACTGTTCATACTCTCAACCAATAGTAAATCAACAGGGAAACATCAACAAACCAATCAAAAGTAAAGCAGAATTCAAATATCAACAAACACACCACCACCACCACTATTCTACCACTTTGGTACTGCTTTTATTTTTGGCTGGTGGTCCATGTATTGCTAAAAGTTACTGACAATTGAGGACAGCGAACCAGCAAACGATCAAGAAATAGAAAGTGCTTGATATTTTTCTGCATTATAATAATGTTTGACTTTCCATTTGTATGAATGTGGCAGAATCAGTCTGATCCTGATTAGATTATAAAGGGTCCATTTTTCTATTTTTACACAAATCTAATTATTGCTCTAAAAATGTATGCTTTTAAACATTTCGCTAAAACTCTACCAAGTTGACATTTATGAAGTGCAAAAAACACTAATGCAAAACTTTGGCAAGTAAAAACAGTCAAAGTCCCATAGAAGTGAATGGGAGCTGTGCTGAGCATATTGGACCCATTCAGACTTTTAGAGGTTTTCAGTTTTTTTGTATCATACTGTAATTGTCCAAAATACTAAACATTTTTATAGGTTTTAGAGGCTTTTGTATCTTTAAACACATTAGCGCTTTTTTTCCATTCATACTTTTTTTATTCGGATCACTTAAGAAATAAATGTAATAAATTCCATGACTTTTTTGGTTTTAAAGAAAATGAATTTATTTCTGGTTTCAAAAACCTCTAAACCCACTCAAATCAAAATGTTGATAAACGAGTCTCCCTGTATTCTTGTTTTGGTCGCACGCTGAATTTAGCCCTGTTTGGTCAATGCCAGTTTAGCTGTCAGATAAAGGAGGGGTTGTGATTTTTTTGGGGGTGGATTTGTGATGTTCTTGGGGGCAGAGCTGTCTTTTCAGGGCTGGCTGGGCGGCCCGAATTCATATCGAATTGATTCGAGTTTGTGGGTTGATCCCATTCACGTGAATTAGAATGCTATTTTAGAAAGAAATTTCGACTGCTTGTATGAGTAGACAGGGCATAGGGGAAGAGGAAGAGAGGGCTTTGAAAATGGATCTGAAATTGGCTGAACAACCATGGATTTCATATTTGTCTGCAAGTACATTAGCAGTGTTTTAGTACTGCCCCCAAATAGTGGCAGATTGATGATGCTCAGATTTTCAGAAAATCTTAAAAGACCCTCAAAACTCTGATCCTGTTGCCTGTCTATATGTTGTGTTGTATAAACTGCCCAGAGGGTTTTAGAATTGTTTTACAGAATTAAACCCTTGTTGTGACTGTCGATTCAGATGAGTGTGCTTTTTCTATTTTGACAGAATGTAAAACTGCAATACCTTGAAAACAGAATTGCTGTGTAGAGACTTTTTGCCGTGTTATTTTTCTAGAGCAAGTGTGCGTAAGAGTAGCAGACAGATACCTAGCATAAACACATGGATCTACCAGCCAACTTCATTTGCCGTATTCAGACATATCTCAGTACATCTTTGCTCATGCTGGCATTCAATATAAAATAGTTGTTGTATCACTCTTGCTTTATCCAACTTGAAGCTCCCAGCATCTAGAAACTGATAGCTCCACCACAATGAGAAGGCCAAGTTGATGTTATAAAGATTGCTAGCTCCAAGAACAACCCAGAGTTAGATTGGCAATATCATGCAATGTATCGTGCTTTGCTCTAACTTGTTAACCTTTAGTCTGCTTGGGGACTAAACTTATCAATACACACTCATAGGTGATTAAAACAGAGGATATTGCCTTTTCCTGGAAGCAGAAGAAGCAGATTCCATTACTAACCTTATTGCTGCCAGCGGCATTCATTTTAGTTTCAGGTTTTTTCTGTTTTATTTTTGATCAGTTGCCATTAGTTACTAACTCGGACAAAAAGTACAACTTTGCAAGTTCATTTCATTTGGAGTATTTGTGTTTATGCCACATGTAAAAACTCCCATAAACTCCCATGAACTCGAAATTCGAAAAAAAACCAACCAATCGAATTCTTTTTTTAAAATCGTATTTTTCTAATTCGGGTGAATGGGATCGACCCACAAACTCAAAATCGCATTCGAAACTAATTGGATTCAAGTTTTTTCCCCCCAAAAAACCCCAAAATTTCAGGATGTCCCCCATAGGCTAAAACAGCAATTCAGCAGCTTTAAGGTGGCGAATAGTCGAATTTAAATTCAAGGGCCAGTACGCGATGAATTTTGAAATTCGAATTTTGAAACAAATTGAATTTTAACTATTCCCTAGTCTAATTACACTAAATAACTCAAAATTTTGAGTTTTTAAATTCGAATTTTCACTTTGACCGTTAGCATTCGTATACTACAGTATTATGACTATGACACCTGTGAACTTTTTAACCAACATATATTTACAAGTTGCTATATGTTGTGCATTTTGTTTTGGTCTACGGACATTTTTAATACCGGTACTGTATGTTTTGGGTGACTTTCTGGTAAGTTCAAATGAGTTCAAATAAATCCCCACATTAGCAATTAGACACAAGTCTCCTGCTTTCATTGATCTGATCAATCATTTGATTCATATAAACAGTAAGGTTTCTAATGTAATTCCTTGGCACTGCTCACATGTAGGAGTGCTTAAAGGGAGAACTGAATGTTGTAAAATACTTTCAAGAAATAAATGGCAATAGGCGTCAGCAGAAAATCGCAACAGCATTTCTTTTACCATTATGTCATTGTTTTCTCAGCCCTTGCCCCAACCACAGTGCATCTAGATTCAGAGCAAACTGCATTTAATACAATTATTTTCCCACATACCTCCCCTAATGACACAACCTCAACTTTGTCAATTATTAGATATTGGACACAAAGGGGCCCATTTACTTAGCTCGAGAGAAGAAATAGAAGAAAAAAAACTTTGAATGATTTTTTTGGCTATTTCGACCATCGAATTGGCTACTTCGACCTTCGACTACGACCTTGAATCTAACGATTCGAACTAACAAGCGTTCGAATATTCGACCATTCGATAATCGAAGTACTGTCTCTTTAAAAAAAAACTTTGACCCCCTACTTCGCCACCTAAAACCTACCGAGGTGCAATGTTAGCCTATGGGGAAGGTCTGATCGTAGAGAAATCGTTCGATCGATGGATTAAAATCCTTCGAATTGTTCGATTCGAAGGATTTAATCGTTCGAACAAACTAATTGTGGTAAATCCTTCGACTTCGATATTCTAAGTCGAAGGATTTACATTCGGCAGTCGAATATCGAACCCTATGTAAATCTGCCCCAAAGGGCTTTTCCATGATTCACATTTCTTTGTGTTAAAAATCATTTTTGAAGAATGTTTTTAAAAACATTTTTTTTACATTTACAGTATAAATTAAAAAAACACTAACGTTAAATTTCAGCATCTTAAAGCCCAGGAGGTTATTTATCAAGGTCCGAATTGATATTAGTATTTCTAAGTGAGAAATCCAAGCAACTCCAATTGTCCGAATGGACCTTATTAATGAAGAAAAAAGCCCAAAAAAATAGGGTCAGGCAAACTTCAGAGCTTTTCCCAAAAACTTTTGGGAAAAAGATTTTCCTAGTTTTCTGAGTTTTTTGCGCAGAACCCACAAACTCATCAGATATCAGTACGGACATCTGCACAGACGATGGGACCTTCTCCATTGACTTATATAGGACCTCGAGAGCTTTTAGATGCCGGGGTTTCAGATTCTGAGTTTTTAGACCATTGGACTTTAATAAATGTCGAAAAATTCGTAGTATTTTTCTTTCCTCCAAAAACTACGAATTATTCGAGGTTCGGATATTCGAAGCTTGATAAATAACCCCCTTAATGTGCTATATGCTTAATTAAGCCCCATTAGTCTGGGAATAGGCAACTGGAGTACTCCAACTCCAGCATTTGGTCAGCTTCAAATAAAAACATTTCAGACTTCTGATAACATTGTATCTGTAACCAAAACATGATTGACTACAAATATCACCCCGTCTAGACTTGAGCTCCACATCTACCTATTTGGCCTCCCTATAAATTATTTCCTTATATAATAAAAACAACAAAAACTTTGTACCCTTAATTCACATTGTAAAATATTTTAATAAATTTTTATATTCCATTATTATGTTCAAATTGTAAATAATACTGTTGCAGAATAGAGGCTAGATTAATAAATTCCTTACACCTCAAAATCAAAGAGTAAAATAGATTAATTCCATAAAATACGTAAAGTACAACTGCCAAGTGGAGTGAACAGCATCAGTGCCAATACAATGGCAGTTGCCAAAGTCTGTTTTGAATGCAAAGCAATGCTTAGCTGATATGCCTGCAAAACTGACTGTGCAGGTTTATAGGAGTATTTAAAAACAGATTCATTGGAAAACATTGTTCAAAATATATGTAAATCCACAATATAACAGTCAAATAGTGGAGGACATGCTTTTGAGCCTACTACTTGCCCATTACATATGGGTAAATAATAACTAATAATGCATGGGTCTATTTTTTAGTATACAACAAGAATGAATAATTAACCAAATAATCTTACCAAACTGAAATATACAGTATACTTTATATATATATATATCAGTAAACATAGCCCAGATTTTTCACCCCAAAACTCAGATTTCTTTTGCTTTTTCCCTAAAAACTTTGAGGTAATGCACAAAACTCAGCGCACATCAAAAAATCATTGACTCATATGCAACCTCAACAGGTCTGAGATGCGGGATTTTCTGATTTTGACTTTCCCATCCTCTGGGATCAATAAATTCTGAAAAATTTGTGATCTTTTAAAAGTCCGATTTTATAAAAGAAAATCACAGATTTTTTGGGATTTTTGCATTCGGAGTTTAGTAAATAACCCCCCAAAACTTGGTAGATAATGCACGTTCAACCAGATTTGGTGAATTGCTTTCCATTATAATGTACGTTGGTCTTATTGTAGATAGGTATAATCAACTTGTTAAATGCAAACAGGTTCTCCTAATCAATGGAAATGATAATGTTATGCCCAATGACCTGTGTATTTCATATTAATCATAACAGGAAGACATGTGCCACAATTCCAGGATTTTCATTGTACTGATTTATGTCTAAGCAAAAGCAGAGTAACGAATGGTCCCCTGGTGCCTTGTTTCTATGGTGGATAGACCTGTGTGTCTGTAGATGTTATGATATTAATGACTAACCCACTTACCTCTCCAATTTTGTCATATCTTAGATGAATGTTTATGGTTACAGTATTTATTTTAATCATACAAAAACCAAGATATCTACCTAGCCCTTCCTCTCAATAAATAAAAAATAGTTGAAGTAAATGTTGAGCTTTCTTGGTGTAGCAAAATAGCTAATTAGCAACAAATCAGCAATTAGTTAATTGCTCATTTATTTGTCAAAGATTTGCTGAAACACATTCTTGAATGAAGATACTATAATCCCAATAGCTGTGTTTTGTTTTCCTGTGTCCCAGCTCCAGGTCAACAGCAAACATTGTCTGTTTCTTTCCCTAGTTTGATTCCTATGGGTGTCTTTTTTAGTTGAGATATCATTGAAATCCCCATAACTGTCATAAATCACCAGCAAAAACAATTTATGTCAAGCAGGCTTTGTTTCAGGTTTCCATTTATTTTTCAAAAGCAATTCATGTAAAGCAGCATGTATGAATTTGGTTCTATAACAAAATAATGCTCCAGAATATAATAAAATTCTAGTATTCTTTATCAGCTGCAAAGCCGTTATCAGAGCTGTGGCAAGTTGCCATGGATATCTATGATACATGCTGGAACCATCACCTGTTCTTACAGATAACATAAATTCAATAAAAATTGCTATATTCCTTATTCCTAATGTTCTAGGAAAACAAGATAAATGCATATGACATCAATACAAAAATATGTTTTTATTCAATTTTTTTTTACTATGAAAAGGTCCTGATATCTTCCGTAGTTATGTTTGTGTTCACAAAGAGAGAATGTAAACAAACTCAGAAAAGACTTACTTGAATAAGGTTATCTATAGTTTGTAGGAAGATGCCTTAGGCTAGAGCCAGACAAGTCAGATTCTCTGCAGGCCAAAAATCCGCTCTTCCATTGCTGCTGTCCTGATTGATGTTCCTGCACTCAAAAGCATTGTTTCCATCTGGGTGCAGGCAGATATAGCAGATTTTGGAGCCTAAACATGAAATTTTGCATTTCACGACGAAAAAGAATTACAGTGAGAAAACGCCCATCGACTTCAATGTATTTTGTGCGGTAAAACAAAGGCACGTTAAAAATAATGGCAACTGACTTCAATGCGTTACGCAAATTTTTCTTCAAAGACAAAAAAAAAACTGGCAGATTTGCTCATCGCTACTTATGTTTTGATCAGTATGGTCTCAGTTCATATGCAAGTGATTACAACAAATTATTGGGATATTGGCACTTGGGGAGACTTAGGGAAGGGACTGTATGGGAGATGCCCTTTCTGTCAGAGCTTTCTGGATATGGGATTCAATACTTGTTTTAGAGAATTTCCTACTTTTCTGTATCTTTTCAACTGGTCTTCATTTTATATATTTGTGTATGCAATTATTTCCCTTCTTCTCCCTCTTTACAGCTTTCAAATGGAGGTCACTGAGCCAAGCAGTTAAATTGGCAACAACTTCATCAGTTATGTTACTTTTACTTATATTTCTTTTTAGGCCCTCTCCTATTCATCTTCTAGTCGCTCAGTCAAACCACTGCCTGGCTGCTAGGGTAAATTGAATGCTAGCAACCAGAGAACCAGAAATCTCAAACTGAAAGTTAAATAATTAAAAAAAATGGACGCAACTGCAAATTGTCTTAGAATAATGCTTTCTTCCTCAGTTATAGGTGCTTGCTGCTGTATATGAATATGATCAAACCATGATTAAGTTCCAAAAATAAATAAATTAATTAAAAAAAATTACTATCTGGGTAAATCTTTGCACTCTCAGAATCAGGCACAACGATTTGATCTGGAATGATGGAAAAGAATAGTGGGAAAGCAGCCATTTGCCCCACCAACATAATTAGCGATAATAACTCTTGATTTAACCTGTCTAAGAGCAAATAGGTTTGTGCATACTGTTGTTATAGTTATTCACTCTTGTATGCATATTCCTGGCAAATTATGCCAAAACATATTGTATTTTGTCAGGGCACCTTTGGAATATACACTTTGGAGATTTTCTTGTCATTATTCAGTGGCATTTTGTTTTTTTCTATGCTGCACTTAAAAAGAAATGGCTGCACACAATCCAGTTGCTAATAAAAGCCAGACCCTTTTCTTCAACAGGTACTACATTTTGTATATTTTTTGGTCCTGCTTCATGCTATTGTGCTATAAAATAAGGTTATGTCCTCAAAGAAAAACACTGCTGTTCTACACTTCAAGCTGTTTTCTAAATACATTTTAGAATGTTTTGTTCCTAGATAAATTGGAGTTGAAAATGAAATCCTCTCTTCTATGAAAGTTTGCGCAATTTGACAGAGAATACAGTTGGCACCTCAAAGAAGCCAGAGACCCCTGTCTGTTGACTTCTGTGGTTACCGACAATTGAATGATTTTATTGGCTCTGAAACATATTTTGTTGTTAGAGAAAGACACTGTGTTTCAATGATTTTCCTTTCCCCTGCAACGTAAGCGGAACTAGAACAGCTCAGCCCAGCATGAAAGTATTTTGCCTCACTCACAGTAAGCCAATGTATAGACACCTGGAGGAAAGGTCACACTGGCATGTTGTGGTTTGCAAGATTCAAACAGTACAAAGTAAAATGTCTATGAAAATATAATGCAGCACATGTTCCAAGTCAGATCTTTTCCTAGTATTCTACGATGTTTGCAAAACACTTTGAAAAAAAATCTGTTGCCATCTGTTAGACAGCAATGAAGCAAATGATGGGAATAATTATAATTCAGCTTAAAGAACATCTACTAAATGATCTTTCTGAAAAGACTTTGAATTTTTTTAGCACAGAAAAAGGAAAAAGTAAGAGTGGGTGAACTACTGGCCATCTAGTCCTCTACTTTACCCCCGGAGCACCAAGACTTGAATGCTTAAAACTCTTAGACATTTCTGTAGAAGATGGATCAATATATTCATTCTGTTTTCATTTTATCACGTCAAGATGGCAACACCTGCAGGGCAAATACTCACAATAAAACAATCAATATACAATATAATTGGTGCCACGAAGTGCATAGAGCAGGACTTGAAATAGAAACCAGCCCTCCATTTTTAAAAAACACTAACCAATTATTTTGGTGTTTTATATAAATATATATACAGTATATGTAAGCATTACATCAACTCCAAGCTCATACTTTACCATATTATCACAAACATGCCTACAATATGGATAAAATATAATATAAACATTGTCTTTGAGCGGATTTTCCATGATTTTATCTATAAAAAACAGTTACTTTAGCTACAAATTCATTTGTTGTACAGTACTGTAGATATATATACAGTACAATTTATACAGAAAAAAAATCATACTGACCACTTAAACATTTGCCTGAGCATAAGAGATAATTGCTTTAAGTGCCATTGCTTTGTACTACCTTCCAATCAGATACAGGTAGAATTCTATTGTTTCTACTTGTATATCTGACGATTCAACTCTGAAACGAACAATCTTTCTTGGAAAGATCTTTTCCAAGAAAGATCATAATTGTTACATCTATGGCCACCTTTAGACTACCATTGTTGAAAAACCAATCTTTTTTGCAGGGTATTTTTCTTTCTAAGATCGGTTAGTGGCAGAAACACTGGTACTTGGGAATAATATGTATAAATATATAAATAAACTGATCTATGTGTAATTTTGATGGACTTTTGTTTGGGGTGTTGCGTTAATGAAACTGTAGCCGCCAAACAAAAGTACAGTGGAGATAAAATATAGGGTAATGGTAAACTTAAGCAAGTAGAAGTCGTAATAGCTTGTAGATTAAGACAGGTATAAACAGTTTAAGGCTTTCCAGATTCTTATCATCTGACCAGCTGCCGAAAGGCTTTCGAAGGGAGTTCGACATTATACTTCGCCATCATCGGGGGTGGGGTTGCATAGTGGGACTTCTTTCATTAATCTGTCATAGAGGCTCATATGCCACCACCACCTAGGGCTGGTATCAAAGATTTCACCTATGTTTCTAAGGAATCTTTTGCAGCCTTTAACCCCTGCCCTGTTGAGCTCCCATTAACCTGAGATGGAAGCGCTGTGGGTCATATACAGAGCCCTTTTTTACACTAATATAATAAAAATAGTAATATGTGTCTTGGGGGCACATTTACTTAACTCGAGTGAAGCATCGAATTGGCTACTTCGGCCTTCGACTACGACTTCGACTTTGAATCGAACAATTCAAACTAAAAAACGTTTGACTATTGGACCATTCGATAGTCGAAGTACTGTCTCTTTAAAAAAACTTCGACCACCTACTTTACCACCTAAAACCTACCGAGCCCCAATGTTAGCCTATGGGGAAGGTCCCCATAGGCTTTCTGAGTATTTTCGATGGATTAAAATCCCTTGAATCGTTCGATCGAACAATTTTTCCTTTGATCATTCGATCAAACAAATTGCGGTAAATCCTTCGACTTCGATATTTGAAGTCGAAGGATTTAACTTCGATGGTCGAATATCAAGGGTTAATTAACCCTCGATATTTGACCCCTAGTATAGCCAGCAGCTGTAGAAGAGAAACACCTTCCAAGCAAGACTAGTGTATAGACTAGTGTATAAATTAACAGTCCTTATTGTTCAGTGAGTTTCAGTCCCTAGTCAGGGAGTTTTAGAAAACTTACACTATATAATACTTAAACATAATACTACAAATCATTACTATAACAAAGGCTAATTTATAAATACATGGTGCACTGCACACGCCTCCATGCTTACATTTTTCTGTATAAGGTACAAGATGCACAGATGGAAAGGTTCCCTGAGGTTAATACTTGCAGACGTTGTTATTTTCCTGGGCTCCATTTTTTTGTTGCACCTACGTTGCCTACTGACTTGGACCAAACGAATCGTACTCTAATGCCATTATTGACCTTGTGCGCTGTGGCATGAAAGAAATTATACTAATGTTCACCCCCACTGATAAGAGCAAAACACAAGCACAGATGAATATCTGCTTCAGTAAAGTTGTGGAACATGTTACATTATAGCCATCTACTATTACGATGGAGTTCTGGGCAATAAATTGCATCTGTTTTTATACATCACATTTGAGTGAGTAAATTAGCCCTAATATCGCTATTTGAAGAGAGAATATCCATATTCAATAGTGTGCATTATATAAATGACAATCAATCTGCAACAGTGACATTTTTATTACCACCAAAAGCTGTGGTCATCAAAAATGTTGGGCACAACATAACCCTTTAAAGAGGTGGTTATTTTAGTTATAGATTGTCCAATTCTAAGCAACTTTTCAATTGGTCTTCATTATTAATTTTGTATATGTTTATAATTATTAGCCTTTTTCTTCTGACTCTTTGCAGTTTTCAAATGGGCGTCGCTGAACCCCTCTAAAAATCAAATGCTCTTTAAGGCTACACATTTATCATTATTGCTAATTTTAATTACTCATGTTTCGATTTAGACCCACTCCTATTCATATTCAAGTGTCTTATTTAGATTGATGCATGGTTACTAGGGTCATTTGGATCCTAGTAACCAGATTACTTAAAATGCAAATTGATGAACTGCTGAATAAAAAGCTAAATAACTCAAAAACCACAAATAATAAAAAATGAAAACCAATTGCAAATGTTCTCAGAATATAACTCTTTGGATCATACTAAAAGTTATAATAGTTCTCAAAGGTAAACAACCCCTTTACTCAACTACTGTGAATAACTATACCTACTATAAGTATGGAATCTATTATCCAGAAAGCTCTGAATTACGGGATGGCCATCTCTCATAGAATCCATGTTATCCAAATAATCCTGGATAACTATGGATAACTAGTCCCATACCTGTACATGTCCTGTACATACTAAAAATAATATTCAGCCTATGATTGAGGACCAGTTGAGTCCAAAACGCGTCAGGCAATGATGCGTCTACATGTTTTTATGTAATCTTTTCTAATAGCAAGATAATAAAGGAGAAACTTTTTTTTTATCAGAGGTGCAGTCTACATCCTTTTGATCTTGAATCCTGCAACTTTATTCAGACCAGCACTCCTATACAACAGCACTGATACACTACAAGGGGCGTGAGACTTTACCGCAAGGCTGGAGCAGTCTATTTTCTAGTTCATAAAAATAATATTCAGTTTAATATTTTCCTTTACTACTTCTATCAAGGAAGATGGAAAATCCCTCTTTGGTGTCTCAATTTCAATGCAAATTGTAGCTATATATATATATATATATATATATATATATATATATATATATATATATATATATTATTTCCTTATAGCTAATTGACATCTGTATAGAAAAAATTTAAAAGCTTTCTAGTGTCATTAACTGGATTGTACATTAATTGCATGATCCATTATTTAGCGTCTCTTCATAGAACTGCCACATCAGTACAACGCCTTAATACATGGGTGATCATTTGCTCATTGTGCCTCAAGCTCTACTGGAAGTTAAAGTGGCCAGGTGTGTGATCTCTGTGTGAGGCACACTTCAATAAAGTGACCTTTAAATCTCCCATCCAATCACAGAACAACTTCAAAGTGTTAAAATTGTTACATATCATAGCCGAGGCAGTGATATTTGAGAGCTGAAAGACACAATTTCTTGTCTACATCAGCTTTTTAACTCAATTTTGTGAAGCTTTTAGGGACAGCCGACCCTCTCTAAATAAAAAATTGTTGCAAATATTAAAACAAAAGGGAATTTCTTCATGTGTATATCAACTGACCAAAATAACAGCAGTTTGGAGCTTAATAAGCTCACCCAAAAATCCATATAATGCAGGAGCCTTTAATACAGATGGAAAAAAAATACATCCGTGAAATCTATTTAGTTCATAAATGGTCATCAGATACAGTGTATATGTTCATTCATTTAAACAAATCAGATTTTCACAACATTGATCCCCTATTTCTCTACTGCGGGGTTCCCCAATATTTTTTACCCATGATCAATACTAAAAAGAGATGGGGAGCAACGCAAGCATGAATAATTTCCCTGGGTCTTGCAAACTAAGTGTTGTAATGAATCATTTGGTAGCCTCTATGTAGACTGCCAACCTCCAGGAGGCTCTGTTTGGCAGTACACCTGGTTTTAATGCAATCAAAACTTGCCTTCAAGTCAGGAATTAAAACGAAAGCACCTGCTTTGAGGCCACTGGGATCAACATGTTGCTCATGAGCCACTACCCCACTGTGCCAAACTATTGTAATTTTCTATTATTTAAATCAATGCTTATACTATGATGACATGTAGAATTATAATATTTTAGTTTTTCAAATATATGTGCTCAAGGAGCTTAAATTCATTTAACGAGGTCCCGTCTGTTTAACAGCTGTGCATTCAGCCTTCAGGAAATGTTTACCATGGCCCAAGGATAATGCTACAATGGCTTTTTCTCAGTCCACAGGAAGCCATTGTAGACTGGGTGGGGCTGTTCCTTAGTTGAAGTCAACTGACCAGTTTTCAGCAGACCCACATACTTTATGCATTTCAATGTTTAAAGGAATATTTATTTAAAAAGCACACAAACGATTACATAAAACAATTCCATTGCTTTATCAGAATTACACTTCCTTCCAACGTGACTGCATCTTTAAGCCGTAACACTCATTACTTTAATGATTGGAGCTATATTTTAGTGTTTCATCCAAAGATGAGCAATTATGATTACATTTGTGCAATAAAGATTCTTCCGTGCGTTTTTTCTCCAAGAAATGGTGCATGACAGCCAATTCTATCTAGTCCTTCAGCTCTGGATGACCTTCTCCCTGTCCTCCTCAATGCACTATTCCTGCATATTTATGTGCTCACAGAATACATTACCAACAGTTCCTGAAAATATTAGTCAGAGGAAAAGGAATGCCATGCTTAATGATAAAAGAAAACCGGATTTATGCACAAAAATATCGATTTGGTTTGTAAAAGCCCAGGGGCCAGGGAGAGATAAAGGTTTCTCAAATGATATTGTATACTGGGAGGACTTTTCCTTGCTTCATTATGGATCATCCTTGTAGCAGTTTATTTAAATTATGCTTTGTTTCTATTGTAAAGCAGGTTCAAGGCATTCTAGGTGTAAAAAAACATTCTACAGTCCTTATTTTTAATCATGACCCTTCAAGTAATGTTTATATACTATATATAATGTCCCTGATGGGGCATCTGTTGTTTCCTCTACTGCAGTGGGTTTGGGAAAAAAAATCAGATGAGCCCTCAGAAAATGACTTGTTACTAGTAACATCCTGATAGGCAGTGTTACATTGGGATGCCATGGTCCAACCATAAAACCTTAGACCACGGGACTACTTTTCCAACTATCCTTACCACTTTATTCTCCTAGTCTCTTTTCTTAGATACTATACTCTAGTCCTCCTTTATTAACCCTTTTTGTTCCCATAAACATAGAGAATAACCATTAAATTAGCCAAATTGTTAGAAGCAAGAGGGCCCACCAGGAAAACTGGTATCCTGATGAACCAGTCCGACACTGCTGACAGGTTTCTTTTCATTGTCCCTCCACCATTTAATCACAGATGTCTAGTCTAGAGCTGGCGGCATATACCCACCGATGGTGAACACTAGCACTTTTTCATGAAATGTTTTTCACAGGGGTCAGCCATTCCATCAATGCAATTAACTTATTGCATAGCAGTAATATATTAGATTAGAATACCCCCAAAACAGCAAATTAGTGTCCTCTTCCGTGCTTCTCAAATTGCAGTAGAGATTGACATTTCCTAGAGAAATTAGTGCTCAATGCATTTCCTGAGCTTTAACACCCTATACAATATAATGCTGAATAAAATACTATCTAGTATCCAAAATATTTTTTGTATTCCCATTATTATTTCTCACTGCTTATGATTTTATTGATGCCTTCTCTCATTCATTTTCTATTCTGACTCTAAAACCACCACCTAGGGGGAAAAATCCTCAAAAGCCATTTACATTCCAAACTGTAGAGCTACAAGAGATGTAAATGATTAAAAATCATAAAATACTGAAAATAAAGATGAACTGGAAGCATGTCTTAAAATGCAACTGCAGACATGATACCCAAGGCTATTCTTTTATAAAGAACCACACTTTTAAGATAATATCTAGTCATTTTCATTGAAAGCTTGATTTTTTTTTAAAAAAATAAAAACTGGAAGCAGCGCACACAGAGTTTGCTGATATATTTCTGTAAAATTGCAAAATTCTCGAATGCACTAATTTAAAATTGTTCTTTTTCCAAAGTACTCACAATTCACAGCATGTAATTTTAGGGACATTAAAGAGGTTATTTAATTTTCTCCGTGGCGCAAGTGCTAAAACACTAAAGGGCATTAGAGCTACCACTAGGTGCTTATCAATTCAGCACTTGCACCCCAGAGAATGCTCCACTCTGCCCATAGGGTAGGAGGTAAGGACAGGGACTTGTTGCAGACTGCATAAGGAGCATTAAGGAAAAGGACATCTATGCTACTGACCATAGGCAGTACTCTATTCAAATAACCAGCCGAAGGTCTCTGTGCTTCTAAACAAAGGGCCATTCAATATGGCTTGAGCAGTCATTAAGGTAAACCCTGCATGCGTTCAAGTAGTCATAGGAGGGTTTTGGGGGAAAACCTTGCTACTTGAGGTATTTTTCCCCTAGTGCGCTTGCTTAAATAAGAAAGATTTCAACACACAAAAACCTTAAATTGCCCCTTACATTCTATCTTGATAAAGGTATTGTTGTTATAGGTTGTTATTACTGAAATATATCCATTATCCCACCCTCTGACATCACATTGTTGCAAATATGAGGATAACTGTGTACACACATACAAACATACCTTCCCCAAATCCTAATTGTCTCCTTTGCACTGTGCATTTTAGTATTAGTATTCAATTGGGTTGCCAGCTCAGTACTTTTTCTCAATACCAGCTCTAAGCAGTATTAACATCAGGAACATGGAAATAAAATGGGAAAAATGTACTGTGTGCATAGATAGAACTAAAGCAGGTGTAGGGACCTATAGGATATCCTATCCCTATAGAGTTAATCCCCTACCTTTTGTATGTAGTTCTCTTTTCCCCTGTTATTGGGCCAAGCCCTTGTAATTGGCAAAGTGTAACACCCACACCTATTGGACAAAGAGTGTAATGACACTCCCCTGCCACACTGCTATATAGTGCTGTGCAGGGAGTGTCCTCTTCCTCTTTGACTCCTGGTGCTACTGCTAGGTGAATCTCCATTGAGCCTGGGATCACCATAGGCCCCAGTAAGCCTTTACCCCAGAATGACCTGACACCTTTGGTGATAAGTCGGGGACCAGGTAACCCCGTGAACGAGGACCAGCTAGAATAGTAAGATATTGTTATAGTCTCTCTAGGAGAGAAAGACAGAGAGGTGTAGCAGAAAGAGCAGCTGTCGCTCCAACGAGGATTGTAGGAGGAAGTAGCTTCCCACAAGGCCTGTTTGCCTTTAGAGCAGGGACCTCAGTTGATAGGGAAGTAGGTGAGCAAAGGACTACCTGAACCCTACCTAATAGATCCCGATCCCCTCACTGTGCAACGTCGGTTGAACTGGGATTTGATGTACACCTATCTGCAATATCCTTTGGGAGTCGCATCTGTTTGACTGTGAACCTTTACTGTCCAAAGTGATTCCACCTGCTGTGTCCTCAGAAATATTGTAAGTAAACCTGTGGTCATTTGCCTCTGGCATAATAAATCTGCTCCTGTTTTACCTTTTTAAAGAACCTCCTGGCGTCCATTATTCTATTTTTGTACTTATATGCCTGTGAGTTGTAGTTCAACTACAGTTTAAAGGGGAAGCTTCCATTTGGCGAAGGCTCTGCCCTGGGTGAGGATTCGCAATGTAACCCATGCTCACTACCTAGCTGGTCACCCTTAACTTCTAATTGGCAGAATAGGCCAAGAAAGCGTTACACAGGCTTAATAGAATAGAATTACTGCTCAAAGAAAGAGCGATCGTGATTAAGTTCAAGTTATGTGGCACTAATTTAGTCTTAGAATAAATGGTATTTACAACAACTGTCTCAGGAAATATTTTGCAGTATCTGGGGATTCTTGAAAGTAGCACAGGCTGAATTGCTAGAATCTAGTTTTTTTGTCATATCCACTTTATTCTAGCACCTGCACAGCTTGGGTTATTGTTATTTTAAAGAACAGTTTAGATGGTTTATGTAACGATTTGCAAAAAAAAATAAGTGCATCCTGAATTTTTTTTTAGGGAGCTTGGGAGAAAGGGATGGCACTTGGGTGGAACATGGGATGCAATTCTAATGCATGGGAGTCAGATTGTGTAAAATCACGTGCCTTAGGTGCACACAAATGGATCCTTGAAGTTATCACCTAATCAAGTGTTTTGCTCATATTGATTCCAAAACGTCCACCAGGCTACTAATCCTGTACCATCAGATATGGACCTAAACAAGTAATGTGTCCCTGGGAGTAGGATTGTTACGATGTGCACTCTGTTGCCTTTTTTTGAAGGGAAGACTTCTAAAAGAGCTTAAGACCCCCTGACAAGGAATAATCTTCATTTCATACAGTAAAATAATTGCCACCGTAACTTCCCTTCCCTAGATGCTTTCTGTTCTTCTTCCTCCATTTTTCCTATCTGTTAGCTACAGTATTCATTTGATTAATCAGTTGTAAATAGAGATTTCTGTAACACATTTTCTCTCATTCTAACTAATACAAAATATATTTACATGCATTTAGATATTTTTTTTTTTAAATGTACATAAATAGCTTAAATATACATGAATTATTTATACTATATCTATAAATAATATCAATGTATAGTTGATACAAAATATGTATTCTACTGTAAAATGTAGAGTGGGGGTGTGAATGGTTAGTTAGTGACATAAAATTATGTAGTTTTAATTTCCCATGGGTTATTTGATCTTGCATTTAACCATACAATAATTGGCAGCTCATGCATCTGTTCTGCAGAAAGCTAGTGTATATGAAGACTTCCTGTTCACTCCAGAGGTTTGGATCCAACAACTGGATCATAATTGCCTCTAATGCAGGCCATCTGGGAGAAGATTTCTCAATGTGTCGATGCAGTCCTCGCCCTGATGGGAATGTCAGACCTGTCAATGGTCGATATTCGGTCAGATATACTGTAAGTCAGGCAGGCCTATTGTCTGGCCCCATACTTTGGTCCAGTGTATGGCCACCTTTACTACTTGCACTTGAATCAGGGGTTATAATAAATTAGGCCTAGTGTTAGATTATTTATATTAGAACTCTACAGTTTACTTTGTGTCCATTTTACCATGTTGGATTTTGCCTTACAGTTATAAGACTTGTTATCAGAGTCTTCCAACTCCCCTTGTGTTTGGTCAGTTCTTTGGATTTTATGTATTCTACGGGGGTTATGTATCAAAGTCCGAATTTATCTCAATATTTTCTGCTACAAACTCCAATCAAATCCGCTTGGGTTTTTTTATGCTTATTTATTATTACATTTTCCCAAAAATTTGCTTTGCGGGAAACTCAGATTTCTTATGCTTTTCACCTGAAAACCCTGAAAACTTTGGTGTATTGCACGAAACCCAGCGCACATCAAAAAAATCATTGGGACTTCTCCCATTGACTTATATGCAACCTTGACAGGTATGAGATGCCCGATTTTCAGATTCCGACGTTTCCATCTTCGGGGTTTAATAAATTCCGTATAATTTGTGATTTTTTAAAAAAAATTCAGAGTTTATAAAAAAAATTCAGATTTTATATAAAAAAAAAATCACAAATTTTTCGTGATTTTTGCATTCGGAGTTTAGTAAATAACCCCCTACATGTACTGTGAATATTAATGACTTTAAATGAAATATTCCCCTGCATTTCTTTCATTATATGCAGTAATTTATATAGTGAATAAAGTACCCCCTCTAGTAAATTATAAGGATATTATAAGTTACCAAGGAGTTTCATGACCATATAAAAACACGAGGCCAAAGGACGAGTGTTTTTATACAGGTCATGGAACTTACCTTTTATATAATTTACATATAATATATCATTTACAAGATATTTATGGCTTTTGTGTAATCCAGACTTTTTAGTTAAATTCGGGTGCAGGGTCAAAATGTTGCATATAAAACTGTTGAAAAGACTCGCACTAGGTCTTTTCAACAGTTTTATATATATATATATATATATTTTTTTTTTTTTTTAAAGTTAGTTAATGCATTTGGTTACATTTCATACGAACCCTGTAAAGCATCTCCTACACTGAAAGGCTAGAAGAATGACAGGAGTAATGCTGAGTCAAACCTGATCACAACTGGACTTTTCATCAATGCTGGATAGGATGCTTCAGATAATCTTGTTCAAAAGTGTGAAATACTGTATGCTGTCAGTAATTGAAATTTTCACTTCCCAAATTATAAACCCAAATAATAAAAATGATAAAATTCTAAATTATAAAAATTATAAAATGTTATATTTTTCACTGAAGATTCTGTTTTCGTGGATTTCAAAAGACAACACCGAAAGGCTTGCAGCTCAGCTTGGGCAGGTGCTGACATAGAAGAGATCTGCTGACCAATTAAAGCTTTTGTAGCTTATTCATGCAGGCTAAGATACATTCTCCATTATTTATTTAATTGATATATGCGGCAGTTCCCCAGTTTACAGGGAATGTCAACCCAAAAGAAATGCTTTGCCTAATAAAAGAACATAATTCTAAGCAATATGCAATATACATTCATTAGAAATGTTCTATTGTTTTTAAGTTATATGTATTGCGATTGGAAGCAGTGTTTGTCTGTCCCTTTCTATTCTCTGCCCTAATGCCACAGACTGTTGCAATGTAAGACAAGGCATCTGATTAACAGACCTTTTGCTGGGAAAGACTTTTACAACATTGTTTAAAAAGTAACAACCAGGAATTAACTGAATGCTGCTTTTTACAGCAGGCTATACAAATTACTTAAAAAAATGAAAATATTTATTAAAACAAATAAAAAATATTGAAAACTTACTTAGAACTATGTTTTCTTTTATAAGATCTGTGTGTTTATAGATGTAGAGTCCTACAAGCCACTCAGCATTTACATCTCATGCATCCCGCCCTGGACCCGACGCTTCTGCTTTGAACGGCTTCACCATACAGACAATGTGTATACCGATAATCACAAATCTGATCCAGTCGTTGTTGTGACCAGGGTGCTGCCGCCCCGAGTCCATTTACAAAATAAAATCATGTCTACCATGGCTGAAACTGATATTCCATTATTGAAATATTTTTGACCATTGAATTGTTGACCATTATTAAAGCAGTAGAGGACAGTTGTTGATGATTATTTGATAACGGATAATTTTTTGTAATTTGTAATCTGGGTGTCTGAGCAAAATGTTGATGTTTAGATTGTTGTTCTTTTTATTTAAACTTCTAAGTATTTAGTTTTAACTTGATGTGCAAAAAAGCCCAGTGTTATGCATTCTTATCCTAAATAATCAGCAGTTTCACTTAAAGATTCCAGACAGGTATCATGAGTGCTTTTTGGGCATCAGTATTGGCCGTATGACTATTTTCAGCTTTTTGAAAATGTCAGGCTTAAGTTTCAATTAATTTTTTCTCAAGATGAAAACTGTTGAGTGCCTTCCTCTAAGCTTCCTTACACTGTGGTACAGGATGTACTGACTGTCCTTGATATAAACTACTATATGTCCAAATGGAATGCTCTGTCTATGCTAATGTACCTTCAGTTCTTTCAGGCATTTAAAGTATTGGTCAGTTAGAAATAATTCAAGGTCATTTCATGAACTAGTCCACAAAATATGCTCTATGGCTTTGGTCAGTCAGTTTGTGACACTGACTGTGTTATTTGGATCTATTTTTCTAGTGGTCGCAGTGAGTCATCACAATGACTCTTCATCAACTGCAAGAAAATAATTTTATTTAACATAAGTGTAGGGTCCCATAGGGGGTTAATCTGCCCCTATGGCTTTAAGGCCCCACCCTTTGCTCAGTGTTATTGGCCAAGAGGTGTAATGACAACTTCCTGCCACACTGCACTATAGTGTGTGTAAGGAGTGGCCTCTTCCTCTTTGGCTGCTGGATGCTGATCAGGGGAGCCTGGGTGCAACAAGGCCCAGAAAGTCATGTGTCCAAGTTGGAGAGCAGGCAACCCCGTGAATGAGGAACAGAAAGTGGCAGGTGAGCTCCCAGTACTAGTACACTCTAGTAATGTAATATAGTCAGGGTTGAGCTAGATAAGAGCAGTTCTGAGCTCCAACATAGGAGTGATAGATTGGAGGTATCTCTCCCAGGCCATGCTGCCTGTAGTGTAGGGATCCCAGCAGAGAGGGAATCAAGACAGATGATTGCCCTGAGGTTGATCCAGAGACCACTACCGGAATATGTTGCAGAGGTGAAGTGGGATACCTGCCAAGTCTGTCCCCAGGGAGTGTCAGCCTGTATAAAGCTGCATGTGATGTGCCTGTGCCTTTTTCCTCTAACCACTGGATGTGAGTAAACCTGGGGACATTGTCTATGACTAATGCATTTTCTTTGTTTGCATCATAAGAACCTCCTGGCGCCCAATCATTTTGTATGCACAGTAGTCCAGGTGTTGTAGTTGCACTACACCTTAAAGGGATAGCTTCCACTTAGCGAAGGCCCGGATCCTGCAGAGAGAGTCCAAATGTAACTCATGCTCCTACCTTAGCTGGACATTAACTATCTGTGGTGTGGATAGCCCAGATTAGCGTTACTTAAAGGAATTGTTTAGTGTAAAAATAAAAACTGGATAAATAGATAGGCTGTGCAAAATAAAAAAATGTTTCTAATATAGTTAGTTAGCCAAAAATGTAATGTATAAAGGCTGGAGTGATTTGATGTATAACATGTCAGCCAGATCACTACTACTTGCTTTTCAGCTCTCTTGGATTACACTGACTGGTTACCCTGGTTACCAGGCAGTACCCAATCAGAGACTTGAGGGGGGGGCACATGGGTCATATCTGTTGCTTTTGAATCTGAGCTGAATGCTGAGGAGCAATTGCAAACTCACTGAACAGAAATGTACCATGTGGCCCCCCTTCAAGTCGCTGACTAACTCAGAGTTATAGAGCTGAAAAGCAGGACGTTGGATTCTGGCTGTTTTATTAGACATCTGTTTACTCCAGCCTTTATACATTACATTTTTGGCTAACTAACTATATTAGAAACATAGGCACAGCCTATCTATCTATTTACCCAGTTTTTATTTTCACACTGAACTATTCCTTTAAACTTGTTTTGTATGAGTCCAAGGTAATGTGTCACAACATGCCAAGTGTGAAACAGATATAACTGAAAGAAAACCCAGAGTGAGGGGGATATTTACTTATCCGTCTGCACTGATAGCATGCATGCACATACACAATTAGGGGCCGATTCACTAAATTCGAGTGAATTCGAGTGAAGGATTCCGATTTAAAAAACTTCGAATTTCGAAGTGTTTTTTGGGCTACTTCGACCATCGAATGGGCTACTTCGACCTTCGACTACGACTATCGAAGGATTCGAACTAAAATTCGTTCGACTATTCGACCATTCGATAGTCGAAGTACTGTCTCTTTAAAAAAAAATTCGACCCCCTAGTTCGGCAGCTAAAAGCTACCGAACTCAATGTTAGCCTATGGGGAAGGTCCCCATAGGCTTGCCTAAGTTTTTTTCATCGAAGGATATTCATTCGATCGTTGAATTAAAATCCTTCGAATCGTTCGATTCGAAGGATTTAATCGTTAGATCGAATGAATAATCCTTCGATCGTTCGATCGCATTTTCAGCGCTAAATCCTTCTAATTCTATATTCGAATTCGAAGGATTTCAATTCCTAGTCGAATATCGAGGGTTAATTAACCCTCGATATTCGACCATTGGTGAATCGGCCCCCTAGTATGCAATATTTGAGGTGTTAATGCTTGTGCCTGAAATCCCTAGTCTCGTCTACTAATCAGCACTTTAGGAAACTGGGCTACTAAATGCTTCCATGTTTGCTCCATAGTGATTATGACATACAAAAACAGGGGCTATTGAGATGTGGCTCAAAAGAAATTTTATAGTAAATTGCCAAATTAACCCTTTAGGAAATCCACCCCATTAATTTTATAGTTAATGGCCAAATTAACACTAGGGAACCCACCCCTTTAAAGGGAATAAAAGACTAGCAGGGGAATGTAATTAAAGTCGCAAAGAGAAAAACAATTCGCACCGATAAGATTAAAAATCCACATCTCACAAAGTTCCCTAAACTGTTATTGCAGAGGGAATTTTAATTGCGCACTCTTAAGAAATGCTTCAAGGTGTCGCAATCTTTTGGAGCAAACATAACGACTAATTCAGTAAGAAGTTTTATTACATTTACTGCGCATTGGAGCAAACTATAAAATTCGCTAACGGTCTTCCACCGTCGGAAGTGGTGCAATCAAATTTGCACAAAGCAAAATTTGTTTGCGAAAAGGCATAACCTTTCACATTGCGAATAGTATTTCCGTTACCGACTTTTATTACCTTCCCCCGTAGAAGTCAAACTTGGAATGGAATAAACTGCAGGTCCACATGGTCTTACAGATGGCAGCTTTTATTCACAGTTATTAGTTTAGCTTCCATGTTCAACTTTCAATATAAATATCATCTAAACTGTTCAAGAATGTTCAGTCTGCTTGGCCCCCTTATGCTGCCTACCTTCCCTATTCCTTCAGAGTAGGTGGCTCTACAACTGCCACCAGGGTCGGACTGGGGGGCCCGGGCCCACCGGGACCTCTGTCCAGGGCTCCCTCCAGCCCCCCTACTCTGAGATAGGCCACATGCATGTTTTCCACAGCGCAGAAAAAAAATAATTTTTTGTGGCATTCCTATATCGGAAGAGGGGTCAGGCCCAGCGGGTCCCATGAGGGTCGGGACCCACCGGGTTTTTTCCCAGTTTCCCGCTGGGCCAGTCCGACACTGACTGCCATTCAGGGCCGCCATTAGAAATCACAGGGCCCCGTACAACAAAATTTTTGGGGCCCCCTGGGCCCCGCCCACACTGATGACCAAGCTCCACCCCATTTCCCGCCCACTCCACATCGCAGTTAAAAGACCACACAGACATCAGCGCTAAAAAAGTAACCCCCCCACACAAGTTGTAAAAAGCTATTGATGGTCAGGGCCCCCTTATAAAAAATTGGGGCCCCAAAAAAAAAAATTAAAATTTTTTTTTTAAAAAAAAAACATTGGTGGCAGGGGCCCCCTTATAAGTTAAAAAAAACTTGGGGCCCCAACAAAAAAAATGTAAAAAAACTAAAAAATAAACAAACATTGGTGGCAGGGGCCCCCTTATAAGTTAAAAACAAATTGGGGCCCCAAAAAAAAATTTGAAAAAAAAAAAACTGGTGGCAGGGGCCCCCTTACAAGTTAAAAACAAATTGGGGCCCCAAAAAAAATTTAAAAAAAAAAAAAAATTTTTTTGAAAAAAAAAAAAACATTGGCGGCAGGGGCCCCCTTATAAGTTAAAAACAAATTGGGGCCCCAAAAAAAAATTTGAAAAAAAAAAAAAATTTTTTTGAAAAAAAAAAAAAAACATTGGCGGCAGGGGCCCCCTTACAAGTTAAAAACAAATTGGGGCCCCAAAAAAAAATTAAAAAAAAAAAAAAAAAATTTTTTGAAAAAAAAAAAAACATTGGCGTCAGGGGCCCCTTACGAGTTAAAAAAAAAATTGGGGCCCCAAAAAACCATGTTTTAAAAAAAAAAGATTGGTTGCAGGGGCCTATAGAATATTAAAATAATACATTGGTGGCCAGGAGATTAAAAAAAAAAATACACAAACTGGTGTTCAGTAGAATTGAACTCATGGCTTCAGTACTTCAACTTCACCTCCTTTCGTGACTTCGGGTCTTTTCACTGCTTCAGGACTTCGGCTTCGGCTGTTTTTGTGACTTCGGGTCTTTTCGGCGCTTCGTGACTTCGGCTTTTTCCGCGACTTCGGGTCTTTTCGGCGCATCGGCTTCGGCTTTTCGGCACTTCCGCATTCGGCAGCACAGAGGCAAGACGTACGGCTCGGGCGCTCGTAAGGGGGGCCCGGATCTTCAAAAAATGCAGCGCTGCCGGGCCCCCCTTCATGCCCGGGCCCGGTACGCTTGTCCCCCCTGTCCCCCCCTGATGGCGGCCCTGCTGCCATTGCAAGGGTTCCCTCTGTGCAGCAACAGGGTATATCTAGTCCTAGATCCCTATACACTGGGCTCCTGACTGGCGAGGTACCGCCGGGGTGCTGACCCCTTACATACTAAAGAGGAAGCAGCTCACTGTGCTATCTTTAATCCCTGCCTGAATGCCACAGAGGAGAACCATCTCAAGGGTATTCCCTACCTAGAAGAGCCAGCTAGTGACTTGAATAATAATAATATTCTAGTAAAGTTTTGAGAAAAGTTTAAATTTTTTTCCTAACCAGAAGGTCATCAGAGCTCCTGACAACTTCCTTGGTGGTCAGAAACTGACCAGCCAGTGGCACTATTGTAACAAAATGAATTCATATTAACAGTCCACGTATCCCTTCAAATCTTGGAATGAAAAACAAATTAAATAATGAATGTACATTGCAAAAGTTCTTACAATAGCACTCTCATCAATTGTACATTCACTTACTTTAAATCATTACTTATCCTTTAAGTGGCTTTCTTATATTCTTATATTTAAAAATAGAAGGTACATTATTTTTAGTGTCTGTGTCTATTCAGGTACTGTAAACATTTTTTGATCTAGCTGAAGCAGTGTTTTTATCTCATATTTACCCATTTTTTAGACCTGCATCCAGAATAGTTTTGAGATTTTTATTTTTCAAGTGACGCAGCATGGGATATTTACCATTCATTTATTAAGCCAGCAGTTGTAGGGATTTTGTGTTCATGGATTTCTTCAAGAACCACTCTTTATTCATTCTTCTGGCAATCAACACCAAAGGAATGCAATTTAACCCAAAAGGCTCCAGGAATCTAACATAAAAGCACTCTGAGAGACCCTTTGTTTAACAGCTGGTGCTTAGAGCCTCCTTTCCTATTATTCACCTTTCCTATTATTTAAGGAATGGAATTTTTTAAAGGGATCCTGTCATCGGAAACATGATTTTTTCAAAATACATCAGTTAATAGTGGTACTCAAATCCATTTCTCAAAAGAGCAAACAGATTTTTTTATATTCAATTTTGAAATCTGACATGGGGCTAGACATTTTGTCAATTTCCCAGCTGCCCCTGGTCATGTGACCTGTGCCTGCACTTTAGGAGAGAAATGCTTTCTGGCAGGCTGCTGTTTTTCCTTCTCAATGTAACTGAATGTGTCTCAGTGAGACATGGGTTTTTACTATTGAGTGTTGTTCTTAGATCTACCAGGCAGCTGTTATCTTGTGTTAGGGAGCTGCTATCTGGTTACCTTCCCATTGTTCTTTTGTTTGGCTGCTGGGGGGAAAAGGGAGGGGGGTGATATCACTCTAAGGCTAAGGCCACACTAGGCGATAGCGCCGCGATTTGACTTGCGGCGACTTTTCGCTGCGACTTTTAAGCCGCAATCGCTGGGGAAACTTTTGCGCTGGCGTCTATGGGGAATCGCGAAAAATCGCCAGCGTAAAAACACACGCGGCGATCTTATTTCTATTGTCGCTCGAAATCGCCTAGCGAGGCAATTTCGAGCGACAGTAGAAAAAAGATCGCGAAAAATCGCCAGCGTAAAAACACACGCGGCGATCTTATTTCTATTGTCGCTCGAAATCGCCTAGCGAGGCAATTTCGAGCGACAGTAGAAAAAAGATCGCGAAAAATCGCCAGCGTAAAAACACACGCGGCGATCTTATTTCTATTGTCGCTCGAAATCGCCTAGCGAGGCAATTTCGAGCGACAGTAGAAAAAAGATCGCCGCGTGTGTTTTTATGCTGGCGATTTTTCGCGATTCCCTATAGACGCCAGCGCAAAAGTTTCCCCAGCGATTGCGGCTTAAAAGTTGCGGCGAAAAGTCGCCGCGAGTCAAATCGCGGCGCTATCGCCTAGTGTGGCCTTAGCCTTAAGGTGGCCATACACGGGCCGATAAAAGCTGCCGACAGACTGTGTCGGCAGCTTATTGGCCCGTGTATGGGGGCCCCCGACGGGCTTCCCCGATCGAGATCTGGCCGAAAGTCGGCCAGATCTCTATCGGATGGGTTTAAAAATCCCGTCGGATCGCGGCCACATCTGTTTGTTGATGCGGTCCCGCGATCGGACCCCCCGTTTGCGAATGCTCGGATCCGATCGTTGGGCCCTAGGGTCCCCGATCGGATCTGCCCGATATTGCCCACCTCAAGGTGGGAATATCGGAGGGAGATCCGCTCGTTTGGCGACATCGCCAAACGAGCGGATCTATCCATGTATGGCCACCTTAACTTGCAGTACAGCAGTAAAGAGTGATTGAAGTTTAACAGAGCACAAGTCACATGACTTGGGGCAGCTGCGAAATTGACAAAATGTCTAGCCCCATGTCGGATTTCAAAACTGAATATAAAAAAAATCTGTTTGCTCTTTTGAGAAATGGATTTCAGTGCAAAATTCTGCTGGAGCAGCAGTATTAACTGGTTCATTTTTTTTCCCATGACAGTATCCCTTTAAGAACATTGTGATACTTGAACCCCTTTTCCCATTCTTCTGGAACATTATACCTGGCAGGAAAAGCTATCCATATTCAGATATTCAGAGCTGTATGTTAATTCATCACTTTTCTTGCCTTGTTACCAGTTGCACCAGCAACATTTTTCAGTCATTTATACAAATGATAAACATGTGCACAAAGACAGGCCAATACTACGCTGGTAGTATTTCTATTTTATTTTAGCTTCAATATTTGAAAAAAAAATGGTTAATGAAATGAGTAGCAACATACAGTATTGTTGACATTCTGCAGAAAAGTCAATATTATGCCTAGCAGACAATGTGCATAAGAAGGAAATAATGAGTGCATCTGACAGACCTAAGGTTTCCTGGTAAAGATCCTAGGAACTGTTTGGCTAATACGAGAAGGCTATGCTAGATATAATTTAATTAGTCCGTGGCAATTACAACAATTACAACAAGGGTGTCCGTGCCATGTGATAATTGTGTCCGATCATGCTCTTTCCTACACAGAGACTTAAATAAATCCATAGCAATTTAGTCATATTTTACAACCATATAAATGAAAGCATTGGTCTTAATGGTGGTTTACCCTGCCTTGTGGCATCAATATTCTGTATCTGTAATCACAAAATTATAGTTTTATAAATATAGTATTTGGATTCATTATTGGGAAACCCATTATCCAGAAATCTCTGAATAACAGGAACAGGAAGGGTCATCTGTTATAGACTTCTTTTACTCTGTAATATTAAAATAATATCTCATTAAGCTGCATGATATTTGTGGCAAAATTTGGGGTTTGTTTAATTTTTAAATGATTTTTAGCAATCTTAAGATATGGTGATCTAAATTATGGAACGATCCCTTATCCAGAAAACCCCAGATAACAAGCATTCTGGAAAATAGATCCCATACCTGTACAAAATAGGGACTTATGGAATGCAGGATTTGGTTGAGCAGAACTGAAGGCAAATCCCCGGATCCTAAACATTCCAAATAATTGATCCCATACTTGTACAAAATAGGGACCCATATCAATACAAAGTAGGGGGCTCACAGCAAAGTGACTGTGAACTCGATACAATTATTTGGGAGTTTTGTTAAACTTGAATATGCAAATACGAGTTTAGATTCAGTTTTCCGTAAAAACAAATTGCAGATTTGTTGCATCCTTAATACAAAAGCTTATCATGGTACTGTAAAGGCTTTATTAGTCATGAAGTGGGTGATTAATAGTCATACATTGTTCTGTGTAGACGAGGTCTTGGAATCAATAATTGTTCTTTTTTTTATATGATATCATTATATTTAACAATCAGTAACATCAATGAGAAAGGAATGCAGCTATTTGTTGTGGATGCAAGGACACAGAATCATTTTGTGTAAGTTTTAAAAAATAAAAAATAGAAAATAAGATTTCTCCCTGCCTTCCTAATTCAATTTTCCTCTCTCTACATCAGATTGTATTGTCTTTTATTAACGTTGACAATGTGATATAACAGAGTATCTATGCTATATAACGTGTAGGACTGTTAAAGTAAATGAAACCACACCTGTAAATAAATTAGAATTTCTTTTTATTATACAGGTATGGGATCTGTTATCCAGAATGCTTTGGACCTGAGGCTTTCTGAACGGATATTTCTGTAATTTGGATTTTCATACCTCGAGTCTACTAGAAAATCATGTAAACATTAACTAAATTCAATAGGCTGATTCCGCTTCCAATAAAGAATAATAATATTATTAATTGAGTCTATGGGAGGCAATCTTTGCGTAATTTGGAGCTTTCTGGATAATGGGGCCAGATAACGGATCCCACCTATACATACCAAAACAACAGCAAAAAGCTGAATGTTTAGGATATATTTATATTCAGTTTGGTCGTTTTAGTCGTTTAATAATAAAATGCAAAATGTGTAATCCAGCTGAGACCAAGGGATAAAAAAACACTAATAAATGGAAGGGGTAGTTGTAGATTTGGGTACCCTTGTGCCATCAGCCTAAGGGATGAAAGCTGAATCAGGGTTGCCAAGTAATCCCTTTCCTGATGCTAAAGTCTACTGTGTTCCAATCTCTTCCAGCCTAAGAACTAGTAGTCTAAGGAGATGATTTTGTTTCCAAGAAAAGAGACTGTGTAAAATCTTCATTTAAAGAAATAACCAATTTAATTTCCCTGAACTGCCTCCCGCCGGCTAGAATGTAAATCACCGTCAGGATGGCACTTGAAATGATTCATTTTCTGAAGTCGCCCGAAGCTGCCACACGAGGAAACTTCAGGCAACTTCATAAAATGAAGAGCTCCGAGTGCTATCCCGTCACGGGAGGCAGGCGGGAGGAAATTCGGAGAGATTAGTCGCCCCGAAGAAGAGGAGATTTGTCGTTGGGCGACTAATCTCCCCGAATCTGAGCATGTGCCCTGATCCTAAAGTGTAGGCAGTGATGCACTGCACCTGTTAGCACCTGATATAGGCTGGCTCTAACAGTGTCTATTCAATGGCTTTCTTATTTGTACAATTTCTGTTTCTCTGAAAGATATATAAAAGATCAGTAGGCCTAACCAGGAATACCCTGTACACACAATCTGCCTAGAGGGCCACTGGATGATATGGCAGATTTAGTAATCCTTGGCTTTTAGTATCTGCCCTTATGCCAATCAGCATTTAATGGGTTCCTTATAGCTGACGTATTTTTGCAGCTACCTCTCCTCAGACACACTGCTTATTCTAAGCTGGGCACTTTCTCATTTACAGTATATGAGATACCCCCAGCTGACACATGTTAAGTAGGAAATCCAGTTTTAGTGAATGAGAAGTAAAAAAGACACGGGTTAAAGTTGCAGACAGTATACCCCTTTGTTCAACATGCAAATAAATAAATAGTGTTTGTGTTGAACATACAGTGCGTTTTGTCTATTGTTTTAATCATAAAAAGCCAGTGGTGTTTGTTATTGCTTGAGCTAAACAGTGCAAGCATGGAAACTTAAGCTCCTTGCAAGGTTGAATATTGCCTGTCTCCTTTACTTTATAGGCAGGAGTCCATTATACAGGGGGGATTATTTGTCTACTGATAATTGAATTAACCACTTCTATGTTATGTGTGTTTTTATGTCAGATTTTGTATATTATATTGTATATAAGTTCAGGGTGTCTCTTAAAGAACAAGTGATACAAAAAATGTTTTATGTACATTTAAATATAATGAGCTGTTATTTTGCAATCAAAAAAGTTTTGATTTGGAAACATTACTTTGTTTTATGTGCATTAAAGCCCGCTGTAAATGCTTCACAAGTTAGCCATACCATGTCCTTCCCAATTTGGTGCATTTTATACAATACTGTAAATAAAGGGGTGCAGAATATAGCAAGCACATTTTTTTTTCTTTTTTGCATTTTGCATCTAGTCTCTTTTTTGTAAAAGATCTATTTCAGCACTTCCTTTAGAAGAAATCAGGTCTATGAACATTTTCAGACAAGGGCGACATTTTTAATCATTGGTGCATGCACTTTCAGCAGATTCTCATAGGACCCAATGGAGGATGGACAGAGCAAATGAAATCTCCCTTAAACAAACAAACGTAATAATGAGATGATAGAGTCTCATACATACTACAATAAATCTAATGTTTAATTTTAAGAAATTGCCTATAATAACATTTCTCTTCTATATTTGTGTCTCCACAGCAAATATCTTGACAGTGATCATCCTGTCACAGTTGGTGGCCCGCAGACAAAAATCCTCTTACAACTATCTCCTGGCGTTGGCTGCTGCAGACATCATGGTCCTGTTCTTCATTGTATTTGTTGACTTCCTGCTGGAAGACTTCATTCTTAACAAGCAGATGCCTCAAATGTTGGATAAAATCATTGAAGTCTTGGAGTTTTCTTCCATCCATACTTCTATCTGGATCACGGTTCCTTTAACTATCGATAGATACATAGCGGTGTGTCACCCTCTTAAATACCATACTGTGTCTTTCCCGGCCCGTACAAGGAAAGTCATTGTAAGTGTATACATCACATGCTTTTTGACTAGCATCCCATACTACTGGTGGCCAAATATTTGGATTGAGGATTACACAAGCACATCAGTACACCATATCCTCATCTGGATCCACTGCTTTACAGTTTACCTAGTCCCCTGCTCCATATTTTCTGTGCTAAATTCAATTATAGTATACAAGCTCCAGAGGAAAAGCAATTTTCGATTGAGAGGATACTCAACTGGGAAAACTACTGCCATTTTGTTTACAATTACATCTATCTTTGCCATTCTTTGGGCACCTAGAATAATTATGATACTCTACCATCTTTATGTGTCCCCCATACATAACAGCTGGTTGGTGCACATTATAACGGACATTGCTAACATGTTAGCGCTGTTAAACACGGCAATTAATTTCTTCCTCTACTGTTTTATTAGCAAACGGTTTCGCACAATGGCAGCCGGGACATTAAAGGCGTTTTTCAAGTGCCAGAAACAACCTGTTCAGTTTTATACAAACTACAATTTTTCTATAACCAGCAGCCCCTGGATTTCCCCAGCTAATTCACACTGTATTAAAATGTTTGTTTACCAGTATGATAAAAATGGGAAGCCATTAAAAGTATCTCCATGAAGGCTAGGTATGGTAATTGTTTATTGAATGCTACTTGATGCTATTGTGGCAGTTTATTTTGCACTCATGTGCAATGGTGCTTCTATGGGTCATCTAATATAAAGATGCTCTTGAATGAAAGCACATTTAGCCAGTTGCAGCCATCGTAGGATCCATTATGGAGGTGCAGGTGGTATGATAGAATATGTTGAAGCGTCTCTCAACAGAAACGTCCTTTGAGGTTTTTGGTTTGAGTTTTTACTGTAAAGACTGACATTTACAAGCAGTAGTGCAATATAAAGTTCTTGAAACATTTCATTAAAGACACTTTGTGGTGCTTAGTTAATATCATCCATAGCAGCTATATGAGCTATTCAAATATTCCAACCTAAGCAGATTTTTTTCTGGGGAATGTTTCTATTATCTTTTCCTTTATCTGATGTGCACATGGTTGAGAAGATCTGTCACATATATACAGAAAAAAACCAAGATTGAATGGTTGATTCATTTGCCCGACAATAAAAGTTTGTGTATTATGTCACATTTAGTTATAACTACAGAGCATTTTGCAAAAATTCTACTGTCTTTTATCAACGGAATGTGAATGACGATGTTTTGTTTATGGTGTGACTTGCATCTTCCCCCTTATAGTTTCTGTGAGCTGTATGTGTGTGTTATCCACTGCAATTAATATCACATATAGCTGTTTGCTTGAATTTTGAATGAACAGTTTCTTAAATATGCCAATTGTGAACGCCTGTTAAGCTCTAAACACATGCCTTAATAAACAAAATCAGCATAGGTTTTTTTTTATCTGAAGGGGATAAAAAGCACATCAAGCTTGAACTTCAGAACAAGTACTTCCATTCTTATTGCCACAAACTAGCGGAGAGCTTGCCGAGTGAATAATTTACTTTTGCTCTTTGCTCCAAGTAGGCGGTTTAGAGGTTACTCTTTGTGTTACTGAGCAGTTTCCTGTGCTAGTTAATGGTTCCGTTGCTTTATAGCTTTAGACTATGTGCTGTATACCAAAACAGTGAAATGCACTTGATTTTCGCACTTTGGGCAACATATTGTTTTTAGATCCTGGTGAATTCATAGTGAACTATTTCATTTGGGCTTTAAATAATGTCGATCTATTGCAGTGGATTTTCCCACTAATTGCGTTAGCTGCACTCACTCTACTAAATCATATAGGAATAATTGCAATAACACAGTTTGCAAAAATTCATGTCCGCCATGTCACTTATGGCAAGGTGTTCATGGCCAATGTTCAACACTGAAATGTATGGACAACATTCTTGGTATGTATTGTCATCTAGCAGAGGTTTAGTCTTTGCTGTCATAATGATATTTATTTTGTTAACACTTTGATAACACTGTATAGGAAATGTATTTATAGAATTAGAATGTTGCAAAAAAACCCTTGATGTAAATACTTTCTTTAATATGTGCAATACAGCCACTCTCTTTTAAAGCTTTGTTTCCTTTTTATGATATAGGTAGTATTCGCAAAGGATTTATCTATACTTTTTATAGCACTGTTTCAATTCAGCATTTGGAATGTAATTCAGAAACATTTAACGTGCAATTTTATTGAAGTGGAAATAACGTTTTTTTGCAAATAAATTAGTTATTTATCAATTGTGTTTCTTAAAATTAGAAGGCAAAACTAGACTTTATGCATATTTTATGAGTTGAGTTTCGCTTAATGGTTAAAAATGAATCTTTTTAGAAACTCTAGTGTTTGACAATTGTGTGTTTTCAGGGAGATTTGGGGCAAAATATCAATCGTGCCATAGGGTCTAATATGTGATGTTTTTGTTAATAATAATAATAATAATAATAATAATAATAATAATAATAGACTTCATTTGATGCAAAAAAAATAATAGGTTGTGTTTTGTTCAAATGCTTGACCACTTGTTTGAGCCAGAAATGGCATATTGTATAGAATGTGTGCACACTTAAAATATGTCATAAGAGGCTATATATATTTTAATGTTTGTTATATGGCTTATCCCAAAATGCTCCTGTAGAAATTCCACAATAGTCCAATAAGGAGATGTGTTAAGCAACAAAATAAATTACAATCATGTAATGGGGTAATGGTGTGGATTTATCCATGGGTTACTATAACTTCCTTTTGATATGGATTTAAGGATCAGTCTCCAGAAACTGCCTGCAGAAATCTTTGTTCTTTGCATAAAAACCCACCAGCCTACACTCGTCTATATTTGTTTAGTTAATACATTGCCATGAGCTGGGTCAAACAGTAGTTTTAAATAAAAATATAGTTGTACAATCATACCCTAAATGGGAAATACACAGATCAAAAACACATTCAGTATGAAGGCAATATCCTAAAGAAGCTTTATAGCACCCAAATGTTCAAAACATATTTTCATAGTACAGAGAAGCCCACCCTAATTTTTCACTATTTCACACTAGATGAAATGGTTACACCCAAAAAATCCAAATTACTAGATTAAACCGCAAAGTACAATCTTTCTTTAAAGATCTTTAGCAGCACAACCATAAGGTTAGGGCTAGACAGGCTGATATGAGCCTGCTGAAATCTGCAGTCTGATTTCAGCCCCTGAATGCAAGCAGAATCCCATTCTGTGTCAGCTCCGGCACAAACACACGGCAGATTTTGGTGAAGAAACCGAAGACTTTGCATTTTGAGCTGAAATCTACCGAGTGTGTTCACCCCTGAGCCGACACAAGGACTAGACGTAAATACAGAAGAAGATTCTGCTTGCTGTCAGTGACTGATTTGGGCCCATCTGGGCCCAGCCTAAAACAAATAACTCCATTTTATTTAGAGACTAAAAGCATGGAGACAAATACAGGTACAAATTTGACGTTAAAAAGGTACAGACGTCTCCCTATGTCCACCTCACTTCTTCAGGACACAAATATATATCTTTCAACTGGATGTTACACTTTAATACAAATTTGGCAGGCAGTAATTCCAGGGCTTCCTTTATGTGTTGGATCTATAGCCATTATCATTTAAGTTGCATAAAAAGAGCAAATTTAACATTACTGACACACTGTACACATCACCACTAAAGCTAGCACCTCAAAGTTGGAGGAACGTCTTTCTTTTTGGAAGATTGGCACACATCAACATGGAAAGTATCAAATGTGTGGGTGCAAGGATGTCCAATCATCTAGAACCTAAAAATGGTGTCAAAAATCATTTGTGTCAACAAGGGGACCCCAAGGTCAAGGCTGCCATCATAAACCCCCCTGATTTTTCACTAAGGACCCATATTGTACATTATTAAATGCTTGCTTTTAGGGCATCAGTAAAAACTGACCCTTGTATTGCCTGATGGTACCCTAACAGATGCCCTGGCAGCATTATTGGATTTTTTTGGATCATCATAACTTAAGTCTATTAGAAAATCATGTAAACATGAAATAATCCCAATAGTCTGGTTTTGTTTCCAATAAGGATTAATTATATCCTAGTTTGGATCAAGTACAATGTATTGTTTTATTATTACAGAGAAAAAGGAAATCATTCTTAAAAATTTTGATTATTTGATTATAATGGAGTCTATGGGAGATGGCCTTTCCATAATTCTGAGCTTTCTGGATAAAGGATTTTCGGATAATTGACCCCATACCTGTACAGTGAAGCCTCAATTTTACATACCCTGATTTTACGTTTTCCCTAATTTTGCAGCTTTTTGTGTTCCCACCAAAATACAGTATAATCCATAATATATTTTCCTGGATTTCACACATTTTTCTCTGGGTCCTTGACAAACATAAAATGGGGGTTCTACTGTATCTATATTAATAGACAATGAGCAAGACATACAGACAAAGCTGAATTTGTATAGTACTTTCATACTTATATGGTTATACTTTTATGGTTGTGTTGCAGATGACCTAGAAAGAAGGCTTGAACTTTGTATTATTTTATCTTTCTTGACAACAGCCATTTTCACAAGCAACATCTGGAAACGTAGAAATGGCAGCTGTCAAGAAAGAATGCTTTGAACACTAGGGTACCTGATAAGCCTGTTTAGAACATTATTTGCACCAATGTTTTTCTATTTTATACTCTGTATTTCCCCTTAAGGATATGGATGTATGAACTGTTAAAAGGTGACTTGCAAAGAGTTGCAGAAAGACATAACATGCATAGAGTGCATCTCAAGCCAGACTGCATATCTCTGAAATATACCATTACACTTGCTACAAATGATACATACTGCATATTTATAGTGATTCTTAAGAATAGCACTTTATGTTGGAGAAGTATTATTTTGTTTGCAATGTAAAAATAGGCTCAGCAGTCCAATTTGGCCTGGGTTGCAGTGGGTGATGATGAGTACGGCATAAGGGTCACAAATTCAACATCCCCGGAGTACATTTTTTTGTGTAAAGTGTATGTATTACTTCCTTAATTAAATAATGTAATAATGTTAAAAAATAATAAATGTTTCTTGGGTGCTTTCTCCTGAAGAGATATAGGTTTTGCACTGATAATATCTCTTTAATAACATAAACAGATTTACATAAAGTGATTATCTGTAGCAGACAAAAAACATGTTGCCTTTTCCTGCCATTATTTTTTGTTCTAGTTAATGGAGAGACTAGGTCTCCAAAGTCATCAGGTAAGCTGACCATATCAGGATCGTATGGGTACTTACTTATCTTCTCTCAGCAGAATTAAGCTGAGCATCAGGCATGCCTAGTTCAATGGTTGATGAATGAAGCCTGCTAAGTTATCAATCAATTTGCCCATCTGTAGAGCAGACACTGTCTGGAGAAATCACATATGAGTCTAATGAAATCAAAGGAAATTTTTAAATTAAATGATCATGATTAAGTAAATTATTAGTTTCTCGGGAGTTTGAGAAAAAATCTACTAGATGCTCTTCACTCTTCCCCTTTAAAGGCTTTACTCGTTAAGAGTAAAGCCTCGTGGTCTGCTAAAATTAGGATTACACTAACATATTTTGAAAAGTATGGACATGCAATGTATACAGTACACACAGGTGTGCATTTCATTTCAAGATTTTCCTAATTAACTAATAATTGTGTAGCATTTTATTTTGTTGACCTTATAGGCTTAGAAGGCAAATGTGACTTGGTGTGAAAAAGTGCACTTTCCATATTGTTACTGAAAATTCAGATGTATTTTATAAAAGGAGTATAGTATTGTTGCTTTTTTAAGCAAAGAGCCTTCAATATTTTTTTCCAGTTATCCATAGTTTATATATATATATATATATATATGATTTTGCTGTTATCTGTGTATTTAAATAGGGAAAATGATACCCTTTATATTGTTGTAATGTTTAGCTGTACATATGACATACATATATATGTTTGGCTGTATATAAAAGGTCGCCAGTAGTAAAACTCAAGTTGCTGCTATAGAATCATTGTAAAAAGTGTCAGATATTATTGACACTTAGCATTTATACACAGTATCTCCCTTAATACCTTAGAGAAGATTGTGTTGATAGACTTTTTAAGGTCAGAATCAGACCTGGAGCAGTGATAGAGACCTAGCTACTGTGTTTATATAGAGCTAGGCTACTTCCTAAGCAAGCCAAATCCCAATTTGTTTTTCAAGCAACAAGCAAGTTACATGAAATTAATATTCAGTACATACCAAATAAAAAGCTTTCTATATTCCTCCTTAAGTATGCTTGAAGGTCAAGTGTGGGCAACCTGGTGAGACTCCCTTTGTTTTTTTTTCTAGACGTTTCAGAGGCTTGTCGTTCTCTGTATTTGTGTATTTTTAAAAGCTGCTATTTAATTAAACCCATATAATCATATTACTTATTTCTCAATGGGTTTGCTATACAGAAAGATGATCTGTTCATTTTTTTTAAACCTTCTCTGTGACATAATGTAATTAAAGGAAATTTGCAATTTCCTATCACAAATGAAACCATGATTTTTTTTGTCTTATTTTACTTTGTATAACCAATAGAACAAAAAAAACACATGTAAAATTGTTGGAAATTGATATTATTATTATTATTATTATAATTTTTTCTGATCTGTAATTGTGAAAATGAAAATCTTAAGAGATTGTATTATGAAGGATATGATGAATACACTTTTTTTTTTTAAAGAAAAACGGTGTGCAGTGTGTGTTTATATTTATTTGGGAACTACAAATACTGTTACAAATAATTGAACGTTCTCTCTAAAGCATTGATGGGCTTGGGCATTTCTAATTAAATCTCATGTAGAAAGAGATGTCACCTAATTCAGTGGGATAGCGATTGTCATGACATATTAATGACCAAATGGTAACATGAAATAAAATGTAATCACTTGGTTCTTATCTCCCTTATGGCATGGTGATGGCAAATGTATCTGTGTCGAAGTCCCCAAGGTGGGTAGCTGGAAGCTGGACACCAAGCCAAACAGATAATATATTGACCGTGTGCATGGACCTTTTTTAGCTAATATGATGTCTAGAGCTTAGAAAACCCTATCCATAGAGTAGGTCACTAGTGATGGGTGAATTTCTCCCATTTCACTTCACCCAAAAAATAGCGAATTTCCAGCGAAATTCACGAATGGGCAAAAAATTCACAAAACTCGAATTTTGGCGTCAAAGGGCGTCCGAATAGTGTTGACGCGCAATGGTTTTGACATGAGCTACTTTTCCAAAAAAAAATTCTCCCATCACTAGAGGCCTCAACAGGAACTCATAGTAAAGTGGTATATAGACCCAAATGACCATGGTAGTATTAAGGTGTATGCAATGCGAAGGATTATAAAGAAATTCAGCACATATCAAATTCATTTTTAACCAGATGCTCTACTTGTCTTACTTATCTAGATATCATCATCTAGCTATCAACTGGTCAATGTTTGAGATTTAAAAGTTACAGGTTATTTACTTGAAAGGAGAAATCCAAAAAATGTGGTGTTACCTTAGTTTCATAATAATCACCAATTTTAAAGTTAAATTCAAATAGACCTTTTTGACCCTAATCTTAACAAATTTGGAGGGGTTATTGTAAAAGTCAACCGGCCTTATGCTTGAGCTTATCTTAAACCACTGTTCTTCTTTGGGTATCCTTCAGCCCACACTCTCCTTCTCTGGCTCTAATACAGTTTTTTTTCAGGTCCTGTGGGTTGGGTCATAGCTGTAAATTTACTGTTACAAAGCAAAAACATTTATGGCAGTAAACATAGACCCACATTTGCTAAACTTGCTCACTGCCAAACAAAATATAGAAACATCATACAATGACAAGAGCAAATGTCTTTTACAGTGTTGAAAAACACGTAGAGCTAAAAACAAATAAAAATTCCAACAGAAAATATGCTTTTTTATGTTTTTTATTTAGTAAGTGATATATCATAAATTATTTATTATTAAATTATGTATTACATTAATCTCAATATGCAGTAGGCATCTGGACAAAAGCCCATAATATCTGCAGGCTGTCAAAACCCTTCTCTCAGAAAATGAATACCAAATGTTTTCTAAAACTAAGCTTGCCATGTCTCTAACAACAAACATCAATAGGTCCATGCTGGGGACTGGAACATAAGCCTTGGTTGCACATTTTTAGCACATGGAAGAACGATTAGCATAAAGAAACAAGTTATTTTATAGGCCTGTGGAAACTGCAGGAAAGCAAACAAAAGCCTAGTTTTATCACACATGCTGTTTTATTGAAAAATACACATTTGTGTGTCCCAATTGCTTAGCTGGATTGAATAATGTAAACTACACAGAGAAAATAATGTAAATGCACAGAGGAAAGGGACACTCTGAAGCTTTCATAGGTATTATGGCTTAAACATTTACAAAAATCAAGACACAGATTTACTTTTTTCTAAGTCCATCATTTCTCAACTGATAACCGGAAAACAGAAGAAACTGGTGCTAAAAATCACTTGTCCCCTCCATTACCTACATAGACAGTAAGAGAACCCCACGTTCTTTCACTGCGTATTTGTATTTTTGTATGTTAGGGCTTGTGAATTGCCAGTGACACAAAGAACCTAACCTGGTTAGAATGGGATGGGCTAAAAAGGGGTCCCCAACCTTTTTAACCCATGAGTAACATTCAGATTTAAAAAGAGTTGGGGAGCAACACAAGCACAGAAAATGTTCCTGGGTGGTGCCAAATAAGGGCTCGGATTGGTTATTTAGTAGCCCCTATGTGGACTGGCAGCCTACAGGAGGCTCTGTTTGGCAGTACATCTTGTTTTAAGCAACCAAAACTTGCCTCCAAGCCTGGAATTCAAACATAAGCATCTGTTTTGAGGCCACTGAGAGCAACATCCAAGGGGTCGAAGAGCAACATGTTGCTCACGAGCTACTGGTTGGGGATCAGTGGAGCCAAAAAGCACTTCACCTGCAAAACATACAGTGTTAAGCCTTCTGAAAACAAAAGGTATTTACATGCCTCATGCGACACAAACAGCACTACATAATACTCAAAATGAGATTTTAACTCTCAAAGCTATGCAAGCTGTCGGATCAAAGTCTCGATCCAAATGGAAAATCAAATCTGCCCATAGTATAGCAATGTAGGGTGCCATCAGATGTACCTAAAAAACATATCTATTCACTCAAATTTTGATCATCAGTACCAGAGCAATGGGATTTGGCACACAGGAAATTTTTAAAAAACTATCATATCTCCTGTGCATCCCTAGTGTTTCTGGATGTGGTTAGGCAATCCTAGGCCCGGGCCTTGGTTGCCTCTCCACAAATCCGGGCCTGTACACAACCCAATAAGCTGACCATCTTGACAGGTCCATTTCTGAGGTGGCTCCTACAATGCTGCCCCCCTCACCCACTTACCTGTCCTGCGCAGGGGTCCTGGGAGAGGCCGCAACACTAGTGCAGAGAGCGCAATTGTACAATGGTGCTTTTTGCCATCCCTGGTAACATATTTGGTTCTCCGTCTGAGGCCTCATTATCGCAGCACCCATGTACCTTGGTCAGAAAGGACCATGTGTGGTCACCTTATGCATTCAACTGCAGATTATCCACTGAAAGTAATAGACACTACTTATTGGCCAACACAGGTACAAGTGTCTGACTCTTTAAGGAGCTGTTTTTAAGTCAACTTATCTTTTTGTAGCTCCACAGACATGAGTAATCATTTTATGTAATAGTTAAATATTTAATGTTTACCTAACATACAACTGCATTTATTACTGTTATTTATTCCTTTTATACATAAAGAGCTATTACTTTGCACTACAATTAACCAACCTACATATTTATTCATAAAACTGAGTGTATTAAAGGAGAAGGAAATGTACCAAAGCAGTTTATTGTCAATATATTAGTCACAATAGTGCAAGCTATAACACTATATTTATTCTGTAGAATGCTTTATCATACCTGAGTAAACAGCTCTAGAAGCTCTCTGTTTTTTTAGGATAGAAGCTCTATTATTGGTGTGACATCACTTCCGGCCTGAGTTCCCCTGCTCAGTTACAGCTCTGGGCTCAGATTACAGCAGGGAGGGGAGGTGGGAGGGGAGAGGACAGGAGCAAACTGAGCATGCTCAAGCCCTAGCCTTGGAGGTTTATGCTGAAAACAGGAAGTCTGATACAGAAGCCCATGTGTACACAATAGAAGGAAAGAAATGCTGTGTTTCTTTTGCCAGAGGGCTTAGAGCAGCATTACTTTAAAGGTTTACTGGTGTATTTATATAGGTATTCCTGATAAAGCTTACTTAAACCTTTCCTTCTCCTTTAAAGGGGTTGGTCACCTTTAAATACACTTTTAGTATGATGTTGAGAGTGATATTCTGAAAAATGTGTAATTTGCTTTTTATTATTTGTGGGGTTTTTTTTAGCTGTTTTGCTTCAGAAGCTTTCCAGTTTGCAATTTCAGCAATCTGGTTGCTAGGGTCTAAATTACACTAGCTGGACTATGAATAGGAGAGCGGAGTGAGAAGAATAGAAAAATGAGTAATAAAAAGTAGCAATAACAATAAGGGGCCCACTTCGAGTGAAGGAATAGAATAAAAAATACTTCAAATTTCGAAGTATTTTTTTGGCTGCTTCGACCATCGAATGGGCTACTTTGACCTTCAACTACGACTTCGACTTTGAATCGAATGATTCGAACTAAAAATCGTTCGACTATTCGACCACTCGATAGTCGAAGTACTGTCTCTTTAAGAAAAAACTTCGACCCCCTAGTTCACTACCGAAGTCAATGTTAGCCTATGGAGAAGTTCCCCATAGGCTTAGCTATCTTTTTTTAGTCGAACAAAAATCGTTCGATCGATGGATTAAAAACCTTCGAATCGAACGTTTCGAAGGATTTAATCGTTCGATTGAACAATTTTTCGTTTGATCGTTCGATCGAACGAATAGCGATAAATCCTTCAACTTTGATATTAATTAACCCTTGATATTCGACCTTAAGTAAATTTGCCCCTAAATGTGTGGTCTGTATTTGTTTCTCAGATGAAGTCAGTGACCCAATTTGAAAGCCGGAAAAAGGCAAATAATTCAAAAATTGTAAGAATTGAAAAAGAAAGGCCAATTGATAAGTTGCTTATTATTAGCTTATTAGCCATTCTATAACATACTAAATGTTGAACTAAAGGTGTACCATCCCTTTAAACAAGAAAATATTCATAAATTCATAAATTAAAAGGTTATAAATCAGAAAATTTGAGGGATAGCAGTGCAACTAGTAGCTATTTAATTTGATGTAAAACTTCTATGTATTGTGAATTAGTAAGCTGAGGTTAAAGTTATTCCACTACAGCATTGTTTCTGATGCTGGCACATACAAATTACACAGACACCAGTGGACATTGTGAGAAAATGAAAGTAATTCAATCCATTATTACTATATTTGTCTGGGTTTTAAACTTTTGCCTCTTTGTATCTTTACATTTTCTGTTCCCCTAATTCATTTTTTTAAATTTTCTTTTCTGCCGTAGTACATGGGAGCCTGGTATTATACAGAAGGACACAAGAATAACTCTAAGGTCAAAGGTTAGAGGTCAGGGGTTAGATTGCAAGATCTCAACGTTGGCTAGAAGTAAAATGAGATGGATACAAAGGGCAACAGGGTTCAAGGTTAGCAAATATATAGGCATTGACATAAGCAGGGGAAAGAAGCAGTCAATAAATGTAGAACAGGAATAACCTGGTCTATGCTGCACTCTCAGCATATATAGAGTGAAGCAATTATAAACACAGGTTTAGGTGCACACCCATTTAAGATTTTCTTGATATCCAACAAGAAGCCCACAATGTACTTCTGTATTATTGCAACTAGGGTTGGTACAGCATACATATTTGCCATATAGTAGGAGCTCATAATCAGAGAAGCTGGAAGGGTCACTGAAGAGAGGTATACAGACTTTATAAATCAACATAAAAATGCAAAATATGGTATTTGCAATGCCGAGCTGCAAAAATGGGCAATTTAGTGAAGCCTCTACTTCATGCTCTAAATATACATAACAACTTCATTAAAATTTACAATACAAAGAAGTAGGTTTTTAAACAGAAATATGATCATGTTGAAGGGAAGCCAAATATTTTAATGGTATCCTGAAGATCTTGCACGGTGAGAAGAAAAAAGGGTTATTAAGCCAAGAAAAGGCGCTCTGATTGGGTGACATAACAGACGGAAATCTGCTGTAAAGGTTGCATCCATTTCCATGCTAATCCATCAATACAAAATGAAAACTCATCCATATTTATAGGGCAGAGATGCTTCACCATATGTTAAATTAGTTTTGCTCTTTTAGAAAAGATTTTGTGGATGAGAGTCATCGAGTAGCAGCAGCATTTGTTGCAGAAACAACACTAAGAAAATATTGGACATCTTGCTAGCATGTATGAAGAAAATCTGAGACATTTCCAGTGTAGCCCATATTTTTGTTTATCCTGCAAAGTAATTATAAACTGATTCCCAGTGTTTAATGAAAATGTTATAATAGGATCCAACTGCTCACTTTATCTTTATTTACTACTATTGAAAGGCTTGGTGTTTACATCCCAATAACATCCTCACATGTATAATAAATATGTTCCCTAACATAACAAGTACTGTAGGAGGATGAAGTTAGATATAGATGATAACCAAAGTAAGCATAGGGCCCTCCTCTTTAGTCAAAATAAGCATCAGCATTATAGGTAGCAGAATAAAATAAAATACTAGTGAAATAACCATATCTAAAATAACTCATATCTATCTAAAGGCCCGGATTTGTGGCAAGACCACAGATGCTGTCATTAAAACAGTTGCTTGTTGACTATTTTACCTGAGGATGAGGGAGTGTCTGTAGGAGTTACTATATAACACATAAAGGATTCAGTTTAACAAACATTTATTTAGTTATTGAGACCTCTCATCAATCTCATGTGGAAGGTACTTCTCTAAAGAGCTAACAAAATAAATGGGGGAATATAATATGTTTCGTTAGTGCAGATCGAATGGCTTTTGCGAACATGCACAGAGTATGTAATACAATTTTGCAATCGCAAAGCGTTTTTTGAGCCCAAATATTTAACAAAACTTCAGAGCAGGTATAAACGCCAACCTTTGCTTAGTGATAATGCACAATGTAAGATTCGCTGCTGAACTATTTTCCATTGCAAGCAGCACTAAATATTCACAAAGACACCATTTTAAATAATGCATTTTTTTAAATTACATTCCACCCCATAGACTGAAGAGACTGAAGAGACTGAAGAAAGTCTTAAGTCTAGAAGGAAATTTTTTTTAGATAATATTAAACAGGGTCAGATTGGGGGGCTTGGGGCCCACCGGGGCTACTGCCCCAGGGTCCCCCTCCAGCCCCCCCTGCCACACCAGGCCCCAGTTTGTGCACACGCAGCGGTGCTGGGTATATGCGTATGCACTTTAGTACGCATGCGCACAGGCTCGAAATTTTGACTTTACCACTGAGAAAAGGATCTGGGCTGCCAGCCCAGTCCGACACTGAGATTCGAGATATCTTATGGCAACTTAGGAAGTAGTGGCTTCAGAGCAAAAGGACAGAAGGACTGAACAGGAAGAGTTCATCATGCATGTGGTTTTGCTTAATTCAGAAGGGTTGTTTTATGAAAAGGAAATGTAGTGACATAATCCAGGTGTAAAAGATAAAAGGTAGGAATGCAGTGCTTTAGGACACAGAGGATCTGGTATAGCAGTAAAGTGAGCTTTACCAATGATTTTGCATCATTCAGGAATTATTCAGTGTAAAAATAAAAACTGGGTAAATAGATAGGCTGTGCAAAATAAAAAATGTTTCTAATATAGTTAGTTAGCCAAAAATGTAATGTATAAAGGCTGGAGTGATTTGATGTATAACATGTCAGTCAGAACACTACTTCCTGCTTTTCAGCTCTCTTGGGTTACACTGACTGGTTACCCTGGTTACCAGGCAGTAACCAATCAGAGACTTGAGGGGGGGCCACATGGGTCATATCTGTTGCTTTTGAATCTGAGCTGAATGCTGAGGATCAATTGCAAACTCACTGAACAGAAATGTACCATGTGGCCCCCCTTCAAGTCGCTGACTAACTCAGAGTTATAGAGCTGAAAAGCAGGAAGTTGGATTCTGGCTGTTTTATTAGACATCTGTTCACTCCAGCCTTTATATATTACATTTTCGGCTTACTAACTATATTAGAAACATTTTTTATTTTGCACAGCCTATCTATTTACACAGTTTTTATTTTCACACTGAACTGTCCCTTTAAGAAGGAGTGTGGTTTTGGCATCACTCCATCTTGCAAGACAGCCATAAATAGAAGAGGTTAGTTTCCAAGGCTGATGGGACATGTCCCCGGAGAGTATGACTATAATAGGTTGATGTACCCCTTTATCCTCTAAGATTGCATTTTTTTGACGTGACGTGATTTTAAATTTACCTTAATGTAGACAATTCTAGCAGAAATCACTGACTCTGCTTCTAGAAGAGAATATAGATGAAGTACATCTCAAGCCAGTGGCTCAGTAAAATTGGCTAAATGCCTTAAGGTGGCCATACACGGGCCGATAAAAGCTGCCGACTCGTTTTTTTACTCACTCAGTCCCACGCTGGCCTGTACTTAATGTAACAAAGAAAAAGAGACTATAAGTAGTGTACTGTTCTTGACTAATAAATCAAAGCAGAAACAGAAATCACATAACTATAATAGGACTCTATACAGAGGTGCTGCCCTATAACGTTGCCCCTTTGTACAGGTTAAAAAGCTGCTAGCTACTGTATGTCATGACATATTCCTGGGTGTTTACCCTAAAAAAAAATTATTTCTTTAAATCCCAAAAAATTGGACATTTATAAAGTGTAAAACCCACAAAAAGCTGTAATACAAAACTTCGGCACGTGAAAGCAGTCGAGGCCCTATGGAAGTCAATGGGACCTGTCTGAAAAAAGGTTTCAAGGTTTTTTTATTTTTGTGTATTGTTCAGCTTTTTATATTCTGATATCTTAATAACTTCCATGGCATTCATGGTTTTAGAGAAATAGAGTTTCATTTTGATTTCAAAAAAGCTCTAAAAACTATTAATAAATGAGCCTCCCAATGTACAAATTGCATACATATATACAACCAGTAACCTATAAAAGAGTTAAAGTTGCACATCTTTGGCCCTCAAATTATCTGGACATATATTCCAGTCTGCTGGCTTGTCTTCTCATGTACTATTGTTATAAGACAGTAGTAGTTAGGGCTTGCTGTTGTAGTAACCATGTCTAGAGTCTACATATGCCCTCTATCTCTTATGGAGTTCAGCAGCCCCTGACAAACTTTGGATACTGGAGAGTGCTGTAATTGACTGTACTCCAACGACATATGAAGGTTTACAGGTTGGACAGAGAAAAAGCCTTAATAAGACTCTAGTTCTTCTTATGGAATTTCGCCTGCTTATCTGTGGGACTACAGCTACCTCCCACTTGCATGTTTGTTCTGGCCAATAGCAGATTAGCAGATTTACTTGAACTGCCAAGTTGTACAATATCAAACTGTTTAGGCTGATTGGCTGGGTAACCCATAAAGCTTGTGTATGGTCACCTATGTAATACATAGGACAGTATATGGATAAAGGTGAGTATTTTTTTTTTTATTTAAACCATAGTCATTGATTTCACATTTCTATTTCTTTCTACATTTTGGTTTTTGGCTTACAAGTCAGAAGAAACCAGTAGTTTTCCTGTCTATATTTCTCTAGCCAGCATCCAGCTGATTTTTTAAATATATTTCTTTTCTTTTGAAATGCACCTCTAAATAATAGGATACTTTTTTCCTGCTATCGGTTATAGGCCTAATAGTGTATTCAAAGCATGTTTATTTGTGAAAACCTTGAGCTGGCTACTGTTGATGGTCTCTTAATGTCGAGTGACATTCACATTAGTCTTTCTGGGTCACAGCAAATCACTAAAAAAAATACATTCCTAAGCGATATCCAAAAAGCACCATTTGTTCTCTGCTTGAACTAAACAATTTTGTGCATTGAGGCAGTGATGTTAAATGATATGCAAAATGAGATGCATTCTTTCTGCATACACATCATCCTTTTTCCTGCTCTTGTTTGGACAGAAAACTGTAGCAGAAAAGTTCCAGAGTCAATAGATAATATTATGTTTCCAGGTATGGCACACTCTGCTATTAGATATATATTGTTACGCCATCTGGCAGTTCAGACAAATGCCCAGTGGGCCAGTCAATCTAGGGTTTAGTGGGCCAGGAAAGTGCAGCCGCTGAATGTGAGCCGAAGCCGAGAATCCAAATGAGAACCAAAGCCGAAAAGCCAAATGGGAGCCGTAGCCGCCAAGGATAACAAAGAAGCTGCTCTTGCCTAGAAGAAAGAAGACCGCCTGCCACATTTTACAGATACAGTTAGGGGCACATTTACTTATCTCGAGTGAAGGATTAGAATGAAAAATACTTTGAATTTCGAAGTATTTTTTTGACTACTTCGACCATTGAATTGGCTACTTTGACCATTGAATTGGCTACTTCGACCATCGAATTGGCTACTTTGTCTATAAATTCGACTTCGAATCGAACGATTCAAACTAAAAATCGTTCGACTATTCGACCATTCGATAATCGAACTACTGTCTCTTTAAAAAAACTTCGAAGACCTACTTCGCCACCTAAAACCTACCGAGCACCAATCTTAGCCTATAGGGAAGGTCCCCATAGGCTTTCCTAGCAATTTCTGATTGAAGGAAAATCCTTCGATCGATGGATTAAAATCCAACAGCAAAGTATAAATAAATAAAGTATTTATAATGTATAAATGTATAAATAATAAATTAATGTATATTCAATGTAATATAAGATTTTTATGCATTCTATGTACACCGGGTGGTAATGCGTTTGATTATCTTGCCTCATTTCTAAGTCTTCTAAATCCAGCCATAGACTTGCAGATTTTATTATTTGTGCGGCAAACGCTTAGGGGCAGATTTATCAAGGGTCGAATTTCGAAGTAAAAAATACTTAAAAATTCGACCATCTAATTGAAATACTTTGAATATCGAATTTGAACTTTTTTCATCGAATTTGGGTATTCTGTGGTCAAAGTAAAATAGTTAGATTAAATGATTAAATCGTTCAAATTGAATGATTCGAACGATTTTATCGTATGATCTAACGATTTTACTTCGACTTCAAAAAACTGTAGAAGGTCCCAATAGGCTAACATAGCACTTCGGCAGGTTTAATTTGGCGAAGTATTGAAGTCGAAGTTTTTTAAAAGAGACAGTACTTCGATTATCGAATGGTCAAATATTCAAAGTATTTTACTTTGAATCGAATTCACTTCGACCCTTGATAAATCTGCCCCTTCTGCAGGTCAGTCTGCCACTAACCGTTCAGATTAAATAAGAAAGAAAAAAATAACAAATCAGACGATGTTCTGGCTATTAATTGACAGATAGCAATTGTACAAAAGTTATGTCTGACCAATAGTAGTGACAATCGCCATCATGATCGTGCTATCGTCAATGATATTGTCAGATAAGCAATACATGCAGAGATCTTATCGGTATAAATCTTTTAACTGGTCCTTTCAACTAAACGATCCCCATGGTAAGTAAAATGTCCAGACACTCCGCACATGATCCAAAAATTGCACAAATCTTAGTTTCGTCCAACTATATCTTTTCATCTTTGGCCAGCTTAAGTCACTCTTCTTTCTTTTACCTTATTTCACTTTGTCCTGTTAAAGAACAAGCAACGAAAAGAAAGGAAGTGACTTTTCAAGAGCTTAAAGGGATATTGGATGCCAGAATGTATGGCTGGTTATTTGCCTGCCACTTAATTCTGCAATGTGAAAAATGTATTCACTTTAGCCTTTTGGTAGCACATTCAGATTAATGTGTGCTATAAAGCAAAATAAAACAGTTCAGCATTCAAGATGTTCCAAATCTGTATTTTAATTACTGTTCACATTTTAAACTGATAAACCTCGAATCTAGATGGCCTTTGCATGCAAAAGGGCTACATTCTTTGCATTCCTATAAATGACTGCATGGAAATCAGATGTGGTGGTGCAATGGAATTGGAATAAAATTGGCTATTTCTATTACTAGAAAGACCATCCATATGAAGATTAATATCAATATGTTGACAAAGAAACATGACATAGATGACACTCGTCAAAGGTTTTATAGATGAATGAGGAATACAAAAAGATGTACTCCCTTTTAAAAATATAATACCCGCAAAAATATAAACTTTCTTTGTCTAATGTTAGTTATACTTTGCGCTTTTCAGTTTTCAAAAATAGAATTTAAATACAGACTGTTTAATTAAAATTCCCAGCATCCCATGTAATCCAATCCTGCCATGAAGCAATCTGGTATAACGACTGATTGATGGTGGAAGATGCAGTCCAGTAACAGATGAAATATTTATTCCAGATTGTGGTGACCTTGTTCTTGCTTTTCTAATGCCAGAGCTAGAACTCAAAGACTTCACATACTGTACTCATAGGTGTATTTAAAGAGGTTGTCCACGTTTAAATTAGCATTTAGTATGATGTAGCGAGTGATATTCTGAGACAATTTGCATTTTGTTTTCATTTTTTATTATTTGTGTCTTTTGAGATATTTAGCTTTAATTCAGCAGCTCTGCAATTTCAGCAATCTGGTTGATAGGGTCCAAATGACCTTACCAACCATTCAATTCATCGTTTAAAAAATAAATTGGAATGAAAATAAGAGAAGGTCTGAACAAAAAGGTGAGGACCTTATTTATGAAGAAAAAAGCCAGAAAAAATAGGGTCGGGCAAACTTTGGAGCTTTCCCATGAAAACTCAGAATTGTTTGTGGTTTGTGCGCAAAAAAGTACAAAAACTACGAAAAAAAACAGAGTTTTTTGCGCAGAAACCACTAACTCATCGGATATTGGTATGGACATCAGTGCAGACCTTCCCCATTGACTTATACAGGACCTCGAGAGCTTTTAGATGCCGGGGTTTCGGCTTCAGAGTTTTTAGACCATCGGACTTTAATAAATCTCAGAAAATACGTAGGTTTTTTTCTCTGAAAACCACAAATTATTCGAGGTTCGGATATTCGGAACTTGATAAATAACCCCCTAAATGTGTATCCTTACAGAACATTTGTTTTTAGATGGGGTCAGGGACCCCTATTTGAAAACTCATAAGAGTCCAAAGGAGAAGACCAATAATTCAAAAAACTATAAAAAAGGAAAAATTAAGGCCAATTGAAAAGTTTCTTAGCATAAGCCATTCTATAGCATACTAAAATATAACTTGGTGTTGAACCACCTCTTTAAGAATATCTCTTTCATATGGACCACATGATGACATAATTATTGGAAAAATAAACAGAGTCTCTTGCTGTGTTACAGGATATTCCAATGTATGGGCAGGGTTATCAAGCTGCACAGAAGGGGGTGTGGATATAGAAGGGAACATTCCAGCTCCACCCAGCTCGGGGCAGATGTCATGATCAACATATCAATATATGTTTCTTTTGCGTTTTATGAAAATCTGAGTTTGACATCCCAAAAAAATAAAAATTTAAATGTTTATGCGAAATATTTATTTCTTGTGTGCAATATTAATTTGGATCATCACCTTAACAAATTGTGATTCATCTTTCACTGACAGACAGATGTCCTGATGTTCTATTGCAGAATTTGTGGATACAAGGGATAAAATATGCTTTCTTTAGTGGTTGCATGACAAATAGTAAAATATGCAGCGTTTGTTTTTGGCCAATATAATAGGAATTAACTGTAGCTCAAAAGTGCTCCATGTTTTAATATGTCTGTTGAACATTTTTTCTTCTAGATACTAAAGGTAATCTAAATTCTTATATTCAGATTTAAAGTGATACTAAAGTGGTCTGATGACCCCAACAGCCATATAGAGAAAGAAAAGCAGGGCCGAAACTAGGGGTAGGCAGAAGAGGCACCTGCCTTGGGTGCAACGAATGGGGGGCGCTGGGCAGGTACCTGACTTTTGCCTACCCCTAATCCATGTTCGCTTATCCTCCCACTCCACTGCACTCCTCCCCGCCTCCCTCAAGAGCTTTACCCCGTCACCCCTCCGTCGCTTTCCTCTGCCTCCCTGCCTCCATCCCCTCCAGCACTCTAACACCCTCCCCTCTGGCGTTCTGGCCAAGTGTGCGCACAATGTGTTCATGAGCGAGCACGGAGGGGAACACGGAGGAGAGAGTGGAGGGGAGCACAGAGGGGAGCGCAGTGGCCGCCCAGGTCGCCTAGGGCGCCCGGGCGGCTTGGCCCACCTCTGAAGAAAAGGAAGCAAATTATTAAAAAAAAAACACAAAAAGGTCTTGTCTATGAATATTCCTGTCTGTGACAATGCTTAAAGTTAATTTACAGCTCCCCATTTTTTAGCATGTCAATGTGACTCTATCCATTTAAAATCAAGGCTTAAATGCTCGCAACAAATATTGCTGTTCTTTTATCTTACTGAGCATATATGTGATGTTAAAAGACTGGCCTTACAGTTTAAATGTATCTTGCAACGGAAGGATAAATGATTCCAATTAAAAGAGGAATTACCTAATAAATATACTTACTTATCATTTCACTTTATTTTCTATGCACACTTTGTACACTGTAGCTTCAGCACACTGCAGTTCTCCAGGGAACAATGTTCTCTTGGAACAAACAGATCCTCACTAATGTGCGCCTTGTGGTAAATTATGTTCTTTGAAGATTATAACAATTTAACAGGGCTAATTGCAAGCCCTGCTCGGCCAACGCATCCTCAGATGTCCTGACGCTGTCACTTATCCACATAAGATAATGCTAAGAAGTATAAATGAGATGCTGCAATTACTTGCCCTCTAGAGTACAGAAGGGAAGGAGAATCCCTGTGTGTGTCACTGTCTACGTGACCACAATGCCGTATTAGACAGGACTACAGTGATATTGCCAAGCTCCAAATCAAAAGAGAATATTAGTTATTTTCTATTAATTTGCTTCTTATTATATTACCAGTAAAAGCTTTTCATTGCATTGAATAATAACAAGGAGAGTGCGATAATGGGAAGGGAGAGTGAGTAAGCTGCAGCTTTGAGCCCATGGCACTCATAGACATTTTTTCCCCCACTCAGAACCTTGGAAATTGCCCAGTGGCTGGCAATGAAAATTAATTGAAAACACTAGCGAAGGCAATTTGCCTGCAGTTGTTGAGCTCAGTTGTTGAGGAGAACTTCATGGAAGTCCCCTGTGCCAGCATTTTCCTGTTATTCTTATTGCCAGCCATAGAGTTAATTTCAATTTGGTTTTGCAGTGTTTGAACTGTTTGCATCAGCTCTATCTTTTACATATACACAAATGGTATAAAGTTATTTTCTGCCAAAGTTCTACAGTTAAAATATTGCAAGAGTTTGGCCTGCATGTACTGTGTTTCTATGTATTGGGAGGTTGCTCTATCCTCTGAGCACCGAGCCGCAGCATTTAATAAGGGTATGGGAGTGCCCTGTAGTACGAGCTAGCTGTTCAGCAGACCAATGGTTTAGAATTAGTGATGGGTGAATAAATTCGCCTGTCACGAATTCGCAGTGAATTTCCACATTTCGCCGCAGGCGAATAAATTTGTCAATTTTCTGTGAAAATTCGCCACCAAAATTTGCCTGTGTCAAAAAAATTTGGACACGCATCCGGAAAGTCGCTTGTGTCAAAATCGTCGCGCGTCAACACTATTTGGACGCCCATTGACTTAGTGAATTAGGGAGAAATTCACCTATCACTGTTAAGTATGCATCTATGAACTAAAAAAGGAACATTCAGACGCTAAAGTCAAGTTCTTTAACTCTGTTGCGCAAAATGTGAAAAAATTGTATTCTTACCCTTAAAGGAGAATTCAACCCTTTAGCAAAAAAACCAGTTCCCCCCATGCCACGTAGACCCCCCCTTCCTCCTCCCCCCAGCAAAACTGGCAATTTCTGTCCATTTCGGCGCATGCGCAGTTGTCGCAAACCGGTAAATTGCTCCATCTGCACATGCGCCGATTCACCGGTCTCCGTCTTAGCTTACCGAAGACCCGGAAGATGGCTGCAGTGAACTCCGATCCCTGAATCTGTGCCGAGGGGTAAGTAAAAAAGTTAGGGGCATTTCCCCCGGGCGGCAGTTAGGCTTGGGGGGAGGAGGGAGGGGGTATGACAAACTATACTGCATGATTTATCTGCTTCTTGAAATTCTATGAATTCTCATGGAGTATGGATTTATATTTTGAATTTTCCATCCCTTTCCCTTTTTTTCTTTTATTCTATTTGTTTTGTGCAAAAGTTTTTACCTGTATAGATCTTATATTTGGGACACCGTCTTTTTAAGACTTGGTCCCACAAGTTGTTTGTGATTGGCTATGTAACCTATAAATAGTCACTTCCTGTTCTGTACAGGTAGCCCATAATTACGTAGCAGACTTATTACGACGTAAAAAAAAACGGCAGAATAATTCAGCACACATCACCAGGCATTGCTGTGTAACAAATGGCTTGACTTTTTCTTTGAGCAACTTCTGCCGAAACATACAAAGGTCTGAAGCAGTTTAAAATAATGGTCGCAAATCTGAAGTTCAAATGGTATAAAATAACATACACCTTGATAAATTCGCCATTTATTTTACGTAGCTTTTTACACCATTTTATGGCGAATTTTGTTTTATACAGCTTAATAAATAGGTCCCCTAAGCGAACCGCGTAGGGCGAATTTGCTATTGATTATTTTAATTTAAAGGTTTTTTGTGTTTGGTTCCAGTTTTGTGACCTTTTGTGGAATCTTTGGAGTTCCTATGCAGTGTCGGACTGGCCCACCGGGATACCAGGAAAACTCCCGGTGGGCCCGATGTCATTGGGTTCTCATGCTGCTAAAAAATTGGTCTATTACATGGTCAGTCCCTATTTTTATGAGAACAAAGAGGCTAAATCGATGGAATAATAGATTATAGTATAAAGAAAAGAGACCAGGAGAATAGAGGTTGATTGAGGAGATAAAGAATATTAGTACTGATAGTGGGCCCCTGGTCTAAGGTTTTTTGGTGGGCCCCTGGTGTCCCAGTCCGACACTGTTCCTATGCCCATATTTTGACGCTCCTTATGCTGGTGGGGCTGGTGCACATGGACCACTTTGTCTACCTGAAGAGTTGCTCCACCGTTTGGTTCCTATGTGCCCCTTCTCTTTTTTTGACATAAAACTTTTGCTGCCCTACATCTATGTGGTCTCCTATTGATATAAAGAAAATGCTGGTCGGAAAATCTGCACTAATTGTGCAAAATTGAATTGCAACATTCTGATAAAATGAAGGTCAACTCCTGTAAAAAAAAAACCACTCCATTGTACAAAGGCACACATTTCCCAGCCCACATGTTTCCGCTTAGGAAATGGAATGCACATCTAGTGTGACATTGAAATTTGATGGGCAGCGGAAAGGTCTTGTCAGAGACAAGTCTTCATTCTGAAAATTGGACTGTTATCTTACAAATGTGACCTTCCCTGTTACGCGGATCTATAATGCAATTCATGGAGAGCAAAGTAAAAAAATTATTGCAGGCCATTACCCACATTTACTTTGTCAGACTTTTAGTGCTTTTCTCAAAGTCATTATTCCAGTTACAAAATGTATTGTTCATAATATGCTTTCAAGGCGCCAGACCTTGGAAACAGAATATGGATTCAAAACATAAATGTATCAGATGATGTTTTAATAGTCTTTTTACTTTTCATGAATTCAGTTAAGTAGGCATATACTTTGGTGTTTCATAGTTTTGAACCTTGGGCCAATAGACTGCTATAAGAAAACGTGTATCAAACAGTGCACACTGGTACCACTAGTGATATCTCATAAGTGATAAGTATGTATGTAACGGTATAGGACCCAACAATATCCAGAAAATATATGAAGAAGAATTCTTTTTATCACAATACACAGAGCTCTATCTATCTCATTTTAGAAAGCAAGCAAACAATGAGGTACTGGAGGGAAGAACATTATAATTTCTCTGGAATCAGGTAGGATTTTCATAAAGCAAGAGAGTAATATTTTAAAATGATAAATTAGTGGATGAGGCCACGCCCTGAATATAACATTCAGTTCTGGCGGCTAGTGATGGGCGAATTTGTCCAGTTTTGCTTCGTCACAAATTTCCAGCGAAACTGGCGCAAAATTAGAGAAACGGCTATATTGATGCCAGTGACAACTCGCTGGCGTAAAAATGGGCGGCGGCATTGAAAAACCGCTGACGCCGGCGTCGAAATTCGTAAATGTATTCACCAGTGGCGAAACGGGCAAATTCACCGCAAATTCGTGCCTGTCGAATAAATTCGCCCATCACTACTGGTGGCCTCATATTCAGAAAGATATAAGTAAAATGAATATTGTCAGAGAAGGGTAACTAATATTGTACAGGATAGTAATAGGATAGTAACATAAATAGTAGTAAGTAGGGAAAAACCAAATACACATTTTCAATTTTTTTTAATGAATCCCAAAGTAGAAGAAAAAAAAATAAAAACAGCCTAAAGGATGTTTTAATCAGTTCTAATGAGCATTAAATCTACATGACTTCAAGGAGCTAATATATTAGAATCTGGAATTGAGCTTTGGCAGCAATTTTATTTTTATGACTTTATATATATTATATATCATGACTAAATAGAGCTATATTTGTTATCATGACTTTTTTGAGATTTAACAACTCTAAAGCTTTAAAGAATGAAAAATCCTGCCACCTGCAACCTGTTGAGATGCTGAAGAAGTCAACAGGTTGCCTTTTTGTTACTTTAAAAAAACTGGATTGTGGGGCTTTTTCCCAATGAACCCATTCAAGAAATGTAATACAGTTGGGATCTGTTATCTAGAATGTTAGGGATCTGGGGCTTTCTGGATAAGGGTTCTTTCCCTAATTTGGATCTCCATGCCTTAAGCATGCTAAAAATCTATTAAATATTATATTTTCCACCAATAAGGATTAATTATATCTTTGTTGAGATCAAGTACAAGGTATTGTTTTATTTTAGGTATGGGATCCATATATCCGGAACCCCGTTCTTCAGAAAACTCCAAATTACAGAATAGACTCCATTATAATGAAATAATCCAAATTTTTAAAAATGATTTGCCTTTTTTTCTGTAATAATAAAACAGTAGCTTGTACTTGATAGGGATGTAGCGAACGTCGGAAAAAAAGTTTGCGAACATATTCGCGAACTTGCGCAAAAATGCGAGCGGTTCGCGAACGGTTCGCGAACCCCATAGACTTCAATGGGAAGGCGAACTTTAACATCTAAAAAAGACATTTCTGGCCAGAAAAATGATTTTAAAGTTGTTTAAAGGGTGCAACGACCTGGACAGTGGCATGCCAGAGGGGGATCAAGGGCAAAAATTTATCTGAAAAATCTGCCTGTGTGTGCTTGGAAGAGATAGTGTAGGGGGAGAGCTGTTAGTGATTTCAGGGACAGATGATAGTAAGTTTGCTGGCTAGTAATCTGCTTGATACTGCTCTGTATTGGAACAAAAAAATAAATAAAAGCAGTCCTTACAAGGACTACTGTTATTGCAGCAGTCAGCAGATGAGATCAGAAGCAGGACAGCTGCCCACTGCAGCTACATACAGAGCACTGCAGTAGAAGGTAGATTACTAGCCAGCAAAGCTACCTAAGCTTAAATGTCCCTCAAACCCCTGCAGACTTCTGTCCCTCCAATAACAGAGCAGTATCAACACGATTACTAGCCAGCAAACTTTCAACTGTCCCTGAAATCACTAACAGGCAGCAGCTCTCTCCCTACACTATCTCTTCAGCACACACAGGCAGAGTGAAAAAACGCTGCAGGGCTTCGGTTTTTATAGGGAAGGGGAGTGGTCCAGGGGAGAGCTTCCTGATTGGCTGCCATGTACCTGCTGGTCTGGGGTGAGAGGGCAAAAAAAAGCGCCAACAATGGCGAACCCAAAATGGCGAACGTCGCGCGACGTTCGCGAACTTCCGGCGAGCGCGAACACCCGATGTTCGCGCGAACAAGTTCGCCGGCGAACAGTTCGCGCCATCCCTAGTACTTGATCCCAACTAAGATTTAATTAATCCTTATTGGAAGCAAAACCAGCCTACTGGGTTTATTTCATGTTTACATGATTTTCTAGTAGACTTGAGGTATGAAGATCCAAATTACAGACAGATCCATTATCTGTAAAACCCCAGGTTCCAAGCATTCTGGATAAAAGGTCCCACACCTGTACATAGAAAAAAGGTAATCATGTATTTAAAATGTGAATTAACTTATTAAAATGAAGTCTTTGTGAGTTGAACTTTCTGGATAGCAGGTTTCTGAATAACATCCTACAGCTGTAAATGCAAAAATCAATACCGTATATACTCGTGTATAAGCCGACCCGTGTATAAGCCGAGGTACCTAATTTTAACTACAAAAACTGGGAAAACTTATTGACTCGCGTATAAGCCTAGACACAACTACAGCCCTGTCTCCCAGCAGCGCACATTCTGCCAAAGCGACCCCCCCCAGCGATCAACCGGACTTCTTTGCAAAGCTGATGGTGACAGAGAATTGCCAACCGGATTACTGTGTGCATTGTCCCACTGTCCCACTACCATGTGCAGAGGGTGCTGTTTGATATTGCCATCACTGTTAATCTTTTGTATAACCAACAGAGGGCGCTGTGTGATATTGCAGTCACTGTTATTCTTTCATATAACCAACAGAGGGCACTGTGTGATATTGCAGTCATTGTTAATCTTTCATATAACCAGGAGAGGGCGCTGTGTGATATTGCAGTCCCGGTTATTCTTTTATACAACCAACAGATGGCACTGTGTGATATTGCAGTCCCTGTTATTCTTTCATACAACCAACAGATGGTGCTGTGTGATATTGCAGTCTCTGTTATGCTTTCATACAACCAACAGATGGCGCTGTGTGATATTGCAGTCACTGTTAATCTTTCATATAACCAACAGAGGGCGCTGTGTGATATTGCAGTCCCGGTTATTTTTTTATACAACCAACAGATGGCGCTGTGTGATATTGCAGTCCCTGTTATTCTTTCATACAACCAACAGATGGTGCTGTGTGATATTGCAGTCTCTGTTATTCTTTCATACAACCAACAGATGGCACTGTGTGATATTGCAGTCCCTGTTATTCTTTCATACAACCAACAGATGGCGCTGTGTGATATTGCAGTCACTGTTAATCTTTCATATAACCAACAGAGGGCATTGTGGGATATTGCAGTCTCTCCCCAAGTGAACTGTTGGTATAGGAATGATTAAAAGTGACTGCAATCTCAGCTACTTGGGTCGGGTACCGCTGATTGCACCCATATATACTGTACACAATAAGCAACTAACTTGCTAATACCATTACCTGAAGCTGAATGGACATAGGTGTGCCAGAAGTGATGCCAACCATGTTAAGAAGTGGGTGTTCATTTGCCCCACATTGTTTTACGAATGCCCTCTCTTACTTCTCTTACTTGCACTTCCAATCACAAATGAGCCTTCCAGTATTAAGTTGTGTGTAGGAAAACACAAAGTAACATCATAAATCAACTCTTTAGAGCCAGCAGATGATGGGGAAACTAATACAGTAAAGGAATGCATACATGCATAGGATGATTTAGTCTTAAAGGGCATGTAAAGCCTAAAATAGAATAAGACTAAAAATGCTGTATTTTGTATACTAAATATAAACATGAACTTACTGCACCACAAGCCTAATCAAACAAATAATTTATGCTTTCAACGTTGGCTACAGGGGATCATCATCTTGTAACTTTGTTAAACATCTTTGCAAGACTAAGACTGTGCACATGCTCAGTGGGGTCTGGGCTGCTTAGGGATCATCATAAACAAAGCTGCTTGAGTTCTGCATGGCTGGGATGTAAGGTGGGAGCTCCCCCTGCTGTTCATAAGTATAATTGTTTCCCTGCTCAGCAGTTAGGGACCATCTGACAATTCCTATCCACAGCAGTAAATGAAGGGAGCATTTCACTGCATACAGTCCGGTTTCTTATAAAAACGGTAGACATTTTTTAATTAAAGTATGTTGGAGATAGGTTTCTTTTTCATTAAAAATGAGATTTTATTTTTTTGCCTTTACATGCCCTTTAAGGAACATTTTGACCTTAGGAAATGACTTAAATAAATATTTAAGCAGCAGACACTTGCTTTTTTGCCATTAAAACCATGAAATATGCACAAATATACATGTAGGCATTTTGAATAAGCATTTGGTAACTTTTTGTATGTGTATGTCATGGCGCATTCCCGTATGAGAACAGTTTTGTGCAGCTAGTTGATGTTTTTCTCATGTCTGATTTTATGCTGTACTAATTTACGGCCCATTCCACTGGAATTAAGTGAGCATCTGTCATTCACACCATTAATCCAGTCCTGGGAATTATTAAAATGAAGCCTACTGTGCACTCATGCTGCTACGGGAACACATTACAGGTAACCATGGTTCCTTGTGTTTGACCTCTAAATGTATTTGTAAGTAGGCTAATTGGGGAATATACTGTCTATTTATCACTAAACAGTATACAGTCATCTAGAAAGAGAAAATCATTTACATTTGAGGTTAATTTTTTCTTCCACTTTATCTTGAAGGTGCTTCAACATTTGGGGGGTTACATATCAAGGTCCGAATTTATCTCAGTATTTCTAAGATCAAACTTCAAGCAACTCCGAATTCCCTTATTCTTCTTATTTATGAAGAAAAAAGCCCGAAAAAATAGGGTCGGGCAAACTTCCGAGCTTTCCCTGAAACTCAGAATTGTTCAGAGTTTTACGTAAAAACACTGTTTTTTTCTGAGTTTTCGGTACGGACATCAGCGCAGACACTGGGACCTTCCCCATTGCCTTATACAGGACCTCGGGATCTTTTAGATGCCGATGTTTTGGATTCTGAGTTTTTAGACCATCAGACTTAAATCTAGAAAAATCATTTATTTATTTATTTTTTGCTCCAAAAACTGCGAATTATTTGAGGTTCGGATTTTCAGACCTTGATAAATAACCCCCTTGATGTTATCATATTTTATTTTAGGCATGCTTCCCACCTGTAGGGGGTTATTTATCAATGTCCGAATTTATCTCAATATTTTCTGAAAAAAACTCAGACCAAATCCTACAGGGCTTTTTGGGCTTACTTTCCCGACAATTTTGTTTGCGGAAAAAAATTCGAAATCCGATTTTCACGTTTTTTTCAGATTTTTCACTCAGAATTTTGCCCGAAAAATTCGGCGCACATCAAAAAATCATTGGGACTTCTCCCATTGACTTATATGCAACCTCAACAGGTCTGAGATGCCGGATTTTCAGATTCGGACTTTTCCCATCCCCGGGGTTTAATAAATTCCGAAAAAATTGTGATTTTTTTAAAAGTCAGATTTTATAAAAAAAAAAAATCACAAAAGATTTTTGCATTTGGAGTTTAGTAAATAACCCCCTAAGTATTTGCCTATGTATGTCATTTATACCCTTTCTGTCAATGACAGCAAGGCTCCTACCTAGTCTGCTTCATTTAGTTCTGGTTCTGTTTTGTTTCCCATGCCTAGTCATATCTATCTTATCATATAATATAATCTTCTTCCTTTTATGAGTTTTTGCTTTGCTTATTTTCTGAACTTCTCAATATGTTTTTTTTTCATTCCTCTTACTCTTTTCTTGCAAGCAAAGTAAAATCTGCTAATTCATTCAGTAAATCTGCTAATTCATTAAATTGTGGGCTGACACGTGTATATTAGGGCCCGGTACTGGCCAGCGGCCTGGCGGCTTGGGACCCCTGCTGTAAACTGCTCTAAATTGATAAATTTAGTTGATACATTTGTAGAATCCCTGGGTTTCATTAAAGGCAGCTGTTAAAATTGATACAATAGTTGCTAATACTCCACAGATACTGCTGAGAAATGTATCAACCAAGGGGCAGATTTACTAAGCTCGAGTGAAAGGTTCGAATGTCAAAAAATTTTGGGGTAATTCGACCATCAAATAGGCTATATTCGACCATTCAACTTCGATTCGAACGATTTAAAGTAAAAAACGTTCGACTATTCAACCATTCGATAATCGAAGTACTGTCTCTTTAAAAAAAACTTCAACTTCATACTTCGCCAAATTAAAGCTACCGAAGTATAATGTTAGCCTATGGGAACCTTTCACAGCACTTTTCTAATTTTTTTTGGTCGACTAGAAATCCTCCTTCGGTCGATCGCTAAAAATCGTTCTAATTGTTCGATTCGAGCGATTTAATCGTTCGATCGAACGATTTTTATTCAACCGCAGGATTGCCAAATGTGTTGAAAAAACGTTGAATTTGATATTCTTCATACTTCGCCAAATTAAAGCTACCGAAGTGCAATGTTAGCCTATGGGGACCTTCCACAGCACTTTTCTAACTTTTTTTGGTCGAATAGAAATCATTCGATCGATCGCTAAAAATCGTTCTAATCGTTCGAACGATTTTTATTCAACCGCAGGATTGCCAAATGTGTTGAAAAAACGTTGAATTCGATATTCGAATTCAAAGTTTTATAATTCGATGGTCGAATTTTGAAGTTTTTTGCACTTCGACCCTTAGTAAATCTGCCCCCAAATGTAGCAAAATTGTAACAGTTTAGAGTCTGCATCTGAATTACTGAGCTGCAAGACTCAAACACCACAGATTTAGATTTTGGAAAAATAGTAAAAAAATAAAAGATGGAAAGCAATTGAAAAAAAGCCTTTATTTCTGGTGGTGAGCAATCTGAAAACAACTGAATTAAAAAAAAGTGTTTGGAAGGTGAACAACTCCTTTAAGGAATATAGAAAATGCAAACATTTTTTGAGATTTGTGGAAAAAATAAATATTTGTAGTCATTTGGCCCCTAAAAGTTATTTGTATTATTAGGGGCCGATTCACCAAGGGTCGAATATTGAGGGTTAATTAACCCTCGATATTCGACTGGGAATTAAAATCCTTCGACTTCGAATATCGAAGTCGAAGGATTTTAGCGCAAATAGTTTAATTGTTCGATCGAAGGAATAATCCTTCGATCGAACGATTAAATCCTTCGAATCGAACGATTTTAATCCAACGATCGAAGGATTATCCTTCGACCAAAAAAACTTAGGCAAGCCTATGGGGACCTTGAGTTCGGTAGGTTTTAGATGGCGAACTAGGGGTAGAAGTTTTTTTTTTAAAGAGACAGTACTTCGACTATCGAATAGTCGAATAGTCGAACGATTTTTAGTTCGAAGTCGTAATCGAAGACGAAGGTCAAAGTAGCCCATTCGATGATCGAAGTAGCCCAAAAAACACTTCGAAATTCGAAGTTTTTTTACTTCAAATCCTTCACTTGAAGTTAGTGAATCGGCCCCTAAGTATTATTATTAATAATGATAATAATCTTCTGTGCATTCCCCTCTCTAAGTTTACAGTTGTCAGTTGTATTTAAGCCGTAACTCTAGACTATATATTTTTTTTCTTTTGCTTCTGATTAAAATTACCCACAGAGTCCCGACAAAATAATATATCAGTCTAAAAGTCACCAATAATATGCACTCTCCTGACAGACAAACAACAAAGATACCGAACACAATCCCATTAAAACCCACACAATATTACTTAGAGCTGGCTCAATCCATCAGCATATCACTTGTTTTCTGACAGCTGAATTTATTCTGGGATTTATGGAATTTCCCTTCACGTGTATATTAACTGAAATGTTGGAGCACAGAGCAGAGAAATAAGCAGATACAGTTAGCATGGGAAACACGTAGTGAACATTATTTTTTCTGTTCCAAATGACTTTCAGGAAAGATAAAATAAATGTATTCTTTGGGATTCACCAAAAATGAGATTCTTAATGCAACCTAAATCCAATCTTTCTGTGGAGTATGAACTGTAAATATGAAATGGGAAGAGCAGCTAATTCAGAAGAGACGTTGAGTTGCTGTACAGGCAATAAATACATGTAATCCCTTTTTTTTCTCCTAGTCTAGGAAACCAGGCCCATCAAGTTGCTAAATTATGAATGTATATCTGAATAAACTCCTTAGCCCTTATTATTTGGTAGCAAACTTTCAAAAAGATTCTGATGGACATATTATTCCTATAATCTGTTCCTATTCTATATGAGCCTACCTGTTCGCATTGTATCACAGCTACAGTGCTACGCAATATGTTGGCGCTATATAAATACATGTTAATAATAAAATAATCCAATTAAAGCCTGAGCACTGATCCTTAGTTTTTCAATTGTAGATAAAATAAAACAGCACTTTTCAAACATTTCAGACTAGGGCACCATTGACTCAAATAATGGCATGCCTATTATCCAATCAATCTCCACTGAGGTATAATTTCCTAACAATCTGTAACTGACAGTTTGGAGGGTTATTTATTAAAGTCAGATTTTTTTTCTGGTCAGATTTTTAAAGGGAAAAACTATTTTTTGTAAAAAAAAACCTAGAATTTTTCGAGATTTATTAAACCTTGTGGCTGTTAAAAGTCCGAATAATCGCTTGAGTTGGTTAAGCATCATGTGGTGCAGACCTATTGTTTCGAACTAAGTTTACGATTTAAGTTATTATTATTTAAGCTGATGTATGTTTGCAAACATTGGGGCAATTCACTATGATTCGTAGTTGCGCCAGGCGTAACTTCACTGCACTTCGCCAGGCGTAGTTTCGCCAGCGCTCCGCAAATTCACTTAAATCCGAAGTTGCGCTCATGGGTAGCGTAAGGTTGCGAAGTTGCGCTAGCGTTGATTCGCTAAGTGAAGCGAAGTTACGCTAGCGATGGTTAATTTGCATAAGGCGCCAAATTCAAATTTCAATGGAGGAATATGTAGCAGCACTACAAATGCCTGGGAAACCTTCAAAACATCAAATAAAATTTTTATTTTGCCCTACACATGTGCCCACTGTATAGTTAAGGTGCCATGAGTTAGGAAAAGTAGGGGGGAAGGAGGGGAGCCCCAACAAAAAAATTCGATCTTTTTCAGCCTATCACCCATAATATAGAAAAAACGCCAGCGTTTTTTGGGACTTAGAAAAAATTTGAACTTTTTTTGAAGCAATCCCTATCTACTCTATTGCACTTCACCTGGTCTGAGGTGGCAAAGGAAGTCTAGCGTAAAAGGTAGCGTTCAGTACACTGCGCGCGTTAGTGAATTTGCGTAGTTACGTCCGTTGCGCAAATTCGCCAGGCATAAGGGTGCGAAGAAACACTAGCGAACTTACGCCAGCGTTCGTTAGTGAATTTACGAAGTAACGAAAATGCCCAATGCTAGCAAATTGACGCTAGCGTTAGACGCTTCGGCACTTAGTGAATTTGCCCCATTGTCTGACGGACTGTCTGTACACAAATATTGATAAAAACAATAAAAATTTATTGAAATAAAAATAAAAAGTCAGAATAAAAAAGTACTCCATCTCAGACCTGCCGAGTAGAAGTCAATGGCAGATGTCCAGAGCCAGGCCACACTAGGCAACCTGGGCTGACGCGGCGCCAGCTGAGCATGCGCAAGTTGACGCCGGTGCACATGTGCAAGTTGACAATGGCACGCATGCGCCTGTTAACGCCGACGCACATGCACAGAAGCATCAATCGGCGTGCTTGAAGACGGGGAGTGAGGAGACCAGACATGGGGTAGGCGACAGAGCATGCATGTGCCTGGTGCCCCCCCAGCTTTGTGCCCTAAGCACGTGCCTACTCTGCCTACCCCTAGTTCCGGCCCTGCAGATGTCCCATTGACATTTTGAAGATATCCTGATCTGCACTGGGTTTTGTTCAATAATCCAAAGATTCTGTTGTTTCGGGCATCAAATCCCAAAAGGTCGCAGGTTTTAGGCATCAAATCCGAAAATGTAGCAGATTTCAGCGATTATTTTCATGCACAAGAAATTTTCGCAAAAATGTATTGATAAATAGAGGGGGAAAGTCCATGTGGATTTGGTCGGAGAGGTTTTCAGAAAATAGTGAGAAAATTAAGGATTCTGATAAATAACCTCCTAAATGTACCTCATTATAGATGTGTAATAACATTAAGGGGGTTATTCACTAAACACTTAATGCAAAAATCACGAAAAATTTGTGATTATTTTTAAAATAAAATCTTTGGGTGAGGGTCCTCTCTCTAGAGGCAGTACTGCTTGTTTTTAATAAGGTTTTAATTCACATCAATATGGCATGGTTGGGAATAAATATTGCCTTTTTAATATTGTAGTTGGTATTGTTTGTTATAAAATTGACCAGGAGGAGCCGTTTTGGGGGTTAAGTCCTAGTTCCGGCATAGTTACATGAGTACCAGCAATAACTTTAAAGGAAAATTAAACTCTAAAAATGAATGTGGTTAAAAATGCCATATTTTATATACTGAACTTATTGCTCCAGCCTAAAGTTTCAGCTTGTCAATAGCAGCAATGATCCAGGACTTCAAACTTGTCACAGGGGGTCACCATCTTGGAAAGTGTCTGTGACACTCACATGCTCAGTGGGCTCTGATTGGCTGTTGAGAAGCTAAGCTTAGGGCTCGTCACTAACTATCCAGCAGAAAATAAGGTTCCCCTGTAATATAAGCTGATGCTACAGGGCTGATTATTAAATTCTGATGCTAGTTGCACTGGTTTCTGTGCTGCCATGTAGTAATTATCTGTATTAATTACTAATCAGCCTTATATTGTGACATTTCTATTCTATGTGTACTGTATATTGTGAGTCCCTAAGCTCAGTAAGTGGCATCTTTGGAGACACAGATGTTTACTGCTAAAGGGCGGTGGTTGCCTTGGGCTGGTACAGAAGCCCAAAATATAATGTACAAAATTTCAATAATAAAGCTACTTCTTTAGTTAAGCTTTAGTTCTCAATTAATACTCTGGTTGATATATATTTTATCGATGTGTAATACCATTAACTGTCTCGGTGCAATAGCAATCACTTTGCCCGGGGATTAGTGATGGGCAAATTTCTCCCGTTTCGCTTTGCCGAAAAATTTGCAAATTTCCTGCAAAATGCCGAAAAATTCATGAAACTCGGAAATTGACACTGCGTCAATTTTGACGCCAGCGTTAAAGTCAATTGTCATCCCAATAGTATTGACAACACTGCGATTTTTGACACAAGCGACTTTTCAGATGCAGCAAATTTGCGCCAGGCGAATTTATTTTATTTTGTCCGTAAGTGCAATTGCAAAAACCTTACACTAGAGCTGGGGTGTCACTAGTAGATATTATCATAAGACATAAAGTAAAATCTTTTAACTTAATAACATATTTTAGATAAAGAGTTCATTAGATTGCAATAAGCTCTCAGAGCCATATACTCATTTTTCAGGCTTCAGTGATCACAACAAAAAAGCTGAAAGAACTTGCTTATCCCCTTCTGTCTATTACTGATAGAAATCCCAGAACTTTGTACTACGCCTTATAATCCTGGAACTGTCACAGGAAAGGTAGCGGCATGAAGATCCTCATTATAAGTAAAGCACACCATTTTCTCAAGCCTGGTGAATGCTTCCACCAAGAATATTTTGTAACTAGACAAAAATAAGGATCAATTATGACTGTGGTCCTGCAGAAATCCATAAGAAATAGACTCAAGCTGATTTCAGGTCGATGGTCAGGTTCATCAGTAGTGCATTAATTGCTCTCAAGGGAGCACTGTGATTTAGATACGATCACATGAACAGAAATGCCACCATTAGTGATTGATTGGGATCCACAAAATTCTATGCTAGCCTCTTTCCTTTTAGATTGTTTTAAAGCCTTTGATTATGCTTACTGCTCAGTAAATAAAATACCAGTGCTCCCCAAATTGTTAATTGTTAACTTGAATGGTTTAAAAAAGAACTAAAGTGAATATGCCTAAAAATGTCATATTTTAAATACTAAGGGGCAAATTCATCAAGGGTCGAATTTCGAGGGGTTAAATCCCACGAAATTCGACTGGGGAATAGAATCGAATAGGCAATTCGGGCGAATTTACACGCTGGCGAATAGTCGTATTGGCGAATATTCGAAGGTTTTTTATTCGATCGAATGCCTTTTTATTCGATCAAAAACTTGGAAAACAAGCCTATGGGACTTTCCCATAGGCTTTTAAAGCAATTCGGTAGGTTTTAGGTGGCGAAGTAGGCAGTCGAAGTATTTTTAAAAGAGACAGTACTTCGACTATCGAATGGGCGAATAGTCGCAGCGTTTTTGCACTCGATCCAGTACTTCGACTATCGAATGGCGAATAGTCACAGCGTTTTTGCGCTCAATCTATTCGAATCATTCTACTAAGGCGAATTTACGCCAATTCGATAGTCGAGGAGCACAAAAATTCTAAGTTTTTTTACTTTGAATCCTTCACTCGAAGTTAGTGAATTGGCCCCTAAGAGTAATGCACCAGCCTTACGAAATCTCATTTAGAATCTCAGTACCAGTAATGATCCAGGCCTTTAAAGTTGTCCCAGGTGTCACCATCTTGGAATCTGTTAGGTATGTCAGTGACCCTGCACATGCTCAGTGTACTCTGAGCAGTTGCAGATGTCAAGCTTAGGGGTTGTCGACTTGTCACCAAGCAGGACTGGCTGTCACAAAAGCTGATGCTACAGGGCAGAATTCTAACATGAATTGCCCTAGTATTGGAGATTGACATTTATATTCTATATAAATATTGTGAGTCTTTCCCTAAGCTCAAGTAAATGACAGCAGTAGTGATGGGCGGATAAATTCGCCTGGCACATATTTGCGTTTCACCGCCGGCGAATAAATTCGTGAATTTTTGCCGGTGAAAATTCGCCAGCATAAATTTCCGATTTTCACGATTTTTGAGTAAAAAGTTGAAATTGCAAGATTTTTTTGTAAAAACGTTCGAATGGCTTGATTTTTCGTGAAACTGTTCGAATTGCTCGATTTTTTTTGTGAAACCGTTCGAATTGCTCGATTTTTATAGTGAAAACTTTCGAATTGGTTGATTTTAGTGAAGGTATTCGAATTGCTTGATTTTTTTTTTTTTAACAGGTTTCCTTTTTATAGTTTCTCAAAAAATGAGGGATACAGAAAGCAAAAAGGAGGGAGGGGGAAGTCAAAGAAAAGAAGGTACAATAACATCATATCACAAAATTGCTTGATTTTTAAATGAAAACGTTCGTATTGCTCGATTTTTAAGTGAAAACGTTCGAATTGCACGGTTTTTAGGTGAAAAACGTTCAAATTTCACGATTTTTATCTTGAAATTGTTCAAATGTTACAATTTCTTCTTGAACTTTCTGATTTCACAATTTTTCACAGATTTTTCGCCGTTTCACGAATTTTGCAAGAGATTCGCGATTTTTTTTGCCAAACGGGAGAAATTCGCCCATCACTAGACAGCAGCACCGAGCTGCAGTTCCTCATAGAGAAAAAAACCTTTGACTGATTAAAGTAATTGGACACAAAACTTTTTCTGATCTGATGGCAATTTTTAAAAAGCTACCCAGAGAAAAGTAATTTTTCCGTTTTTTACCAGAAATTAATTTCTATTATTGAAGAGTGCAACTATGATCTCTGCCCTAGCCATCTGCTCCCCCTCCCTTTCTTCTGTGAGCAGGAGAGGAATAGTAAGGATATGAGCAGTGGGTGGGATCTGAGCATCTGATCAGTGGCCTAAAATGCTACTGGACAACTTGTAAAAGTGTTTAGTAAATCATACATTTTAAACTGCTGGGATTTAACCCCTAAGTGAGCTCTGTAAATTCCCAAGGTTTTGCATTATTTAGCAGAAAGGGCTCTTCATTTGCCCCATAATGCTTTAACCTTTCATAATACAGGTATTGTACCTGTTATCCAGAATGCTCTAGACCAGGGGTTTTCCCGGATAACGGATCTTTCCATAATTTGTATCGTCATATTTTAATTCTACATAAAATGTTTTATTATTACAGAGAAAAAGGACATTTTTAAAAATGTGAATCATTTGTATAAAATGGGAGATGATCATTTTTTTGATAATTTGGAGCTTTCTGGATAACGGGTTTCCAGATAGCAGATCTCATACCTACATGTACACTAGGATTTGTACACTTGAGCAACAGAATTTAGATCCATTTTCAATTAACCCCTACAGTTCTAATCAGGGAGTTTACTAAGATGCCATTGATAAACGTATAAATATAACTTCCAGTGCATTTAGTCAGGTCAGTTGCACGTATAAAGGATATAAGCACAGACACAATTTTGGAATTAGCAACAAGTAGAAAAACACATTTTTACATCCATAAATCCACCCCTCATTTAGTGCCATTGATCCATGTTGCTATAGCTAGGTCCTTAAGCAACTCATGATTTAGCAGGCCCAAAGATCCATGTTTTAAACCATAAAATGTAGAATTTACAGGGCTGCCCGCATTTGTTTCTCTACTAATTAGTTGGCATGATCTATAAAAGAAATTCAATTTAATTGGACTTGACTCAAAAAACAGAGTAAGCGAGTGTGATTTTCTTTTCTTACATAACTGACCTGAACGGAGATCTTCTTTCAAAACAAGACTTCACAACAACTTTGATTAATGAGCATGCTACTCGGCTATCGATTCAGAATGTATGTAACTTCCATATAATCTGCCTTCTGATAGCTAACTCAAACATCCATAGGCCTAATCATTATTCTGAGCCTTACTCGACTCTTCTGTGACTGAATTGCTTCTCATTGATTATTTGTTTAGGTGTGTTATACGCACTGACATGATCAACTTCTTCATTATCCTCTTAACAACTGACAGTTTCATGACAGGTGCAGCGTCGAGTCTGTACCTCTTCCCTCTGCATAAGACCCCATAACTCATGCCCAATGAACACACACCACTGGTTTGGAAAGAGATGGCCGCAGTTGTTTATTTAACAAATAATACCATAATTACCATGTATAACATATTTAACTTAACAAGCAGTTTGTATAACAAACCATTTTACCCAACCTTTATATTATTCCCCCTTTTTGGGAGAAAACCCCCCCATGGGCTGGTAATTCCTTGCCCCCATGGACTGATGGCAGTGGGTGAAGGAGGCTCCTGTGTAGTGCCCGTAGCCATAGTAGTGGGCCTGGGGGGATGAGCAGGGCTTCGGCTGACATGGTCCCCCTGTGGACTGCTGTAGTTGGGTTGGTCACGTGACCCACCGTGCCTGGACGCGCGAGGCCCGTGCATGCTGGTTTGCCCCCTGCCTCCCCTTATTATCGTTGGCCGAATGCCTCCCGTGATGTAGAGGCCCCAGGGGAATCTGGGGCCCCATCGCTCGCCCCCCCTGTAGTGGCGTGGCCCCTAGGTGAGTGGGCGGGTTCCGACTGCCCTCCTTCGGCCTGTGTGGTGCTGCCGGGAGGGCCTGCTGCTGAGCGTGGGCCCCAAACTTACCACCGATACTTGCCTGATCTGGTCTGACTGCTCCTCTTCTTCCCGTGGAACCGACAGCCGTCTGCGTCCTCTTCCGACTCGAGCCGACGTGGTGCTCCTCTCCTGCGACTGGTCCCCGCGATGTCCTGCTCCCGATAAAGAGTCGCGCTGAATACCCGGACTGAGCCTCTGCGGTGGACGAATCCTCCTCGCTGGACGTCTTCTCACCGTCGGATCCTCGACACCACGAAGAAGATCCTGGAGCTGGTCCTGGAGCCACGAAGATCCGTGCTGTTTCGCCGCCTCCCGGAACTCTCTCGCCACGCGGTCCACGCTCGTCTCCATGATGCGTCCTGCTGCTTCCACGTCCCGACGCCGACTGATAAGTATCCTGTGGCTCAGCCTCTTCTGCCGCTCCCGGGGAGAACCGATCAGCCAATCCCTGCACACCATAGAGAAAGGGGGCGGGGAGTGGCCCTCTCCTAAGCCCCGTCATGCCCTGCTTCCCTATTTGGATCATTGGGCCCCATGACTCTGACCCTCAATCATATTCATTCTACTCATACTACTATTCGCTTTTATTTGGAATAGGCTGCTTAAATGATGGCTGATTGTGAACAGGCAAGTTCACATCATAAGAGAGTTTCAGCTATCAGCAAACACATCGGGGCAGATTTATTAGTGGTCGAGTTTCTAAAAACTCCCATCAATTCCCATGAACTCGAAATTCAGAAAAAAAAACAACCAATAGAAATTTATTAACAAAACAGATGGGTGAATAGGATCAAGCTGCAAATTCGATTCGAGGTTTTTTCACCAAAAAAAATGTTTTTTTCAAAAGCCCACCAAATGTCTCCAAATTGATTGTAGGAGGTCCCCCTTAGGCTAAAACAGCAATTTAGCAGGTTTTTAGATGGAAAATTCAAATTCGTAAAGGAACAGTACTTCATTTTCAAAAATTCCCTAGTCGACTTACACTAAAATAAACTCAAAATTCGAATTTAAAAATTCGAATTTTCAATTTGACCCTTGATAAATCTGCCCCATCATATTAAAACATAATGGCAATTTTAGCCAAGTAAAATTTCAAGGTTTCAAAAACATTAAATTAGGAGTTAGGGGAGGAGATTTAAATAAAATCATAGACCAGAGAGATGTATATTGGATATTTACATTGAAAACCCATTATCCCCACGGGACTGGGAGGTATCCTGCTTCTTTTAGTTGCATACAACCAACTGTTTAACAAATTGTTTTAATTAATAGAAATCCGAAATTACATTTAAATTTCCCAGATAGCAGTGTTGAACAAAGTAAGTATTGACTTGCGACAGATTTGATATGTATTATGCAAATTTTATTATATGGTTGTTTTTAATCAGTATATAAGGCATTGAGCACTTGCTAAACTCCACCTCTAATGAAGTGCCAGAGCAAGGCATGAAACGCATCAGATGACCACACATGCCATAGTCTCTAGGAGATAAGTCTCATGAACGGATATCTGTATGTTTTTAATATAAGCTTGGCAATAAAGTATTTTTTTTTAATTTCACCCATGGCTTGGGAAATCCCCCGTCTACCTCTTGTTCTACTAAACTAAACCTGCACCAAGTAAATGCAGTTGCTAAATGTTCTTCTCAGATCAGTGCACCTCTGACCTGGCGTCCATTCTGCCATTTTCCTCTTCTTCCTAATACGTCTCTGTACTGAATGAAGGTTTGTGTACTCACTGTATTTAAACCACCGTCGAATTCCTGTACTGCTCGTGCACCCACCCCGGTCAACACAGAGGAACACAGGGCAGAAAAGATAAGTACCAGTAGCACACTCTGCACAATAAACCACAGGCTGGTGCATTACTTAAATAAGAGGCGCAGCAGCCCAGGGTCTCCACTAAGGGCTTCAAAGCCTAACAAACTGGCACCCCGCTGTGAGTTTAGATTGTGTTGGCCTTTAAATTAGTTTATGGCAGTGTAGTACTAACACTCATTTACCTGTCTGATCCTACTCTTCTCCAGCACACTGAACTGAAATGGGGTAATGGGCCAAACATTTGGCATTAAATAAGATATTTATCCAGAACTGCACAAAATACCCCTGCAATATCAGCCCTGCCCCCAATTACTATGCAACATTGGCCCTGCCCCCCAATTACTCTGCAAAATCGGCCCTGCCCCCCAATTACTCTGCAATATCAGCCCTGCCCCAATTACCCTGCAATATTAACCTTGTCCCCCAATAACTCTGAAATATCATCCCTGCCCCGCTAATTTCTCTGCAATATCAGTCCTGCCCCCCAATTACCCTGCAATATCATCCCTGCCCCCAACTACCCTACAATATCAGCCCTGCCCCCCAATTACCCTGCAATATCATCCCTGCCCCCAATTACGCTGCAATATCGGCCCTACCCCCAATTACCTTGCCAAGTGCACAGAATGTATGCCTCTTACTCCTTACCGCCTGTGTGCTTCTGAGTTACAGCAGGTGCTAATGAGATACAACTTGGATATTACTGAGTTACTACTGGGGTACTACTGAGATATAACTGGGATACTACTGAGATACAACTGGGGTACTACTGAGATATAACTGGGATTCTACTGAGATACAACTGAGTTACAATGGGGGTACTACTGAGATACAACTAGGGTACTACTGAAATAAAGTATTGTACTACTGAGATATAACTGCGGCATTACTGAGTTACAGAGCGGGGGTTAATGAGATACAAATGGGGTACTAATGAGATGTAACGGGGTACGCCTGAGTTAGAGCAAAGGGTATGGGACAGCACTGAAAATGTTGGATTACAAGGAACAGTACTATGTTTTAATATCCACTTTATTCCATCCATGCAAAGGCACAAGGCTGCAGGATGAGTTATACAGGGAACTCTGAGAATCATGTACTATAAGGGATAATGTACCCCCTATTATAAATGATAAGGATATTAAGAGTTACTAAGCGGTAATATGACCATATAAAGGCCTATGTCCTGCTGTGGTATATGGTTGCAGAACCCCTCAGTGACTTCTAATATCCTTATCATTTACAGTAGGGGGTACATTATCCCTTATAATACATAAGTGATACTCAGAGTTCCCTGTTTAACTCAGCCTGCAGCCTTGTGCCTTTATATGGTCACAGAACCCCTCAGTGACTTCTAATATCCTTATCATTTACAGTAGGGGGTACATTATATACTTATAATACATGAGTGATACTCAGAGTTCCCTGTATAACTCAGCCTGCAGCCTTATATAGTCACAGAACAACCCCCTAGTGACTTCTAATAAGGGGTACACTATCCCTTATAATCAATTTAAAAATAGAATTTTAAAGTTTAACGTTAATGTCTCTGGGGTTTCAGTCTGGCAGCTCAGTGATCCAGGAGCATCTGAACTGTTACAATTTGCTACATTTAGTTGATACAATTAGTTAAAAATGTTATTAGCAGTAAATGGGGAATATTAGCAACTATCGTATCAATTCAATTCACCTTCCTCTGGATCAGCTAACAGATCAGTTTGGCTACACACACATTTTGTGTTGATGGTTGAATGTTTTTTCTCAACCTCATCTACTGTAATATTGTGTTTCTTGGAAACTGCGATAAAATGACAGCTACTGTTTTTTTGCAAAATATATCTGCATTGTACTTTCTAAGTGTAAGATCTCCCATAAATGACAGTTAACATATTCCTTGTGTTTTATGTGAATGTATACTAATAAACATGCTTTAATGTTAAATAACCTAATCAATAGCCCTGATTTTCAGTAATGTGGTTGAACTTGGGCTTTGTCGATGTCAAGTGAAAAATGACTTCTTACTTAACAGTGCAGCGTGTTTTTAGTAGTTCTTTACTCAGCCCATGTTCAGTATGGGACAGATTTCAGTTGTAGGGCATTTTTAGACAAAAATCCTCCCCGTGTGCTCAGACAGGTGAATTACAACTTTTGCTAATGCTTATGATATGGGGCTGAATAAGCTGTTCCTCCACCAGTGAGAAAATCTGGTGAAAAAAATGTTGATTTAACATTAGACTTTGCCTACGCAAACAAAAAAAATCACCCTCTGGCTATGCTTATATTACATGAGTTCCCTGTATCTCAGCATGCAGCCTTGTGTCTTTATATGGTCACAGAACCCCTCAGTGGGGCTCATTTATAAACACTGGGCAAATGTGCACCTGAGCAGTAACCCATGGCAACCAATCAGATGATTGCTTTTAGTGATCAACCTGCAGCTGACTGAAAAAAGCTAATCACTGATTGGTTGCTATGGGTTACTGCCCAGGTGCAAATTTGCCCAGTGTTTATAAAGGAGCCTCAGTGTGATTTCTAATATCCTTATAATTTACAGTAGGGGCACATTATCCCTTATAATACATGAGTGATACTCCTCAGTGACACCACATCCTCATAAATATGTGGTTACCATGGCAACCTCACTTGTATACCTCAGCCTGCAGCTTTTTGACCTTATATGGTCATGGAAGCTTCTTTTTGTCCATATGTGGTCACAAAACCTGTCAGTAACACCATGCCCTCATTAGTATGTGGTTACCATGGCAACCTCACTGTGACATCATCAATTGTGTAACTCAGCCTGCAGCTTTTTACCTTTTATGGTCATGGAACGTTCTTTTATCCATATATGGTCACAGAACCTGTCAGTGACATCAAGCCCTCATTACTATGTGGTCGCCGTGGCAACCTCGTGAACAGAGGTTGACAGAGGGAGACAGTGAGGTGCAGAGTTCATTTCGAAGTTGACCTTGCATCAAGCAACATCTACTTACGAGAGCTCTACAATTTTTTCTAAAAACAATGCATTTCCAACCTTTCATTGTTTTTCTTGTTTTATTACAACAATTTCTATTTTCCTCTGATCGTTCATCACTGACCCAGACAGAAATCCTGGTACCAGATGAATTTATATTCGAAGATGAAGAAGACACCGTTGGAGAGACCTACCTGTTGAGTTCATTTATTGTGATGGTGTTTCTATTGGCAGTTGCCATTGGCTGGACTGTTGGCCATTATTGGAGACACCCCCACAGGAGGAGGATGGGTTGGGCCCATCTTTTTACATCCATGATCTTCACGGCACTTATACTTATGACCCATCATGCATCACTGGAGTTCCATTCAGGAAGCCCAGCCTATGAAGATATACATAATGATGATGCGGAGGAGACTAAGAAGAACGTTTTATTCTATCTCTTTGTTCTCCTCATTTTTATCTGTGGATTAGTCATTGACTGGTATTTCAGTTACACCAGCCAGACCAGCCAAAGGAAGCTTCTAAAAGCGAGGCTCACTGAAGGCTTACTGGGAGAAGATGAACTAGAACGATGTCTTCCACAGAAAAGTCTCAGAATATTTACTGCCACCTGGAATATGAGTGGGAAAAAGGATCTTCCAGACAGACTGGATGATTTCCTATTTCCTTCGGGCACCAAATCTGCACAAGACCTGTATGTAATTGGGGTGCAAGAAGGTTGCCCCTACAGGCAAGAATGGGAGTACCGTCTGCAGCGAACACTCGGTCACCGTTATGTCTTGCTCCACTCAGCAGCTCATGGTGTCCTGTACCTATCGATGTTTATCAGACGAGATCTTGTGTGGTTCTGTTCCGAAGTTGAAGGCGCAGCCGTCACCACCAGACTATTCCCGATGATCAAGACTAAAGGGGCTCTGGCTGCTTCATTCACATTCTTTGGGACCTCTTTCCTCTTCATTAATGCCCACTTTGCAGCAGGAGATTCCAAAGTGAAGAAAAGGATACAGAACTACCAAAAGATCATTAAAGACCTGCGGCTCCCTAAGGATGTTCCTGACACGGACCCCATTTACTCCGATCCTGATGACGTAACCAGCCGCTTTGATGAGGTCTTCTGGTTCGGCGACTTCAATTTCCGTTTGAGCAAGAGTCGGAATGAAGTTGATTCCATCCTAGTGAATGTTCCAGACAACGACATGAGGACCCTCCTGCAGCATGACCAGCTGTCTGCAGAGATGAATAAAGGTTCATTGTTCAAAGGATTTAAGGAAGGCAAAATACATTTCCGGCCCACATACAAATTTAATATTGGATCTGATGTCTATGACACCAGCAAGAAACAGAGGACGCCTTCTTACACTGACCGAGTGATGTACAAGAGCAGGCATGAGGACGACATCCGTGTTCTGAAATATGACTCTTGCCCTCTTATGACACAATCGGACCACAAACCTGTTTTTGGGCTATTCAGAGTGTGGATAAGACCCGGGTCCAATGATATCCTTTGAAGAGATAAGAGATGAGATCCTTTGGCCGCCAGGCAGAACTAAACAAAATCAAATAAAAAAAATACAAAAAAACAAAACTAAGCAAAAAAAATACAAAAAAGTTATTGAAAATACAAAAAATACAAAAAAATATAAAAAAAATACAAAAAACACAAAAAAACACAAAAAATACAAAGTTCATTGAGTGCAAACATTGATATGCAATTAATCAAAAAAACTAAGCAAAAAAATACAAAACAAAAAAATACAAAAAAATACAGAAAAAACACAAAGTGCATTGAGTGCAAACACAGTGACTCACAAATGTTTCTATGGAATGGTGTGGTACCCGTGGGACTGGCTCTGGAAGGAGTGGGGGGCTGCAGGACCAACCAAAGCTGGACTGCGGCAGAGCAAAAAACTGTGATGTGGGGGCAAAATAGTTTTAATCCTAGGAGCATCTCATGCGGCTGTATCCCGTCTGCAGTATCCGAAACAGACAGCACTAGATATACACAATTAGCTACTATGGGGCAAATTCCATTGGCCATGTACTATGCAAAAATTGGAGCTTATGCTGTTTCCCAGCAGTCCCAATCTGCTCCCCTGGAAATTCCAACAACTTTAAATGTTGGGAAAATTATCATTAAGATGTAGGGACCCGAGGGGGTTAATTCCCTACAGAGCACATGTTGAAATCCCCTGTAGACTGAGCTATGGGGGTTTCCATGGGGCTGGACAATGCCCTTGTGCTAGTGCAGTATGGCAGATATCGTAGGATACCACAAGGTGTCGCTGCTGTACCACTTTACTATAAAAGGGAGAGCCATGTGCTCAGACAGTTAAGTTTTGGTCTTGCTACTGACTGTTATTTCACTGAGGAGAAAGTGAATCTAAACTGGCAAAATGTAGGCTAACGTGGAGTTCGATAGGCCTGCCAAGGCTGAGGCAGGATCCTCCAATGCCATCTGAGTGAATCCCCAGGGTGCGTGATACCAGGGGAGGGTAGAAAAAGAGAGGATCCAGCAATATTCCATTTGTGACACAGGCTTTGTTTATGCCTGCCACGAGGGAGCCAATACTAAATCCAGAGGGAGAGATATTTGGGCTGCTAGTGCTACTTAGGACCTATTGTACTCATCGGGGATAAGGGACTGAGACTTTGATTCTGTCAATGGAGTAGTGCGGGATTTTGAGACATGAAGCGACAATTTTAAAATACATAAAATGACTGTGATGCACATTTACATAGTAGCTAAATTTGAAAAAAGACACTAATCAATCAAATTCAAGCTTATTGACCATGTAAAACCTACTACACTAGTGGGTTTAATCTACAGAACCGAGGGGGGGGGGACATCTGAATTGGAAAAGAATTCCTTCCTGACTCTAAAAAGCAAAAGGACTACACGGAACTAGGAACTACATCCACTGTCTACAGCCTAAGAAAGGGGAAAATTACATAGCAGTCCTCAGATAGCGCAAGAATTTCATAGATATTATACGGAATTATACCAAATACAGAACTCCACCTTCATGGATGGCCTGTCTCACACTGAAGCGATTGTACTCTGGCCTGTGTATGCGCAGTACAAGTCCTGTGCACATTGACACCCGTCGTTTTACTTACTCTTTAATTTACACTTTCTTTATATAAAGTTGATGTTTTCATAAAAGCAAAGTTTGTGTTGAATATTATTCCTAAAGGGCCAACTGCAGGTGTATTCCCAGATCCCATTAGGTGGAGGCACTGCCAGAGAGGAGTTTCCCAGTACCTTTCACTTAGCAAAGGGGACTCAGGACCTGCATTAGTAAGAATTATGTGATGTACAACCTTGGCACCAGGGGGGTGGGCAAAAAGGGGTTACAAAAAGTTATTGTCATGATCCTGCTGTGCGGAGCAGGCACATCTATGAACACTGGTGGAAATATTTTTCTAAGAATGCAATTGAAACAATGTATTTGCATCTAAAAGAACATATACTGATATGACAAGGTGTCTGACTTCAGAACTATTCATAAGGAAAATAAATGATGCTGAATGTATGACTCGTGATTGGATAATCTACTCCCCCTCCACAGGACAGGAACTAAATTCTGTGTGCTGTGTAAACTCTCTACCACTTTGTCTCATGCCCTTGCAACATCAGTTTTTAAGCGGCAAATGCTACTGCAAAGTTAAGGGAGCGTGACAATTGCCCTGACCATCTCCGTTGTGTATCAGATTCACACAAAGAGCAAACCCTGAAGGTCCAATAGACTGGGCTCTTCTTCAACAACAAGTTCATGAGCAGAACTACTGGCTGGAGGTTTAGGAAGGGAAGCTGAAAAAGTTCCTTGAAGAACATACTGTAGCTCTACCATTCAGGGGAACAGATCTCAGTCATGTTGACCAGATTAGAAATTGTATTACCTGTGGAACAGTCACTCAGATTTGTGCTGTCTTTCCTGTCTCTATTAAAAATTAATATTCATAATTGCCGAGGCCAAAGCTATAATAATGCCAGCAATATGTCTGCTCCATACAATGGATTGCAAGCTAGAATTCCTGCAATCAGTTGGCCTATTATGGGCCTTGTTCTGCACCTTCACTTCATTTAGTGGGGACGAGTGCTGCAGAATCCTGTCTTACAGCAGCGGCATTTTTTAACTTATTCAATCGCGTCTATGTTTTTTTTTGTTATCCACTCATCGATGGCACATGCTTAAAAATGAGCTTTGCAAAGCACCTGGAAATCTTTCTGTAAAAAGTCTCTGTGGCACAAGATGGGCTGCTCGATAATAGGTTTCCAGGATATGAAAAATGCCCTCAGAGAAATCTCATCTTCTGATCAACAAGTAAGAGTCCAACATGAGGCAAAGACAAGTCCTTGTTGGTGAAACTCAATCACTTTGAAACAGCCATTCTTCTTGTGGTGGGGGGAAAAAGCCCAGAAAGGCAACAAGTAAAACTTTGCACAAGACCAAACATTGCCTTTCAGAAGTAGTCACACTTTATAAATCACTGATTGAATATGTGCGAAAAGTTGAGGATTCGTGTGACACATATGAAGTAGAAGCCAGAGAGCTGACTACAGACATGAATATGCAGGAGAAGGCAAAAGTAAAAAAAATAAATCATTTGCTGGGGAATCAGGGGCGGACTGGGGGGCCCGGGGCCCACCAGGACTGCTGTGCAGGGCCACCACTACCTACTGTTATGCGAAGCGCCGATCTCCCAAAAACTGTTTGGGAGAGGGGGTCTGGCCAACACTGTGGGGAATCACAAAGTGATGATAATCAACATCCGTCAGCAAGAACAAGATTTGTCGCTGACACATTCTATGTGCTGACAGAGTCTCTTATGGCAGAGTTTAAAAGAAGGAATCGGGGCTAAGAATGTTCCAATAACCATTCTGACATCCCGAATATAAACTTGCCAAAATCAACTTAGACAGTTACGCAGCTCTGCACACAAATGGCACAAACACTACGTTGAGGAGCTCAAAGTCTCTTTTACAGAAGAATTATCAAAATTTTCTGAATTAATACCTGAGGAATCCACAGAGAGCACAATGGCAATAAGGCTATATTTTTATGGGACTTGCAGAAAAAAAATCCAAATACTGAAACCCTGCTACGTATTTTTTATGCCTGTAACCTCACTTTCCCAACAGTGTTGCTAATACACTTTCAGAAGAACTATGCATATTAGGTATAAAGCACTACTGTTGCTACTAATTTTTCAGTGGTTGGAGGTGGGGCCCCCAAAAGCACTACCCTGCCTTGGGCCCTGTTTAGTCTTAATCTGGCTCTAAATTGCTTTTGCTAGGACAGTTATAACCAGTGTCTGACATATGTAAGGTTCTACAGGGCTTTCCATTTCAGGACCCAAAAAAAACACAGAGGACTTTATATTGGAGGGACTAAATACATGTTTTCTTTCCCAACGAATGCCATAAAACGCTCATACAGGCGCTGTAAAGGAACCAAACGCAATGATTCCTAAAACAAAGTTGAGCAAAACAAGACAGCCTAGTTATTGTTTATTACTGCTATTTTGAGACATGAAGTGACAAATTTAAAATATAGAAAATGACTGCGATGCACATTTACATAGTAGCTGGGTTTGAAAAAAGACACTAATCGATCAAATTCAAGCTTATTGACCATGTAAAACCTACTATACTAGATGGTTTAATCTACAGAACTGAGGTGGGGGGCATCTGAATTGTCTCCAATTTGCTTTATAGGGCTCTTCCTGACTCTAAAAAGCAAAAGGACTACATGGAAAAGGTCATCACAAGAATGAGGCACCGCTTCTATCAACACAGAGACAAATGGTAGACTTTTAGCTTGCCTTTTAAGATCAAGGTTAACTAGGAACTACATCCACTGTCTACAGCCTAAGAAAGGGGGAAACTACATAGCAGTCCTCAGATAGCATAAGAATTTCATAGATATTATACAGAATTATACCAAATACAGAACTCCACCTCAATAGATGGCCTGTCTCACACTGAAGTGATTATTAAGTATCTCGATACTCTCCCACTACATCAACTGTCTGCAGCGCAACAACAGGCCTTGGAAGCAGATATCACCATATAGGAAGTTTCTCAGGCAATCAGCGAGTCTCCGGCAAAATCCCAGGCCCAGATAGCTACACTTCTAGATATTATAAAGAATGCTCAGCAATACTCATACCCTATATGACAAAAGCATTTAATGCTCTGCAAAAGAATGCTCAGTTTTTACACCATTCTTTAGAAGCTCACATGTCTCTACTCCTGAAGGCAAACAAAAACCCAGAAGATCCAGGGGGTATAGGCCTATCTCATTAATAAATGTCAATATGAAATAGCTAAAATTGTAGCTTCCAGAATACAAGCAGTCCTTGGCAATTTGCTATTGTCAACAGATGCCAAAAAGGCCTTTGACAGTGGCAGCTGGGCTTATATGTTTAACTGTGTGGCAAGATTTGGGTTTGGGGAAGATGTCTAGCCCAAGATCTTGTTCTCAAGCCCTTAAAAAGGGCAGTTGTTTCCTGTCACCACCTGATCCTTGCATGTCGTATAACATGGATATCAGGGTCAGGGTGAATGGGGTACTTTTGGATTATATTGAGATTAAGAATGGCACCAGCAGAGGCTGCCCCCTCTCGCCCACACTGTTTGTTTTGGCCCTTGAACCCCTCCTTATAAATATCCTCCAACACCCAGATATCTCTGGGGTTACTAATAGACAGAGACAATATAAAGTAGCCGCCTATGCGGATGATTTATTATTTTTTCTAACGAATATGCTCATTACGATTCCAAATTTGAACAAATTATTTGATACATTTGGAAGAACAACTTAAAGTTAATTATGATGAACCCATGGCCCTGAATGTTCCTCTCCCTTCAAACACAATACAAGGACTCTTCCAAAATTTCCCATACAGCTGGGCAAATAGACAATTCACTTACTTAGGGATACTCATAACTAAAGACTATGACGAATGGGTAGAGGTGAACTGCAAAACATATAAAAAACATATGTCCTGGCTAGGTAGAATTAATGTCATAAAAATGAATATTATGCCACGTCTTCTATTCTTATTTCAATGTATTCCACTCTCTTATTCCGACAAATGGCTAAAAACTTTTCTAAAAACCTCTATAATCAGATTTATTTGAAAGAGTCAACCTCCAAGAATTAAAACCACCATGTTATTTAGATGTAAGATAGAAGGAGGCTTAGCACTAACAGATTGCTCAAGATATCTAAAAGCTGCAATACTTGCCAGGATGATTGACTGGTCCCACCATTTAGATAATAAGGATTGGGTGGAAATCAAACAACAATCCACAGCCACACAGTTGATACTCCTACCCTGGATAGATAAGGTCCACCAGAGGATACTATATGACTCTCACCCAACTTTTCCTTCCCCACTCACCCCCATCACCAACAACCCGGCATTTCCCTCGGCACTTAATCCAAATGCCTTCAAAAAATGGCTAGTAGATGGCCGTCTACAATTTATCCACATAATGGGAAATAATCAACTTGCCGAGTTAGTGGCATTCAGACAGGCTACACCCAACGAAACCATTCCAGATTTTCAATACTATCAGCTCAGACACTATTACAGATATATCGGAGTCAGTAATATCATAGGGAGACATCTAAGCCCATTTTGAAAGCATATGGCATAGTGATATACCCCTGAAAAGGGCAATATCCATGTTATACAACATGCAAGGATCAGGTGGTGACAGGAAACAACTGCCCTTATAAGGGCTTGGGAACAAGATCTTGGGCTAGACATCTCAGAGGAAAGTCATAAAAGGGGTATTACCCATTTACTATTCAGCTCTAGGTGCTGCAAGATTCAAGAACTAAACTATAAGTTACTGAGTAGATGGTATTACACTCCACATAATCTGAAACTGGTTTATCCAGCGGCGAGTAATGTATACTGGAGATGCAAAGCTGAGACCAGCACACTCCATATTTTCTGGGAATGTCCCCATCTTCGAACTACTGGTCTACAATTCTCCAGATGTGCTCACAGATATTAGGTCGAATGGTACCCAATTCTCTGGCTTGGGTCCTTTTGATTTTGGAGGGGGACTCCACAGAGAGTGTTCTCAATATTACTCTAGAGGCATTTATTAAACACAGCAAAGTTCTTATTCCCAGACTAAAGAAATCTACTACTGCCCTCAAGCCTAGGGAATGGATAGATAAGGTGAATAAAATTGCAAAAATGAAAGAACTTTCCTCACTCACAGAAAAACAACACTCTAATTATAGGGACACATGGATGCATTGGTTTATGTTTAGAGATACCACTGAATACAAACAATATATGAGTTCCTAGGAATAACTTGGGCTAGAGGAAAACATAATTATGCCTCTTTATAGGTCCCTGGTAAGGCCTCATCTGGAGTATGCAGTGCAGTTTTGGACTCCAGTCCTTAAGAGGGATATAAATGAGCTGGAGAGAGTGCAGAGACTAAGTGCAACTAAACTGGTTAGAGGGATGGAAGACTTAAATTATGAGGGTAGACTGTCAAGGTTGGGGTTGTTTTCTCTGGAAAAAAGGCGCTTGCGAGGGGACATGATTACACTTTACAAGTACATTAGAGGACATTATAGACAAATAACAGGGGACCTTTTTACCCATAAAGTGGATCACCGTACCAGAGGCCTCCCCTTTAGACTAGAAGAAAAGAACTTTCATTTGAAGCAACGTAGGGGGTTCTTCACAGTCAGGACAGTGAGGTTGTGGAATGCACTGCTGGGTGATGTGATGGAGGATTTCTTGGACAGACATAAATCAAAGGCTATTGTGATACTAAACTCTATAGTTAATATAGATATGGATATATATAATTTATGTGAAAGTAGTGAGGGGTGTGTGTATGGATGCTGGGTTTATCGTTTGGAAGGGTTGAACTTGATGGACTTTGTCTTTTTTCACCCCGAATTAACTATGTAACTGAAGGAGCATGCTACTGAATGTTTCCCAACTGTTTATTGAAGAAGGTTCTTTAAACATGATAGTAATAGATCTTTATTTTAAGTTACATTACATAAATGTCTTAAAGCAGGAGTGTCCAAACTTTTTGCAACGAGGGCCAGATTTGGTGAGGTGAAAATGTGTGGGGGCCGACCATCCAGCCTGACATTCTTTGAACCATTAACATCATTTAACTCATTTAAACAAGGAATCAAGTAGCTGTAGCAGTAATTTTTGGTCACATCAGTGAAATGATCTGCCACTTGGTCTATACTGTTGCTTGTGTGCTGAAGCGCAGGTCCAGACTGAGAATTAAAATAGGCCCTGGCGTTTCAGGTACACAGAGGCCCAATCAGCCCCCACCAGCCCACTAAATACTGACTTTCTATGGCACCTTATAGCAGTTCCTCTGGCATTTGCCAGAACCCACAGGTTGCCAGTCCGGGCCCAGCAATAGACATGTACTGGCACATAGTGACGTGCCACTCTAACATACTTTTTTTAGTTTACTGTACTGGCACGTCAGTATGTCTATTGCACCTTCAGCCCTAAAGAAGTATGTGAGAGCGACGCGTCACTCCCTGCCCATTACGTGTCTATTACTAACACCTTCAGCACACAGGCAGCACAGCAGTATAGACCAAGTGGCAGATCATTTCACTAATGTGCCCAAATATTACTGCTACGCAATTCCTGATCGCACTGTGCTGGGGGGGCCTCATTATTATTAATTTCATGATGGAGGCTTAGGGCCGCTGTAAATTTGAAAATGAGCCGCAATTGGCCTCCGGGCCTGACTTTGGACATGCCTGTCTTAAAGGAATCCTTTACTAACATGACATATATTGATGGTCTCATATGCATTGTTTAATCAGAGATGTGCAATGTATGCAACTTGTGCTATGTATTATTGCCCCCTCCCCCCCATTTTCTCTTCTGTACCCCTCCCCTATATACAGTAACTATCTGAATGCCTGATAAAAATCCATTATACAGAAAATAAAAAGCAAAAGGACTGTCCTTGACTTAACATTTTTGTAAGGTTATCTGTGGGGTAGCAGGGACATACGCTGATCCCTTTTGTGCGCACTTCTTCCTCCAGTGCAAAGTCATGTGACGTTATTATGCTTGGCGTGAGATTCAATTCTTTGAAGGCGCCTGTTTCCTTTTACCATGGCCCAATGTACGTCCATTGTAGATAGTTCCTGGGTGCACTCTTTGTCTAATTTACTGTTCTTGACCTTTACCTCTCCATTGCTGTTTCTCTGCCTGAACCGACCATTGCCTGTTTACTGATTATACTTCTGGATCCAGTTTCTGTGATTGGATATTTAACCCAGCCTGTTTCATTGACTCCGCTCAAGCTCTTTCCCCGTTACTCCTGTCACATATGCCATCCCCTTGCCTGCCCAGAACCCTCACCTTGGTACTCTCACTTTTAACCCTCACCTTGGTACTCTCACTTTAAGATATCCAAATATCAAAGGGCTCCTCCCAACATGAAAGGCGCTGTTACTGTATATGCAGAAGCATGGGCTGTGAATGGAACCTTGGCATCTGTTCTGGGTTCTGGGATCTGGGATAACGAATGTGACAATTGTATTAGGAGTTTATTTAAGTAACTTAGGGCCAATTCACAAAAGAACAAAAAAAGTGAGTGTTATTTATAGCATGCCTTAAAAATAACATCACTTCTTAAATTTTTAGAATTAACAATTGATTCACTAAAAGTTCACTTGTCTGACTTAAGAAACAATTTTTTTTGTTCATTTTCAGTGAATTATGTGCAGTATTTTATAGCATGCGTTATTTTGTGCATTACTTTAAGCCTTTTGATATTGTCACATGTTATTAGTGCAATCTATAGTACCTAAGATATTCGGGATGCCAATGACAGTAGAAAGTAGAAGTCTCTTTTTACAGTATTCCAGTCAGGGTCGCCATTAGAAATTACGGGGCCCCGTAAAACAAAATTTTCGGGGCCCCTGGGCCCCGCCCACACTAGCTCCCAAGCCCCACCCCCAGATCCCGCCCACTCCACCCAAGCCCCACTCCATCCCGCTGAAAGACCACACAGACATCAGCGCTAAAAAAGTAACCTCCCCCACACACAAGTTATAAAAAGCTATTGATGTTCAGGGCCCCCTTATAAGTTAAAAAAAAAAAACATTGGTGCCAGGGCCTCCCTTACAAGTTAGAAAAAATTGGGGCCTCAAAATTTTTTTTTTAAAAAAACATTGGTGGCAGGGGCCTATGGAATATTAAAATAATTCATTGGTGGCCAGGGGATTAAAAAAAAAAAAACGCACATTGGTGTTCAGTAGAATTGAACTCGTGGCTTCAGGACTCCAACTCCTTTCGTGACTTCAGGTCTTTTCGCCACTTCAGGACTTCAATTTTGGCTGTTTTCATGACTTCGGGTCTTTTCGGCACTTCGGGGCTTCGGCTTTGGCTATTTTCGTGACTTCGGGTCTATGTCTACTAGTGCATGCGAAAATACTTTGATGAACCGTTCCTTAAATAATGTTCCTTAAATAACGCACGAAACTGTTCATTAAGGAATAACAACTTTTTGTGCTAAACAGGCATCAGCCCATTTCTTGGCCCTTTATTTCCAACAAGCCTTCATTTATTTCAAACAGCACCAGCAAGGCCGGGTGTCACATTGTTTCCTAGAGTTTCCCACCTGTTTTGACATGGTCAATTATTGTTTTCCAGAGTTGCATCTGAGAACTGTCATACACAAATGGTTATACCACTTCATTAAATAATTTACACATGAATGCAAAACAATCAATGTGAAGGAGTTGGGGAACTGCAAAACTAAACTAACGTGGTCAAGCGTAGATTAAATCAGTTAGCAGTGATTGCAGTGATTATAACGCTATGCAGACACAGCACAGTTTATTGAACTAAAGAGGTTGTTATTAAAACCAGCACTATCATTACAATTGAAATCTGAGCAGTTTCTCACAGAGTAAAGCATAATTGTTCTGAAAAAATATCTGGATTAGATACATTGACATAAAGAATCTCCTTTAACAGAAGAACATGGAAAAGTCCATGAAGAAGATTTGCAAACATATATTGAAGCCGTATACAGTTATGGGATCCATTATCCGGAAACCTGTTATCCACAAAGTTATGAATTACAGGAAGCCTATCTCCCATAGACTCCATTTTGATCAAATATTTGTTTTTAATTATTTATTTTTATTTGTAATAATAATACAGTACCTTGTAATTAAACTAAGTACTTGCTTTCAACCAAGATATACTGTAGTAGATACTTATTGAAGGAACAATAATCCTATTGGGTAGTAGGGATGTAGCGAACGTCGGAAAAAAAGTTCGCGAACATATTCGCGAACTTGCGCAAAAATTCGAGCGGTTCACGAACGGTTCGCGAACCCCATAGACTTCAATGGGAAGGCGAACTTTAACATCTAAAAAAGACATTTCTGGCCAGAAAAATGATTTTAAAGTTGTTTAAAGGGTGCAACGACCTGGACAGTGGCATGCCAGAGGGGGATCAAGGGCAAAAATGTATCTGAAAAATCTGCCTGTGTGTGCTTGGAAGAGATAGTGTAGGGGGAGAGCTGTTAGTGATTTCAGGGACAGATGATAGTAAGTTTGCTGGCTAGTAATCTGCTTGATACTGCTCTGTATTGGAGGGACAGAAGTCTGCAGGGATTTGAGGGACATTTTAGCTTAGGTAGCTTTGCTGGCTAGTAATCTACTGTTCTCTTTAAACAACTGCCATACGTTGACCTTGTAGGCATTGTTTGCCCAGTTTTTTTGGACGCAGCCACTGAAGCACAGTTGCCAGAAAAAATATGCCATATAAATGCTGAAAATAGTCATTTTTCGCCATACGTTGACCTTGTAGACATTGTTTGCCCAGTTTTTTTGGACGCAGCCACTGAAGCACAGTTGCCAGAAAAAATATGCCATATAAATGCTGAAAATAGTAATTTTTCGCCATACGTTGACCTTGTAGACATTGTTTGCCCAGTTTTTTTGGACGCAGCCACTGAAGCACAGTTGCCAGAAAAAATATGCCATATAAATGCTGAAAATAGTCATTTTTTGCCATACGTTGACCTTGTAGGCATTGTTTGCCCAGTTTTTTTGGTCGCAGCCACTGAAGCACAGTTGCCAGAAAAAATATGCCATATAAATGCTGAAAATAGTCATTTTTTGCCATATACGTTGAGTCAACGTATGGCAAAAAATGACTATTTTCAGCATTTATATGGCATATTTTTTCTGGCCTCTGTGCTTCAGTGGCTGCGGCCAAAAAAAACTGGGCAAACAATGCCTACAAGGTCAACGTCGTTGACCTTGTAGGCATTGTTTGCCCAGTTTTTTTGGCCGCAGCCACTGAAGCACAGAGGCCAGAAAAAATATGCCATATAAATGCTGAAAATAGTCATTTTTTTGGTTGCAGCCACTGAAGCACAGAGGCCAGAAAAATTATGCCATATAAATGCAGAAAATATGCATTTTTTTGGTCGCAGCCACTGAAGCACAGTTGACAGAAAAATTATGCCATATAAATGCAGAAAATATAAATTTTTTTGGTTGCAGCCACTGAAGCACAGAGGCCAGAAAAATTATGCCATATAAATGCAGAAAATATGCATTTTTTTGGTCGCAGCCACTGAAGCACAGTTGACAGAAAAATTATGCCATATAAATGCAGAAAATATGCATTTTTTTGGTTGCAGCCACTGAAGCACAGAGGCCAGAAAAATTATGCCATATAAATGCAGAAAATATGCATTTTTTTGGACGCAGCCACTGAAGCACAGTTGCCAGAAAAAATATGCCATATAAATGCTGAAAATAGTCATTTTTCGCCATACGTTGACCTTGTAGACATTGTTTGCCCAGTTTTTTTGGTTGCAGCCACTGAAGCACAGAGGCCAGAAAAAATTAAACCAGTAGGGTTTGCACCCTAGTTTGTAACGGTGGCGGAGGGAGGAGGACGCTAAAGGACAGCTGTGTGTGGAGTCATGAGGCTTGAAGAGAAGGACAGCTGCATAGAAGTCAGAACAAGTCTTCAGGCGTGCAGTAACCCTCGGGGATCCACCGCTCATTCATTTTAATAAAGGTCAGGTAATCGACACTTTTGTGACCTAGGCGAGTTCTCTTCTCAGTTACAATCCCTCCTGCTGCACTGAAGGTCCTTTCTGAGAGCACACTTGAGGCTGGGCAAGACAAGAGGTTCATGGCAAATTGTGACAGCTCTGGCCACAGATCAAGCCTGCGCACCCAGTAGTCCAGGGGTTCATCGCTCCTCAGAGTGTCGATATCTGCAGTTAATGCCAGGTAGTCCGCTACCTGCCGGTCGAGGCGTTCTTTGAGGGTGGATCCAGAAGGGTTGTGGCGCTGCCTTGGACAGAAAAACATTTGCATGTCTGACGTTACAGACCGGCCAAAGGGCTTTGTCCTTGCAGGTGTGCTCGTGGCAGGATTACTGGCACCTCTGCCCCTGGAATGTTGATGAGTTCCTGAAGTGACATCACCCTTAAAAGCATTGTACAACATGTTTTGCAGGCTGGTTTGTAAATGCCGCATCTTTTCGGACTTGTGGTATGTTGGTAACATTTCTGACACTTTATGCTTGTACCGAGGGTCTAGTAGCGTTGCGACCCAGTACTGGTCCTTCTCCTTAAGCCTCTTGATACGGGGGTCCTTCAACAGGCATGACAGCATGAAAGACCCCATTCTCACAAGGTTGGATGCAGAGCTATCCATCTCCGCTTCCTTATTATCAAGGACTGCATCATCCACGGTCTCCTCCCCCCAGCCACGTACAAGACCAGGGGTCCCCAAAAGGTCACCACTAGCCCCTTGGGAAGCCTGCTCCTGTTGGTCCTCCTCCTCCTCCTCCACAAAGCCACCTTCCTCCTCTGACTCCACTTCTGGCACCTCTCCCTGCGTTGCAGCAGGTGCCTGGGTTCGTTCTGGTGATTCCGACCAGAAATCGTGCGCTTCCAGCTCCTCGTCACGCTGGTCTACAGCCTCATCTGTCACTCGTCGCACGGCACGCTCCAGGAAGAAAGCGAAGGGTATTAGGTCGCTGATGGTGCCTTCGGTGCGACTGACCATATTTGTCACCTCTTCAAAAGGTCGCATGAGCCTGCAGGCATCGCGCATAAGCACCCAGTAACGGGGGAAAAAAATCCCCAGCTCTGCAGATCCAGTCCTACCACCCAGTTCAAAAAGGTACTCGTTGACGGCCCTTTGTTGTTGCAGCAGACGTTCCAACATAAGGAGCGTTGAATTCCAGCGAGTCTGGCTGTCAGAAATCAAACGCCTGACTGGCATGTTGTAGCGCTGCTGAATGTCAGCAAGGCGTGCCATGGCTGTGTAGGAACGTCTGAAATGGGCTGACACCTTTCTGGACTGGGTGAGAACGTCCTGGAATCCTGGGTACTTGGAGACAAAACGTTGGACTATTAAATTTAACACATGTGCCATGCAGGGCACATGTGTTAAATTGCCCAGTCTCAACGCTGCCAACAGATTGCTTCCATTGTCACACACCACTTTTCCGATCTGCAGTTGGTGTGGGGTCAGCCACCGATCGGCCTGTGACTGCAGAGATGACAGGAGTACAGATCCGGTATGGTTTTTGCTTTCCAGGCACGTCATCCCCAAGACAGCGTGACAACGGCGTACCTGGCACGTCGAATAGCCTAGGGGGAGCTGGGGGTGCACAGGTGTGGAGGAGGAGAAGGAGGACCCAGCAGCAGAGTAAGAAGAAGAAGAGGAAGAAGACGAGGTAGAGAGCGATGGAGGAGTAGAGGTGGTGGCAGAACCGCGTGCAATCCGTGGCGGTGACACCAACTCCACTGTTGTTGTTGTTGAGCTACCCATTCCCTGCTTCCCAGCCATTACCAAGTTCACCCAGTGGGCAGTGTAGGTGACATACCTGCCCTGACCATGCTTGGAGGACCATGCGTCAGTAGTCATATGGACCTTTGGCCCAACACTAAGTGACAGAGATGCGGTAACTTGGCTCTGCACATGTTGGTACAGGTGTGGTATTCCCTTTTTAGAAAAAAAATTGCGGCTGGGTACCTTCCACTGCGGTGTCCCAATTGCTACAAATTTGCGGAAGGCCTCAGAGTCCACCAGCTGGTATGGTAAAAGCTGGTGGGCTAAGAGTGCAGACAAGCCAGCTGTCAGACGCCGGGCAAGGGGGTGACAGTCAGACATTGGCTTCTTACGCTCAAACATGGCCTTCACAGAAACTTGGCTGGTGGCAGATGACTGGGAATGGGAACAGGTGGTCAAGGTGGAAGGCGGAGTGGAGGGTGGTTCAGACGGGTCAAGGAGAGCAGAGGTAGAGCAGTAAGATGCTGGACCAGAAGGAGTGTGGCTTTTAGTTTGCCTGTTGCCTTTGAGGTGTTGCTCCCAAAGTGCTTTGTGCTTGCCGCTCATGTGCCTTCGCATAGAAGTTGTACCTATGTGGCTGTTGGGCTTACCAAGGCTCAGTTTCTGACTGCACTCATTGCAAATTACAATGCTTTTGTCAGAGGCACACACATTAAAAAAATCCCACACTGCTGACTTTTTGGAAGTGTGCGATCTGGCGGTAACAGTAGAAGTTGGCGGCATTGGCGGCAATGGCGGGTGCGTTGGCCGGCTGAACACAAGTGCCGATACATGTTGTTGCCCTACTGATCCCTGCGGGCTGTCCTCCCTGCTTCTTCTAAGTCTTATTCTCCTACTGCCTCTCTGACTCTCCGTCTCTCCATCTGAACTACCCTCCTCTTGCTCTCTTCTACTAGGCACCCACAAAACATCAATCTCCTCATCATCATTCTCCTCAGATGCATCAATTTCTTCTGACACATCACAGAAGGAAGCAGCAGCGGGGACCTCCTCCTCATCACTCATCATTATGTCCATCTCTGTCGTGTTCTCTGCCAGAATTAAATCTGGTGTAACGTCCTCATCTCCTTCATCTTCTTCTGGCAATAATGGTTGCGCATTACTCAGTCCAAGAAACTCATGGGAAAATAACTCCTCTGACTCCAGTGAAGAAGGGGCACCGGTGGTGGAGGAAGTGTTACGTGGGGTGGCCATAGCAGTGGAGGATGAGGAGGATGTTGTGACAAAGTTAGAAACGGTAGAGGATGGGGTGTGCTGTGTAAGCCAGTCAACTACCTCTTCAGCATTTTGGGAGTTCAGGGTCATTGGCTTTTTAAAACTGGGCAATTTGCTAGGGCCACAGGATTGCATAGCAGCACGGCCCCTAGCACGGCCTCTGCGTGGCGGCCTGCCTTTGCCTGGCATTATTTTTAAAAAAACAACAACAACAAAAACTCAGTTGGTTTTTCTGGAAACGATAATACACACAGCTAGATGGCAGTTTGAAGAAAACAGTGTGCAAATAATGCCTACAAGATCAACGTATACACTACTACAGCGGTGGATACGGATTACGTAAAATATATGAATGCTGCTTGAAAAAAAGTAACTCAAGTGGTTTTTCTAGAGACGATAATATTATCAATATTTAGACAAAATGTGAACAAGCTCACACAGCTAGATGGCGGTTTGAAGAAAACAGTGTGCAAATAATGCCTACAAGGTCAACGTATACACAGCGGTGGATACGGATTACGTAAAATATATGAATCAACGTATACACTACTACAGCGGTGGATACGGATCTCGTAAAATTTATTATGGCTGCTTGAAAAAAGTCACTCCGGTGTTTTTTCTGGAGACGGTAATATTATGGATATTTAGACAGAATGTGAACAAGGTCACACAGCTAGATGGCAGTTGGTTGAATAACACACTGGGCAAAAAATGCCTACAGGGCAAATAATGCCTAAAAGGTCAACTTATACACTACTACAGCGATGGATACGGATTACGTAAAATATATTATGGCTGCTTGAAAAAAGTCACTCCGGTGTTTTTTCTGGAGACGGTAATATTATGGATATTTAGACAGAATGTGAACAAGGTCACACAGCTAGATGGCAGTTGGTTGAATAACACACTGGGCAAAAAATGCCTACAGGGCAAATAATGCCTAAAAGGTCAACTTATACACTACTACAGCGATGGATACAGATTACGTAAAATATGTTATGGCTGCTTGAAAAAAGTCACTCCGGTGTTTTTTCTGGAGACGGTAATATTATGGATATTTAGACAGAATGTGAACAAGGTCACACAGCTAGATGGCAGTTGGTTGAATAACACACTGGGCAAAAAATGCCTACAGGGCAAATAATGCCTAAAAGGTCAACTTATACACTACTACAGCGATGGATACAGATTACGTAAAATATGTTATGGCTGCTTGAAAAAAGTCACTCCGGTGTTTTTTCTGGAGACGGTAATATTATGGATATTTAGACAGAATGTGAACAAGGTCACACAGCTAGATGGCAGTTGGTTGAATAACACACTGGGCAAAAAATGCCTACAGGGCAAATAATGCCTAAAAGGTCAACTTATACACTACTACAGCGATGGATACGGATTACGTAAAATATATTATGGCTGCTTGAAAAAAGTCACTCCGGTGTTTTTTCTGGAGACGGTAATATTATGGAAATTTAGACAGAATGTGAACAAGGTCACACAGCTAGATGGCAGTTGGTTGAATAACACACTGGGCAAAAAATGCCTACAGGGCAAATAATGCCTAAAAGGTCAACTTATACACTACTACAGCGGTAGTAAAATAAAAAAAAGTAAAATAAAAAAAAAATGAATATTAAAAAAAAAAAATTAAAGTTGGTGCTGCTGAACTACTAGGAGCAGCAGATTAGCACACCAGTCCCACTCCCCAACACTGCTAGACTAATAGCACTGGGCTCTTATAGTAGTAGTAGTAGTAGTAGTAAAACAACAAAAAAATAAATAAAAGCAGTCCTTACAAGGACTACTGTTATTGCAGCAGTCAGCAGATGAGATCAGAAGCAGGACAGCTGCCCACTGCAGCTACATACAGAGCACTGCAGTAGAAGGTAGATTACTAGCCAGCAAAGCTACCTAAGCTTAAATGTCCCTCAAACCCCTGCAGACTTCTGTCCCTCCAATAACAGAGCAGTATCAAAACGATTACTAGCCAGCAAACTTTCAACTGTCCCTGAAATCACTAACAGGCAGCAGCTCTCTCCCTACACTATCTCTTCAGCACACACAGGCAGAGTGAAAAAACGCTGCAGGGCTTCGGTTTTTATAGGGAAGGGGAGTGGTCCAGGGGAGAGCTTCCTGATTGGCTGCCATGTACCTGCTGGTCTGGGGTGAGAGGGCAAAAAAAGCGCCAACAATGGCGAACCCAAAATGGCGAATGTCGCGCGACGTTCGCGAACTTCCGGCGAGCGCGAACACCCGATGTTCGCGCGAACAAGTTCGCCGGCGAACAGTTCGCGCCATCCCTATTGGGTAGTGATGAGTGAATTTATTCGCCAGCCATGGATTCGCGGGCAAATCCCGAATTTCCGAATTTCATAGTGTGAATTTTTTTGCGAAACTGCGGTAAAACGCTCATAAGAAGAAACGACCATTGACTTTAATGCATTTGCAGAAAAAAAGTCACCATAAGAAAAAACGCCCATTGACTTCAATAAGTTTTGTGAAATTTCACCGTTTCAAGACTTTTTTTGTAATTTCTCAAATTTTTCAGGACAGATTCGCTCATCACTACTATATGTTTATATGTTTTTTAGCAGACTTTAGGTATGGAGATTCTAATACCCCTTAGGGTCTGGCAACACAGGCAGATTCAGGGAGATTAGTTGCTAGGCAACAAATCTCCTCTTCTTCGCGGCCGTCGACTAATCTCCCCGATCTGCTCTCCCCTGCCTTCCCCCGGCTAAAATGTAAATCGCCTGGGGGCAGGCACACTGAGCACTTCGTTTTACGAAGTCGACTAAAGTTTCCTTGTGAGGCAATTATGGGCGACTTCGGAAAGCGAAGTGATCTGTGTGTCTGCCCCCAGGCGATTTACATTTTACATGGCGGAAAGCAGGGGAAGACAGATCGGGGAGATTATTCGCCACGAAGAAGAGGAGATTTGTTGCCTGGCGACTAATCTCCCCGAATCTGCCCATGTGGCCAGACCCTTATCCAGAAACCTCAGGTCACAAGCAATCTGGAATACAGGTGCCATACCTGTATCAGTCTACACTTTGGCACCAATAATTAATTACAAAATCAGCTACTCTTATTGTTATGTCACTGACCTGACAATGCACATGAGTCCTGCACATGAGTTTAGTGTGCAGTAGACGCTGTTAACACAACCCAACCTAATCAGATCCCCTAATCATCCTCTAGTTTATAGCAATCGAATAACAATGGCCTGATGGTATATGACTAGGCATAGTTTGCTTGAATTAGTGCTAGAAGGAGAAATAGATGCATATATCCGCTGCATTAGCTTGAGCTCTTTTTTGGCCCTAAATGACACAGCAGGGTGATTAGGCAGGTTGCAATTCCTCATCCAATGCAAAGCAGCAGAATGCTTGAGACCACATTTCATATGGAAAATATAATACTTTCTAGTTTAACTAAATCAGTTCGTGAGATTGAAAGCATTCACCGTATGTATAGAATTCTACATTGTATTCCACTAGTGTATAATTCTATATCTGCATATTTTATTGTCTGCTAGAGGGAAATTGATATTGTGCCCACAGCAAGAACTAATCCATTATCCTCCATTTTCACAGAAAAGCTCTGGGCATAATATCCCTTCTGCCCATGGGTGACATGTTTGTTGGCTTTGGCCTCTAAGATAAGGAATTATGTACTGCCGGATTCCCTGGAGATGTAGCTTCTAAAATCAATTATGCCTATATGAATTTAATTTAAAAACATACAATTACAGCACTGAGAAACTAATCACAAAAGCATACACAACTATTGCTTGAAAAGTATAAGCTGATCTAATCCCACTCGCAGACATTAAGGCTAATATTACACAGGCGCCAAGGTACCCTCATGTGACCCCAAATACAGATGATTGCTCCGTTGCTTTCAGCATTTACATTTGGCCTAACACTTCAAGTGGAGGTATTCAGTTTGGTTGGCAGAAGAAACATTTATGAGATGAGATGGAGTTGAGATAATCCATTTAATTTTTTTTCATTCTCCCGCATGTTCAGATTCAGCGTTTGTCTAGAAGCCAGCTTAAGCAGATGTTCTACGCTGGGACAATTATAAATTACTTTTTTGCATGACTGGCTTTCTGTAATATGAAAATCTGACATGCACCGAAAGCAATCTGAATTTTGTTCATTTTATCTGGACTTCTGTTTGAAAATTAAAATAACTATGCGTTAATTCAAATCTATACAGCTTCTTTATTTTCTGTTTCAAATGAGATAAATACCTGTAGATTCACAAGAAAAACCTGTACAGCAGAATAGCACAGTTCTTTTTAAGTAATCTTTTCTTGATAGTTAAGTTATAAAACATGGAATGAATCCTTGTTCATATGGGTAAACCATTTATTTATTGCTATTAGGGATGCCCCGAATCCAGGATTCGGTTCGGGATTCGGCCTTTTACAGCAGGATTTGGATTCGGCCGAATCCTTGTGCCCAGCCAAACCGAATCCGAATCCTAATTTGCATTTGCACATTAGGGGCGGGGAGGGACGTGACTTTTTGTCAGAAAACAAGGAAGTTTTCCCCTTCCCATTACTAATTTGCATATGCAAATTAGGATTTGGTTCGGGTCGTGGCAAAAACATTGTGCGCATGCACACACATGCAATTTTGGATAAAAGTAGAGCACACGTCTGCTCAGGGCTCTTTTTCCTGGATCCCACCTTGTGGGGAGAAGGGTACAGGATTGAGTCTGAGCATAGTTAACATTGTTATAGTCGCTCTAGGAGTGAAAGGCAGGGTCATGATGCTTAGCTGGGCAGCTCAAGGCCCCAATGAGGAGGACAGTGGGGTTAGAATCTTTGCAGTGATCAGTCGCCAGCACAGGGTCACGAGTTGGTGAGTTTGGGGAAGGAGATTTGCCAGGGAGCAAGATGATGGTGATGGTGAGCTCAGGGGCAGGAGGCCTGCTAAGAAAGCAAGATACCACCAGAGAGTGTGTGAGCACAATGGCAGGGGGAGCTGCCAGAAAACAAGAAACACCATGAGTATATCTGCTAGGGAAGGGATCGCCAAGATAGACAGTACTACTATTGGGGAGGAGATTTACCAATAGTATTCCTAACTGTGAGTTTTCTCTGGGATTGATTGAGTTTGTGCAAACTGGCATTGAGAACTATTACATTCACTAGTGGCCTGCCTGCTTGCTCAATAAAGAAGTTTATTTGTTTGAAGAAAACCCTGGACTGCTGTTATTTAATTCAGGGTTTTATACTTACAATCCTTTGTGCTTTATCACATACATTATTGCAGCTATTGTACATTTTGGTGCTGTGAGTTAAATGAAATTTCGTCACCGAAGACTTAACTTCACTCAAAAATTGATTCTGAAGCTGGATCATTAATAAAATGTTGTAACAAAGTGAGTTTACAAACAAAATTATTCATCTCAAAACACTTTTATGTTTTCATTAGGGACAAAATACAAGCTAAAACTCAATATTTTTAGTTCTCAGTCAATGTATGTTTAGACAAATGAATCACATTACAGTCCCTACAAGAAGCTCCCACATTAACTGTCGACTTCAAAACCATCTTTTGTACTCTTGCTGATGTTTTTCCTCCAATTCCCATCCAGACCTCCTGAATCCACCTCTCCAGGTTGACTCCTGCTTATTGCTTAATATTGGTCATTAGACTGGTAGCAAACTTCCCACCTTTCATTATATAGCAACCACAGAGTATTTAATAAAAATTTTGGGGCTCCCATGGTTTTGCATAGGGATAGCGTCTTCTCACCCAAAACGTGCTGATAGGTTTGAATCAGAACATGTATTTTTGATTTAGCACTATTAATAGTGATAGTGTCTGAAGCTACAACAACAAGTAGTCTAATTTGCTATCAGCACCAGAGTATTATTGTTCCACCACTATGGATGGTGGTAATTTATTGACAATTTGCAAATGTTGACCATACTGATTGCCCAGTTATCAGAACCAGTTTTATTTTATTCAGCACCATGGAGAGTTCCAATATCTGCCATTACAAATAGCAGGGTTGTCTACTCAAAGTCATTATCTACTTGATTCAGCACCATGGAGAGTGACTGTGTCTTGAGGTACAAATACATGGCCTGTGTCTCCCAGTATCACTATGAGCATTATTCCCCTTGTGTTGGCTCGGTGAGAACACACATTTCGCACCAAAAACTAATGGTGCCGGAGCAGACAAAGTAATTATGTTCAGAGACAATGCTGCTCATCATTATATACATATGAAAAGACTAAATTATGATTAGTGAGGATAATGAAAGGGGTGGAATGCTAAACTGCATCAGTGCAGTATGGCAACGTATACGTGTGTGTGTGTGTGTGTGTGTGTGTGTGTGTGTGTGTGTGTGTTATACTATAGGCAGAGCCTTCCCCTAAGCAACTATAGGCATTGGCATTTTGGGCAATTCCACTAATCTAGGCCCAGACTTTGCTTACAGCAGCTGTGTTCTTTCAGTATGATGGTGACATATATTACTTGTTGCTAAAAATACGTTGTCCCATTTTTCTCCATTCTTCCAGCCTTTGCACAAGACTGCTCAATTCCCATTGCATCTCATTTCTTTGCTTCTTCATACTTGTATCTATTTCCAAAGCTATTCCCTAGAAACAGTTCCTGCTCTTTTCACTCCTTCCCCAGCACTCTCCCTGTTGCTTATTTTATCCGCTTTTAAAGTTCTTTTATGACTCGTACCTTAAAATATGACTTTTAAAATGACTGAAATACATTTTGATGTTCTCATGTTTTTTTTTTCATTTTCCAGCAGTTAATAAGAATATACTGTAAGTATGTTGCTTCTTCACATCTAAGTCATTTGCATAAAAATGTCATTCTGTATTATTAAATATTTTTGCAGTAATTTAAACACTAGTAGTCTTTATATGAAGGTGAACTGTCCAGCACCCACTTACACCATAGTATGATGCAAGCAGATTACAGGTCACATTGGGCAGCAATTTTTCCCCTGTAAAGCAAACATAGTATTATCTATGCCCTGGATCTGCTTGAAGGCTATATAAATTCTGTCCACTCTGAACCTTTGGTATCATTCATACAGAAATACCCAGATTTGTACCAGGTGTATAGTTATCTAAATAGAATGTAGTAAAGATATAAGATCCATTATCTGTATACTTGGATAATCTCCGAAATACACAAGGGACTTCTCCCATGCGGCCTATTGTTGTCTACAGAATGCAGAACTGATTCCAGCTCCCTTAAAATTAAACTGATTGCTTGCATATTCACTTGTAGCAAAATAATTTTAATAATATACAGTATATACAGGTATGAGATCTGTTTATTATCCAGAAAGTTCCAAATTATGAAAAAGCTGCTCCCATAGACTCCATTTTAATCAAATAATGGCATTTTTTAAAAATGATTTTCCTTTTCTCTATAATAATAATAATAATAATAATAATTAATAATAATAAACCTGTACCCTGTACTAGATCCAAATAAGTTATAATTAATATGTATAGTGTCAAAACAATCCTATTGGGTTTATTTATAGTTCAATTATTTTTAGTAGACCAAAGAATAGGGATCCAAATTACGGAATGACCCTTTATCTGGAGAACCCCAGTTCCCAAGAATTCTGGATAAGAAGTCCCATACCTGTAATATACAAACATATTTCCATATAACACATTTAATGCTGAACTTATAAGAGTAGGCCCAAAGGCACAGTCTTTTGCATTCCCATTTAATGACTTGTAGGCATTCTTGCTTTTGACTTGTTATGGTTTTTGGTTATGGTTATGGGTCTTAGGTTGTTTAATTTCTCTGTTCTTTGAAAACCTACATGAAAGACAACAGGGGTCATGGCCTGACAAACAAAACAGGTGTCTTCTCAAGTCCCAAAGGTGCACTCCGTTCCCTGTGTAAATGCCCGGGTGCCAGCACACATGTAATGGTATATCTGCAGGAATAGCGACACTCACGGGACTCTTCTGAAGCTTAACAAATGTGATACTTTATTGGAGACTCAACGTTTCGATCCCCCACAGGGTTCTTTGTCAGAATTCTCCTGATTATATCTTAGTTAGGATCAAGGTACTGTTTTATTATTACAGAGAAAAAGGAAATAATTTTTTAAAATTTGCATTATTTGATTATAATAGAGTCTATGGGAGATGGCCTTTCCGCAATTCTGAGCTTTCTGGATAATAGGTTTCTGTATAACAGATCCCATACCTGTATATACTGTATATTATAAAAATGATTTTGCTACAAGTAAATGCAAACAATCAGTTTCATTTTAAGATAGCTGGAACCAGTTCTGCATTCTGAATACTCCAGCCAACAAAAAAAGCAATACTTTGAAGCCAAAGCAGATTACCTTACCAGTGATAATGACAAACAAATTCCCCCTGAAATATGTTTCTTATGCAGAAGCCATCTGGGCCCTGAAATAAAATAATTAATTTCTACACTGAGATATGCTATTGTGTTGAACTGAAAAACAAAGATGAAGCCTGCAAAGCAGAGCGTGCCAATGGATTTTATAGTTGTGCCAAGCTGAGCTTGGAGCTGATAATGTTCAACAAAAGATACGTGAGACGTGAGGTTCATTATTGCAAGATCTCCTGATCATTTCTTCCTAAACTGCTTCTCTGCTGGAAGGGCTAGAATACATTGTTTAATATAATGAGTAAGCTCTTTACATGCTGTAGCAGTCACAGATAACGATATTACAGTAGGAGGTACAGAATTATCATTTGAAGGTAATGGTCCCTTGGGCTGCTTGGTAAAATAAAAAAAGGATTACACCGATTTCACATATTATGTCTGTCTGATCATCATCCTAAATCTGCAGACAGGAAAGTAAAAATCAGAAATGAAAATTGCACAGATTAGTCATGGGTGAGATTTTTTCGCCAGACTTGGATTTACAGCATTTTTACACAAAATGCATTGATTTCAATGGGCGTTTTTTTCTCTCCATTTTTTTCATACAAAATGTATCAAAGTCATCGTCTTGCATGCTTTTATTGTGGCAACATGTGAAAATGAAACAAAAAAAAATGCCAATTAAAAAGTGCACCAAAAAAACACATTTGACTTCAATGTGTTTGTGAATTCCCATCAAGTGTGTACCAATAAAATGGTTTCATTTATTAGTTTTAGAGCAAAGTGGAATAATATACTGGATCTCGCAGCCTCTAGCAAACCAACCAAACAAATTACAAATATGCAAGCAGTAGAACACCTAGGTAGTAGTGACAAACAAGGGAAAGTTATGCTCACCACTAATTTTTAAAACCATTAGGCGAGGGTGCAATGAGGCTGTGACCACACTCGTCCCAGCTACAGTCAGGTGATCCCACTGGTGTCTAATAAAAGGGCAGCCAAGTTTGGGAGTTTTACTTTGAAAGCAGCAAGTAAGTTGCAGGTAAAACTTAGTCCCTTTGTAAAATGTATAATGAAACAATAGAATTCTTAATGAATCAGATGAAAATTGAGCGTAGGACTGGCCAGATATGGGATGACTTTGACGTAGTTGGTCAGCTTAAATATATTGCAATATATGGACAAACAATCCCTGTTTTGTTTAAAGGGTAAGGCATTTTTCAGTAGCAGTATGCACAAAATGTCTCTGTCTTAGATACATTGATAATGGGTTGAGTGCAGAGGACTCTTGCATTTGTAGTAGTGACCACAATATTATGTAATTTAGGGGGTTATTTACTAAACTCAGAATGCAAGAATCCTGAAAAATCTGACTTTTAAAAAATCATGAATTTTTCAGAATTTATTTAACCCCCGAGGATGGAAAAGTCTGAATCAGAAAATCCGGCCTCTCAGACCTGCCAAGGTTGCATATAAGTGAATGGGAGAAATCCCTAATGATTTTTTGATGTATGCTGGCATTTGTGCAATACCACAAAGTTTTCGGGCAAAAATGTGAGTTTTCGGATGAAAAATCCGCAAAAATCGTGAAAATCGGATAAAAAATCCGCAAAAATTAGATTTTTCTTTTTCCTGAAAAGCAAATTTTGGGGAAAATGTAATAATAAATAAGCGCAAAAAACCAGAGCGGATTTGATCTGAGTTTGTAGCAGAAAATATTGAGATAAATTTGGACTTTAATAAATAACCCCCTTAATATTGTTTCCAAAAATCAAACTATGTCAACATTCTATTGTCAGGGAGCCGGGAGCTCCCTCTAGGGAGGTAGTCAGGATCAAGGAGGAAGCCCTCTTGAGGGTGCAAGGTTGCGGTATCAAAAGGGTTAAGCAAGATACAAGGTCAAAGTCCAGGCAAGAGTTCAATGGCAGGCAGATCAGGATCAGATAACAAGAGTCCAGGCAGGGGGTCAAAACCAAGGCAGGAGCAGGAATCAGGATACAGGAAACAGGAAACAGGTATACAGGAACCCAGGTTCAGGGTAGCAAAACCTATTCTTGGGCGCCCTTCTGGTGTCCTGGGCGCCCTTTTATAGTTGAGTTTGGCGCCATAGTGACGTCACTGGCGTCCTTACGCCGGCGTGTTTACGCATGCGTCGGCGTTGCAGCGCTGGCGTCCTAGCGTCCACGTGGGCCGACTGGGCGCCGTCATTTTGGATTCTTCGCCCCGGGAGCAGACGCGTCCCTTCATGCTCCCGGCGGCCTTAAAATCTATATATCAATATGTAGAATACTTCTCCTTCCAATTCTGCATTAAGGCAAGGGAGCAAACAGACATGGATCACAGAACAAGCTTTAGTTAGCATAAAGACATACAGTAGATTATAGATGATGATAGATAGATAGATAGATAGATAGATAGATAGATAGATAGATAGATAGATAGATAGATGATAAATAGATAGATAGATAGATAGATAGATAGATAGATAGATAGATAATAGATAGAAAGATAGATAGATGATAGATAGATAGATAGATAGATAGATAGATAGATAGATAGATAGATAGATAGATAGATAGATAGATAGATAGATAGATAGATAGATAGATAGATAGATAGATGATAAAGATAGATAGATAGATAGATAGATAGATAGATAGATAGATAGATAGATAGATAGATAGATAGATAGATAGATAGATAGATAGATAGATAGATAGATAGATGATAAAGATAGATAGATAGATAGATAGATAGATAGATAGATAGATAGATAGATAGATAGATAGATAGATAGATAGATAGATAGATGATAAAGATAGATAGATAGATAGATAGATAGATAGATAGATAGATAGATAGATAGATAGATAGATAGATAGATGATAGATAGATAGATAGATAGATAGATAGATAGATAGATAGATAGATGCGTTCCTTTCATATATTATAATGTATTGTTAAACAGCACACTTTACAAAAGGTTCATAACAATAATGGCAAATTTCAGCTTAACTTAATAGCAGAGGCAACTTTAATGTCTTTTAGGAGCAAGCTTTCATAATTTGTAAGAATTACGTTAAACATGGGACGTGTGTTGCTAAAGCAGATGTACAGACGGAAGGTTGCATTCCTTGAAAAGAGTACAAGTGATTTTCAAAGCTTCTTTAATAACCGTTAATAAAAAAAACATAATTATTTTGTTCCTACCACAATCATGCAGAGGGACACAGCACAAGGACATGATGTTATGATTAGGCACTTTTAGCAGGCATCATCTGTAATGCAATCTCATAGAGATAGATGCTCGCGTGTATGGATTACCAGAAGTGGAATTGATTGCACTTCTCTTTTTGGTTTTTACACCATATCAATCTACAATTCCTGCTTAACACTGGGTTTTCTTGTCTTGATTGATTACAAGACTTCAGCCAAGGCCTTAGCTATGTAATGTAATCTTACTGCTGTATGGCTACACTAGATAGAAACAGGGGATGCTGTGGGGAACATACATGCGGAAATAACTTCAAGTTTCCTTTTTAGTAAGAAAATGTATGTTACAATTACTAAATATATTATAATAAGGGATTCATTCAGGGTGTTATTGCTTGAAAGCTGTGGGGTCAACAAGGGTTTTCACCCTTGTAAGATTAAACGGACAGATTGCCAGATGGGTTATTAGTTCTTCCTTTGAATTAAAAGTTAGACTTAGAAGTAGTTGTTTTTGGGGATTAATATGAAGTTGGATCTCCCTTTGCTGCTCTACTTTTCTGGGAAGGCTTTTCACTAGATGTTGGAACATTGGTGGCGAGATTTGCTTCATTTTTCCCACAAGATCATTAATACATTTGAGAATCTGATATGGTTCATAAATTTAATTCCAGTTTAGCCTCCTGGTGTTCATTTGGGTTGAGAGCAGGTCTTTGTGCTGTCCAGCCAAGATGTTCCACTCTAATCTCAGCAACCCAATTCTCTTTGGCCCTTACTTTGTGCATAGGGTTATTGCCCTGCTGAAATAGAAAAGTGCCTTCCCATAACTCTTCCCAAAAAGTAGGAAATATGGACTTGTCAGGAATATCATTGTATAATGTTGGAGCACCTTTTTCTATCAACTCGTTAAAAGGCCATACTGGATGCCTGGGTTTCCTTTTTATACATTTATACAAAGATCTGGAGGATTAGTTGATAGAAAGATATTCATACGCCCAGGGTGCTATAAATGTTATCTTGTAATTCATTCAGAATTCCATGTACTTTCTTTCAGATCAGGACATGCTGTAGAATCTTTCAGTTAACAGCTTGTTTTGTACTTTCCAACATGCATTATGTAGAAGACTGTCTTTGTATTCATAATTTTTTTTCTGGCTGGCCAAAAGCATACAATAGTAAATAAATTCATATAAATGAATAAATCTAATTTCAATTTGAAAGAGTTTCTTTAAAGGTTAAGTAAGTGATTTTTTTGATTTTGATGTCCAAACAGCCCCCAAAACGACATACCTCTCTGCCTACATTGAGTAGATATGAGTTGATAAATTCTTTTCTATTCTAAGGAGAAGGAATGCTTATTATACCAAAGGAGGTGGAGCTTCATTTTGGATAAAGATGTAACTGATTACAACTGCAGGTTTTAGCTTCTAATTCAGAACGGAAATCAGGCACAATGCAGGGAGAAAGGTATGTAATTGGGGGGGGGCTGTTTAGAGTGTTTTTAGGAATTTTAAAATAAAAAGGCTCACTTATCCTTTTAGAGAAACCTATAAAGCAGTGCATCTTCTCATTCCTTTCCAGCCTCTGTGACCTAGAACACACTGGATATTCTATCAAGTCAGAATAAGACAATGTTTCTAGCAAGATGCCTGGCTTTGCATTCCAAAAAGAACGACCAATAATTGGCTGTGAGCCACACTAAGCCATAGCAGCTAGTGAATAAACTGCTAGCTGCCATGACTATATATATTGTCACTATGTCCGTGTATACACATTAGCTCTGTGACCTCAACAGATTTATAACTGCTAATTACTGGACTGAACACTTGACAATTTTGCTGAGAGTGTCGATGATAACATAATGTTCTGTCATGTATTGCATGGACACAAATGAATCACACAGATACCACTCGACGTGGTTAATCTCTGCAGAAAATGCCGCATGCCTCATATTCACAGCTGTACTTTGTCGCATTATTAAATATTTATACATGCCAATATTTATATGCGAGGAAATACTCTTTCTGTAACATACTGTGGGCCGAGCTGAGTGATTCAAGGCCATACAGTCATGTCTGGGTGATTTGTTGAATGACATAAAAGAAAAGGCTGAGGCAGCAAATACTTGCAGGATTGGAATGGCAGGTTTTAGTGGGACTCTGAGGGTTATATTTCTTCATACACGAGGGTCTATTAAATACTTCTTTGCTTGGCTGACTACCCACGTAGAACAGGAATGTGTGCGTTAACTAACGTTTTGGCTAACACTGTAACAGGACAATGCTGGGAGGAGAGGCTATGGTTAAAAGTCTAGCAGATGGATGAGAAATCACGTGCAAGCAGGGACAAGCCCTTGCGTTTATTCACAGAAAAAGCAACGTTTCGGGGCCAGACCCCTTTAGACCCCTTTATCATAAAAGGGTCTGGCCCCGAAACGTTGCTTTTTCTGTGAATAAACGCAAGGGCTTGTCCCTGCTTGCACCTGCCCTTTGAGTGCCAGTGATTTCTCACCCATTTGATGTTGGAGGGTGCCGACCCCCCCCGTCACCATGCACCGGGCAATCAACATGAAGGCCAGGGAGTGCGAGAAGAGCTTTTCATCTAAAAGTCAGAGACACATAATAAGGTTGAACACTAGAAATGGTCCCCAACCATTACAAGCACTACAGTCTTACCCCAGGGGACTGTAACAAAGTAGATTCCGGGAAACCAGTGGCATAACTATCTATACAGCAGGGCCAAGGGGCCCCAGAGCATGGATGGTAGTTCGATATGCCCAGACACATTCTAAACTTAAATGTTCCCAGCTTGCTCAATTACGGCGGACGGGCTGAAGGGGGTCAGGTTTGAGTGTATGCACCCTGGTACGCTACTGTGGGAAATGTAAACTTGGGGTACATAAAATCAGGGTTTCCCTGTAAAAAATGATGGGTGAATCTGACCTGTTTCGCTTAGATCAAAATACAGAAAAACTTTGAGAATTCGCCGAAATGCATTGAAGTCTATGGGCAACAAATATTTTTTTTTGATGCGCGACAAGCCCATTAGAGTCTCTGGGCTTCAATTTCACAATCAAACTGAAACTCATCACTAGTGTAAAAAAAAGACAAATTGAAAATCCGAAAAATGTTCCAATTAACGACCCACGTGAGTTTGTCAGGAGCAGAGTAGATCATATGGGCATATTTTTATTCATCGCATAAGTCACTCCAAGTTAAAAGCAGTGTATTCCAGTAACACAGGTCTTCTCGTCACCAAATTTACCATGCACTTAGCTTAGGGTTGACCCCAATGATAGATATTTGCCATTATCTTAATATAGTTCTTTGCTCCTCACTTGAAATAGATCAATTGCCGTGTGCCACTTACTGAAGCTTCTTCTAATCGGAACTATCAGCCTCATGGGTACAAAAAAGTAAGAATGGCTCCTGATTTATTTTAGGTAACAAGTATGGGACCTGTTATCCGGACTGCTTGGGACATATGGTTTTCTGGATAACGAATCTTCCCATGATTTGGATCTTGACACTTTACGTCTACTAGAAAATCATGTAAATTTTAAATAAACCCAATAGGCTGGTTTTGTTTATATAAGGATTATTTATATCTCAGCTTGGATCAAGTGCAAGACACCATTTTATTATACAGGTATGGGACCTGTTATAAAGGATGTTGACCTGGGGCTTTGCAGATAATGGATCTTTCCAGTAATTTGGATCTTCATACCTTAAGTCTATTACAAAATCATGTAAACATTAAGGGGATAAAAATCAAATAATTCGAACGATTTTTAGCGATCGATCAAAGGATTTCTATTTAACCAAAAAAAAACTTAGAAAAGTGCTGTGGAAGGTCCCCATAGGCTAACATTGCACTTCGGTAGCTTTAATTTGGCAAAGTGTGAAGTCGAAGTTTTTTTTAAAGAGACAGTTCTTTGATTATCGAATAGTCTAATGTTTTTTACTTTGAATTGTTCGAATCGAAGTCGAATATACTGTATCCTATTCGATGGTCGAAGTACCCAAAAATTTACTTCGAAAATTCGAACTTTTTGACATTCGAACCATTCACTCGAGCTTAGTAAATCTGCCCCTAAATAAACCCAATAGGCTGGTTCAGCTTCCAGTAAGGATTAATTATATCTTACGTAGTTGGAATTAAGTAAAAGGTACTGTTTTATTATTACAAAGAAAAATATAACCTTTTAAACATTTTGATTATTTGGATATAATGGAGTCTACGGGAGATGGCTTTTCTGTAATTCAGATCTTTCTGGATAACGGGTTTCCAGATAACGGATCCCAAACCTATACATAATTTTGATAAATTGAAAGATGGCCTTTCAGTAATTTGAGGCTTTCTGGATAACAGGATCCCATACATGTACTGTATTTTTATTTGTTGCCTCATTGTTTTACTATGTTTACGATTTTGAGTTCTTTCTTCTGTGTTTATCTATTGAAAAGTTGACTTCCTCTATATCTCTTTCCTTTTTACTAAACATACGGTTCATGTATTCCTTAAGCAATGATTGAGTAGTTAGTATTTATAAATTCATGGCCACAGATTGTGTAATTAGAAATGATCAGGTTTGTGTATGAAAGGGGTATATGACTGATTCACAGACTTACCTCTCTGTGAATTATTTTTGATACTATTGTTTGGTATATGCCTTCTTATTCTTGTTTAACTTAATAATCAGGATTAAACTTTGTTAATTCATTAATTATCACTGTTAGGAAGGAACGCTTTTCTTTTTTGTGTTGCTAACACTAAAAGGGCCATTTACAAAAGCGGTGCAATGTGCAAAGGGCAATTTTAGATGCAAAATACCATGTTTTTTATACCAGCAATTATGCTTATTCCCAGAATTCCAGTGCAACTGTGGGCATGCAGAAAGTTGCACCTGATCCAATTGCACCTAATGCATGAAAATGCAATCAAAACATGTAACATGTGCATCTATTTTGGCAAGACCCTTCAGTATTGTGTTTACTACAGTAATCCGATAAATACTTTTTTTTGTTTGGGTCAGTGGTGAAGGTAGGAACCATTGCTAAGAACGAGACCTAGATTAAAGTGAATCGTTTTTGCAGGTAACATTTTTTTCCATATTAACCCCCAGAGCAATTTACATGTCTATGGTCAAAAAGTATTCAATTTTTGGAAGAAACTGTATATTCAATGCCTTTTGCAATTTAAAGCTAATGACAATGAGTTGCAGGGGCCTATGGTCTGTACTAGCAATGCGTCTCCCTTGGACCCCCACCGGTGCAGGAAAGGTAAACACTGGGGGGTGCATCTCAGGAGCCGCTTTAGGGCAGCACAGTGTTCAGGATCCCCCCTAGTCCAAGGAAAACGTTAAAAAAGACTGTAATCATTCTCTATAAACCATTACACAATATGGCAGCTTTTAGGGTTTTTTTTGGAACTGAGCACCTTTTCACTGGTCTAAAATCTAAAATAAACCATTTGTAAGTGAAGAATATTTACCCTTTTAACAACTCCTTATATTCATTATTTGGAGGATATTAGAGTCATATTATATATTCATTGTTTTCTCCATTCCCATAATATTTTAATCAAGCAGCTTGTGGAGGGACTTGACCTATAAACATTCGCAACATAAATCGATTCCACTGTGAATAATTGATGCTACTCAGTGTTATTCAGGACTCCGGTACTTTATGTAATTGAAGTGTCTGTTTGCTGAAGAATAATATTTGCGCTGTGTGCGGCTGAAGAAGGAAAGCAGGTTTGCTAGTGTTCATGAATTTTCAACTATTTGCCATTGTGGGTCAGTCTTGCAGCATTCGCCAGCCTTTTTTTCCTTCTGTATCTTCCTCTTTCATGCAGCCCATGGGACATTTTGCATAACAACATCTAGGGGCAGATTCACTTAGGGTCGAATTTCGAAGTTAAAAATACTTCGAAATTCGACCCTCGAATTGAAATCCTTCGACTTCGAATATCGAAGTCGAAGGATTTAGCGCTAATCCTGCGATCGAACGATCGAAGGATTTTTCGTTCGATCGAACGATTAAATCCTTCGAATCGAACGATTCGAAGGATTTTAATCAAACGATCGAAGCAAAATCCTTCGATCAAAAAAAGGTTAGCAAGCCTATGGGGACCTTCCCCATAGGCTAACATTGACTTCGGTAGGTTTTATCTGCCGAAGTAGGGGGTCGAAGTTTTTTTTAAAGGGCAAGTACTTCGACTATCGAATGGTCGAATAGTCGAACGATTTTTACTTCGAATCGTTCGATTTCGTTCGACTTCGATCGAATTTGAACGAATTTAACCAATTCGATGGTCGAAGTATCCAAAAAAAACTTCGAAATTCGAAGATTTTTTCATTCGAACCCTTCACTCGAGCTGAGTGAATCGGCCCCCTAATGTGACTAAGGCACAAATTGCAATAAAAAGTTCAAGGTAGTCCTGTACTTCACCTCTGCATTTGATCACCAATTATGGGTGGGGTTTCCTTTTGTCTGCAGCTCCTACAAACCAATTACTGTGTGTCAGTTAAACATAACACATATGAGTACAGAACCGCCATGTGTAGTGATAATCAGTTTCTGCCGACCGGAACACAGCACCAATCAATCAGCTTTCAGGGCTCATCAGGAGTCTGCTGCTGTTTTTCTCTCTTTGGATGTTGTACTCTAGGGCAGATTAATTAATAAACCACCCTTGGCAATAGCCTAAGGGCCCAGAGTGATAAGGGGCCATCTAGTTTTTTCTTTACAAATCTGTCTTTGCTGTTGGGCCTAGGTCTAGACGGGACAGGTGCATGGTACTTGCTAGGAAAAGATTAGGCAGCCAGACAAGGCAAGCCCCCCCCCCACGAAAAAAGCTGCTGACAGGCCGAGTCGGCAGCTTATTGGATCGTGTGGGGGGCCATCCAATGGGCTTCCCCAATCGATATCTATCTGAAAGTCAGCCAGATCTTGAACGGGGCAGGTTAAAAAATCCCTGTGCATCTATGCGACCCCTCGATCCGACCACCCGTAACAGATCCATTATGATCCGATCGTTGGTCCCTAGGGCCCATGATTGTATCAGCCCAATATCGCCCACTTCAATGTGGGCATATCAGGGAGAGATCCGCGCCATGTCGCCAAACGAGCGGATTTATGCATCTATGGCCACCTTAAGTGTTGGGTTCGGTGCACACCATTGACATCACAAATACACGCCAAACCTGACATGTCCTATGGAGATTGAGCGCATGCATGTGCTTTGCCTTGTCTGGCTGCCTAATCTTCTCCTAGCATAGGGGTGCCCAAAAGGTAGATCGGGATCTACCAGTAGACCTTTAGCTGGTGATCAGTAGATCTCAAGACACAACTTGTCTAAATCACCCTTCTGTTTTATTCTTTCATTCAGATATTTATCATAATAATATAATTATACATTATAAATGATTAAATTCTTAATTATAGCAATATAACTTTTCCCATAAATCAATATAATGTTTAAGTAATAGAAAATGCTAACAATGCTATTATAGATGTAGATTATAATGGGACATCACTCACATTTTGGGCATTCCTGTCCTAGCAGGTACCGACTGAGCACCCTTCCCAAATTTTTGATTGTGAAAGTAGCCTAGAAAGGGGGGGGCTTCATATCTCTTTAATCCACCACTGGCTGGGACAGTTTTATGAAGGGTTAAGATTCCCTTTAATGTTGGTGAATCCCAACACACACACAGAATACAAATGTCAGTGTCAGAGTATTGCAATATCTTTAATGCATCTGCTCCCAGAATTCTGTGGTCTCAAGCACTTACCCTGTTATTGTGAATAGTAATGATTGGCAGACTGCACCAGCTAAGTGCCCCTCAAACTAAAAGAACATACCTATAAATAAACTTGGCATCCAGATTAATGCAAAATATAAAATGGAGCAAGGTAATAGCCCCTCAGAACAGTGATACTAATTAATCTTTAATGTGGTTGCCATGGTTTCCTGTTTCTCAAAGTACGAGTGAGCGTTACAGCCCACATACCGGAGTATAACAGTTCATGCCGCCGAACAGCGTGAGATGCTGCGTGGAAATGCCTTTAGTGTACCCAAGTTAAAAAAAAACAAAAAAAAACAAATGAGAGTAATAGATTGCTATGATATTCATGAATAATAAATGGCAGTAACATGCCACATACCATGATAATGAGCAATGAATAATGTAAAACAAACTTTTTAATATGTGCTTTGTCAGTAGCATTTTTATTTAATGCTTTGTATCTGACTGGCAGCTAATTAACACTGGCAGCTTTCATCTCAAACTTCACATTATTTCCAACCTGGAACATGATTTTATTTAAAAAATAAAAAAAAAATGATATTTTCTGAAAAGGCTAAATCATAAAATACAAAATTAGTGTAAGATCTGTCTTTGAGCCGAAAAAAAGTTTCGGTTCAGTTTTAAGTTTACATTTTAGTGTATTATAGAATAACACAATTCTAAGCAACTTGTTTTCTTTTTTAGATTTTTTTAATGATTTGCCTTCTTCTTCTGACGCTTTCCAGATTTCAAATGGGGGTCACTGACGGCATCAAAAAAAAACATAAGTTCTGTAAGCCTACAAATTTATTGTTATTGCAGGTTATTACTCCTCTTTTAGTTTAGGTACTTTTCCTATTCATATCAGCGTATATTAACGTAGGCCCTTTCCTGATAATGATTAGTGCATGGTTGCACAATCACAACTCATGAGAGTGTAGTCTCTTTTAGGCAGTTTGTTTTCCCTTTGAAACAAATGAACAAAATCAACAGTCCAAAATAAAATCATTGGCACTTAATGGGCACAGGTCTTACACAGGTGAGTTGTCCTAACTAATGATGGGGGAATTTGTCACATTTCAATTCACTGGAAAAATGTGCGAAATGGCGAAACATGTGCGAAACGCATTCAAGTCAATGGGCATCAAAATAATTTTGATGCGCGACAATTTTTAAACCCACGACTATGTTCAAATTTTATATTTGTCGCGCCAAATTTTTGGCCAGCCTATTTTTACTGCAGTTTCATGAAAATATTTACGGGCGGCGAAACGCGGAAATTCTTCATGAATCCATGCCTGCCTAATAAATTTGCCTAGTCTTAACTAACCAGGAATCCCCAAACAGACCAAATGAAGGTAAAACAGTCCCAGCCTTATTGTGAATCCAAGCTTGTCAGTGAGCTCACATACATGAAGCTTTCATGTGCCTTTGCCCAAGACTTGAGCCTACCATTCTGGCTTGAGCAGCCTTTTGAATTATCCACCTAAGATACCTCAGGTAGACACAAAACACCCAGGCTGGATTAGCAGTCCCGAAACCACTCAGTTATGAACCTTGGAAATATGTAAGCTCCAGGATTTTCCCAGGTATCCTGGTAGTGATCTTACCACAATATATATAATATATAAATATATACAGGGCCGCCATCAGGGGGGCACAGGGGGTACTAGTGTACCGGGCCCGGGCCTGAAGCCTCAGGCTGTGTTGCCCTTCCAAAGTCCCTAACAGCCAAAATGTGTAAGTGCCGAAAAACGTAGAAAAGACCCAAAGCTACGAAAATAGCCAAAGTCCTGGTGCGGCGAAAAGACCCAAATTCATGAAAACAGCCGGAATTGAAGTCCTGATGCAGCGAAAATACCCGAAGTCAAGAACACAGCCGAAATCCTGAAGCGGCGAAAAGACCCAAAGTCACGAAAACAGTCACAATTGAAGTCCTGAAGTGGTGAAAATACTCGAAGTCATGAAAACAGCTGAAATTGAAGTCCTGAAGCAGGGAAAAGACCCAAAGCAATGATAGGGGACAAAGTTGAAGTCCTGAAGCCACAAGTTCAATTCTACTGAACGCCAATGTGTGTTTTTTATTTATTTTTAATCCCCTGGCCACCAATGTATTATTTTAATACTCTATGGGCCCTGCCACCAATGTTTATTGAAAAAAAATTAAAAAATATTCTCTGGGGCCCCAATTTTGCAGCTTTGTTTCCCTGTAGAGCAGTCGGCGACTGTGTAGAGATTTGTATTGGATTTTATTTTGCCTTTACATCCCCTTTACTGTTTCCAACTCCAGCTGCAGGGACAAAGATCATGGAGACAGATGTAAACAGGTAAACTGGGATTCTATTTGGAGGATTATTTTGCTGCAGCCACTGGTTCTGCAGAGTTGGAGAAAGTTTGTATTGAACAATACAAAAACTATAAAATCCACATTAGATTACATGACAACACAGAACCCAGTGCAGTCTGTATATTCTGTTGCTGTATCGTCTTCTGGCAGATATTATTTGACTTGTGCTGTTTTGATAATTTATGACGATCCCTAAGCAGCCCAGACCACATTGAGCATGTGCACAGTCTTGGTCTTGTAAAGATGTTTAACAAAGTTACAAGATGACAGCCCCCTGTGGCCAACTTTGAAAGCATAAATCATGTGTTTGATTAGGCTTGTGGTGCAGTAAGTTCATGTTTATGTTTAGTATACAAAATACAGCATTTCTAGCCTTATTCTATTTTAGACTTCCCTTGTTCTTTAAAGGAAACATTACTCTATTATAATCCTGAGATTCTGGCTACAGGAAACTGATCTGTCCTGCCTGTATAAATAGATTAGAGGCCAGAACACTCTTTCAGTACTTCAGTAAGCCTCTAGATAAAGGTAATGGAGTAGAACTAAAAGATATGGCAACTCTGGTAATAGATTATACAACTCTACTCCCTGGTTCACAAGATATGAAACATATCAGACAATAAACAGATAAAAATATGTTTTATCAGACACAGATAGCTGATAAAGTGGATATTGATTATATTTGAATGACCCTTGCACTGAGAGATCAAGCGCTCCTCATCCTGTTGCCTTATTTCAGCAAAACATTAGGTTGGTAAGCATTGAAGTGCCATTTTCAGCCTTGTGTACATCTGTAGTGCTTTAGTGCTTTAGGTTTGATTATTGTCATTTTTTGTAAAAAAAAAATGAATAAAAGGGTAACTTGCATTTATTGTATATGGTGAGGTTGGCTACATTGCCGTAACTAAGCAGACCCGCTGTCGGACAGGGGCTTACTCTATAGCAGGGTTCCCCAACCTTTTTTACCCATGAGCCACATTCAAATGTAGAAAAAAGTTGTAGAGCAAAATAAGCATGAAAAAAGTTCCTGGAGGTGCCAAATATGGGCAGTGATTGACTACCGGTAGCCTCTATGTCGACTGGCAGCCTACAGAAGGTTCTGTTTGGCAGTACAGATGGCTTTTATGCAACTAAAGCTTGCCTTCATGCCAGAAATTTAATAAATAAGCACCTGCTTTGAGGTCACTGGGAGCAACATCCACTGGGTTGGTGAAATGTTGGCCATGAGCCCCTGGTTGGGGACCACTGCTCTATAGTATAGTTTTATCACCCCCTCCACAGTCGCTTTCTTTCCATACCCGGCACAAGAAGACGGGCATACACAAGCCATTGGGTAGGTCGAAGGAGGGCCAAGGAAGGAGCTACTGTATGCCGGGCCCCTTTGCACATTTATTTGCAGGGGTACCCATTATGGCGTTGTTGTTACACCACTGGTTGGCCACTGTATATAAATACTCACAACAATGTGAAAGCAATATAGTCACTGATTTAAGGTGTTGTTCACCTTCAAACACTTTTTTCAGTTCCGTTGGTTTCAGATTGTTCACTAGAAATACAAACCTTTTCCAATTACTTTCTATTATCTATTTGTGACTGTTTTTCTAATATTGAAGTATAAATTACATTTTTCACCTTCTAAAGCAGCTCCGGGTGGGGGGGGGGGGTCGCCGACGCTTTAACCGTTTTAAATTGATACATTTAGTGGATACATTTGTTATCGTTGTCCCTGCCCAGAATCTCTGGGTTTCATTAAAGGCAGCTGTTAGAATTGATACCGTAGTTGCTAATATTCCACAGATACTGCTGATAAATGTATCAACGAATGTATCAGTTATATGTAGCAGATTATAACAGTTCAGAATCTGATCTCTGAGCTGCCAGACTGAGACACTAGGGACACGAACATTAAACTTTGAACTTAAGTCCGGTTTCCTTCCATGCACCAAATTATCGAGAAACCCGTTACCCAGAAAACTCCAAATTACAAGAAGGCCATCTTCTACAGACACCATTTTAATCAAATAATTAAAAAAAAATTAAAGTTCTTTTTCTCTGTAATAATAAAACAGTACCATGTACTTGATCCACACTAAGATATAAATAGTCTTTATTGGAGACAAGACAATCCTATTGGGTTCTTTTCAAATTAAATGATTTCTAAAACATAGTTTCCAGAGTACAGAAACATTTCTTATCTGGAAAACCCCAGGTCCCAGGCATTGTGGATAACAGGTCCTACACCTGTATTACTATATGCCTTAATTGCTGAATTTTGGACACAGATATACAATGTTCCCAGTCTATAATATTCTTTATCAAGAACTATATATCATTCCATAAACCTGGTTAAAAATGTGATAAAAATATCAGTCTATCAGAGATTGAGGTGACTGATAAAATGTATAATCCATAGCCATTTTTAGTGCTTCAGCATTCATTGCTCCTCACTGTCAAATGGCCATTTCAATGTTGCAGTTACAAGCATGCAGCCCTGGAAGTATTTCATTGTTCCCAAGCTTACTGTAATCACTAATGATCTGCTGTCCTTGGCTGTCTCATTCAATATAACCCGTTAGCAGCTCCAAATCAATGCACTCATCTTCAGCCCATACAAATATCTGAAATGGAACAGTGGGTAAGCAAATGTGTAAGCAAATGTGTAAGCGCAGTAATTATGCTGCTGAATGCTCATCAGATGCCCAGCAAAAACTGCCTAATATGTTCAAACTGGAAACGGAGTATTATAGATAATGGGTTTGCAGATAAGGTATCCCTTACCTATAATTGGAAACTGAACTTTTATTACCGTAATGTATGCAGTGGGACAGTCTGTAAACAGGACTGGATTTAACACTGGTGCACCTGCACCCTATCCCCCCTCAAGCCCCCCTCACTCACGCACACACCCTAGCTTGCATGCCTCCTCTCGCACACCCCCCTCCTGCTCACATCTCCCTCACCTACTCTTCGCTGTTCCCCCAAACGCTGGAACTTTTTCCCATTTCAGGTCTGTCCAGTGGATGGAATGTCACCCTCTGAACTTTACAACCCTAAGGTAAACTTTCATGGAACATGAAGATACTAGGGGTCATCCAGACCTGGACTGGGAGTCAAAATAGGCCCACCCATTACAAGTACAAAGAGGCCCAAACAGCCCCCTACCAGCCCAAACAGCCTCACTATATGGTAACTTTCTATGGAACCATACAGCAGCCCCTCTGGCATTTGCCAGAACCCACAGATTGCCAGTCCGGGCCTGGGGTCATCTACAGAGATCTACAGTCCCTCCCATCTGTTCCAGCACTCCCTAAATTGAGCATCTAAATTTACCTACATGTATCCCCCCACTCACACCTCTGTTTCTATTCACTCTGTCTTCATGCAGCCCTTGGGTGTCAGATGAATGGTCCAATATATCTTATAGGAGGGGCTCCCTTTCTAAACAGATTAGAGCTTACATAACTGTTTCTAATTCTGCTGATTCTGGTGAGCTCTAATACATCTTCTAGGCTAAAGGAACCCCCCTATAAGATATATTGGATCATTCAACTGACACCCAACTCCTGAATGAAGACAGAATGAGGAGAAACAGATGCTGAGAGAGGAATAGTGAACATAAACATGATTATTTCAGAAACGGTACAATTATTTAATTGATTGTATTCAGAAAGTTTCTTATTTCAGTATGCTGAAGTTTACATAAAAATTGAATCTTCGCGATAGTTCCCCTTTGATTAAAGGGTTGACAGTTGCAACTTGTCTTTTGTCAAAAGGTCAACATCACTCAGAGGACAGACGGACAATTCTATTGTGTGAGCATTTCACCAGAAAAGATATCTTCACAATGGCTACAGGCAGGGACCACTGCACATCTGCATCCACAGTTGCCCATACTTTTCACTGTATTGCTTCCCTATGTCAAGGTGCATTGGTGGTGTCTTAAAGGAACAGTTAGATGATACGGACATATTGTAGCCTTGTTGATCAAAGTTTGCTCCCAACATTCAACTGGAGACATAGGGGCAGATTTATCAAAAGGTCGAAGTGAATATTCAAATGAAAAAAAATCGAAGCTAATTTTTGTGTACTTCGACTAGGGAATAGAACAAATTCGAAAAAATCAGCAATTTTGAATTTTGAGATTTATCATGTACTGTCTCTTTAAAAATTTGACTTCGACCATTCGCCATCTAAAACCTGCTGAATTGCTGTTTTAGCCTATGGGGGACCTCCTAGAACCTATTTGGAGTCAATTGGTGGACATTGAAAAATCAACTTTTTTGGGGGGAAAAACATGATTCGTACGTTGGAATGCGATATTACTTCGATCCTTACAATTCGAATGAAAACAGACCTATTAGGCCAAAAAAAAAAACCTTCGATTTTTTAATACATTCCGGTTGGTCTTTCTAAATTTGAAATTCGAGGTTTTTTAAATTTTAAATTCGACTCTTGATAAATCTGCCCCATATTGTGTGAAAAACAGGAATGTGACTTTAAGGGGGGCATAACTGAGTATGCATTCTTTTACATACTCTTTTGAATATAGAAAAATTGTTTCAGGTTTATTAATTGAAATTTTTTGCAAAACCCCTACTAGTCCAACCCCCATCCGTTCCATTCCTTGCTGCCTCCTTTCCCAGACTGTACAGGGTAGCCGGAGCACTCAGCACACTGCACTGTAGGATAGGAACCAATCAGCAGCTAGGCTGACCTGATAGGGAACTGAAACATGTTTTTGCTTGTGTGACTGCAGGGCTGTGATTGGCTGTCCCCCTCCTACTGTACTTCTGGCCATAGAAGCCATTTTCAAAGAAAGTATAAATGTTTAGCCAAAGTAAAACCAGCATGATATATTATTCATTATTGCCTACAAAACTAGTTTTGTTTTTACTATGTCTCCTTTAACTGTTTATGTATAAATTTAGGCAGATGGACATATTTATAATTCAATATTGGGAAGGGATATTTAAGCCGATGCATTAATGAAGAGAACCAAGAAAACCTGACACCCTGAAGTGTATAGATTTGAAGCATTGATGTGAAGTCTAACCTTTAGACAGCAGGTTGAGTCTTTATTAAAGCAGCTGGATATGCAGTGACAGCCAGTTCCCCTGGGCAGCAGAGGATGGATGAATCTAATATGTGTCTCTAATTGCAGATGCTCATCTCGCTGCGAGAGCCCATGTCTTTAAGAAACTAAGTCGTCTCCCTGGAAAAGGAAAACCCAACACGCTGACAAACAGCTGGGAACACAGGGGCATCACTTCAATAAACAACAGTGGGCTTGATGTTCAGCCCCAAACAACAGTGTGAATTATTACAGGCTGCTACATGCTAATTCAACAGCTACAGATGTATATATTTATATCATTTTTGTATGAGGGTCTGTCATTGATTTATATTATAAAATTAGACATCTGGATATTTTAATTCATTTTCATATCTTACACACATGCATCGCATCGTCTAAGAAAAAAGGCACTGCTGCTGCTCTCATAAAATTTTCTCATGTAGAAACTAATTTTCATCGGCATTGCCAAATTTAGTGCGAGTTTAGTCACAGCCTATTTTGTGGTTGCTTGCTGTTATGTTCATGGGCAGGTTTGAATGTCTTGGTGCGGCTACACCTTCCAAAAACAACATAGTGTGTGGAGTTGGCACTGCATTTATCCTACCGTGTGCTCTGCAGGTATTATAACATGAAATATAACTGGATTGCAACAAATTGCACATGCAGTTGAGTTAACTGGATGTAGCAAGAGGGAAGCAAGTGCACAAAGAGCATTTACCCTTTGGAGTCACAAAGATTAATTCTTTTTTTGAAATGCTGGAATTCTGGGGAAGAACATTGCTCTGTGGGAAAAAAGAACATGGCGATTGCACTCTAAATTGCACTGCACATGCAACATGCATGTTCCCTTTTAGGTTCCATTGACAGTGTTAACAGGAGAAACAGGAAAGCCATTAATGAGGAGAGAAAGGATTTTCATGGTGACAATGAGAGCAGGTCCCAAGTCCCTGAAGTGATCTATGGGGTTGGTGCAGAATTCGGGACATTTTAAGCATCAGATCAGCAGCCATGGGACAAGGCCTTAAAAACAGGACAGTCCTGTGAAAATTGGGACAGTTGGGGAATATGATAATGTCTGAACTTGAGAGGCAAAAACAATCCGTATTAAACATATGACAATTACTATTATTAAGAAGTATTTATAAAAAAGGCTAACATATACTACAGCACTGTATAATAAATGGGTTTATACTATTGCTCTTTGTGGGGCAAACTCAATAGGAGTGCAAGAATGTATAGATGAGAGTTGTACTAGGGTTACATACAGAGAGATGATAAATGGTATCTCAAGATTATCTGTCCTAAATCACAACTAACTGGTATGGGACGAGTTATCCAGAATGTTCAGGACCTAGGGTTCAGTGTCGGACTGGCCCACCGGGATACCAGGAAAACTACCGGGGGGCCCAGGTGTCAGTGGGCCCTCACGCTGCTAAACTTTTGGCTTATTTCATGGTCATTCCCAATTTCTATGAGACCAAAGTGGCTAAATAGGTGGAATAATTGATTATAGTATAAAGAAAACAGACTAGGAGAATAAAGGTTGATTGAGGAGATGAAGAATATTAGTACTAAAAGTGGGCCCCTGGCCTAAGGTTTTTGGGTGGGCCCCTGGTGTCCCAGTCCGACACTGCTAGGGTTTTCCAGATTAAGCTGTGATGTACCTGCGGATGTTGCTTTTACCTAAACGGAAACCAGATATTTAAAGGAGAAGGAAAAATAGGATCCCTGGAGGATGACAAGTTGTTGCACCCTAGTGATTCTAACCACTTAGCTCCTTCCCCAGCCAGAAATTTTTTCTTAAAAAAATGCACTGACCCAGGGTACTTTTGACCTGGACAACCTGTTTTTCGCAGGGGCTGTCTGGGTTAAAACTGCCTTGTTTTCCAAACTAGGAAATACAGACAGAGTCAGACTGGGCCGGCACGACCCATTGGGTCCCCAGCCCTCACAGGCCCCACCGGCCCAGACCCAATTCACATGGCCACTTGAGAGACTTCCTGACCTCTACAGCTACCCAAAGGAATAAGTAGGTATTTACTGGTGGGGGGGGGGAGGGAGCAGAGAGTGGTTGTGGCTGGGGCTGTCGGGGGGATGCAGACCCCTGATGTTGCAGCTCCGGTGGGCCTGGACCCCCCAGTCAGACACTGAATCCAGCCAAGACTCTGTAGTGAGTGATGTGGCACTCAGCCAATAAGCAACTGGCTGCCCATATCATAGTCCTGCCCACTGTCGGCACAAGTCCACCCCCTAAATGTCCCCCGATGTCACTTGCCCCACTCCATGGGTTACTCAACTCACCCCCTGCCCAGAATTCCTTGGTCGAATGCCTGGGACACAAAGCAGAATGGTGGCAACTGGTAAAGTTACCCTGGGTCAGTGCACTTTTTAAAGCTGAGAAGCATCTGCCAGAGGTAGGAGATAATAAGCAAATAAAATCACAGGGTGGGTGCCTGGCAAAGATTTTACCTTTCCTCCTCCTTTAACCTTAAGAATCACAACATTACATTTGGGTTACAGTTCTGCTTTTGTATGTGTTTTGATATGTAAAATAATAAAAGCTATAAATAACTTGAAAAGTGAAGATTTATTTTTGTCTGTAACATGAGCAAAGAGAGCAGCTTCCAAGTGTCATTAGGGAGCATCTGAATTATGTTTTCTCTGGAGCAGAATGACAAAGAACAGTATTTGTAGTTTGCTCTTTTTACTGTATTGTGTTATTCTTGGCTTATTGATTTATCCCATTTGATGCTACAGAAAGAACTGAAAAAGCAAAGCAGGACTAAAACACAAATTACTGTATGAACAGCAAAATGAGGCCAATCTTACTAAACGCTGCTACTCCATTATCCTATCTTTGTTCTACATGACAGTAAAAGCACAAGCCATTAAAGCAACAACTTTTAAGGTTCATCTGGATAACTAATGTTAAACCATAAAAGTATGACTGGTTACAGCTCACATTTACACTATAAATAAACCATATAGTGCTATTCATTAACCCTGCTTTGGGTCTAACTCAAAATATCTGGCCTATACACTGAATATGCTGCAGTTCTATTTTATATTTTCATTCCATGACACAGTTTGTGTATTTGTGCACTACTGTGCTTTCTGAAAATATAATTTATTAAATAAACGTCTCTGATATGATCAAATCATGCTTCCCAATAGTCTACGGGCATAGTGTACTAGGGAGCCATTAAAGGAAAGATAAAGTGTTGAACCAAATTAATATAAATTGCTTAGAATGCATTAATAGTTTTTTTTATAGTTTATAGTTTTATAATTAATTAATTTCAAACAGCAGCAATATTGTTCATTTTAGGTTGCTCTGGGTAGAAATCACCAGTAAAACATTAGATGACTCTTCTCTGCTCACTATCTGCATTTTCTGACCAGAGCAATACCCCAACACTTTCTTCTTCTCACTAACTCACTTTTACCTCTGACCGGTCAGCCAAAAGGAACAGCAGGTGATGCTCTTTCAAATTCACTAAATCAGTGTCGGATTGGGACAGTGTTGGACTGGCCCACCGGGATACCAGGAAAACTCCCGGTGGGCCCAGGTGTCAGTGGGCCCTCTTGTTTCTAAACGTTTGGCCTACTTCATGGTCATTCCCTGTTTCTTTATGGGGAAAAATTCTTAATAATGGGAGAAAATTGTAAGTATATATAAAAGACTAGGAGAATAAAGAGGTTGAGTGAGTAAAGGAGGAATAATCATTTGGAAAGGTCTAAAGTTTTCTGGTGGGCTCACAGTTTTAAGTTTTCTGGTGGGCCCAAGGTCTAAGGTTTTCTGGTGGGCCCCTGGCATCCCAGTCCGACACTGGATTGGGACACCAGGGGCCCACCAAAAACCCTTAAACCAGGGGCCCACCCAAAAACCTTGTTTGTGAGTAGAACCATTTTTACTATGTTTGATTGTGTTCTATATATAAATGACTACACTTAATGGATGTTTGATATTTTTATATCTTCACCATAAACCTGGGGCGCTGGTCCTAAAACAGTATTCTACAGTGATGGGTAAAAGGAAGCAGAAAAATGAGGCTTCAAAAGAAATGTGGGGAAGGAGACACCAAAACAGCTGAAACTAACACTATATGGGTCAAAGCAGCTTTCCTACACAATAGCATTCACTTCAGTAAGGGACCCTTAAGGAAGAAAACATCATATCATGGACCAATTATAGAAACATGTGATAATGAAATGTGCCTTGGAACATGCCCGTTGTCATTATCACATGCGGTTGTGTTCCTTTAACACATCTTAACCTCACAGGCATGACTGGGAATTCACCAAAGCAGGGGTGTTGCAAGGTGCTGAGACAAAGATCTCCATCCCAAGCTCATCACATTCAAAATTACTTACACATATCTGCATGTTCTTATAAATTTACTTACTCAGAGATACTTAAATGTCAATATTATTTTTATACTTTTATTTGCCAACATATTCTGCACATCTCTTGCAACTATCCCATTCATTACTTTCAAATTCATCATCCATTATCCTGCCTGTTTGTTATTGGAGTGCCAGAGGAAACTGGAGTTCCTGGAGGAAACCCTTCAGACACCTAAATAACTCCTTGCAGATAGTTAAAATTAAATTAAGAACCCAAGGGCTGTGGGGCACCAATGCTAAGAACCATAACACCAATCATACAGCTGATGCACTGATTTAAAGGTTAGCTACCAGTCTAATGTGGTATGAAGAATGTTTAATTTGCTGCAGGTATAGTAAAGAGAGGTCCAAGGGGAAATCAGAGGTTCTCTAGGGTGAGAGATGGAGCACAAAATGGGTGAAGAGAATAGAGTCAAAGAAGGGCCAAATATGGCCATAAGGGTCTCCATCTTTATGGGAGGAAATGAGCTTTGACGGTGCTACGAAGGGGCAGGCAGGAATTGAACAGCATCAATGGAGATAGAAGAGGTGGAGATAAGAGGGTACACATTTCACAGCAGAATGTGAGGTTGGAAAAAGGGATAACATTAAAGGGGAACTATCGCAAAAATTAAAATTTAATATAAGCTTCATCATACTGTAAATATGATTAATTAAATATTCTGTATAATTTCTGAAATAATCAAGTTTATCTTCACTATCTCTCTCTGAGCAACTGTTTCTCTTCATTCTGTCTTCATGCAGCAGTTGGGTGATATTCATTGACAGTTAGATCCAATATATCTCACGTGGGGCTTCCTTTCTTAGCAGATGTATTCGAGCTCACTCAAATAACTGATTCCAGTGCAAAAAAAAATCTTACAAAACAACTGCCTTTAGCACAAATCCTGCATGTAGAGAGACAGGATTTCTAGTGATTTTAATAGAGTGAGCTCTAATACATCTTCTAGGCAAAAGGAGCCCCCCTATAAGATATATTGGATCTAACTGTCAATGATTATCTGACTCCCAGCTCTGAAGAGAAACAGATACTGAGAGATGGGATAGTGAATATGAACTTGATTATTTCAGAAACACTACAGCATTTTTAATTGTATTTAGAACATTTCTCATTTCAGTATGTTTTTTATTTTCGCAGTAGTTCCTCTTTAAGTGTAGGACAGAAGATAGAACCACCCACCTTTTCTACCTTTATGTGGCAGCATCCTTCCCACCCACCCTGGGGAGAGAGTCAAGGGGAGAGTGTAGTTCAGACAAGATTTTTATCTAGTCAGAGTGAAGGAATGATTACTAGAGGTGGGGCTTAGACCCACTGTTTTGTAACTTGAGTACAGGAAATGAGTGTTTATCTCCTCGGAACAGGGTCCCAGGAGTGTAGGATAATGGTCACCTTCTACCCATCCAACTAGGAACTGGGGATATTGCCCAGCATGGGAAGCAGCCATTCAGTAATGTGGGGTTGGTAAACATTCAGTGAGTGTAAACATGTTAATTGTCTTGTTGAAAATGCACTTTATTACATTTTAATCGTTATTAAATGTGTACAACTTTATCTTTGTCTATTAATAAAAGCTACGGCCTTTTACATCCCAACCTGGACATCCTTATTGTATCCAAAGGTGAAGAATAGTATTCAATGGAAGGTGGTCAAGAACAGTTTATGTGATTCAACGGTCAGACGCTTGCCATGCACAGACATGGATATAAGCAAACCTTCCAATAGAAATTTAGTCAAATTTTTACTTATTGAAAAATAAATTTTCAAAAGGTTTCCAAAGCAAATGGCTGTTTTATGGAACAGAAACCAATACAGAATCTGTTATCTGGAAACCCATTATCCGGGATGCTCTAAAATCTAAAGGCTATCTCCCATAGAGATGATTAAGGGATTTGACCCCAAAACGCGTTAGGTCTTTGTCCAGCAACCTGCTACATTAAAGCCTGTCCAGAAGTGTCGTCTATTCTGAGTTTTTTTGTATCTCACATAGACTCCATTTTGTACAAATAATCCAAATTGTTTTTAAATTATTAACTTTTTCTTTGTTAAAATAAAACAGCAGCGTGTTCTTGATTCAAACTAAGATATAATTAATCCTCACTGGAAGCAGAACCAGCCTATTGGGTTTATTTAATGTTTAAATGATTTTCTAGAAGACGTAAATTATGAAAATCCATTATCCAGAAAGCCCCAGGTCCCGAGCATCTGGATAACAGGTCCCATACCTGTGTGTCATTTCTATTGCATCTTATTATATTTCAGCAAGTGGAACCAGCCTTTCACAGCTATCAAACTCACATTAAACATCATAAACGCAAGTGTATATGCACAACTGGAGCAAAGAGGTAGTGGAAGAAGGAATAGAAATATAAATATTATATATAAAATGATTACTGCAATATATCGCCTAAGTTCCTTTGCTTAGAACAAGGAGCAGTATTCAAGTTTGAGATGGAAGCAAAGGGAAAATGATCTTTTAGTGTTTCAGTGAGTGTAAGCATGCAGCGTTGCAGCACTTGTCCAACAACCTGAACATCCACCCCCAGACATCATTTAATAACCCAGTGGAGAGGAAAAAATATCAACTCGCTGAACATGTGTTCTAACTAGTGTTTCCATGGAAATCTTTAATTCAATTTACTATATACAGTGATAAAAAATAGCTCCCTGTGCCCTTTACAAAAATAAGACGATATTGTATCTAATGCATGAAAGGTTATCGTCTTGTTCCCAGCTGTCAGTGCTTCAAAATTCTACCTAATAAAGTAATAAAGGATTGGAGAGAACAAGTGGGCGGTGATGACATTCTTCCCCTAGGTGTTGATTGTGTTTTACTGTAAATTTGTTATATTGAAGCTCACACTATAGAAGCTACAATGGGTCAAATTTGTATCTAAGTTACCCATCGCAGACAGAACAGGAGCAAAGTGCAAATATTTTTAACCACACTGCAGCATTGTACCCAGAATGCAGATGTAACTGAATACTTAAGAAACAGAAAGTTTATATTATATTAAGTGGCATATTAAAGCATTTTACCAAACTGGTATACAGTATACTATATATTTAAGTGAATCTTGCCCTTTTACATCTCTTGCCTTAAACTACCATTTTGTGTTGGTCTTTGTGTTGCCTCAGAGAGCACTAGTCCAGAAATACTGCAGCTCTAACAGAAAGAAGTGTGGAGGCCAAAGACAGAACTTTGTTCTGTTGTAACACGTATGGTCATTTGTGTGCACTGTGAACCATAGGATCCTAGGACGGCTCTTCTTTGAAAAATGGCAATTTTCTATTTAAGATTACCCAATGGCACATACCGTAATACTAAAGAAGTATATTATTATGAAAATTGGTTATTTAGCTGAAGCTGGGTTTTACAAATGAGCTATTTTATGCAATATATTTTTATTGAGACCTACATTGTTAGAGGGGTATAGTTTTCCTTTAATAGTGCTGCTCCAGCAGAATTATTTACTGTAATCCATTTTTAATCCATTTATTATTTTTTATATTTCATTTTGAAATCTGACATGGGGCTAGACATGATGTTCATTTCCCAGGTGCCACCAACCATGTTCTGATAAACTTCAGTCTCCATAGACTAATAGCACTGGCACTACTACTGACTGAACTTTTAGAAAGTGGGTGAACAGGCAAAACTGCCTATACTGCCCCACAATAATTTAGGGTGGCCTCAGACATTTCTCTGCCAGCTAAAATATACTATGGTGGTCCCATGTACAATTAGCCTCAATAAGCTTGTACAGTAAAGGAAACATATTGGGCCTTAGAGCCTTTTTGGACCTTAGGGCCTTTATCAATGATATCGCCTTGTGTATTACTCCCTTCCCTTTAGACTGTATGCCTATGCATAGGGCCTTCCTCACCTTTTTGTACCTGTATTGATTGTGATGTTTGTTACTCCATATATTCTATATATGTAACTCGTGTTATGTAGTTGGATAATCACATTTACTCTACAGTGCTATGCAATATGTTGGCGCTATATAAATACATGTTATTAATAATAATAATAATAATAATAATAATAATAATTAGAAGTAACCTCGGAGTTTCATGACCTGTATAAAAACGGCCTTGGGCCTCGTGTTTATATATGGTCATGAACCTCCTCGGTAACTTAGAATATCCTTATAATTTAGAAGATGGAGCAGGAAGTGCAGTTGAACCTATTACCTAGATTCTACATGGACCTTTCCCTGTTATATAGCCTCAAGGATAGAGTATCTGCTCTTATTGCTTATAGTCATGCATTATAGCTCTTGGAGTTACCATGTAACCTAGTTATATACAGTATTTATAATAGGCAGCATTGTCGTTCACAAGATTTTCTCCATCAGAATGCTTGTTACCATGTCAATTAGCCACAGTCATGGAACATAACTGGACATAAATGAAGAAGCCAGCAGTAATGATAACATGGTGCCAATGTGTGCAGCTTGATGTACAGGGCAGGAACTTTAAGCAATCCAGCTGAGCCAACACGATCTTCCATAAATGCACAAAATCAGAAATCTCCCACGCTTATTCATCAGCCAAAGCACTTCCATCATGCTCTCTGCTACATTTGCTACATAATTTGATCTGTGTATTCCTCTTTGCACCGCTCTGATGGTTGTCAGCATAAACAACTTCATAAAATGGGAGAAAACTAGTGAATTAACTATCCTCAGAATATTCAGGTGATAGAGGAAACCTTAGTATCACAATGGATTTTCCGACAAAACATCATGATAAAGCAAAGTGCTTTTATTTTCTAATTTAATGGCAAAAGCAAGTTGTCTTCATTGGATAAGAGGTGCACATAGGCATCCTACATACTGCAAACGTTTATCCATAATAGAAGAAGGAAAACAGTATAATGAGGGTAATGGTAGGTGACAATTAATATGACTGTGACATAATATCACCCTAATCACCCAGTCACTCCTGCCTATAATCTTGCTAGCCGGTCTGTTGGGCATTGGTGAGTGTAACCTACTCAACACTTATCCAGATGAGCTGCAACAAGTATTCTTCGGCATTAGGATCTAGAAAGAAAAACCTTTATTAGTACAAAGGCTAACTTTTCCCAACCACAGATCCTAGACACTAGGTAGTTTCTGAGAACTACAAAAGACCCCCACTTAGTTTTCAGGTCCATCGTGACATCCATCACTTCACCTACAGTAGCTACAGAACATGAAAGAAAAGCAAAATAAATTAGACTTAATTGGCCAAAAGCAGAGAGCAATTAGATTTTAAAAGATGACATTAGCAAAGCATACGGTACTTTACATTACCGTACCGAAGGGTATTTGACAAAAAAAAAAACATATTAAAGGCAAAAAATATAGAATAAATGATAAAATGATAGTCTCTTTTGCAAAGTTATGGAACAGGTCTGACTTTAACAAACAAAGAGATTGATGTCTGTTCCAGGTTTATTACACAGTCTGTCCCCCCTTTACGTGGATTGGGGTTATACACTGGCAAGCCCATCAAGCCCATCACACCCCCTGCTCTCCATAGTCTATCACGGGAAACCATAGCCTATGTGCAGTTAGCAAGGCCTGCCATTTAATACCTTCTACCCTCCAATATTACTGACTGGCAAGTACTGCTGAGGTTCTAACCCCTTCCTTCCTCTTCTATGGAGTCTCAGTCACTCAACTAGAGGACCATTTCCAACTCTCACCAGCTAAGCTAAGCTCAACAAAAGCTGCCTTATCTAAATGATGCTTAATAATTAGACTCTAGTCTTGGGCTCTTCTTGGGGTAATGGCACTCAGGCTCTTACCATCACCAGTTCTTCCCTTCATCAGTCAAAGAGACGGAAAACACCACACACTTTCTTATACTGTATGTACTTTCTTATAAGTCATCCCCTCCTTCTTTTTTGATAGTGCGGAACCTCAACTTCTACAACCTTTACTTAGGGAACTTCCTGACCCCGGTTACCATCTAGTGATAGGAATAAGTTACAACAAAAAAACTAATATCAAATATAATGACCCCTCTTACAAGTGGTTCTATGCAGAGGCAGTAAAAACACAATATTACTCTATAAAAGCACATATAAAAATACAGGTCTATAGTAAATAAACAGAAAAAAATATATAAATCAGATAACAGAACGGACCATATTATTCTTACCTTTCACATTTTTGACAGCACTGTCTGCATGAAGCCTTCACCTACCTACACGGTGCTCAGGAGGAGTCATGGGGAGGCCATGGCTGTCATGTCCTATCTCAACTCAATAGCTGTCATTGACTAATATCAGCTAGACAAACACCTGCATCCATCCCAAGACACAACACAAACAAAACCCCTGCTTATGGTCCTTTACAGCCTAATGAAGGATATGTGGCAGCCATCACACTGCTGTCTGTCTCAAGGATCTGTTCCTAGGTACTGAGTACCATTGAAGTAGGAAAATGAATCGGGTTTATTTTTCCCAGGATTAGATGGATTTGGAAAGGGTCAAACAACAGCATGTTGCCTTTGCTAGACTCAGTACCAGGACAGAAGGAGTTGAGACATACAGGTTGGCAGTTGAGCTGAAAAAATAATAAATGCAGTAAATTCCATATTTCATTCTTTAACCTTGGACAGAGCCTACTATCATGTAATCTAGTCCATTGCATGGAAACCATATAAAATGTTAAAGCTTATGTACTTGTAGGAGGACAAGCCTAACATACATACTAACATATTAATTTGTACTATGTAAGCTTATGAATACGTGTAATGATTGTGAATTTTCCTTGGCAACTTAAATATGATTAGGCTTCCCAATTTAATGCTGTGTGATTGTCCTACAGAAAGAAGCAAAACAGGGAAATTTCCATGAAATATCTTTACAAATTGTTGGCTTCAGTAAATGGATCACAACATTGGGCCTCGTCCATCTCAGATTCCCTCAACTCAGATTTCCATTCTCTCCTCATTCTTTATATAATCCTCTTATCAGCAGGCTGTTGTATAATTATGCAGGTGGAATGATGCTCATTTATGCCATCATCAAGGCCATTGGATCTCTGCAAGAAGAAGGACGGGAATATGTGCATGTGATTATTGTATCTACATTCTCCTCACTATCTTGAGGAACACACTTGTACTGTGTCAGTCTGATGATTATATTTGCATTGCTATTTGGACCTGTCCTGTGTTCAGTAGATTAGATTGCAAGCTTCACTGAGCAGGGCCCTCTTACCTCTTGTTCCAGTTGGCTACTGTTTGTTAGAACATCCTCAGGTGTTTATTTGTAGAACTTTAATATGCGTCCTCATGATCCAGAATCTGGAAGCCAAAACACCCTTGCCCTTCGTGGGATGGGTTGGAGCAAAATTCTGCTTTCTCTTTATTTACTTCATAGGCCTAATGTATTGTGCAGAAATGTCAAACGTTGTCTTCCAATTACTGGGAGCTGCATGCTGGGAGCTGAGACAACCACGACTAAATGAATGTGGATTTAAAATTGTAGATAAGGCCTTTATGCATGTTTTAGTGGTGTAGATTAGAATAGGAACAATAACAAAGCAAGTCAAGCAAGAAACCAACTCAATAATTATAGCCTGGGTTTGTCTATTGTGGGCTGTACATAGTACTGCAGGTATCCAAGCAGCCTTTGTTTTACAGAATCTCTATATACAGAATACAAGCAACAAAATGATTGTGAATATTTGGTTTGGCATGACCCCCATCATGCAATGCCCCCAGGCAGCTAAGCCAACAGTTTCAAAAGTTGATGGGGGTGGGTGGGAGCTGGGAGAGAGTTGCGAGAAATGTTGGGAGTAAGGAGAAATTTTCAAAAGTTGGTGAAACTTACCTCCTGGCCTCCCTACCCAAAAACTTTTTCCATAACATCTAGTGGCAATTTCAAGTCCAAACCAAGGCACAAGAAACTAAAGTATAAATCAGCCAATAATGCCAAGATATTTAAATTTTTCCACTCAGTGGATTCATAAAAAGGGTGGGCACAAAGTACTTGCACAAGGTGCATAAACATTATTTGTGAGTTTATTAAATTCCTGGTGGTTATCTAATATAAGGTACAAAGTTTGTTACAGTTCTGAGCACCTATCAGCAGGTAGCATTTTCCGAGTCACCTGGTTATACCTAGTTACTATAGGTTGCTGCACCTGGGCAAACTTTGTGCCTTTAATTACATATGGGGGTTTGTGAGTGACACATGTTAAGTCTGCTAAAAAAAAAAAATGAAAACATTAAATAAACCCAATAGGCTGGTTTGGCATCTAATTAGGATTAATTATATCTTAGATGGGATCAAGTGCAAGGTGCTGTTTTATTATTACAAAGAAAAAGTAAATCATTTTGAAAAATCTGAATTTGATTTAAATTGAGTCTACGGAAGATGGCCTTCCTGTGATTTGAATCGCTCTGCATAATGGGTTTCCAGATAATGGATACCATACCTGTACAACAAAACGTATGGAATAAACAGCTGCCTATTTCTATTTTCCTGCAAGACATGGAATGGCTAAGCTCTTTGTATAGTAACTAAATTCTACAGACTTATCTTTGAAGTTGCCACTGTCCTCTGTGGCTACATCTAATAGCTATACCTGCAAATTCTAATTTACCCTAAACCAGTCAAATTGTAAATAAAATGTATTTTATATGCATTTCTAGCAACATGAATGCAATTCCCCAATCTTCTTTTCTTTTAGGTCACTTTGAACTGTACATTTTGTGCAAGAAAATAAAATGAATATTAATTTTAATTCTCATATTTCTAATTGGCAAGAACATGGGGATCTGTGTCCTACAACACAAGAACTGGCAAGGAAATATTTTTAATTCACAGTGCCACTGTGTGGTCATATCCAGTACTAAATAAAATCTGAAGTCAGAAACACTGGCAATGATGATGGAGTGTTTTTTTGTAGGGATGCACCAAATCCACTTTTTTGGATTCGGCCGAACCCCCGAATCCTTTACGAAAGATTCGGCCGAATACCGAACAGAATCCGAACCCTAATTTGCATATGCAAAATAGGGGTGGGAAGGGGAAAACATTTTTTACTTCCTTGTTTTCTGACAAAAAGTCATGCAATTTCCCTCCCGCCCCTAATTTGCATATGCAAATTAGGATTCGGATTCGGTTCGGCCAGGCAGAAGGATTCGGCCGAATCCTGCTGAAAAAGGCCGAATCCTGGCCGAATCCCGAACCGAATTCTGGATTCGGTGCATCCCTATTTTTTTGTGATACAAAGTAAAGTGAGGTCATATTTAACATATGTACTTTATGGTTACCAAAGCGGAGTAAGAGAGAGTACAGTGTGGCTCTATGCCCTGCTGCTCAGTAAAAAATATTTAAGAGCCTGACTATGCTAAAATATCTTCAGTCCAGTATAATGTTCTTCAGCCATCTATGTAATGGTTTGTAGAAATCACACTGCCAGTCTCTTGTAGAACAACCTGACAGCAGCAACCAGAATTGGACTGGGGGGGGTCTGGGCCCTCCTGGGCTGCCACTTCATGGCCCCTTCCACCCTCCCTGGGCCCCTCCCCCTGATGAAACCCCCCCCCCATGCAACCGCACTCGTTCTGTTGTTTTTGCCTTGTTTTTTCTTCTTGTGGCCGCAATCGGGCCAGGCTAGAGATCAGGGGGCAGTGCATAAGGTTCTAGGAGGGATCTGTATCTGGCTTGGTAGGGCCCACCGGGTTTTTTGCCTGGTGTCCCACTGCCCAGTCCAGCAGCTTATCAGATATTTGCTGTCAAACAAGAAATTAGTCAGTGTTACTTACTTGGTGGTTGCTATGGGTTACTAGACCTCAGGTTTAGATTAGGATTCAAAATAGGCCTATGGCATTTCAAGTACACAGAGGCTCAAACAGCCCCACAGACCCAATATATAGTGATGACATAGTCTATGGCATCTTACAGCAGCTCCTGTGACACTAGCCAGAATCCAAAGATTGCCAGTCTGGGCCTGCTAGACCTGACACAAACCGTGCACCATTTTTCACATTATCCTAATGGGGGAATGCAATATTGGTCGCTAAAGCAAAAATCGTTCAAAATTAGTTCAGAATGTGAATAAATGTTCCCAAACTTTGCCCCTTACACGACAGTAGGATATCGATTGCGAATGTTATAGTTTACATTAATAAAACTTCTTAATAAAAAAGTTGTTACATTTCACCAAAAGTTTATGCCACCTTCAAGCAGGTGTTCGCAATGCGCAATTAAGATTGGCAATACAATAAAAAGTAATGAAGAATATTACATTGTGACATGCAAATTTTTATTCTTTGAGATATTTATTAAATTTCCCCCTTACGGGGGAATGTAATAAAAATCGCTAACGGAAAAGCTATTCGCAATGCGAAAAGTTATGCCTTTGCGCGAACAAATTTTGCTTTGTGCGAATTTAATATAGCTTTTGCGAGCCCGGAAACTGTTTAGCGACCACTTCCGACAGTGGAAGACCGTTTGCGAATTTTATAGTTTGCGCCAATGCGCAGTCAATGTAATAAAACTTCTTACTGAAAAAGTCGTTATGTTTGCTCCAACAGATTACGACACCTTAAAGCACTTCTTATGAGTGTGCAATTAAAATTCGCAATGCGCAATTAAAATTCGCAATGCGCAATTAAAATTTGCAATGCAATAACAGTTTAAGGAACAATATTACATTGCGAGATGTGGATTTTTATTCTTATTGGTGCGAATTGTTTTGCTCTTTGCGACTTTTATTACATTCCCCTGTTAGTCTCCTATTTGGAAGAAATATACATGTGGAGGGCCTTTTCTTCAAATTAATCAAATCATTAACATAACTTATATTTCCGACTTTGGTGCTCAAAATTGATACCTACCAGTGGATTACACTTTCCTTGTCTTTTGAGTGGAGATAAACAGGGATCAAATAGCTCAAATAAAATGGAACTGTAGCTGCCAAGCAATAATTACATGCCGGTGCATCACAAACAGACAAAAAAATGTAAATAAAAGATGACTTCTTTAAGGTGTTACTTTAAGCACTTTGGCAATGTCTGAGAATGTATTAAGCACACTTCTTGCTTGGAAGCCTCATATACTTTATTAAGGACAGCTCAAGCCAAGGGAAGAATCACATGGGCAAACTGCAGGGAGTAACATTGCACCTGGCAGAAGGTAGTGTAATGAGTCTTTATCAGTGCCAACAGAGTGCTGCATGCCTGGCAGATTAAGGGCAACAGAGCCTGTGTTCAATATAAATAATAAACTGCTGACACGTTTCTAGCATCTAGTGTCTAGGGATTCCCTAACTATGTATAAATAGAGAACAAAAATAGAAGGAGATCAAGGCTAACCCTATTCTCAATGGGTCTTGCCATCAGATTATTATCAGATTATTATACCAGGGACACTGCCATTTCCTTGGAGACACATAATACACCACTAGAAGCACGGCTGGGGATTGCAGCCAGGAAACATCAGGTTTTATGAACAGCACTGTGGCTGACTAACAAGAACACAAGGGGGTAAAGTAATAAAGATCCAGACCACAGGTCTGCATAGCAACAGCCTCATTGCTAACTATATATACATAATCGCCGTTACCCATTTGAAGGCTGACTTAGGTGTAAGAATCATAACCACCAAGGCTGAACTACATGGTGCAGCTTCTCCTGATCCTACGCACTGAGAGGAAGCGCATGTGACAAGACGGATGCGCTGAAGTAAAGGTGGCCATACAAGGGCAGATTAAAGATGCCGATACGGCAGCTTATCTGCCCATGTGTCAGGGCTGCTGATGGGTCCTCCCGATCCATATCAGGCCAAAAATTGTCCAGATATTGATCAGGAAAGCTTCATTTTCTTCTGCGATCCAGGACCACATCGGCTAGTTCATGCGTTCCTGCGACCCGTCAGCGCCCATTCACAGCACTGTAATCCGATCGTTCGGATTCACCCGATATCGCCCAGCCATTAGTGGGCATAATGATTTAAGATTTGCTCATTTGGTGACCTTGCCAAACGAGTGGATCTAATAGTGTATGGCCTCCTTAAAAGAAATGTCTGACCTACAAGCTGTGTGCATCCGACATAACTGTCAGATGCGAACACCGCATGTTGCATCTTCATCCGACAGTGGTGTCGGATGCACGCAGCTTGTAGGTCCGACATTTCTATTACTTACAAGAGGTTTCTTGTATGCAGAGAAATAGTGTTGCTCCATTAAATAATGGTACCAGTATGGTTGTAACAGATACAGATAAGGCAAATGTGTTAAATCAGTTCTTTTCTTCAGTGTATACAATAGAGGAGTCTGGGTTCACAGGCTCACTTAATAACTGCATGAATGGTTCAGCTCAATCTAGTCAGTGGCTGACTCAGGATATGATTCAAAAAGCTTTAATACAAATTAATGTAAACAAGGCTCCAGGGCCTGATGGCATACACCCCCGGGTTCTAAGAGAGCTTAGTTCAGTTTTAGAACAGCCCTTATTTCTGATTTTCTCAGATTCACTGTCATCTGGTGCCTATGGATTGGAGAAAAGCTGATGTTATTCCAATATTTAAAAAGGGATTACGATCTCAGCCTGGCAATTATAGGCCAGTAAGCTTGACATCTGTGGTGGGCAAATTATTTGAAGGCTTGTTAAGGGATCACATTCAAAATTTTGTCCTAATGAATGGCATTATGAGCAACAATCAGCATGGCTTTATGAAGGATAGGTCATGTCAGACGAATTTGATTGCATTTTATGATGTGGTAAGTAAGATTCTGGACAGTGGGGGGGCAGTAGATGTGATCTATTTGGATTTTGCCAAAGCGTTTGATACTGTGCCCCACAAACGACTGCTTTCTAAACTAGGGTCTGTTGGGCTTAATGAAGTCGTTTGCACGTGGATAGGAAACTGGCTACAGGATCGGGTACAGAGGGTGGTTGTTAATGGGACATTCTCTAGTTGGAGTAAGGTTCTTAGTGGGGTCCCCCAGGGCTCAGTATTGGGTCCACTTTTATTTAACTTGTTCATTAATGACTTAGGGGAGGATGTTGTAAGTAATGTATCAGTGTTTGCAGATCAAGTATATATATATTCCCAAAGGGATATATATAAGAAGAGATCAGCGCCAGTGGCAACAGAAATTAAAAACAAGCATAGCGTAATACGTTCATAAAATGGGATGTCACCCCGTGCATATAATAGATATTAATAGGTGTGTTCTCCCTTTTTCCTTCCAGTGACTATTAATGAAAGGATAGGTTAACAAAAAAAGTGGAAAAGGAATGTGTCTTTCCTATAAAACAAGATATATTCCAGGGATAAAGCGCCTCCACCTTCTGTGCAAATTGCCTACTTACAAACCACAATCATTTGGCTTAAGTTATTTGCTCTTTTATATATTACTTTCGGTTTTTGGGGAATTTTTCCTTTTAGGAGTTCATCTCCTTCTAAGATGTTCCAAGATTGCGTTATTTCATCCCCACAGAGAGGACACAAATTAAGAAACAGAAGGGTGAATGGAAAGGTTTTTTTCCTTGTGCACTTTGCAAAGCTTGCAAGTATGGAAGGAAAAGGACACAATTTACATCAAATGTTACAAAAAGGGAATATAACATTGAACAATGTATTAAATGTACGACACAGAACGTGATATACTGCTTAGAATGTCCATGTGGCCTTCAATACATCGGCAAAACAAATAGGAAATTAAGGGAAAGAATTAATGAACATGTAAGAAATATAGAAAAGGGTGTCATGAACCATAGTGTGTCAAGACACTTTAAGGAGCATCATAACCAGAGAGCGAAGGATTTAAGGTTTTGGGGTGTAAGCATAGTACAAAGAGATTGGAGAGGGGGGGATCTAACAAGGAAAACATTGCAGGAGGAGAGCAAATGGATTTATAAAATGCAAACCTTTACACCACAAGGGTTAAACATAGACATAAATCTAAGGGCATTTTTATAAAAAATAAAAAATATTGAACACAAAAAATTATAGAACACAAAGAACAAAAAACACAAAAAAAATGGAAAAAAATACATAATCACAATTTGAGTAAGAATTTATTTATGGGCACACTATAAGACAAACACTGAAAGCTTTTTGCCACAGGATAAGAAAGAGTTAATGAAAAGAGAGAATAGTAAAGTAAAGAAATAGCACAAGGTGAAACACATATGAGACATTGGAAAGAAATAGGTGAAACAGAAGGTAGATTGGGGTTGGAATTAGAAAAAACAGGAGAAACTACATTTCCCATGATCCCCTCTAATCGATGTATGTATATGTTGTCAAAAAGTATGTATCCTACATATATAAAAATTGGAATATTGTACTGTAAATTAACAACTAAACAAGGTGTAGATTTACATGATCCAAGTGGCAAGTACACACAGCACAGAAAAGAAAAGTGTTGCTTCTATACGTGAAATGAAGGAGGACCCAGGGTCATGTGCGCCAAAAAGGAAGTAAGTGCGCTGGAACGCACCAACTGGAACGCATCAACCGGAAACGGATGCGGAAGCCAAGTGAGCACATCGGAATGAGCTTTTAAAAAGAAGGACAGAAACCAGCATGGAAACTACGCCTCTGAGGAAGCTGACGATTACAGCGAAACGCATTAGGCACAGTTTGGGGCACACAACAGCCCAAAGCAAGGCACCACGAGGGAGTCTGGAGCGAGCAGACAGGACTATCCCCTGGGACCCCGTACAAACTTTTTACTGGACTGAATGTGCAAAACCCGTGAGGGTAAATGTGAATGCAAAAATTTTTAATTGGTTTTAATTAGTTCTTAATAAAAACGATATTACCCTATTATTATTTTTGTTCCTGGTCTTATTCCTGGTTTGGAATCTGGAAGGAGCGGGGAACCCTGGAGGAGGGATCAGAAAGGGCCTCTCGTTATATGCATAATACCACATCAGTGGTTTATAAGTAGGCAATTTGCACAGAAGGTGGAGGCGCTTTATCCCTTGAATATATCTTGTTTTATAGGAAAGACACCTAGAGTCACGGGAGGAGGGGGTCATTCTTCCACTGTATAGAGCACTTGTAAGGCCCCATCTAGAATATGCCGTACAGTTTTGGTCTCCATCACTCAAACAGGACATTATTGTATTAGAGAGGGTACAGAGAAGGGCAACTAAGCTGGTAAAAGGTATTGAAAATCTTAGCTATGAGGAAAGACTGGCCAAATTGGGGATGTTCACGCTGGAGAAGAGGCGATTAAGGGGTGATATGATAACTATGTATAAATATATAAGGGGATCATATAATAATCTCTCCAATGCTTTATTTACCAGTAGGTCTTTCCAGCTGACACGAGGTCACCCATTCCGATTAGAAGAAAAGAGGTTCCGCATAAATATTATGAAGGGGTTTTTTTACAGTGAGAGCTGTGAATATGTGGAATTCTCTCCCTGAATCAGTTGTACAGGCTGATACATTAGATAGCTTTAAGAAGGGCTTGGATGGTGTTTAGCAAGTAAGGGAATACAGGGTTATGGGAAATAGCTCATAGTACAAGTTGATCCAGGGACTAGTCCCATTGCCATTTTGGAGTCAGGAAGGAATTTTTCCCCCTCTAAGGCAAATTGGAGAGGCTTCAGATGGGTTTTTTGCCTTCCTCTGGATCAACTGGCAGATAGGTAGTTAAAAAAAAAAAAAAAGGTTGAACTCGATGGACATGTGTCTTTTTTCAACCTTACTTACTATGTTACTATGTTACTATGTAAAATGCTTAACCACAGTCTGTGTATAGTGTGAGTATACTGGAATATACCAGTAGACAATGTTTCAGACCAGTAAAGCCGATTTGGGGCCAGTGGATTATGATGGCTACCTGTATCCATTGATTCTTGTGATGTTCAGCTTTGCACCATGGAAAAATTACTGCATTTTATTATCTCACGTGAAAAATAGAAACCATACTCTGCTGAAAAAATGTTTATGGAGTGAATGTGGGCGAAATTAACTACCCACTGCCAGAATGGCCACTGAACTACCAATTATGTAATTATTAGTCCACTCACTTACACTTTACCAGTTCATAGTCAGCTAATCAGGTAGGAAGCTGATTGCAGTTAGGTCCTCCTTCCCTTATGGCTGCTGTTGGTCTCTTCCTCCTCCCAATCTCTATCTTCAGCATGTCCTTTCAACAGAAATGCTGACAGAATAAGTTCATCTGAAGCGTAGCAGATTCTAAATAGTTGGCACATTTGTGTACAAAGGTACTTTATGTAACATAGAACCGTCAGTCTTGGAAAAACCAGTGTCAACTGGGGGCACGAGGTTCCACCATTGATTCCACATATGGTGGTACAGAAGCAATTGTTGGGTTGTAATTACAGGTCTTAGTAAGTGCTTAGTAAGTTCTGCAGCTGTTTTCCTCAGAGAGGTGCTGTAGAATATACAAGTGAACAGGCATGGCATTGTAAGAGTCAGTATCTTGGCCTTCTATTGAAATATGATGACATTGGTTCCTATAAATGTTTTATTTATTTTTTTTGTCACAATGCCCAGAAACTGTAACCAGCTTTTACTCATTGCTCATTGTCATTTAATAACCATTCCCCCTAATGAGCCTGATCATGACAGGCTTTATTCCCTTAACCGAGGTCCCTTATCAATTGCCTGTACTTTTTAGAAATCTACACTCCAGAAATATTTGGAAAGGTACTTATACTCTTCAAATTGTGCCTGAAATTCTACTGTAAGTGTTTCTGCTCTATGACAAAATTTTAGAAATAGTGAAGTGTCCCTGTTTAAAAAAGTCAAACCTGTCAACACCTCCAATTTGCCAACCAAGTCCATGGTACGGAGAACATGCCCATCATAAACCCAAGCCCCTCCCATTCCCCATTTCCCTCTTACCAGCCCACAGTACAGGCCTTTGTATCTCTTGGGACCCACTTGTGCCACCAAGCACCTGACTTGACTGCCCCCCCTAATGGCAGCCCAGGAAATAACTCATTCTTTGATCCTTTTGATCTCATTATCAATGGCTTAAAGGTATAGGAGATCATCACTTCTCCTTTGCACAAAATTAAACACTTTGGGCACACCGCACAGTCATTTGTAGTCAATAAAGCTTGCCCAGGTTACTGTTCGTTGAAAAGCTGAGAGGTGGAGAATTTAATTTATTATTGGAATTACGGCATCACCTAGTGGAAGAGTTAGAGTAAGCCATTTACATTGGCAGCAGAGACTCCACAGTGAGAGATTGCTGCCTATCAAGGGAGTGCAGGGAATGTATAAATCTGGTAAAGAGCTTCTCGCCAAAGTTCACTGCAATATGTTGGGGCAAGTCTACCACTGCCCACACTTCAAAAAAACATCTCACCAACAGGGAGGCATTTTTGTGGTTGCATTGTGCTGTGACTGTGAGATCAGTCTTTTAGTTTAAAAAACTAAAGAAAATAATGGGAAAAAAAATAATGAAAAAAAAGTGTTTTGTTACACATTTAAATTCATATTAATTCGAGGTTATAAAATAACGGATTTTAGAAAAATCGAAATAAACTAATGCAATGTGCTGGATATAAGGCTGGAGATCAATAGGGTACTAGTACAAGTACTGATTTGTTTGTCTATGTATATGGACTGTTGTTTCTTGTATTTGTATCCCCCTACTCTGTAAAACACTATGTTAGAGAATGGCGTGAAATTAATATTGATGATAATGCTGTGAATGCTGTGAATGCTGGTATGCCATATAAAGGCTATTACTGCACATCCAGGGGGTGACAGCACCACAACACCAATACCAGTGTCATTTCTAGGCAATGGACCAGTTGTTTGCCACTATACGTACTACAGCCCCTAGCTGTGCCGTTATAAATACTGGAGGTCACTGCTGGGTCTGTGTAAAGGCTGGGGTGTGGGGACAATAATCTGAACTGAAGCGATAGTATAAGGGAAGCACTGCTTGTCACTGCTGTAATCCATGTTCTCCTGGGGACTGTGGTGCCTGAGGTGGGGCTTTGTCAAAATAAATTTGAATTATGATATTTTCACTGAGCAGGGAAATGAAAACAGGAAATTATTTTTCCTTTCTACACCATATTGAATTTATAAAGGAACATTATAATAGTTGTCCATTAGATGGCAGTACAGCACCACTACACGATTACTGAACTAGTCAGAAAAAGTTGCATATTGATTAAAGGGTCACTTCAACTTCACCTTTTTATTCTTCTTTTTTATTTTCAGTGCCCTGAAAAAAGTCTCTCATTTTACTCAGTAACAATTTTACAGAAAAATATCATAGCTAACACAATTTCCTTGCCTTGCATTTCACAGCCATAAACCTGTATCATATAACATTGTGTTTGTAATATCACATTTGTAATAAGGCCCTGTATGTGTCAGGACCACATCTTATCTATTAATTCATGTAACCATCATTCGTTTGAATACAGAATGCAAAAAATCTTTCCAGAGATCATCCAGGACAAGCTCAACAACTACTTTTCCTTGTTGAACTCCATGTCAATACTCTCCATACTGACATGGAGTTTGTCTAGGAAAGGAAATGGAAAGTAGGACACAATCTTCCATTTCTGGCTCACAAAACATACCCCCTCATTTTTATCTCACCAATCAGATTTCAGAATTTCATGAGGGATTTAGGCTTCCTGTATTACAAGATATCTCATTCCAATAGATAGATGTTCCCAGGGCCGCCATTAGAAATTTTTGGGGCCCCCTGGGCCCAGATCCCGTCCACTCCACATCACAGTTAAAAGACCACACAGACATCAAAAAAAGTAACCCCCCCCCCCACAACACAAGTTATAAAAAGCTATTGATGGTCAGGGCCCCCATATAAGTTTGAAAAAAAAAACATTGGCGCCAGGGCCCTCCATAAAAGTTTTTTTTAAAAAAAAGCATTGGTGCCAGGGCCCCCTTACAAGTTTAAAAAAATTGGGGCCCAAAATTTTTTTTTTTTAAATAAACATTGGTTGCAGGGGCCTATAGAATTTTAAAATAATACATTGGCGGCCAGGGGATTGATTTCAATTTTGGCTGTTTTCATGGCTTCGGGTCTTTTCACGGCTTCAGGACTTCGGCTTTTCAGCACTTCCGCATTTTCGGCTGTTCGGGATTCAAAAATGGCTGCAAATCTTCGGCTCTCGTCCGGCTCTTTCAAAAGTGTAGCACTGCCGGGCCCCCCTTCATGCCCAGGCCCAAGACACTTGCCCCCCTGCCCCCCCCTGATAGCAGCCCTGGATGTTCCCCCAAGCTTTTCATGTATAACCTGCCCCTAAAGATGCAGTAAATAATATATTGTATTGGAAATTCCTCTTTTCTTTCTGACATGCTTTCAATCTAGGAATAATGTGTTATTAGCCTGTGTATGAAATTGGACAGATTTAGAATTGGAAGGGAATTTAGGTAGGGCTGACATATGATAAATAATAATATAAAAGATCTGCATTTATTTCAATATAAAACATGGAGACATTTGTACCTGTTAATGTTACAGCCAGTCATCTGATCATACAGCATCAGTCAGGTTCTAGTATTTTTCTCTCTCTCTCTCTACCAAGCACAGTCCATGAAGAATTCATTTTCTGCAGAATTTTCTAGCGCCATGGCATATTTATTTTTACTGCAGGGCTGCCCAGTCTTCCGTGATCTCCTTGAATATTTAGTAGAAATGGTGAATCAGTTTAGCACAGGGAACATTGTAGCTTACATATAAATACAGACTTTTAACCATTTAAGTGCCCCCCACACCACCCAATCAACTGTGCCAGCATAAAAGTACTATGGCTCTGATACTGTAGATTAAGCAGCTTCTTTGGCTTCTTTGGCATAGAAAGGGTTAGGCACAGAAAGGGTTAAAGAATGCTGCAAAATGGTACAAGGTTAGTTATAATTTATTGTGCACCTCTCCTTCGACAAAGACAAAGACAGCAGACACCCAAGCATCCATCTCTCTCTCTCTCTCTCTCTCTCTCTCTCTCTCTCTCTCTCTCTCTCCCTCTTAAGTTATGTTTACATGGAAAGAATTTCATTATATCCCTATATCATACTGTATGAAGGTGAACAACCATTTAAAACAAAAATACTGGAAAACACTATTGAGAGGAAAAGAATGAACGCTCAACAACAAGCTTATATGGGTATTTTGCAACAGCAAGTGTGAAGTGTAATGTTCCCCAAACTGCAGCATTTTTCCAGCTTCTTTGCAGTGCATCATGGTAAGAGATACAGTAGAAATTAGGTCCCTGCCCCATAGAACTTGCAGTCAAAGGTGGCAATACACAGAGAGATCCGCTCGTTTGGGGATGTAGCCAAATGACCGGATCTCTCCCCTATATGCCCACCTTGAGGTTTGCAATATCAGACTGGTCCGATTGGATCATAATGCAGGACTAAAGGCGGTCATGAACAGGTGCAGTCTGTGATCTGACACCTTAACCCTGCCCTAACGACATCTGTCCGACTTTCGGCCAGATCTCGATCAGGGAAGCCTGTCGGAGGCCCCATACACAAGCCAATAAGCTGCCGACTCGGTCTGTCGGCAGCTTTTATCAGCCCGTGTATGGCCACATTAAGTTTTGCACCAAAGAGTGAACTGAACAGCAAGTAATTTAACACTTGTTTGATATTTTGATTGTGCAACCATAACCTGGTTCTGGCTTCTCACTTACTGCCAAGTGTATCTGTAAACAAAGCTCAAGAGCAAATGTACTGGCCACTAGTTACTTATATCAGTAGCATTTTAAGCAAAAAGGAAAAAATATGTTCATTTTGTTTGAAATATAGACCACATAGAAGTGTGGTTATACTATCCATCACATATAGTAGAAATCATTTACAACGTATGGAGCACTGTGAAAAGAGCAACTTGGTGAAAACAGACATGTTTTGCTCTCAACACCTATAGGTACAGGTCCATGAGCTCCAGAATGAACCCCAAAGACCTGTGATTCTCATATAAATAGACTAGGGGCATCCAGGTCCAGACTGAGAATTAAAATAGGCCCTGGCATTTCAGGTACAGAGGCCCAATCAGCCCACATAGAGGCCCAAACAGCCCCCACCAGTAGACTAAATTCTTACTTTCTTAACCTTATAACAGCCCCTCAGGCATTTACCAGAACCCACAGATTGCCAGTTCCGGCCTGGGGGCATCCCCCATCTTGGGCATCATTCAGACATGAAAGCTAGAAAGCACCAACTGGCACAAGATGCAGAAAGTAGTGTACCTACCACCATTACCGGGCAAATCTGATCAGGTGCCCCAGACAACCTGGCTAGTCACCGCAGCCCCTGCCTAGCCCATCTTGCGTGTGTGCCATTTAGCTTCACCAAAAATTCATGAAACTGTGGAAAATTCACCAAAAGTCTATGGACAACAAATTTTTTTGATGCTCGACAATTTTTTCACCAATTGGAGTCTATAGGTGGCCATACACTGGCAGATAAAGCTGCCTATATCAGTCCTTTAGACCAATCCAACTTCTTATCTACACGTGTATGGGGTCTTCCCGATCGATATCTGGCCACAATATCGTCTCGGTAAGGTTTCATTTTTCCCGCGACCGACCCGTCAGAGCCCATTGCTCCTCATTGTAATCCAATCGTTCGTCCCTGAATGTTTGGATTACCCCGATATAGCCCTGCCATTAGTGGGCATATCGGGAAAAAGATCCGCTCGTTTGGAGATGTTGCCAGACAAGCAGATCTCTTTGTGTATGGCCAGCTTTAGGGTGCATTTTTTTTTTTTGGTAAAACCTGGCGACAAAAGAGGTAGATGCCAATGCCTACCCATCGTTGCACCCTAGGCATGTGCCTAACCCTAGTTCCAACCCTGCTTACTGCCTATAAATAAGGAGCTATTTGCACCCACAGAGCTGAGCTTTGCAGCTTGCACCATATTCGATGACACGTGCAAACTGCAGGCTGCACAAATCCTACAGATAAGTGAAATTCTTGCACCCCTTAGGGCTCCAGCACTTGTGCCTTTGTTATTTATAAACAAAGCCTAATGACAGCAGAGAATACGAAGAGATTCGTCTCCCTAGACGCAGACTAATTGGACATAATCCTATATTCAGCATTAAACAGGAAAGAAATGTGAAAGTTGATAGACTAAAATAAAAAGCCTTCCCAATATCACAGTACTTTTCTGTGGATGACTCTGATATTAGATTACATTTCTGTGATGCACTCGTAACACAATTGGCTCTATAGCTCAAAGCTCTGTTATTGAACATTTCTAAACATTGAAGTAGAGTAAATATTCACGTAGAAAGATCTGGGGCACCACTCAGTCTGTCAAGGGAATACCCTGCTGTGTGGCAGTGTTTAAATAGATAGAAAAAGAAAGCATGATTGCCAAGCAAAATGTTGTCATACATGTCAACGGCAACATTAACTAATTGTAGCAAACGTCTTTCAAGTAAGGATTAAACACATACAGTACACAGGTTTCAGGTTTTTACCAATCAGAGCTAAGCTTATATTTACAATTACTCAATGTGTTCTAGATGAACTGTGACTCTCCCCAGTGATACTAACACGCTCAATAGAATACATACTATATACAAACTCAAACAGTACAACGTGTCATTTACCAGGTTAGCACTCCTTTATATCAGAACACCACACATTTATAAAAAAAAAAGTAAAAAAGTCAATTCCCAGGTTTTTTTAAATATTCACAAGGAATGTTCAGGGTAAACAGTTAACAATAATAATAATAATACATTACTATGAAATCCACTGTACAAACAGATTATGGGACAGCATTTCTCTTAAAATTAGAAAAAATATAAACAATTGCAGCTTTTATAATGTGTATATCCTGCACATAGAATTTAAATTAGAGGCATAAAGCACTTTTAAATCAATATAGGGGTCACTAAATTTCCCTTACAAATCCCTTACTTTGCAGTTTAAAATAGCACTAAGAACCCCCCAATAGATAAAACAATTTACTTAAATTTTTTTTAAATCTTGATCCCAGCCAGGGTCTATACATTAAAATGTAAAACGAGGGACCTCCGTTCCCTGCTGTGTGTAGTTTGATATCACACTACGTAAACTTCGCCTCCTGTGACACCATGACTAATCTTACAGCGGGACTGGTGCAGAGCAAACTTCTACGCATTTCGCACTTTCTCGACTCGAGAATGTCCTCTGGGGGTTCTGGATAGTTTTAAATACCCTTAACCCACTTCCCATCAACGATTGAACAACAATATGGAAGGTCTAAAATGTACTTATCTATGGAGCAAAGAAAGAATAGAATTTCTAGGACTACGTCTTAAAACTTACTAGAATCATATAAACATAAAAGAAACCAAATTGGATTGTTTTGCCACCAATAAGAATGCAGCTCAGTTACCATCAAGTAAAGATACTGTTTTATTATTACAGAGCAAAAGCATCTCTCTAATAACACTAATAATAATAGTCAGACAGACTATGCAGTGATGTATATTATTTACGAATAACTGCTTAGCATATGCAATTTTTATATATTTGTTAGGCTATAGTAAATTGGAGAGGCACCTTTCTCCAGAGCTAAGAGCGATATCATATATCTGCCTGGATGACACTCTCTATACTCAGGTGTAACCCTATACCTCCCAACTGTCCCGTTTTCAGCGGGACAGCCCCACTTTTGACAGCTCAACCCGCAGTCCCATGTTTGTACTGAAAAGTCCTGACTTTCTCTGCACTGAACAGCCAGAAAAAGAAACAATGTTTCTAACTTAAGTGGCTTTCGGCAGAGAGCCCAGAACAGCCACCAGGTGCAAATAAGATACTTTGTAAAAATTTTGAAATAAGCAAATAATTAATTGTAAAAATTTAGATAATGAGGTCCCTTGGGAAAAGATAGACTCACAGCTTAAAGGGCAATTCACCTTCATTAACAAAACTGTAATAACTGGAAATAAAACACAAAAATGTGTTCAAACTTTCATAGCCTGCCAAATTTTGTAAAATGAACATGGTAATTGGGGGATGTGGCCACAAAATGGGTGTGGTCAAAAAAAATTCCCATGCTACACGTTTTTTTTCCCCAACATATTGGGAGGTATTTGTAACCCCTTGCAATGGATACAGGGTGTTGATTAGTTTAATAAAAGTCCACATAGGTGTTTATCAGAATAATGCAGAAACACAGAACATTTGTAAATATGCATATACTCACAATACCAATTGTCAGTAAATATCCCCCGTAGGGCAAGCAAAGAGAACAAACAGCGTATACAGAGGTGAGCGTATACAGAGGTGCTCCCAGCTTTCAGGTCTTCTCCTAAGTGGAACCAAAAGGGTTCTGCACACTATAGGTGGCCATACACAGAGAGATCCGCTCATTTGGCGATGTTGCCAAATGACCTTGAGGTGGGCGATATCGGACTGATCCGATTGTGGGCCCTATAACTAAAGGGTCCTATTGCAGCCAAGCTTTAGGGAATTCAAACATTAAAAGGGGAAACGATTTACCTGTCTCCTAGAGATATATAAAACTTGCACACTTTTGGGCTGCTGATAATCAGATGATAGGTTAAAGTTATTTGGTAAAAAACAAGCAAGCATTTTGTCATATCTCCTTATCATTTATCCATGGGCACATTTTAATTGCAAACTTTGGTTGTGGCTTCTGCATCACAATAATTGTAGCTTCTCCGTATCACAGAATAAGCACAGTATAAATATAAGCCATGCCGACATATTTTATATACAGTATTTGTATGAAATATTTTTAGAAAAATCAAGTGGATATAAACCTTATAGATAAGGAATATTATCGGTTCATCATGACAAATGTCAGTCAGTTACTATGCCCGGCATTGTACCCGTGGGGTGTTATCTGACTGATGCTTTGCACAGAGGACCCATCTTTCATATTTGCATTCACTTGGTGAATCAAACTTAAAATAAAGTGGGCCCTGTCTCTTCATCAGGGGTGTATATTTTCTGAAAATGAAATACATATGTATAGGGTGCAGCTAATAGCAAATGAGAATTCTGACATAGAACGGATATTTGAAGTGAAAAGTAGTAACAAAAAAATGGAATAAAGTTAAAATAAGCACAGGGCCAGCAAACTGCCCATCTGTACAGGTCTTTGTATCCTGGAAATGACACAACATGACTTCTTTGGATGAAAAATGGGGACGTTCCAGTTTTCTACACATACCCTCACAGTGAAATATAGATGAATTGGATGAATATAGAATAATTCATAATATTTTTGGCCCTACTGTAAAGACTACATTTTATCTCAGCCCCACCCTTATGAGTGGTGGGTGCTGGTGATCATACTGATTGGGCCAAACTAGGGATATGCAGGGTAAGCACTTGACTAAGGTGCAGTTGTGGGGGCACAATCCCAAGCAAAGTCAGGGCAGACAGGTGAAGTAAGGCACAAGTGAGTGACAGCCGGAATGAGTAGTGAGTAGTGGTTGTGGCAGTAACAATGACAATAATGGAGTGGTGAGGGGTTGTGGGTGTGAGCATACAGTGGGATTGGCCACGGGGGTCCAAGTAGTATTGCCTTAGGTGGATCTGCATACTGATTTAATAGAATGCTGATCTGAATGACATAGTACTAGATAATTAAATTTTAGAACCCGCATACAGATTACACATTCTTTTAAATAAAAAGGAAGATTAATCAACTATGGGATTGTAGCCATTTTGTCTTAAATTACATAAAACGTGTAATTTGTAAGACACAGAAAGAATTGCAAGGGGTGTAAGAGTTCACATGCAGAGAATTCCCACTTCAATTGACCAGTCACCTTTAAGGTACCCACCTCATAGCCAATAGTTGCTTTGCAGTTCAATTATTTCTTTATCGCTTCAGACTGGGCCAGGCACAGTGCAGCTTTCTTTGCCGGAGCCACCAACACTTTACAGCGAGCTTTGTCAGGTCCTGGTTTGAATGCAACAGACATACATGCATGTTAACAAAAATGTATAAGTAGATATGAGTTCAAGTTAAGATACAATGTCTACAACCAAAGTTTTTGCCAATGGAAAATGAGCTTGTGTAACAAGGATTTCAAGATCTCTTTACCAGTATTTGACAGTTAGTGGTCTCTTGGAATTGCAGCAAAAGTAAGTGTCCTGTTGGTAAACCATCACGAGTAAAAGTAGAATTGCGAGAATGGTAGAAAAAGTTTTGTGCACATTAAATGTCAGGGGTATAACTATAAAGGTAGCAGACCCTGTGGGTCCAGTAAGGCCCTAGTTAATCAGCAATTTCAATATATCTTGGTAGAATTGGTCAACTTGGCAATGTTCTGGGGCCCTAAATTGAATTTGCTGTGGGGCCCAGTAACATCTAGTAGTTATATCACTGTTAAATGATATTACTTTGTGGGGGGGCGGGATCTTGGAAGCAAGATTGTCAGACCTCTTTAGATTTTCTTTACACTCCACAGTGCCTTGTCAGTCCATTTAATTTCTTAACTTCTTCAGGCTCTGCCCAGAACAGTGCAGATCTCGTTGCTTGAGCTGTGGGCACTTGGCAGGAATTAGTCAGGTCCTGGAACCAAATCCAGGATTCGGTCAAGATTCTGCTATTTTCAACAGGATTCGGATAAATCCAAGTGCCTAGGTAAACCGAATCCTATAAATCACATTGCATTTCGTCACACAAAGAAGTCAAAAAATGTTAACCGTGGGATGCGAGTGTGGTTCTTTTTCCCCCTTGTTTCCCTAATTTACAAATGCAAATTAGCATTTTGGTTTGTTATTCTTAAGAATCTTCCACAAAGAATACAGGATTCGGCCAAATCCTAAAATCATGGATTCAGTGCATTCCTAGTATAAATCAGACAAAAATGCATGTTAGCAACTATCTATAAGCAGTTAGCAAGAGTTGTAGCTGAGATGCAATGCTTAGAACTACACTTACACTTTTTTTTTTTCCGTCACAGAACGATGGCTGACCTATGGAAAAATAGATGTTTTTAAACTATGGCTATAGCAATGGGACTGGCTGAAATTGCTGGGAGATTAGCATTTTAACAAGAGCTAAGGATCCGCAGTTAAGCCTTTATTACATAATGGACTTAGAGTCTATGTAACAAGGATTTCAAGGTCTTCTTACCATCGTGTTACTGCCAATGTCCCCATGGACCTGACACTGTAAATCTAATTACCATTGACAGCGATGCTCTGCATCTCCCTTTCTGCATCTCTTAAGGCAGCTGGCACAGCTCAGATCTATTTGTTAGTGCCACAGACACACTTATTACATTATAGACATGGAATTGATTTATTAGGGATCATTTACAAGCACTCAATAGAGTTGTGATCAAAATGTGGTGCAGTTGTTCCACGAAAAAATGCAGAAGTTCCTCCTCTTGAAAATCATGCTTGGTGGTGCGCCTTTAAGTCTACACCCTACACTCCTTCCTGCCCATCACACTAATCGGGCCCCTGATAACAGCCCCCCAGTATCCCCCCAGTATCCCCCTGATAGTGGCAGATAAGACTAATGTCACTGGTGAAGAAATCACCAATACAGACCCCTACTGCCCCCTGTTTGTAGTAACAGGAAGTGGATCTGTCATTCACTGCACATGCTGAGTGCATTTTACCCAAATATTAAAATGTGTTTTTTGGCTGAAATTCATTCATTCGCAGACTGCAGTGACTTGAAAGGTGGATCCCATCTGTTCTTTTTGTTAAACACAAGGGGCGGTAGCAGACTGTGTGTGTGATATTAGCCTTATAATATAGGTTATTCAAGAGGCCACTCAGAAAATGTGGCTTTGGGAGCAGATACACAGCCTCATAGTACTTCCCAATAAAATGTTTTTTGAAGTGGGTTTCACACATTTTTATTTAATTCTGTATGGTGTGGGTTCATCTGGCCACAAGACGCTATATGGCCTAGTTTTTTTTGGAGGGAGGCAGGGTGGGTTGTTGACTTTTCCTTACCTGAGTAGGGTACAGTTATTCTCATGTCACACAGGAGAAGCTCATTGGCTGATGTTGATCATGTTATACTAGTGAGCATAGAAGGGCACCACCACAGGTTAGACTACAGGGGAACCTGACTGTTGCTCTGTCTGTGTAAATACCTTTGCCATACTTTTTTCTCCTTACTGCACAGCAGCTTCCATCCCAGAATGTGGAGGGGACATGCTTTCAGAGTAGGCCAGTAGAGATCTGTAATGGGCAGTACTCCAGACTTGCACTAAAAAGCCTTTATTTTCACCAGCAGTAGGCCATTGCCCACAATGCTCTTAATCTGTCACTGCCCACCTGTATTTTTTTTTTTCTCCCGCCCCTCCATAACCTTTTTTTAATCAACCTGTCATCTATGCTCTCGCCTATTAAACTGGAGATCCCTGAACACTGGCCAGCAGTACTAGTGATTTAGGCCATGAGATAATGATCCAGACCAAGTACAACAGATTGTTCCAGATTGTTGAATGAGTACATTCAAACATGCAAATGCCTTAACCAGACATGTTCTCTCTCCCAAGTTTTTTTTAGTCAAATGTATTTGTCCCTCCCCTTCACTTCCTGTGGTTTTAACCCAATTTCACATTGAGGACCCTGTAGGCTTTCCACAATTTACCTTCACTTTAGTGCAAATTTTTTTTGGGGGGGTGGCATGGTTGGAGCATTACAGAGATGAGCAAGGCTAATATTTATATATAAATGAATATATAAATCTGCTGGCCTATTACCAGTGTTGGATTGGGGCAGCTGGGCCAACCAGAAAGCCCAAGCCATTTACCACTTACAATTCACACCCCCAACCAGCACTACACAACCACCTGCCATGGTGCCAGTGGGGTCTAACAACTTTTCTCCCAGTGCCCTTGTAGGTCAGTCCAATACTGCTTATACTGTATCTATTCTCCATGTTACATGAGGGCTCAGTTAGGACCCACAAGTGCATTTTTGCAATTTTAGGCACAGTTGTTGTGCAAACAGGCACCCTTTTTTTTAGTGGTGCCAGTTGTCCCACCTCCCCTCTTGCATATCATTCACAATGCACATATTGATGCATGCTGTGGTTGCACCTATTGATGCATGCTGTGGTTGTGCCTATTGGTGCATGCGGTGGTTGCACCTATTGATCCAGGGGGACCCTGGAGCTGCTGCCACCCGTGAATACAGTGGTGGTGCCAGGGTTCCCATGGTGGCAGCCTGCACCAATGCATAAAACTTGCTTCTAAGGAATAAGACTCAGGTGCAGTTACAGTGCATTGGATCCCCTTGCCTCTCCACTTGCCCCCCCCCATGGGCGAAACTACAGAGTAAGCAGTTTGATTGTGTCCAATGTGCGTTAAAGTGCAATTGTATTACTGCATCAGCGCAATTGTGACCTCACGGCGCAATTACACTGGATTTGCAGGGGAGACGCTGCATTATGGGTATAAAATAGCACTTGCTTAGCACAATGCAGTTGCACTACTAAATGAGCCCTATACCCTTTGCACAACTCCTTCTCCCTGTTAGTATCAAAGGCTAAATGCCAGATAAATGAGAATGTTGCTGCTTACTGTTCTGTGTAGCTAAACACGTTGCCAGACATTGTACCCTAAAGTCACATAATCGGAGCTGCCACACTGATGAAGTAAAATGCTTTTCTATCCTGTACTTCCACCTGAAATCATCTCTCACACATTCATCTGTAAATCAGGGAAAGTTACACAACTAACACGAGTGCCTGGCAAACTAGCCCAGTCTAATGCCCCTTTCAGTCGCAAACAAAGGGCAATCCTTTGCGCCACACGTTCATTCAAGCCTCTGATGTCACGGGGTGGGCGTGTCTTGAGTGCTGGGGGCGGCGCTTGAGGCAGCAGTGGTACTGCAGTGAAGTGTTTAGGTGTCAGCGTTTATCGGGGCTTGTGAGCTTTCCCTGGGTGAGGGTCGCGGGAAATCCAAACAGCCCCCTTATTGGATTGGAGGCAAAGTGGGAAATAATTGTACATCAGCCAGAGAGGAGAGTAACTGCAGCCCCGTGAGATCTCTGCTCTGGAGTCCCAGCTACTGCAGATATGTGACTTACTGAACCTCACACCGACACCCCCCCTGTGCAGCCCCCTGCGATCTGCAGCTCAATGTAAGTACTTTCTGTTCCATTTTAGTCTAGCACAAACTGTATGGGCTTCTGCCTTTAATCAGCCACAATGCCCCTATATACAGGCATAGTGCCCCCTATATACAGGCATAGTGCCCCTTATATACAGGCATAGTGCCCCCTATATACAGGCATAGTGGCCCTTATATACAAGCATAGTGCCCCCTATATACAGGCATAGTGCCCATTATATACAGGCATATTGCCCCCTATATACAGGCATAGTGCCCCCCTATATACAGGCATAGGGCCCCCTATATACAGGCATAGTGCCCCCCTATATACAGGCATAGTGCCCCCCTATATACAGGCATAGTGCCCCCCCTATATACAGGCATAGTGCCCCCCCTATATACAGGCATAGTGCCCCATATATACAGGCATAGTGCCCCCCCTATATACAGGCATAGTACCCCCCCCTATATAGAAGCATACTGCCCCCTATATTCAGGCATAGTGCCCCCCTATATACAGGCATAGTGCCCCCTATATACAGGCATAGTGCCCCCCATAGACAGGTATAGTGCCCGCTATATACAGGCATAGTGCCTGCCACAGACAGACATAATGCCCCCTATATAAAGGCATAGTGCCCCCCATAGACTGGCATCATGCTCCCTATATACAGGCATAGTGTCCCCCTATACACAGGCATAGTGCCCCCATTGACAGGCATAGTGCCCCTATATACAGGCATAGTGCCCCCATAGACAGTTATAGGGCCCCCTATATAAAGGCATAGTGCCCCCTATAAAGGCATAGTGCCCCCTATATACAGGCATAGTGCCCCTCATAGGCAGGCATAGTGCCCCCCCTATATACAGGCATAGTGCCCCCATAGACAGGCACAGTGTACCCAATATACAGGCATAGTTCCCCCCATGCACAGGCACAGTGCCCCGCTATTTACAGGCACATGTGCTTAACCCCCAAACTAATGCAACATTTACGTATGATTGCAATCACTTTATCCCGCTGCTTACCCATTATAAAGGCATTTTTATTTCTAGTGTGATGCTGATGGTACCTGGCTATGAGAAATATACAAATGAATATACCGATATATCGAGAGCTTCCAAGTTGATATCTGATCCAAATAAATGTTAAATGAGCTAGATATGCATCAATACTGTGATCATTGAGGTGGCTGGTTTTTAGTGTTGATGTGAATTGGAGAGGAAATCTATGCACATAAAAAAAATGTGAATTGATGGTGTTTAACCCTTACATTGCCAGTCTGGGCATGGAAAAGGGTTCCAAAATGTCCTGTCTGCTTCCTTAAGATGAATGGAGAGGGTCACTTTGTGAATGGAGACTGTGAATGGAATGGATTTAAATGCAGGAAGAATGTCTGTTCAAGTTCTGTCTGCACAGCCTGAGCATGACTTGGAGAAAGCAAGAAAATGTAGTGCGTGATCTAAGAATGGAAAGCTCAGGGGGGCATGGTATGTTAGTGAAGGACAGGGGTAATATGATGACTTGCTATGCAACGTTTCTATAGCCACAGCCATTTCTGCTACCAAACAACCACAGAGAGAATTGAGATCTAAAAAGGACAGTGGTCACGTTACTGTGCATGGTGCTGGCTTTGTACAGAAGTTCTCATACACTGTGAGACCGCAGTGAATATATACATATTTATAACCAGTCGGGTTATGGTGAATCCTAAGGAGAGAAATGGTACTGATTGACTTGAACATCACTTCATATACATTTGGTAACATTCCTCCCTTCAATAAAAGCAAACGCTGGATGATATTGGGAAGTAGGGCACGTCTTTAAAGTTTTAGAGATACAATACAAGTGACTGAGTGGGATGAGAAAACTGCAGGGTGCTCCTTTCCTCGTCCAACTGAAATTCTCCACATGCAGTTTCCCATTTACCTGATACTCTATTAGTATTACCAGCATTATTATTATTAGTATTTGTAATTAAAGAGGTAGCTGCTGGGAAGGGGATGGATGGAGTTCAAGTTGAATTGGGTTCCTTGCCCACCCATAGTTTCATTGTATGTTTTGGAACCACCTATCTGCTATAGCCAGGTGCAGGGAATGTGTTTTTGCCTCATGTATTGACATTGTGTTTATGTAATCACAGTGGAAGTTCAGTCTCTCAGACCCTAGCATTTATCAATTTTTACATCTGGATTGTACCTTATGCCATACTGTAATAAATGTGCCTGGGAGACCAAGGGGCAGATTTACTAAGGGTCGAATTTCGAGGGTTAAAAAACCCTCCAAGTAAAATCCTTCGAATTCGAAGGATTTACCGCAAATACTTTGATAGAATAAAAATTGTTCGATGGAACGATAAAATCCTTCGAATCGAACTATTTTAATCGATCGATCGAAGGATTTTTATTCGACCACAAAAAACTTAGAAAAGTGCTGGGGAAGGTCCCCATAGGCTAACATTGAACCTCAGTAGGTTTAAACTGGCAAAGTAGGTAGTCAAAGTATTTTTTAAAGAGACAGTACATTGACTATGGAATGGTCGAATAGTCGAACGATTTTTACTTCGAATCATTCGATTCGATCGAATTTGACCCATGCGATGGTCGAAGTACCCCAAAAAAATACTTCGAAATTCGAATTTTTTTCATTCGAGTCCTTCACTTGAGCTTAGTAAATCTGCCCCCTAGTGTCTTCCACCAGTGTGCATTACCTCATAGACCAACATGGTTTTAATTTTAGATGCACACAGATTTGTTAATTATTTAATTTAGCATGTGCTGAAAAAAGGAAAAAACTTGCCTGGCATTACAAGCACTAATTGTATTCATAGAGTCTACTTAATTTTCTGTATATCTGGAGCCTGTGAATGCCCCTAAAGCCATTAGGCTCCTGGTTCTTTTCCCACTTGGTACTGTCAGAACATCAAGCAGGGATTCCCTTTGCAAATCAGATTAGTTGAACAGAACACTTTGATTTGAAGAGGGTGTGTACAATTTTAAAGGTATGAAAACATTGGGCAGTTTGATTATATGACTTCTCACTAGCATCAATGCACTTCCATATTCTTGGCAAATACAAGCAATGAACATGGTTTCCCCTCTGAATTTAGTTTACAGTAACTCCCTGCAAGTTTATGCAGCAACGACAGAGATTAAAACTTTAACTTAATGCATTTTACAAGCAGCTGCATCACAGAACAGACTGTTATTTGTAACCTGAGAGAGCTCTAGTGTTTACATGTGCTGCTGCATGGGGACTTTAGAAATAGTACCAAGCTAGTGTAATGCTTTTACTTACGGAGGCTAATTTTACATGGAGCATCATAACTCTTAAAGGGATTTTATCACACAGATTTAGAACAAAAGCAGAGCAAGCTTGTAGTATAAAGCTTAAATTGCAGCCATACTGAGCCCCCAAACAGCTACAGGTAGGGTCACTGACCCACGCAGCTGCTATAATACAGATATGGAACCTGTATGGTTTTCCGGGTAAAGGGTCTTGCTTTAATTTGAATCTCCATACCTTAAGCCCTCTAAAAAAAATTAATTATATCTTAGCTGGGATCAAGTACAAGGTAGTCTTATTATTACAGAGAAAAAGGAAGATATAGCAGTGGGCTTTTCCAGAATTCTGAGCTTTATGGATAACGGATCCTATACCTGTACTGTTTTCCTTCTGTCGAGACAAGCTTTTCTCCAGCCCATGCTCACTAGTATTTACCTTTCTTTTAAATCCTAGATAAAGAAATTCCTCATCCTCCATATTCAGTGCTTTTTTAGTTTGTGTTAAAAAAAAGGGTGAGATACAACACATTGATAAGCTGGATTTTGTTGTTAAACAGTCATCATCACAAGACCTAGAATCAGGATTAAGTAAACTGCAAAGCATTACATGTACCTGTGCAATCAGGCAAACAAGGTTTCGAGTATAAACACAGAAAATCACTTTGCCAACCAAGCCCTTTCACAGTGTTTGTTTTATAAATACACTTAAAGGGGACCTGTCATCAAAACATAAGCTGTATAGTAGGGGGCCGATTCACGAAGGGTCGAATATCGAGGGTTAATTAACCCTCGATATTCGACTGGGAATTAATATCGTACGACTTCGAATATCGAAGTCGAACGATTTTGCGCAAATCCTGCGATCGATCGATCGAACGATTAAATCCTTCGAATCGAACGATTCGAAGGATTTTAATCCAACGATCGAACGAAAATCCTTCGATCAAAAAATCACAGGCAAGCCTATGGGGACCTTCCCCATAGGCTAACATTGACTTCGGTAGCTTTTAGCTGCCGAAGTAGGGGGTCGAAGTTTTTTTTAAAGGGACAGTACTTCGACTATCGAATGGTCGAATAGTCGAACGATTTTTACATCTAATCGTTCGAATTCGATCAAATTCGATCGAATTTAACCAATTCGATGGTCGAAGTACCCAAAAAATACTTCGAAATTCGAATTATTTTTTATTCTAATCCTTCACCCGAAATTCGTGAATCGGCCCCTAGGTCTTTTTCAATTGAAACATGTAACCCAAATTCTTTTTTTTAAAAAATTTAAACATCCATACTCGATAAAAACTTTTTTGAAAGTCTTTAGCTGTCAATCATATATTGCATGCCATTCTACACTTTTTAGATATCACTGCACTCACTCCCACTCAATCTTTGCCATGTAATTGTGTAGCCAGTGTATGGGCATGGGCATTAGATGTCTCATTCTGATGCAAGATTGTGGCATGATGATTTCTTAGACATAATATCAAACTCTATAGTTAGTATAGATATGTGTATATGTAATTTATGTAAATGTATATGTAATTTATGTGAAAGTATGGAGGGGTGTGTGTATGGATGCTGAGTTTCATTTGGAGGGGTTGGATTTGATGGACTTTGTCTTTTTTCAACCCTATTAAACAATAAAACTATAATGTAAAGCTTGCCCTAATAATAATGTCCACAAAATGGCTCCTGCCTGCTTGATATGGTTGTGAATTTCAAGACTAAAAGAAACAAGACTGAAATAATATTTATATTGTGTAAGTGACGTTTATTTTGCTTGACTAATATCATAAAATCGAATTTGGAATTATTTCTTAGGGTGACAGGTCCCCTTTACAAATCTTTGCAAAAGTTGCCACCAGCTTTTGCTTTTCGTCTTACCCTGGTCATTTTAGGAAAAATGCTGGAAAACTGTGATGCTAATTAAACAGAACATGCACAGAAATCGTCTCACAATGGGCAGTTATTCCAGATTTCTACTCCTAGCCCATGTGGAAGAGGTTAAACAGTTCCAGAACACGGCAACGGCGAAGGGTCAAAAGACAATTACCCTGAGGCTTCTAAAAGCCAAAAACAGACCTAATGAGCTAAGCATGCATGTTCTCTCTGTGGCGTTCGCAATAAAACACCAAACCCATGAGTACAGCAAAAGTGATTCCCTGATGTCAGCCAGATTTCATAATGTGATATAATTTGCTGTATATCTTCAACATCCAGAAATCGTGTAGTTCCATGATACATCCACCCCTCAATATGGAATTCATTGTGTTTTATCTCTCGGCACTGGGGGAAGTGTGTACGTAGCAAATCTCTATTATTATTATTATTATTATTACTCTTTATTTATGTAGCATGGACACTTTAATGGAGCACTCTGTAAAAATCATCATGGTTCACATCAGTCCCTGCCCCAGTGGACTATGTATAAGGTTGTCCAATATGTGGCTTTCTAGTTCTTGTAATACTATAACATATACCATCCTATTCAAGATGTTCTGAAACAGCGGGAGGGCCACACATTTGATATTCTTCTTTTACATTTCATGTATTTACCATGTTTCTTTATTAAAGGGATACTGTCATGGAATTTTTTTTTTTAATGAATCAGTTAATATCGCTGCTCCAGCTCCATTTCTCAAAAGAGCAAACAGATTTTTTTATATTCAATTTTGAAATCTGACATGGGGCTAGACATATTGTCAATTTCCCAGCTGCCCCAAGTCATGTGACTTGTGCTCTTATAAACTTCAATCACTCTTTACTGCTGTACTGCAAATTGGAGTGATATCACCCACCTCCCTTTCAACCCCCAGCTGTCAAACAAAAGAACAATGGGAAGGTAACCAGATAGCAGCTCCCTAACACAAGATAACAGCTCCCTGGTAGATCTAAGAACAACACTATAGTAAAAACCAATGTCCCACTGAGACACATTCAGTTACATTGAGAAGGAAAAACAGCAGCCTGCCAGAAAGCATTTCTCTCCTGAAGTGCAGGCACAAGTCACATGACTGGGGGCAGCTGGGAAATTGACAAAATGTCTAGCCCCATGTCAGATTTCAAAATTGAATATAAAAAAAATCTATTTGCTCTTTTGAGAAATGGATTTCAGTGCAGAATTCTGCTGGAGTAGCACTATTAACTGATGCGTTTTGAAAAAAAACATGTTTTCCGATGACAGGATCCCTTTAACTTCAGCACAGATATATTTTCAATTCTATTGAAGAGATTTTTTAATGTAGAAAAAAAATGGGAATTGTTAAGCGAGCCTGTACCATTTGAGTAGTTTTCTTTGAGAGCATACGTATGTTGAAGCTTGGCCAAGAAAACTAGAAGGATTCCTAATGATAGACAAATGCATTATTTCCACTACAATTAAAAAGACAGGATAAGCTTCTTAAAGGGCCGTAATACCATCTTTTTTCCGTTTTCCCTGAGGCATCTTCTCATGAAAATTTATTTTCCATTCTTGTTTGTGAAGCTTCTCCAGTTCAGATATCAGTTATAATCTCATATAAGCAGCCATTGTGTTTTTGAATGGCTGGCCTCAAGATCATTGTCACCTGCCACCACCATCCTCCAAATGTGATTTAATCCTATTACAATGAACCAGAAGGTTATGGCCTTGCAATCCCGGGAAATGTGACATGATGTTATCAGGGACTCAGTAAGCCAAGTTGGGCCATTAATGGTACCCTATATAGCAGGGAAAACTTACTAGGGCTTTTCATAGCCTGCACAGACAAATAACATAAATCTATTATGAGATAATACTGGAGTTATGGAGTACTCCATGTCAGTCATATATGATGGCTTTGGCTCTGGTGCTACCCTTAGGGACTGAAAGTAGACTGTTTACTATTTATGAAGTCCTATTAGTGCTCCATTTATTTTTTAGGTATTTTATTACAAAGGAGCTTTACCCCCCTAGTACGGTAAATAAAATGCTTCAGTAACATTTCGAAATATGTATTTTCTTTTTCAACAAGCTTGTTAAATCCATGTATCCTATGCAATTGGTAGAGAGAATTCCACATCGAAAGCTTCATGTGAAGGCTTCATTTTTTCTTGGGATTATTGCTGCCAGTAACTGGAGAACCAGGACTGGTGTTTACTGCAGAGAGCCATTCTGTATTTCCATATGTTTATGTGTGTAGTGAACACCTAAAGTGCTTTAGAGCTTGATTGTTGCCTCATAGCCATGGAGATAAAGGGACCTAAGCAACGCCACAATAATTCGTCAAAAACTTATGAAGAGGGTTCCAATCCGGGTATAAGTCAAAGCCCAAAAACTTTCAGCAAGGACGGGACTGTTAAACTAAAAGCCTGTATTCCAGATTTGGCCTACAGAAGATTTTTATATAGCCAGCATACTTCCCAAGGGCCCCACTGACTCTACTCTTAATGACTTTATAATGTTAATACAATCTTGATTTTGAATGTGTGCATAAACCTCCTACTGCATTGGAAAAACTGGACAGCATTGCTCTAGGCCACTCCATATTTACAGCTGTTCGTCTTAAAATTCTACAGACTTTCAGCAAGTTTAGTGGTTTGTCTGTCCCCATTGCCTGATCTCTGCTTTTTTCTCTATCTGGTCCTGGAATAACCACTCCATTACATCTGGCTGCACATCCCAGTCATTAAATCATACTCCACTCCCAGGCTGGTATAGTGTGAGAAACATATTTCATGTGACATATATAAACAGGAGGGCTTGCCAAGAAAAGGAGGACGAGTTTGACAGCTAGAGACAATGTTTGCTCTATATAAGGTAAAGGTTGCAAGTAGAGTCATTATCTATCACCTTTATAGGTGCTAGAGAGAACCTAAATTTAAATAGCATAATATCTAATTAGGCAATATAATTTAATGCTGGGGTCACAATGCCATTTAAAAGGATAGTTCATAGTGGAAGTAGCAACCAATGCAGTTCGGAAGTCAGAATTTAAGACAAATAGAAGAGGGTCTGAATGGAAATATCAGCAACAAACTAGAAGCTTTAGACCAGTGATCCCCAGCCAGTGGCTCATGAGTAACATGTTGCTCACCGACCCCTTGGATGTTGCTCCCAGTGGCCTTAAAGCAGGTGCTTTTTTTTTAATTCCAGCCTTGGGGGCAAGTTTTGGTTGTATAAAAACCAGGTGTACAATCAAACAGGGTCTCCTGTAGGCTGCCAGTCCACAGAGGGGCTATGAAATAGTCAATCACAGCACCTATTTTACACTCCCTAGAACAGGGGTGTCCAAACTTTTTGCAACGAGGGCCAGATTTGGTGAGGTGAAAATGTGTGGGGGCCGACCATTCAGTCTGACATCCATTCTGAGGTAATCAGGATCATTCACTCCTGGAGTTGGACATGTACATGGCGTTTAGGAAGTGGAGTATGTTTGGACTTATGCTCAACGCCTCATTTAAACAACGAATCGCGTAGCCGCAGCAGTAAAGTTTGGGCACATGATTAGTGAATTGATTGTCTATACTGCTGCCTGTGAGCTGAAGGTGTTAGTAATAGACACTTCCTCGCACATAGTGACGCACCGATCTCGCATACGTCTTTAGTTTACTGTACTGGCACGTCAGTACGTCTATTGACACCTTCAGCCCTAAAGAAGTATGCGAGAGCGGTGCATCACTACGTGCCAGTACGTGTCTATTGCTAAGACCTTCAGCACACAGGCAGCAGTATAGACCAAGTGGCAGATCATTTCACTAATGTGTCCAAATATTACGCTACGGCTATGCGATTCCTGATTGCACTGTGCTGCCGGGCCACATTATTATTAATTTCATGATGGAGGCTGAGGGCCGGTGTAAATTTGAAAACGGGCCGCAATTGGCCCCCGGGCCTGACTTTGGACATGCCTGCCCTAGAACTATTTTCATGTTTGTTTTGCTCCCCAACTCTTTTTTACATATGAATGTGGCTCACGGGTGAAAAAAGGTTTGGGATCCCTGCTTTAGACCAATGGCACAAGTTGCTGCCCCTGTAATAAATACACACTAATCAAAGAAAAAGTATAAAAAGCCAATTTTTCTTGATGTGATTAACATGCCAGAAAATTATGGTACAAGAAACTCTACAAATATTTAAGAATATGAATCCACTCTCTATCCCACTTTCTCCATAATCCCACAATAAATCCAAAATATTAACTTCGCAGTATAAGTGACCCAATTGTGCTCAAACTTTGACACCCTGGCGTACATGGGCCATATAATCAAGGTCCCTAGGCAAGCAGTAAATTGCACAATACAATATATCAAAAACAAGCTGATCTGAAAGGTGGGGGAAGGTTAGGGGAAGGAGAGTGCAACTCCTCTCCAACTGTATTGCTGGTATACCCGGCTTCGTCAGGAGTAACAGTATCTTCCTGAAGCGCATGCAAATCACATCAATAAAGATTGTCTTTATACTTATACTGGTGCAGAGTGATGATGTCTGTTTCTTTGGTTAATGTTTATAGTTCTGTTATCCCCCCCTTTTGCACAGTTTTATCAAGTTGATTAATGGGTATAGGTATATTCAACTAATCTTCCAGATGGACCTATTAAACATGTTTTTTTTTTCCAAAACACATCAGTTAATAGTGCTGCTCCAGCAGAATTCTGCACTGAAATATGTTTCTCAAAACTCAATAGTAAAAATTCAGGTCCCACTGTGACACTTTCAATTACATTGAGTAGGAGAAACAACAGCCTGCCAGAAAGCAGTTCCATCCTAAAGTGCTGACTATTTCTAAAAGCACATGACCAGGCAAAATGACCTGAGATGGCTGTCTACACACCAATATTACAACTAAAAAAATACACTTGCTGGTATAGGAAAGAAATTTTATATTGTAGAGTGAATCATTTGTAGTTTAAACCATTCAACACCATAACAATCATGACAGAATCATTAAGGATAATATGCCCTAATATTCCTTTTATTAACAGTGGAATATGGGTTTCATCAGTGGTGCTTATGGATGAGCATTGCTTCTCTCCAGCCTAATTGTAGTACAATTAATCCACAATCCATTTTATGTTTTGCTGTTGTTATGTAACACAGGAATAAACAACAATGTTCTCTTGAGAACAAGCAAAGACTGCCCTATGAGGTCCGACTGCAGCCTCTGCAGATCATCAGGAGTGTGTGTCTCTGCATCAAACCAGCGTATTATTAATGCAAGTCTGATTAGTTGGAGAAACCATACCCCCACTGTGAATGGGGTCATCCTGAGCCAGAAAAGAGTCAAGTGTTATTATGCAGGGGCGGAGAGATAGAAAAATAAGGATTCCTCCTCCTGCATACTAAATAGATAGTCTTTGTTTCTAAGCCGTGTGGAAGCAGATGTCTTCTGTACGTTGGAGATGGGAAGTCATTGATAGGAGCCCACCTCACTGATGGGAGCCAGCATATTAACTGCAATAACACTCCTAATAGGTTTGGCAGGCGCTGCTAATTTATTATTCCTGCCAGGGACATTGTTGTCATTCACGTCTCCTGCATCTTGTGATCTCTTAAAGAAAAGGAGGACTTTTTTAAAGAAATGGATGACTTAACGTGGAACCTTAGGAAGAAGCAATGAGATTCCTTGTCACCCACGTCGCTTTTTAGCATCAACATACAAGGGAAAAATACGAAAAACCGTACTTATCTATTATATACATTCTTATATGTGTATATATTATCCTGAGAATAACTGCAGCAAACAAACTATTGGCCTGCTTCTGTAGAAACAGACACATCGATTGGCTAAGGGCTTATTTACTTTTTGGCTGCTGGGGTCACTGAACCCAACAACCAGATAGCCTTATCAGTTGCAGGCCTGAAAGAAGCAGAATATTGAGTCTTATACAAAAAGTAAGAAAAAAATTGATCTATTAGCCTGCTTCTGTGGAAACAGACCAATCGATTGGCTAAAGGCCCCCATACACGGGCCGTTAAAAGCTGCCGAGAGAACGAGTCAGCAGCTTATTGGCCTGTGTGTCGGACCATCCGACAGGCTTCCCTGATCGATATCTGGCCATCTCGATCTGGTAGGTTTAAAAATCCCGTCAGATCGCAGCCGCATCTGTGCGTTTATGCGGTCCTGGCCAACATGGCCAAACGAGCGGATCTCTACGTCTATGGCCACCTTAAGGGCTACACAATGCAATATGTCATTGCCCTCAAATTGACATATGGGGAGATCAAGAAGTACTTGTATAAACCCTCTCCCCTGCAGTTCACTGTCAGTTTTATTGCCCTTTAATAGCATAGCAGTAGGAATCACTGTCTGACCCCCAAAGCAAGCGTGTGGAGTCACCAAAATGATTCCGGGAAAAACGAGAACAACGTTGGTGGATATCATCATACAAAGAGCACTCGATTTCTTTCGTTTGGCAGATCCAAGCTTGTTCAGCCAAATTGTACAGATTGATTGGCGCAGAGAGGGGCAGTTAAATATCATTGGCACCCAGTTGGTTAAGCGGTGATGCAACAAAACTGCTGAACTTTTGTTATTGGATTGTGACTTTTTTGTCCTGCTGAGATAGGGATAGAAGAGAAGACAATCTCCCATTGAAACACAAACAGAGAGGAAAACAAGCTTGATAGGCAGAGTTTAATGCTTTTATATCTGAACACAATGGTTAACCTGTTATAGCATGAGGGAGAGACTTCTAGAATCACCGCTTTTTATTTGTACATCCTTGATTCTCTGTGTGACCTCTGCATTTGTATGGACGGGAGAGTGTGCAAAGAAACACTCATTGTATTTATCTCTCTCCTCATGGCTGTTTTCTTTTCATTCATTTGCCCAATGTTCTTAGTTAGAAGGAGTAATCATTAACCCAGCAAATAACACAGCCCAGCAAGCACATTGGGGAAAGAGAAACTAGACAATTGAGAATACCAGGTTTCAGGGGAAAACTTTGATTTAAACAACTGTTTTTACTTTAAATTTATACTCCATGTGTCCATTGTGTTGTTTGTTGGAATATTTTGTTCCTTTTGCAGAAAATATAATAAGGGATGATAGAAAGTTTTTGGGACATTTAGTTCTTCCCCAGAGATCCATTGATTACAATACAATGGTCAAAGACATTCAGTTCTGTTCATTGTTATTTATTTATAGTGTACACCAGGGGTCCTTCTTTAACCATGAGCAACATTTACATGTTAAAAACAATTGGGGAGCAACACAAGCATGAAAAATATTCCTGGGTGGTGCAAAATAAGGGCTGTTATTGTTGTTATTGTTCATTTGGTAGCCTGTGTGGACTATCAAGAAGTCCAAGTACAAGAAGGTCATTTTGGCAGTAGAGTTGGTTTTAATGCAACCAGAAATTGCCTTCAAGACAGGATCCAAATTACCATAGCAACCATGCTTTGGTTTGAATGAGAGACTGGAATAAGATGAGTAATACAAAGTGGCAATAACAATAAATGTGTAGCCTTACAGAGAATTTGTTTTTTTAGACTGTCAGTGAAGCCCATTTAAAAGCTGGAAGTTTTGCAAAATTAGTTTTGCAAAAAAATGCAAAAAAATTAAAAAACTATAAAAAATAAAGAATGAAGGCCAATTTAAAAGATGCTTTGAATTAGCCATTCTATAAAATAGTAAAAGTTACCTTAAAGGGGACATATACCTTCGTTTTTCAAAAGTATAAGAAACTGTTTTATATATATATTACCTTTTGGGTAAAGTTTCTCTTTTTTTGCTTGAAAAGTGCTGTCGCCCCTCCCTTTAGGGAAACTTCAGGTGCTGGGTTCATTGCTGTCTATCTGTGGAGCCGCCGGCACTGTCTTCTCTCTGTATGGGAGCCGCTTCCACTGAGAGAAGACCTGGGCTTGCGGACCTCGGTGACACTGTTGCAACGACATTTTGGTGCCCATTTTTAGGTCCTTCCCTGCAGTTCTGCGCTCGGCTTGGCCCACTTCTTTGTAAAAGCGAATCCTGCTGTACTGAAGACATCGGCTCTGCCTGCTCTTACCCTACCTAGCCGCCGTGCCTGTGCTCACAATCGCTGCCCTCCCTGCACTCATTGACCACCAATAGAGTTAGCAGAAAAAAATAATAAAAAATAATAAAAATAAAAGCTATGGGGGAAAAAAGTAATTCTTTTATGGGGTAGTTTTACTGGCAGTAACTGCCAATATATGTAGTGAATACTAGGGATGCACCGAATCCCCTATTTTGGATTAGACCGAACCCCCGAATCCTTTGCGAAAGATTCGGTTGAATACGGAATTGATTCCTAATTTACATATGCAAATTAGGATTCGGTTCAGCCGGGCAGAAGCATTCGGCCGAATCCCGAACCAAATCCTGGATTCGGTGCATCCCTAGTTAATACATTATAGCTTATTTTCTTTTCTGTAACTCCCTGCACCCCATACATACAGTATTTATGTAGAGAATCAATTCCCCAATCCCACAACATGTGCAGTGTGGGATATGTATGGTAACCTCCTGTAAATTATCAATAGCTGTGGTGCTGTATTTTTCTGTAACTCCCTGCATCCTATGACATTTCAGCACATCAGTATCAAGAGACACTCCCACTTCTCATTTCAGCTTCGAGGTAGAAGAGAGCACATCTCTGTTGTGCAGCTCTTACATAATGGCATTTTTAGTAGGTAAAATGCATTCAAAATGTTTTTTTTTCCTGCATCATTACATATTTTGAGGAAGGGTCAATCCAAAATGTCTCCTAAACACCCCTTAAATTTTGTACGCTCAATGAATAAACCCTTTTATTTTACAACGTTGTGGAATATGTTGCCATTTTATAAAGAATTGCCAATAATAATAATGAGCTGAAGGTAGGATGTTGGACCACAAAGCATATGCTTTTTCTTTTTAAAGGACCAGTAACATCGAAAAAAAGTTTTACAAAAAATTTGTTAGTATACGTAGAAAAAAACCCACCAAGACAAATTAAACTTTAAAATCGCAAAGTCTTTATTAAGAAATAACTCTGCTTCTGCTCCTCTTCAGAAAAGGCGAGACGGCGACGATCCATCGTGCAGCGCTCGATTCTCCTACCTGGCTATCTCCTATAACGAAGGCAGGGAGGAGAAATCGAGCGCCACACAATGGATCACCCGATCGCTTTCTGAAGAGAATCGCAAGCGGAGTTTCGGTAAGTTATTTCTTAATAAATACGTTGCGAAGATTTTAAAGTTTAATTTGTCTTGGTGTTTTCTTTTTTGATGTATACAGGAAATAGGATCCCGTATCCAGAAACCCGATATCCAGAAAGCTCTCCCATAGACTCCATTTTATCCAAATAATCCAAATTTTTAAAAATGATTTCCTTTTTCTCTGTAATAATAAAACAGTAGCTTGTACTTGATCCCAACTAAGATATAATTAATCCTTATTGGAAGCAAAACCAGCCTTTTTGGGTTTATTTAATGTTTAAATGAATTTCTAATAGACATAAGGCATGAAGACCCAAATTTCGGAAAGATCCATTATCCGGAAAACCCCAGGTCCCGAGCATTCTGGATAACAGGTCCCATACCTGTACCAACAAATTTTTATAAAAGTCTGAAAGGGGACATACACCCACCCAAACAACCTAATTCAAAATTGGTCAGAGGACTTTTCAGAAAATCATGAGGAGATGCCTCCTGCATCAGTAACTTGAGTTTCTGACTAATGCCATGAAAATAAATAAGTGCCCAGGCTACCACTTTGTATTGTGACACATATAAAGTTCTATAACCCAGACTAATACAAAACCTGGCAAGGAATTTGTCAGATGAGCAATGCATCCGTTTCAGTTTTTATTTTGCTTTTAAGTATCCATGGAAACAGAATCCTGGCATCGCTTTGTCACAAGAGGGTTTGGTGTTTTGAATAAAGTAGTTATTAGACTGGCAAAAGATCACAAACATTTACACTTAAATCATTGTGTATATTCCCCTAAAACGATACATGCTGATGCTGATTTATGCCAATAATTTGTTCCTTCATGTGCCAGAGGGATTTTCAAAGCTTCTTGGGCACTCACAACAACAGAACGTACACAAACAAACAGATAGAGGCGTATTAAAGCTATTTGTGCATTGTGTTATAGGAGAGAAAAAAACAGAGCGATTACTCAAAAGGGAAAACAATCTCTTTCTATAGTTTCGTTAACTTGGGCTGATGTATTGTTCCCCACATTCAACCACCTTAAGTACTCTAATATAAAGCCATACCTCCCAACATTTTGGAAGTAAAAAGAGGGACAAAAATGTTTTTCACGCACGTAGCGCAGCAATTTTTTGACCACACCCCTTTCTGTGGCCACACCCCCTAATTACCATGTTTGTTTTACAAAATTTGGCAGGTTATGAAAGTTTGAAAATATTTCTCCTTATCTAAACTGTGTTTTTGTGTCTCAAAATTGTTACAAAGTATCTTATTTGCACCTGTTACCTGTTCTGGGCTCTCTGCTAAAAGCCAATTAAGTGAGAAACTTAGTTTCTTTTTCTGGCTGTTCAGTGCAGAGAAAAGAGGGACTTTCCAGTACAAATGAGGGACTGCGGGTTGAGCTGTCAATAGAGGGACTGTCCTTCCGAAAAAGGGACAGTTGGGAGGTATGATAAAGCTGCCAGTCTTACATCTTCTTAAAAAGCAAGGATCCCTTTATATTGGTTCATTTGGGAAGCTGAGTTTGAGTGATTCCTGCCACTGGAGTCATTGGGGATACATGTATGAGATCCGTTATCCAGAACGTCATGAAAAAGTCATCTCCCATAGACTCCATTTTATCCAAATAATCCAAATTTTTAAAAATATTTCCCTTTTCTCTGTAAGAATGAAACAGTACCTTGTACTTGATCCAAACGAAGATATAATTAATTCTTAATGGAAGTTGGGATGCACGATATCCAGGATTCGGTTCAGAAGTGCTATCAAACGCTGTGCATGTGGTTTAATTTTTTCCCTCGTTTCCCTAATTTGCATAAGCAAATTAGAGTTCATTATCCTTCACAAAAGATTCAGCCGAATCCTAAAATAGTGGATTTACTGCATCCCGTATTGAAGCAAAACCAGCCTGAGTTTACATGATTTTTTTAGTAGACTGTATGATGATCCAAATTATGGAAAGATCAATTATCCAGAAAACCCCAGGTCCAGGCACTTTCATACAAACACCACAATGTTGATACACATAAACACACATTTAGTAAATTGTTGGCTGTGGAATGTAATGCATTCCTTGCAGTGGTTGTTGTCTGCCGTACTGATAATAAAAACAACCCACAGCCTATAATATGATAACGACTTACTGAAATATCTATTATTCATTAGGAAAACTATTAAGGCAATCTCTTCTGACTAAATAGCCTGTAATAACTCATTCCCGTTGTGCTGTTACATCCTATTACTGCTCTTTATCCCTTGTTTTAAACAAAGCTTACTTATAATAATTCCACTGTTAGCATCACTATTATAGATTTAATGATCACTGCTAAACAGGCATTTTATTGTTCAAATTCAGTGCTCAGGTTTGATGCTGAAGTTGATCAGGGTGGCATTTCAATACTCAGTAGCATCCTGGATATCACTGGTCCCATCTAAGGAACAAATGCCCTTTAAGGCTACAAATGTTTTATTGCAACTTTGTATTGCTTATTCCAGCCTCTTACTCAAATCAATGCATGGTTGCTAGGGTAATTTGGTGCCTAGCAACCAGATTGCTAAAACTGCAAACTTCTGCTGAATAAAAAGCTAAATAACTCAAAAAACACAGATAATAAAAAATAGAAACCAATTACAAACTGTCTAATGCTAAGGAACATGGGGCTGGTGCAGCTTCAAGAAGCAGAATGAGAATAAGTGAAATGTTAGAATAGAGTGGTAATTGTCACAGTTGCAGGACATAAATCTGGGTGCAATTAACTAAAGAATAGGTTAAAAGAAGATTAGAATAGGGGATGCAGTACAGAGTATTGTAGTACATGTATTGAATTTATTATCCAGAATGCTTGGGGGGGGCTGTGGTTTTTTGGATAAGGGATCTTTCCTTAATTTGTATCTCTATACCTTAAGTCTTCTGAAAATCATTAAAACATTAAATAAACCCAATAGGATAGTTTCACCACCAATATGGACCCATGCAGCTTAGTCACCATCAATAAGTAGGTACTGTTTTATTATTACAAAGAAAATGGAGGTAATTAAAAACAAAACATTTAGAATGCATTACTTAAAATAGAGGCCTTAAAGTAATTTAGAGCTTTCTGGATAATGGGTTTCCAAATAAGGGAACCTGTATTTTAGAAGAAAACAACGACTGAACTGTAGAGCTAATGTGAAAATCCAAAATACATTAGGTTGTCCACAAAGAGTCTATAATGGAGAAGTGGCCCTTATAATAAGCAAAGGCCAAGGTGTTAGACACTGTCGAGAGCAGAGACAAGACTTGGAAATGGAAACACAGAGTGATCCTTTTAGCTTTGATCCATTGCTAAGTGAGGTAAGTCTTTATCAAGGGCTCAAGTGCTTCATCTTTGTATTTGTAAGTATGTGAAGTTTTGCTTGAGTTGTCGTATTTGTAAGGGTACATTGACCTAATTGGCATTTAAAATATGTGTGTCCACCAAATAAACCTCAGGTTATTGTCAGTCCTGTGCTTTAAGTAGAGTGCCCTTGAAGAAAAGTGCTATAAAGAGTTTGATCTGCCTTAGCAAATGTTACATTTGGTGTTAATATTCAAGCCAATCCAAGACAGCAGTACATTTGTGTATTTAAGTGTATGAAATACACTTTATATATTTAGTAAAGTTGAGTTTGTTGAGAGCAAACAAAATCCCCCTCTCTGTATAATTCCATTTGCACATATGAGTGAGAGTCATATTGCTTGTCTTGGCCAAGGTATACATAGTAGTTGCCAGCTGAACAGCATTTGTAGTGTTGAAAAGTTCATTTTTTCACCTATGGACTATACAGTTGTACATGCATACACAATGGTAATGACTATATACACACAATTGTTAAATGAGGACAAATTCTTTGTAGGCAATACTTTTTCTGGTTAAGATAGAGTTCATTTGTCTCCATGTCTTAAGTATCATGAATGACAGGCGTATATGTGCTGATAAAGGAAATAATTTTTCCACTAATTTTCATCTTATACAGAAAAATGAAAACTCATCCAGCTGCCATCCTACTTCTCTTCTTTGTGATTGGCTATGGCTCTTCTGAAAACTCTACCACTTCAAGAGGTTGCGGGCTGGATATCTTCCCCCGCTATGTGTACCTTTGTGATCTGGATGCCATCTGGGGGATAGTTGTTGAAGCTGTAGCTGGAGCAGGTGTGCTGACAACCTTGTTGCTGATGTTGATTTTACTGGTGAGACTTCCCTTCATCACTGAAAAAGAGAAGAAAAGTCCACTTGGAATACATTTCCTTTTTCTTCTCGGAACGCTTGGACTTTTTGGCTTAGCTTTTGCCTTTATTATACAGGAGGATGAAGCTATCTGCTGCACCCGGAGGTTTTTATGGGGAGTCCTTTTTGCTCTGTGTTTCTCTTGCTTGCTTGCTCAAGGTTGGAGGATCCGCAGGCTTGTCCGCCATGGGAAAAGTCCCTCTGGGTGGCATATGGTTGGGATGGTTATATGTCTAATGCTGGTACAGGTCATCATCGCAGTAGAGTGGATTATCCTTACAGTTGTCCGAGACAGGAAGCCGGCTTGCAGTTATGAGCCAATGGATTTCGTAATGGTTTTGATTTATGTTATGGTTCTGATGGTGGCCACGTTGGGCCTTTCCTTTTTTACTCTCTGCGGGAAATTTCAGAAGTGGAAAAAAAATGGAATATGCCTTATTATTACAACAGTTTTTTCTGTTTTAATCTGGGTGGCTTGGATGACCATGTACTTGTACGGTAACAAGGAACTCAAGAGAAGCAATCAGTGGAATGATCCCACATTGGCCATTGCACTAATATCTAGCGGTTGGGTGTTTCTCATTTTCCATGCTATCATTGAGGTCCACTGCACCATTCTCCCAGCCCCGCAAGAAAATACGACAAATTATTTTGATACCTCTCAACCTCGTATGCGGGAGACTCCTTTCGAGGAAGATATTCAGCTCCCCCGTAGCTACATGGAGAATAAAGCATTTTCTATGGATGAACATAATGCAGGTAAGACAAGCAGTTCTCTTCCCACTTACTGCAAGAAGTTAATTAATCCTGAAGAAGAGGTCTGTTTCTATCCAGTATTTGCATGAATTATTTATATGGTGTCAGAGCTGTGTAATCAAGTTCCATAATTTCCTTGGGTAGCCTGCCTGCTGCAGAGCCATGGGATCGTTTGTGCATATGTGTCATGGTTTCCTTAGAAATGCCTTGCTTAATGACTGCAGTGTTTCATTTATCATCATCACTCTGATTTGTGTATTTACAATAGGTGCGAACAGAACTGCAGTTATTGGTGAGACAGAAACAGGAGCAATTTGAATGTCACTCTAATATCTAATGCAGCTGGCATGAGCCTGGTCTGATATAAGCAGAATCCCATTTCATAATTCCAAGTATTAAGAATAGGAGAAAGCACAGTTGATGTGGATTACAAAGCTTTAGATGCCTGGCCAGTAGGTACTTTCCTATTTTACTGTGCTTGGGAGTCCAATGTAAATTTTGGTGAGGAAGAGCATTGCCAACAGATTGTTGTTCTTGGCTAAATACCCATTTTAATTCTGCATTCAAATTACTTTAGGAGGTTATTGCCAACTTTAATAAGAGTTTACAGTCCAACATGTTCTTTTGCATGGACTCCCACTTTTTTAATTAGCTGGAGCATATATGGATTGTTTACTGGCACAGTATTATTGTTCAGCTGCCTATGGGGAAAGCCAATTGAGGGAAATGTACTAGTGCAAGTAGTGCAAAATGCAGAAAAAAAAAGAGCAAGGCAGGGCTCTGTACTAGGTCCCTTGCTTTTCAACTTGTTTATTAATGACAATGACCTGGAGGTGGGCATTGAAAGTACTGTTTCTATTTTCGCAGATGATACTAAATTGTGTTATGTTCCATGCTGGATGCTGCCACTTTGCAGAGAGATTTGTCTGGAAACTGGGCAGCAAACTGGAAAATGAGATTCAATGTTGATAACTGAAAAGTTATGCACTTTGGCAAGAGTAATATAAATGCAAGTTATACACTAAATGGCAGTGTGTTGGGAGTTTCCTTAAATGAGAAGGATCTAGGGTATTTTTGTGGATAACAAGTTGTCTAATTCTGGGCAGTGTCATTCTGTGGCTACTAAAGCAAATAAAGTTCTGTCTTGCATAAAAAAGGGCATTAACTCAAGGGATGAAAACATAATTATGCCTCTTTATAGGTCCCTGGTGAGGCCTCATCTGGAGTATGCAGTGCAGTTTTGGACTCCAGAGGGATATAAATGAGCTGGAGAGAGTGCAGAGATGTGCAAATAAATTGGTTAGAGGGAGGGAAGACTTAAAATATGAGGGTAGACTGTTGGGGTTGTTTTCTATGGAAAAAAGGCTCTTGCGAGGGGACATGATTACACTTTACAAGTACATTAGAGGACATTATAGACAAATAGCAGGGGACCTTTTTACCCATAAAGAGGATCACCGTACCAGAGGCCACCCCTTCAGACTAGAAGAAAAAAACTTTCATTTAAAGTAGGGATGCACCGAATCCACTATTTTGGATTTGGCCAAACCCCCAAATCCTTTGCGAAAGATTTGGCCGAATACCAAATCCTAATTTGCATCTGCAAATTAGGCGTGGGAAGGGGATAACATTGAGTGGCTTGGATGATTTCTTGGACAGACAGACTATCAAAGGCTATTGTGATACTAAACTCTATAGTTATTATAGATATGGGTATATACAGGGCTGGTCCTATCAAATGTGGGGCCCAATTGGGACCATGTTGGCGGGGCCCCTAGACAAAGTGTTGCTGGCTACTGACACAGCAAGTATTTAGGAAAATAAGGGCATACAGGCACAAAATAGAAAGGAAAGGGGCAGTGCGGGGCCCCCAGAGGTGCGGGGCCCAATTGGGCCCAATTGGTCCAATTGGCCTAAGGCCGGTCCTGGGTATATAGAATTTATGTGGAAGTAGGGAGGGGTGTGTGTATGGATGCTGGGTTTTCATTTGGAGGGGTTGAACTTGATGGACATTGTTTTTTTTTTTCAACCAGATTTAACTATGTTACGATGTAAGGCAGTTTTTCCCCCCTGCTGCAATAAGGCTTAACATTTACTGGAAGTTAAAATAAGTGCAAAGATCTGCGCTAATTAATATTTTGTATGCAAATGGGCACAACTTGTGGGGCAGCCCATGGGCAAGACATTGGTGTAGGCCTTTTATTTGTGTATAAACTGGTGCAACAGCAAGCACCATCTGCCCCAGTCTTTGCACCCAGCACTGCATTTAACAATCATAAATGAGCCCTATTCTTTGTAGCCTACAGTGCAAAGTATACAGTATGCTTTTTAGAGTAACCTACCTACTGCGATATTTTTCTGTGTAGAAACTGTTGTGCGTAACCACCTCTAGACCAAACCAGATTCTAATCATTAAACCTTACTACAGAGTTTATAATGAGCATTTTATATGACCAGGAAGAAACCAGTGCTTGTTATTTTGAATTGCAGTCTGAGGTTGGAAGTGGTAGACATCAAGAGGCTTGTATGTGGGCTTATCTGAAGCAAAGCTTGTGTAAAGAAAGATAAAGGGCCATTTCAAACCTTTGAAGATAGAGTAATGTCTAGTGTTAAATGTTAATAAATTCCATTGGTATTCACATAATGCAAATGAGGAAAACGTAAAGGGCACAGTAAACCTCCCCTCCCTCCATGATATTGGGCTAGCGTACCTCTTCTTAAAAAAATTCACCAGCTTGGGTTATGATTTTATTTCTGCGAGCTGCGAGCATGGTTCTTTTAACACCTCCTTAGCAGAATTGGTTTTGGGATGCAGCAAAATCCTTGAGGATTCAGGTGAATGTCAAACTAGTGCATTTGGCGCAACACATGCATGATGGGTCGTCATTGAATAAGGTCCTTATTGTTTCCTGTGCAATGGTTTTTCTATGTGTTCCACAACATGGGAACCTTCAGATTTAATTTGATGAATCCACCGCGCTCCTGCAATTCACATTTAATGTACAGGTGGTGCTGGCCCTCCGTTGATCCGGCTAGGTTCCTTAGCTACAGTAAATTTTTCACGGATCCACACACACATAATTTTCTGCTGTTGGGAAGCTAACCCTTTTTATTGTATCACTAAAAGTATCAACGTTTCTGGGGGTACACCCTCCCTTCATCAGGATCATGATGAAGGGGGGGTACCCCCCCCCCGAAACGTTGATATTGTTGGTGATACAATAAAAGGGGTAACAGGAAAACTCAAAGACATCCTACAATAGGCAATAACACATATTTCCTTTAAAAAAATATTGTAGACATCAGTAATAAATAATAGTTCCCATACCTGGCAGCTTTTCACTGGTAGGCAGGTCCGGACTGAGAATTAAAATAGGCCCTGGCATTTCAGGTACATAGAGTCCTAATCAGCCCACATACAGGCCCAAACAGAACCCAAAGATTGCCAGTCCAGGCCTGCTGGTAGAACTGAAGAGATTACTCAAAGCAAACTAGACCATAATATTTTAACAAGCTTGATGTATGAGAGGGTTCTAATACATATTAACAAGATTGCAATTATATGTATGTAATGCACCCAATCCACTCTTTATTTAAACAGTGTAACATATTCAATGGCTTTATTTCACAGTAACGTCTCTTTAATGACGGGGAGAGCCTGGCTGCTGATGCTATAAAGCTTGATATCTGACTCGACTGCATGCAATGAATCAAGGATTTGATTAGGAGGATAATGTGCCTTGGCACAATGCTATTGATTGAAACTCTGTGGAAAACATGCAGGGGGCTTACGTAGTTATATTAGGTCTTTTACATGAGGCTTCTAATCCCTCTTCACTTGCCAAACATTTAAAGGGCCGATAACCAAAAAAATTAAAAGTAGTTTATGTAAACCAGATGTCTCAAACCTTTTTTTTTTTTACCAATGAGTCACACTCAGAAGTTAAAAGAGTTAGGAAACAACACAAACATGAAAAAAAAAGTTCCCGGGGGTGCCAAATAATGATGTGATTGGCCATTTGGTAGCCACTATGTGGACTGGCAGCCTACAGGAGGATATATTTAGCAGTAAACCTGGTTTCTATGCAACCAAAACTTGCCTCCAAGCCAGGAATTCAAAAATAAGCACCTGCTTTGAGGCCACTGGGAGCAACATCCAAGGAGTTGGTAACATGTTGCTCATGGACCACTGGTTCGGGATCGCTGATGTAAATTTATAGAGGACATTGATTTGTCTAGCAACAGCAAATAGCATACTTCCTGGCATCAGCATGCTTATTTTGTGTCTGAATCCTTTATCCTACAGGTACGGAGAGGCCTATGAATGTCATTTAACCATTGAGAAAACTATTTAGAATACAACGGTTTTAGTTCTTAATTGGTGATAAGTACTAAGACCTTTGGTACATGTAGCGTTTCACCACCAGTGTCTCTCTATGACCACTCAGGCGGCCTAGGTGATTGGCCCTGTGTGAGGCTAAACATTGCTCTTATTTGGAAGCAACTGCTATACACATTTCCTTGACTATCCAGAATATGAACAGAGCTTACAATGTGTGTAGAATATTCCTCCAAGTTCACAATTATACATAGGAGTGGAGGCTTCCATATTGCTTGATTTGTTTGAGGTGCATCAGAAATACTCCATATCTGTTCCCCTCCTTGGTGTGATAATAGATCTCAAACTCACTCCACACGCTGAACTATTTTATTTGCAACTCTTGTACAACACTACATCTTACATTGAAAATAAACTACGATCCACTTAATCAAGTTTTGGAAAAAAAACTTTACGCATACAAAAGCTAGCTTATGTAGCTAGAGGGTGTCCCAAAAAATCTGACGCAGTCTGGGGTGCATGGATGTCAATACAATAACACCCCTGTAATAACTGTGTACTTGGCTTTATTGGAAATGTGTTTTATTCACTTGTCAGAATGAAGCCCTTATGACTTTATGTTTTATAGTTTTTTACTTTTCTTGTACTGTTTTTAAAATTTAAATTAATGCAAATAAAGTTTTTTTTTTTAAAAAAAAATCATCAATAAATGAAATATAAACTCTTCTTCACCGTGTATTATGGCTACTGACATGAGGTGTACTGCAGAAATAATGCAATGTGCTTTCTGTTTTGTACAGCCATGAGAGCAGGAGGATTCCGCAATGGGAGTTTGGGAAGCAGGCCCAGCGCTCCATTCCGAAGCAACGTGTACCAGCCTACTGAGATGGCAGTTGTACTTAATGGCGGGACAGTAAGTATTGAAACACAGTGATACCATATGACGATTGATAAGGGAAGGACAGAAATCACCAAGTTGATGATTTGTGGGGGAAGAACATTACAGTACATTTAGTACAGATGCCCAGTCTACTATTCTCCTTTAAAGAGCCATATGTTATATGCAGGGTTGTGCTCAAATCTACAGTATGGGTTTTCCATGTAGGGACAAGCATTACTGTTACAAACCCCTTAGGTTTCGTTGTTACCTGTTATGCCAGGTTGGCACTTCTGTTCTTCTGTTACTCCATTAAAAGGCCAATGAGAAAAAAAAATCTGAATTTAATAAATAATCCCCTTAATGTTGTCATTATGAAAGCAAGAGGCAGAAGAGCATTCAAGGGCAGTTTTTACCCCAAGCATAATCACAAGCAGATTATGAGAAAGCAAATTATGTTTGGATTTAATTTGCCATTTAGATTTATATCATTTTCTATGAGATGCAAAAAAAACTGAACTCAAGATTTATCTTCTTCTTTTATCTACTTCTTCATTAACTCCGTATATCAATGTTATCACGACCGATCAGCCATTCTCCACTGCACAGCAGGGTTGCTTCTTCAGGGCAGAGATGCATTAGCCAGCTTCTTGGGTAGCCATTTGTACGTATTAGGTTTTAGCCTCTCTCGATCTCCAGAGAGCCAGACAGCGGTTGGGCAGCACAATAAGCCTTTAATGAGATCTCCCTTTCTGCAGTCATTTCTACCATCCTATAATCCGCTGATACCATTTGTTACACATACCCAAACTAGGCCACTGCTCTCATCTGCATTTAATTTCCTGTCTGCATCAATCAGCTCATGCACATAACAGTTTCCATTGAGCCGTTGGGTTTGCTTTTCTGCTGAGAGTGTGTGCAGTCAGCAATGTGTGAGATTAGTAAAGGAGCATGGAGTGTTATATAGCAAAAGGTCCCTTATACAGCCACAATGTATGAATAATATAAGGACAGGATAAAGCCAAATCATGGTTTCCAACACCCTGCTTTCTGCCTGATTGTATATCTGTGTGTCCTAAGGAGCCTTCAGTGCCTGAATATATAATATAGTGCACAGAATAGTGTCATAAGTGCTGTAATTAGTAACCTTACTAGGAAACAAAACAAATATATACAGGTATGGATCCCTTACTCCTAAATCTCCAAATTACGGCATGGCCAACTTAAAACTTTTTCTCTGTAATAATAAAACAGTACCTTGTACTTGATCCCGACTACGGGTTTATGTAATGTTTATACTGTATGTTTTTTTAGTTGACTTAAATTATGTTAATCCAAATAACCGAAAGATCCCTTATCCAGAAAACCCCAGGTCACTAGCATTCTGGATAACAAGTCCCATACCTGTACAATATAATTTTTTTTTTAAGTTGTGTTCCGTTTTAGTGATGGGCAGTTCAAGTGCCTGATCATTATGATCTAGACTAGGGTATAAATATAATGGATGCAGACTATGCCTTAGCTGAGGCTAGCAGTAAATGGCAGTGGAGATTAATAAAAAATACAAATATTTAGAAAAAGACAAACCATACTTATTAAGGAGGGATATATTTGTTCTTTCAAGCCAGTACTGACTGTTAATGACAATTTGCATTTACCTAGGTTCAGAAAACATGTAGCAATCCAGAGGTAATTAAGCTCAAGGTTTGCCCCCAAAATCCTGCAATATTGTATCTGGCTATTAAAAGATGGATCAATACTCTTTAGATACAATACATATCTGTGAATGGCACCACAATCCAATTTGTATTTTAAGAGATGCTTTTGCAGGCACCGTCCCTTCTCTGGCCTGCAATGACATCAAAGTTTCCATCCTCCTCATGACATCGATGTTAAATGTGTGCCAGCAGGGAATGTCCTGAGGTGCACTGATGACAGATGATGTCATTTGAATCAGTTAAATGGAGCTCCATCCAAATGATGATTTAAAAGACCAATGTAAGAAAGTCTCATTCTAAAAATATGCTTGATATTAAAAGCAGTAAATATCCCTTTGTCAGGGAGCCGGGAGCTCCCTCCAGGGAGGTAGTCTGGATCAAGGAGGAAGCCCACTGTGGAATCAAGGTCGCGGTATCCAATTCGATTTAACAAAGTCCAGGCAAGAGTTCAAAAGGCAGGCAGAATAACAAGCGAAGTCCAAAGTCCAGGCAAGGGGTCAGGCAACGATCAGAAGCAAGATAATATCTTAATAGTTCACAGGAAACCCAGGAAACATGTAGGAAATGGATCCTATACTTGGGCGCCATTCTGGCGTCTAGTTTGTGCTTTTAAGTTTGAATTTTGCGCCATAGTGACGTCATTGACGTCCTGACGCCGGCGTCGATGCGCTGGCGTGTTTGCGCCGGCGCCGCTACCCACGTGGCGGCCATGGGCGCCGACATTTTGGGAGCGAATAGACGCGCCGCCCGGAGCTCCTGGAACTGCTCTGGGCGGCGTTCGTGACACCCTTTCTTTTGGTTAAAGGCACAGTATGCCATTAGACTTTCTCTGCTCATCCTGACTACATGTACCATGGAAAGTTGAAAGCATGTAGAAGTAGCCAGCTTCTGCAGACGATGCTTCACTTCTCCTAATGCCATGCATTGTATGAATAACAGAAGCATGCTAGGGATTCTGGAACTGAAGAAGTATTGCTATATTGTTCCATTGTGACATGTAGTTACCCACAATATGACTGGTATTCTTGAAAGGAACACCAACAGCAGCAATTATTACTGTATACCAGCTTTAAGCAACTGTAAGTACCCTTAAGGTAGAGGTTCCCAGACTATGGGGCTGACCTCTCCAGGGGGTCCAACCTTAAGTCCATTTAGGAAGGAATTTAGGGACAGCTCCTATTTAATCTTCTAGATACACATTGAAGATTAATTAAGCGAAGAACTTGGATGGACACCTAGTTTATATCTAGATATTTATGGAACTATGAAAACTAGTAAATAAGTGCTTGGAATTTTGCAACCAATCACACTAAGCCCTCCAGAAGTCAACACTGTGCCCACCAGAGGTCAACATTGTCTGCCTACAGCTACATATATTTATATCTCATAGGGGGAGTGGCAATGAAAGTCCATCTGCTCTCTATGGAATACTCCAATTTAGAACTGTGCACCTCACCTTGAATGTAAAATTATCACCGATGTTAGGGTGACCCAGGATACATCCCATTGATAATATTGCGTAGCAACCTAGTGCATAGTATCTGATGAGCTTGCAAGATGTTTAGTATACACCATGCCATAATCCAAAGTAAGATTCACAGATATGTACTGTATGTCATTCTTTCCATACTTGACAGAACCTAGGTTTGGTAGAGTGAACTAGCTTTCCCCGCTGTGTTATATTAATGTCTTGTTACACAAGAAGAATGGAAAATTAAGGAGTGACAGGGAAATTGCTTCCACGTTATTGCTTTAAAAAAGGCTTGCAGTCATTAGATGTTATCAAACTGGTCCCCTACCAAACATAAAAGAGAGCTGTAGTGTTTTTCCATTGCTCACCAGTCCAACCACAGGGGTGGCTGCTTTTACTATAAAAGAGATGCATTAACAATTCTAACCCAAATCATGGGCTGCAAAGGCAACAATTATGGGCTTGTTTATTTGCCTGAAACTGGAAAAGAAGTGTATGTTTTTTGCCTCAAAATTGTTTTCCCTTTAACCAGCTATTTAACTTTGCCTGAACCTGGCATTATATATTGGGAACATGTATTGGAAATGTATCATTGATTCTGGAAAATGCTTCAAAAATGTTGATTTGAGAAAAAATAAATTCTGCACTTGAAATTTTAGTTGACTTTGAACCATAGATTTCAGGTCATAGTGCTCTATTAGTATTCATTGTACCATAAGAGAGGTATGTTGATGATATACAGATAGCCATAATAATGATTTTTTAACTGATCACTTACCTAAGGGGTCCCTAACTGCACCCTCCTCAGCTGTAATTGCTGCTCCTCCACCAGCGAATGAAGTCTATCAGGGGAAGGAGTAGATTATGGTTGAAGGACATCTAGAGGGCACAGGCCGGACCCTTTATCTGCATGCATAACCTATCCCAGTAATTAGGAGTCAACAGCACTGACAATCTACAAGCAAGAACTCAGAGACACTAAATTTCCATTGTGGGGAGATGCACTAAATCCAAAGGTGACATAGAATGCATTGGCCTGAGACATTAGAATTCCAGGGGCAATCAGTAATCTTAAATGTCACTCAGTTCAGTGATTTCTGCTTCTTTGTAGATGTGGATAAATGGGTTAAGGTTACCATGTTGCCATTGAACTATAAAAGTTATAAATATACATGAACTATGTAATGATGTGGTCTATTGATTCAGTGGCACCCTGAATAGGAGAGGACCCAAATAGAAAGATGAGTAATAAAAAGTGTCAATTACATTAAATGTGTGGCCTTACAGAGCATTTAGGGATTTTTTTCGATGGAGTCAGTGACTCCCTATTGAAAGAGTCAGAAGAAGAAGGCAAATAATTCATAAACTGTAAAAAAGTGAAGACCAAGTGAAAGCCATTCTTTAACATACTAAAAACTTAAAGGAGAACTAAACCCTAAAAATTAATAGGGCTAAAAATGACATATTTTATATAATGACCTTAATGCACCAGTCTAAAGTTTCAGCATCTCAATAGTGGCAATAATACAGGATTTCAAACTTGTCACAAGGAGTCACCATCTTGGAAAGTGTCTGTGACACTCACATGCTCAATTGGCTCTGAGCAGCTGTTGAGAAGCTAAGCTTAGGGGTCGTCACTAATTATTAAGCAAAAAATTAGGTTTACCTATGCTATACGCTGATGCTACAAGGCAGATTATTAAATTCTGATGCTAGTTGCACTGGTTTCTGTGCTGCCATGTAGTAATTATCTGTATTAATTACTAATCAGTCTTATACTGTGACATTTATATTCTTTCTTTTTTTTTTTATTAAAGATTTTATCATATCAAATACATAATATCCACATTCTTATACACATTGGTTGGAGGAAAACAGAAAAAAAATATGATACCCATAATAGTTATTAGTGTTCCTTTTATATAGGAGACATATGCCATACTCTTCTAAGGGTGACATTTCTATTCTATGTGTACTGTATATTGTGAGTCAGTCCCTAAGCTCAGTAAGTGACAGCAGCACAGAGCATGTGCAGTGAATCAGCAGGAAAGAAGATGGGGAGCTACTTGGGCATCTTTGGAGACACATATCTTTATTGCTAAAAGGATATGGTTGCATTGGGCTGGTGCAGAAGCCCAAAACATAATGCACAATTTTTCTAGCCTACGTCTTAAGCTTTAGTTCTCCTTTAAAGGTGAAGCACTCCTTGAATAAAAGTGATTTTACGCACAACTGACTGCGGAGAAATTGCTGCAGCCATAATTACACTTGTGGATGTACATGAGCCCTAATATTTGCTAAAAGCTGTATAAAGTGCTAAATTCCAATTTAGTTAGGAAAGTAAAGATGTAATCTTAGATTTCTTTTATATTTAGATATCAACGCAGTCAAGTATACACTTTTATGAGTCAATAATAGGTACCTATGAGAGCGATAAATAAGGTCAGGAAACTTGAATAAATTAAATGGGAGGTGACTTTATTTTGCCGCAGTTTTCTTGAGTCTTGGAAAAAGAGAAATCCCGAATTTAAATAAATAGTTCCTATACATTTTTTTTACAGATTCTGCATCAGTATAATAATATAATTTCTTTAAAAAAAATGTTTAAAGTTTAAAGTCTTCTGACTATTCTTCACTTTATTGGTATTTAGTGCATCATCCCACTTAGTACACTGACCTTTATTCTGGGAATATAAAAAGAACATTTTGCAACTCTAAACAACTTGCCGATCTGTATTCATTGCACCTTTTTGATGGTTGTGATGTTATTTATCAATATAACTTCTAGTAAAAGTGATATCTGTCTGTCCCTTTCTTCTCCTCCTCCCTAGTAATTCTGGCTTTTGAAACAATGTCGCAGAAGCTGTCAGATATATGTGAAGAAACATGCCAGGTTGATTCAGCCACATTGTTTCAAGAGAGAACCAGCCGTGCAGAAAGGGACAGAAAAAAGAACTTATAAGAAAAGCTGCTTAGAATTACATTTCCTTTCATTAGAGAAACTGTTATTTTTGGGTTTACATCCCCTTTAGCTTTTAAAGTGTCTGTTTGTGGTATTAATATTGTGATATTAATACCAGTTCCTAATAGGGATGCACCGAATCCAGGATTCGGGCAGGATTCAGTCTTTTTCAGCAGGATTCGGTTGAATCCTTCTGCCCGGCGGAAACCGAATCCGAATCCTAATTTGCATATGCAAATTAGGGGCAGGAAGGGTAATCGCGTGACCTTTTGTCACAAAACAAGGAAGTAAATAATGTTTTCCCCTTCCCACCCCTAATTAGGATTCGGTTCAGTATTTGGCCAAATCTTTTGCAAAGGACTCGGGGGTCGGCTGAATCCAAAATAGTGGATTCGGCGCATCCCTAGTTTCTAATTATAGATTATTATTCTATCTAGCAAAAAAACACTAGAAATTTTTAATGGTGGTATAATTTAAACCCTAATACCCATGAATTGTTGATCTAACTCTCTCTGCTGATGCTTACAAATCTGATATAGAGCTTAGGTTCTTAGTTATGCATTTGTTGTCCTTATTTCTAGATCCCAACTGCTCCACCAAGTTACACTGGAAGACATCTGTGGTGAAAAGCATATAGATCGCAGGGAGTCCCTGATACTGTTTATTCCCTATGGTCTTTGTGAGGGAGGAGTAAGGTAACAGAGCGCAGCCGCACAGCATCCGAGAGTTCTGCTAATCCTACCTAATAGGGCTTATCTAAATGTCAACAGCTGGGAACTCTTGAAATAAATACTAAAGACGGATTTTGTCACAGTGAACCCGGAGTTGGTTCACACATCCAACAAGTCTCAATTCTAATCGAGCATCAACCAATTTAAGATGCCCTTAACATGTAAATGTGGCGGAGAATCCCTGCTGCCCTGTTCCAACTACAGAGACACTTGCAACTCTATCCCTGCTCCGTTTAGAACTGGAAGAAGCAATGCGGGCCGGGAACCAAAGTGCTGTGCAGACTCATTCATTGCTGAACTGTCCGTCATGGCAAAAAAAAGAGAAGCCCCGCCCACTCATACCGATTTTGAACATGGCAAAATTCGGTTTACGTATGTAAAGCGATAGAAGCCTTAAGGTTTAATATTGTATGTAAAGTTGCACCATTGAAAAATAATACAAGGTTCTGTTCTGGAATAGAGGGCTGTAACATTCACTGATATCAATGCGAAGTTTCCATACATTCAGGTATGTCAGTTTTCCTTTGCACGGATCCAGTGTCGGACTGGGACACCAGGGGCCCACCCAAAAACCTTAGACAGGGGCCCACTCAGTACTATTATAATTCCTCTTCTCACTTAGGGGCATGTTTACTAACATTGGAGATAAATATCTGGAGAGATTTCTGGAGATGTTGCCCATAGCAACCAATCAGATCTTTGCTTTTGTTTTCTAACTTGGCTGTGGCTGTTTAAATCTAATTGCTGATTGGTTGCCATGGGCAACATCTCCAGAAATCTCTCCATATATTTATCTCCAATGTTAGTAAACATGCCCCTTAACCTCTATTCTCCTAGGGGGGAATTCACAAAAGTGTCGGTAAAAAAAGTGCCCCAGAAGTGGCGGTCGACAAATTTGTAAAATGACGTATGAACGGCAAATTCACAAAGGCAGATGTTACCATCTCTGAATGTCTCGTAAGTCTGACAATTTTCTAAAATGTCGTATATCTTTTCATCGTACAAACGACATTTACCAAGACTTTTTAAACGACAATTTGTCTGACATTTTCATTTTGGAGAGCCTAAAGTGTCTGAAAAATTGTCAGTAAAAAAAATGAGTTTACGAGCAATTCGTAAAAAAGTCGGGAAAAGTGGCGCCGAAAAAACCACGCCCACTTTTAACGACACTAATTCAAAAGTGTCGCACATGTCGGAAAATTGGCGGAGAAATACTCTGTGAATTTGTCGGCTGTTGCTACGACACTTTCTACGACATTTTAAAGACATTTTTTCGTTCCCGACACTTTTGTGAATTCCCCCCCTAGTCTCTTTTCTTTACATGCTATAAACTATTATTCAGACTATTTAGTCTCTTTGTTCTCATAGAAATAGGTAATGGCCATGAAATATGCCAAAAGTTTTGAAGCAGGAGGGCCCACTGACACCTAGGCCCACCGGGAGTTTTCCTGGTATCCCTGAGGGCCAGTCCGACACTGCACGGATCTATAGAGTGGATGTTAATGAGCAGCACGTAGCTAAAGCTGGCCATAGATTTACCTTCATATCAGACAAACAATCGTTTTGGTGCCATGTCCCGACCTGATACTAACCATTCAGATCAAATAAAGTAGAAAAAGAACAGATCAGACGATGTTCTGCCCCTGACAGCAATCGTACGAAAGTTATGTCTGACAAAAGCTGGTGACAGTCTCCCACTGATATTGTCAGATCTGCAATACATGCAGAGATATCGGTAGCCGAAGGAGATTTGTACGATCAAATGTTTGCGTCTATGGCCAGCTTGAGGGTCAGGCTTGCAGGCATTGTGTTAAGCAGCACAAGCTCTGCCTCTGTGGGGGAATCTTTTACATTGAAATCTGTGAATGTTTCAACATTTCTCTTATTAATACTGTATGAATTTGCCTTAGTGTTGAAGTCATGCTTCTGTATAGCATTTTGAGACTGGCTTAAAGTATATGTTCACTGTACAATTTATCATCAGCAGTACTGGCGACATTAAGGACCACGCAGAGTTATGCGATGTTGCACTAGTTGTTCACTAGGAACTGCTTCCTTTGCCTAGGCTTTTTGGATTTCTCAGTGTGTGCAAAAGTCTGCTGCTTTAAAAGGGAAGCACATCCAAAAATAGGTTGGGATTGAGTGACCAGAAGTGATTAGTCATTGTCTAGCTGTCCATGTGCTCTCAATAATTCTGGCCACACCAGACCGCATGACATGAGTGTTTTCACCTGAATTCCATGCTTATTTACTTGTGGTGGCACATGTCCTGGCAGGGGGGAAGACTAGGGGGGCAGACAGGGTGCAGTTTTTGCATTTGAGCCAGCGGTCCTCTAGTTACTGGATGCATAACTGTCTTTAAGGAGTGCTGAGGTAAACAGTATAGCAGACTCCAATTACAAGTATAAAACTATACATTAGGGATGCACCGAATCCACTATTTTGGATTCGGCCAAATCCTTGGTGAAACATTTTGCCGAATACCGAACCGAATCTGAATCCTAATTTGCATATGCAAATTAGGAGCAGAAAAGGAAAAAGGGGAAAAAAATCTTCTTTTGTGACGAGAAGTCACGTGATTTTCCTACTTGCCCTACTTACATATAATTACGATTTGGATTCGGTTTGGCCAGGCACAAGGATTCGAATCCTGCTCAAAAAGGCCGAATACTGGATTCGGTGCATCCCTACTATACATTGAAGGAATGTCAGTATTCTCAATAGCTACAATATGCTTGACTTCAGTTGGAAGAAAAAGCCTAGTATTACCCATCCATTGCCTTGTTCCAATGTGAAGTGAAGGATTCTTGGACCTGAAGTCTATCTGCTTTCCATAGTGGGTGGTACACAGATTGTTCTGGAAAAAGAAAGGCCTTCAAGTCCCAGAATGCACGGCGACGGACGGGGTTGCTTTACACTGTGAGCCTACGGGAGGATGAGGAAATGGGTCAGTGTTAGAGGCAGGCTTTGATAGTTTCCTTTCAATATGCAAAATCAGGTATGTCTGGGTAAAAACAAAACTTCTAAAATCAGAAGAGTTAAGAACTGCAAAATTAACAAAATGAATGCATCCCAGCCTGGTTGGGTATAATTCCTTTTAGAACGCAATGCTCATTATTAATCATCCATTAGGTTTACCTTTTTGCTTTAGCTTAGGAATCATCAGGAAAGAATGGGGCATGGTTTGCTTGGTTAGGTCCATGGTTTGTGCCAAAAACACTAATTTACTATTCTTTGTCCTAAAAGGGGAACTGTAGTTGTTTAAAGGGGTTGTTCACCTTCCAAACACTTTTTTAAGTTCATTTGTTTTCAGATTTTTCCCCAGAAATAAAGCCCTTTTTCAATTACTTTTTTCAATAACTTTCCATTATTAATTTTTTATAGTTTTTCCAAAATCTAAGTTTAGAGTTGAATGTTCATGTCTCTGGAGTTTCAGTCTGGCAGCTCAATAATTCAGATGCAGACTCTAAACAGTTACAATTTAGTTGATACATTTCTCAACAGTATCAGCAACTATTTGTATCAATTCTAACAGCTGCCTGTAATGAAATCCAGGGATTCTGCTCAGCAGGGACAAAGATTAATGTATCAACTAAATGTATCAATTTAGAACAGTTTACAGGGTCGGCGACCCCCCCTCCCAGAGCTGCTTTAGAAGGTAAAAAATGACACTTTACACTTCAATATTAGAAAAACGGTGACACATAGAAAATAAACAGTAATTGGAAAAAGTCGTTATTTCTGGTGATCTATTTGAAAACAAGTAGTTGTTTGAAGGTGAACAACCCCTTTAAGGGACAGGAACAGTAAAATGTGCACTTACTCACAAATTTACCCTTTAACTGCCAGCCAAAACCCACTGAGCCTGATGCGCATTGTATAAACAGAAACGTAGAAAGGCAGACTCTGTGTCACTGGAAACCTGTAACTTGACAGCCACCACCCTAAAAATGTATGATCTGTGGCACATAAAGAGTGCAATTGTTCAATGGCAGACAGTCTTTCTTATAGGAAGTGAAGGTGTCAAGGGAATCATTTCCCCCCTCCAGTGGAAACGGTTCTAGATACAAGATGCAGCCCTATTTTAGTGTTACTGTCCCTTTAGTGACATTTTAAACCTAGTTGGAATGTTCCTCCTAGAGGGTTGCATATACTATCCACATACCTGCTTCCATGGATATGTAACCGTGTTTGCCGAGTCTCCCCAGTGGAGATGTAATAAAGGATGAGAATTCCAATGCATTTCATGTTCATTTAAACAACGTGCAGTCCATTCTATCCCCATTGGTCACATCACACGTTACTCGTTGTCAGTGTCATTTTCTCTTTTTCCTATGGGAGAACTTTGCTCTGTAGATCCTGAGTTCAGTTTAAAGTAAAAAAAAAAATATTATCACAGGTAAAATTGTACACATCCTTAAATTATGTTCTGTTTCAGGTATGCTATTTTTCCTTGCTACATTCCTGATTGATCTGAAGGAAACTCCCACCCACAAACAGTTAATCAAATTGGTTCAATGTTATTGGCCAATGTAATTGCTATCTGTCTGGCTGTTTATATATTCTCTACTGGTACTGACTCTTGAACTATATAGCAGAAGCCGGCTCAATAGAAGGCCTGGAGGAGAACTGGCTTTTGCTGCATTGTTTCAAGAGTCAAGACATAGAATTAAAACAACAGTAATTGCATTTTCAAATATTTTTAAAACTATTAAACATTTGTTGCAAACATGTTTAGAATGCCATCTTTCATTATAGGAAAAATATATTTTCTTCCTACCAAAGCACTATGCCCAGGGGATTTATATTATTTTTTTAATAATATAATGATGCCAGTACAGGGCAGTACAGTTCTGGGCACCAGTTCCTCTGTTTAACCTAGCTACAATACATATAAAAGCCCACCTTTGTTGATGAATGAAGTTGTTTCCGGATATATATATATATATATATATATATATATATATATATATATATATATATATATATATATATATATATATATATATATATATTAAGGTACATTTTTCTGTCCCAGACACATGATCATGGGGAAGGGGGTCATTTATCAGAGTTGCCTGTTACAAAACCTTTTCTGATTGGTGTAAAAAAAAAACACATCTAAATAAAGGGCATCACAATGAACGCATTTTAAATATGTATATTGGCATTATGCAAATCACTTGTATATTTTACATTATTGCTTTTCATTTTTGTAGGAAACTGAAAAAACTATATATATGACAGGAAAGAGATGATGCTGCTTTTACAAGTGGGTTGCTAAGTAGAAGGCTCTGCCATAAATAGCAGAAGGTACTGATTATATATAATGGTGACTTCTAATATCCTTACAGTATATTTTACAATAGGGGGTACTTTATTCATTAGATATAGATATATATAGATAGATAGATAGATAGATAGATAGATAGATAGATAGATAGATAGATAGATAGATAGATACATAGATACATAGATACATAGATACATATATAACATTTAAAAAGCAGGTCGACGTTTCGGTCTGTATCTAAGACCATTCTCAAAACCACCTGGTCTTGAGAATGGTCTTAGATACAGACCGAAACGTCGACCTGCTTTTTAAATGTATTTAATAAAGAACATAATTTTTTTAAATTTTTCTAAAAATCCTTGTACATCCTCTTCCTTTTGGATTTTTTTCTAAATACAGCTGCAATGGATATCACCACGGTAATCTAGTTGGGATTAATTAGCTAGGTGTGCTGAACTACTCTGTATTTTTTATATATATATATATATACGTACATACAAACTGCAGTTTATATATTGTAAAATATAAGGATATTATAAGTCACCAAGGAGTTCACAAGGGAGTCATGTGACAAAAAGGACATCACTAAGCGCCGTTTATAATTATACAGGATATTCCTGGCTTTTGTGTACTATATATAGATATATGTTTCATTAGAAGCGAAACCTCAATCTGATTCTACTAATGATACATTGTGTATTTTTTTAAGGTTTTTAACTTATTTTTGCCGATACCAATCTTTTCCGGTCCCTTTCTTTCCACCAGTTTCTTTGTGCCTTACCTTTTTCGTTACCTTGCTATTTTTTAGTATCTCATCTAGTGTTTCTTGCCTCCCCAGGTGGCTCTTTCCTCCTCTCCTCAGATGTGTTTTTTGTCTTTTCCCCAGACCCATGTCCTTTTCTCTCTCTCTTGCATCTTCCATCATGTGTCATTTTATGAAAATGTGTTTTTGTAGTACAGTATAGCCACCAATACAAGTTTCGATCTCTATGATTTTGGTTATACAATGGGCCAAAGAGTTGGATATTTTCTGATTTGGTGAATAACTATATAGCACTGATGTGCTAGTTTGGCATAGAAGTGCAGACCTATCAATTCCAGGGCTGCTGATGCCCAGTACATGTGATAATGGGAGGCAAAAGGCAGTTAACAAAGTTGATATTTGTGCACACTCCAATAATACTTGTCCGCTTGCTCAGCTGTAGTAACTAATATAAATTGTGCAACATAATGCACACATCGACACTATTCGGTAGGGCTAATGGTGTAACTTTTATTGTTTGCCACATAGCACATAAGGTTTCAAGGGCTAAAGGCCATATTGCCGCTGTGTATTATCTTGCACAGTTAATAAAGGCAAAGCTAACCACAGTGCTAAGATGACCAGCAATGCCTCAGTTTTCTCTTGGGTGTATTCTATCTTCAGGAGCATGGGCAGAAGGCTGTGACTGATTCGTGTAAAAGGAAGAGAAAGCAATAATCTTTCACACGGTCCCCAATGAATTTGGTATGGCCCGAACCTAGAGGTACAGAACTAGACTATCCAGTTAACCATCCAGACAGCTTAGTGTTTATTCACAAAAAATAACATAATTCTCCAGTGGGGCTCCAATACGACAAGGCTTTCTACATGCCCAGTTGGTAATGCAAAAAGCCTTCATGTAGGTTGCCCCAATTTGTTACTAATCACTGATCTTTCTCTGCACTTTTCCTAACAAGCAGCAGGAGCAAATACTGCTCTAATGGACAGGAAATTCAGCTTTCAATCTGATTGATTGATTGGTTCAGCCAGCTACAAAACAGGGCTGGGAGTGATGGGTGGGTCAAACACAAGCTTATCCAAACGATTTGTGTGCAAGTTCTTGTATTTTTATGGCTGTTACTAGTATCCAGAACTCTGCAATCTTATTTCAGGTAAAGGATGAGTGAGGAACATGTGTCACAGACACAATACTGTACTATAGTAGTACTCTGATTGCTCTTCTGCATATGTTTTGTTCCTGTCTGATCTTGCTGAAAGCCAGGGTAGACACACATCACACCAATTTAGTAAATGTTCGGATGTTGGAGTGTGTAATGGATTTCAGCTGCTCTGGGGATCCTTAGGCAGTCCTACACCAATTCTCATGCTTTTTATTGCTGGTAGAGTCCGTTTCCACTGCTGAGGTCTAAACTGGTCCTGCTGCTATGTCAATAAGATTGGTCCAGGTGAATAGGAGTGGGCTGTTTGTGACTACAAGGAAGTTTTTTTCTTTTTCATTTCTGCATTCACTTAGTGGCACAGGTAAACTATTCCAGGTCTTCTGTATTAGGCTAGTAGTGCATTCAATTATTTAGTCCAGACCAACACTGTCCAACTCTTTCTTGTTGACATACTACGTGTCTATGGGCTGATGGTATCGTTCACAGGCTATCGAAACCATTGCTTGGGGTTGTAGTCCAACACAACACCACTATAAAAGGTTTATATTCCCTTGTGTGTTTTTAGCTAGTTTCTTGCCTTGATCCAAACAAAGTCACCACCATATGCTCCAGACAGGCTCGGTTATGAATGAAGGTTTACTAAACCAATCTTCCCACTACATTTTGCAGATGTTTGTGGTTGTGTAAATATGTCTCCTATCATTTAAATGGTTCTGGGTGCAAAACTAACATTATTTCCTAATGAATTAAAAGGGTTGTTCACATTTGAGTTACCTTTTAGTATGATGTAGAGATTGAGATTTTGAGATTGAGACAATTTGCAATTGGTTTTCATTTAAGGTTTTGGAGTTCTTTTGTTTTTTATATATAACTTTCAGCAATTTCAGCAATCTGGTTGCTAGGGTCCAAATTTTCCTAGCAACAATGCCTTGATTTGTATTAGAGACTGGAATATTAATAGGAGAGGGCCGGAATAGAAAGAGGAGCAATAAAAAGTAGTAATAACAGTAAATGTGTAGCCTAACCCCCCATTTGAAAGCTGGAAAGATGAATATGGTAATTTTAAAAACTAGAATGACAAGCAATTGAAAAGTTGCTTAGAATTGGCCGTTATATAACATACTAGAGTTAACTTAGAGCTGATCTTCCTCTTTAACTCTTAATGCTCTTCCATGGAGAAGGTGCATGGGCTGTTATGTTAAAGTAAATGCTTCTGCTTGGTATTTAATAGAGCTTTATTTATTACATGCAGAATTTGTATCCCTAATTTCTTCCTAGTGATAGCACCGTGCCAAGGTCCTTCCATTTTAAGACAATCAGACAAAACATGTGTATTGTAAATGCTGTGTAATAAAAGGTGGCTTCATGAAAAGGCTGTATAGCATGGAAGATGTTTTATTTTAATATCTGAACACAAAATAAAGATTTTATTGTTCATTCTATGTGTGCTAAGTGACTATGTTGTATAATAGAACAGATTCCCAGCATGTGACCTTGCTGACGTGGTTGAACTATATTTCCCAGCAGCCTCCAGCTGTTAATGAGATCAGTTTTTAGGGCAGTGGTACACAATGGCACTCTGATCTGTGCTGATTCAACCTTCTGCTTTAAATGCCATTGACTTGAATGGGAAGCACCGCTGATTGGGGCAGTTGTTTCCCATAGACACACACCCTTAAAAACAGCCCAGCATCCAATTTATATGTTGTAGCAAACTGAAGAGCATTTTGTTAATAATACATTCTGCATCTGACAAAGATCTATTTTAAGTAAAGTATAGTCATAGTATAGGATTTTAATGTGAAAAATATAAAAAAGCAAAATGTCAGCTCAAATAGACATGCTGCACTAATGGGAAGAGGCACGCGGAACAGTCTGTACTTACACATACACTCACCACAATGAATATCTGCTGCTTGACAGACTTTGAAAGGAAAATCAAAGTAGCTTTTAACTTCAATTAATTTTCCTTTAAAAAAGACCAATAATCTGATCTTAAAGCTATCAGTTGCATGACATATATGCCTACAATGAACCAAACTGCCTGACCGAATCTGGGTATAAACCGTCTGCTCTAGTTGCAGACATTCAATTAAGAATATTAATCCAAACCAATAAGTCCGTATGTTTATTATTAAAACTGCACCAACCTAGAATTTTGATTTCTATTTTGTTGCCAGTGGCACAGACTCTAGTAACTAAATTGTGGACTCAATACAAGAATAGATGTTATTTTTTGACTTTAAAGCCTCTCCTATGTCTTTTTAATTCAGCATTTAAATAGCCAAATAACACACATACAGTATATACCAAAGATGTACCACTTCATTGTAGAAAGTATAATTAAGCAAAGAGTTCTGCCTTGTAATCCTCGGCATCCCATGATGTAGTGTCTATGTTTGACTGTATTCTGTGGCGTGGGTGAGAGAACACTGATGGAAACACCAGCGGGATTTGGTGTAGGTACACTGTCTTCCAGATCTTTAGCTTCTCTCTCCACTGCAAAACAAGCAGAATTCAGAAAACTTTGGGAGATGGAACAAATTTAATATCTCTGTGCAGAGTGGTACAAACTTCTGAGCCCATTTCTTCATTTGGCTCCTTGTGGATTATAGCTAAGGGTCAAAACAGAAACGGTGCCCCAAAAATTATGCCAGGTTTGCTATATAATGCTAGGAAACAAAATAGGCTTCAAAAGAATAGTTATAGAGTAAAGGATGTTTCTTATAATATATATAAGCATCCGTTTCACAGACAGAACAGGGGTGAGTCATCTGGGCTTATAGTATGAAGCCTTTTGGCTTTAGTTGGCAGTGACCCTGCTCTTTGCACTTGCCCCACCCCTGCAGCTTGGTGCTGTAAACCTACAACTCAACCAATGCCTTTGCCACTGTTAATGGGCCTTTCACCCTTGTGCTAAGGTCAATAGCCCAAGGACGATTTTGTCCCCTCAGTCCTTCAAGCGCTTTATACACCCTACCGACACTTTCCCATCTGGTCAGTGGCAAATGACTGCCCTTGCACTTGTCAACAAGTGAGTATTGACCTGGAATCGGGGATTAGCTTTCATTAGCAATACATGGGGGGAAATTTACTAATGGGCGAATTTTCGTCACTTCGTCAGACGTTAATTCGCAGCACATACACTTATTCATCAAAATGCAAAGTTACATTTGGGCAGATGAACGCTGACGAAGTTTCGCCAGCAGAAATTCATCAGTGCAAGCATTTCATAGCGAACTTTCGCTGGCGTATAGACATCTTTATTAGAGATGTTGGTGCAAATGCTTGAAGTGGCCACTTATTATTAAAAATGTCCAAGGAAGCAAAATAAAGACAAAAGAGATCCTCTAATGCTCTAGACATGAGCCCACCCTAAAACAAATGTGGTATGCCCCTCAAATGGTTAAAAAACATTTTTAATAAAATATATTTATAAAATAACTTTTAAACATCTTTAAAGTTAAAAAAAAAATGCCAGCCTTTTAGGCTTACAGGATATGATAAAAAACAAGATCCCAAGGTTCTGCAGTTCACTCCCTTTGCCGGTAAAATACCTGTTCTCCCTCAGATCGACCACAATGTAAACAACCTTTTCTTCATACGAAGATATACCAGCGCTAAAAGCTTAGGGGTAGACACCAAAAGAAATACAAATACAATATAGTGTAGTAGTTTCAAATTAGATGAGATATGTAACCCTTTGTGCAGTTACTATACAGTGTGATTTGAGGTCTTCCACCGAGGGGTTAAAAAGCCCTTCTTCCGTGCCTTTTATAGATAATGTGGCCACCTCCTGTGTGGGGTACTGGATACTTACAAACGTTTATATTTATCACCAGCATGTAATAAGAATCCTTTATCCCACTCTTGATAAGCTCCAGGTTTCTAAAAACATATGCTAAAATCGTGTAAAAACTTCTTTAATAGAATAAAAAGATAAAAATACAGATTGCACATGTGTGTGCTTATAATAAGCATGAAAAACAGTTCACATTGGGGTTCTCAGGTCCTGCGGTCCACTTAGGATGTTACACTTTGCCTGGCGTTTGTTAGTAAGACACGCGTTCCTGGTCCCCCTCTGATGACGTCACTGTTCAGCCGACGCGTTTCGTCTGTTGCGACTTTCTCAAGGCTTGACTACACAACACTATATTGTATTTGTATTTCTTTTGGTGTCTACCCCTAAGCTTTTAGCGCTGGTATATCTTCGTATGAAGAAAAGGTTGTTTACAGGATATGATGTCACTGAAATAAGATTGAGAAGGATGTAGCTTCATCTTATCAGTTTCCCAAGTATAACCTGATGGATGAGGCAGACTCTGGCGAAAGGGGTAACATGCTGGAAAATTCTCACTTTAGTGAATTTGCAATTGTTCACCTGAGAAATAATTCGCCGGGCAAAATGGCGCAAAACCTTGTTAGCTCTGAGTGCGTTCGCTGGTGAATTGTCCTCTACGCCAGTTAGTAAACTGGCGATGTCTTTCGCTAGCGATGGCCACTTCCAGGCCCGGATTTACAAACTTGCTGCCCCTAGGCCGGCTCTACTCATCGCCTCTGCTCCCCTGCCAGTGCCGCCCCCTTCGCTTCCCCTGTCCAGCACTGTTACCTCCACTTCCGGTTTCCACCTGTCCAGCGATGTCCCCTTGCCTTCCGCTTCCTGTGCGTACGCATGCGCTTAGCTTAACACTCGGGAACAGCATTGTGCCGTCCCCTTCGCTTCCCCCTGTCCATCACTGTCGCCTCCGCTTCCCCCTGTCCAGCGATGTCCCTCCCCTTCCAGGTGCCGTCCTCTTCCCCCTCAGTGTGTGCGCGCGCATGCGCACATCTTGGGAACAGCACTGGAGACTGACGTGAGTCTCCAGTGCTAGTTACTGATGCGGCTGGGCCGCCCCTGAAATTGCGCCGCCCTAGGCCCGGGCCTATGTGGCCTTGCCTCAAATTCGGGCCTGGCCACTTCGCCCTTCAGTAAATTTGCCCCGTGGTGTGCTATAGGGTAGCCATGGCAGGAGTATTTTGAGCACAGGGAAGCTGTGGGTGAACACTCACTTTCCCTACTTCATAAACAATGTCCCTAAGAATACTATACAGAGAAATGAACTTTATTTTCACCCTTTTTATAAATACTCCCCTTAATGCTTAATCAGTGAATAAAACCAAATTCAGATATGTTAAAGGCTGCCCAAGCCAGTTCCTTCAGAAACCCTGTGTTGTGAAGCTTTAACTGCAAAAGGCTCACACTCACTTGCCTCGTTTTTCAAAGTGACAGACAAAAGCAGATAGTACAGTATATAATTTCGCATCCCACAAAAAAAAACAATGGTTGATAATTATCCTAGAGCTGTTCTAATTGCTATGTGATCAGCCCAGCACCCCTCAATGAATAAATCAGAGCTAAACAATGAAAAAAGCCATGTTCGGCAATCCTTCTATACTTGATTAATTGAGCTACAGTTTTCTGTGGGAGAAAGGATGACATGGTTTAATACAAGCCAGGAACTCTCAGTTCTAGGAGGCTGTCTGTGGATATATTTACTTGTTTAAATTTAAATCAAAATGTTCTGGCTTGAACTTCACCCAGAAGAAGAATGTCCCAGTGTTTAAAATAGTATAATTTTCAGGTTTACGGGAAAACTTCCTATAGAACGAAACGCATCTTTAGCGGAAATTCACCAAAATTACAATTTGCAGGGACATTGCGAATTTACTGAAAGGCAAAGAAGACCATTTGCTAGCGAAAAAGCTCTGCGCAAGAAAAGTTTTTCTCCGATTTACCAGGCAAATTCTCGCCCAGGACAAACGATCGTTAATCCGTGAAAATCGGTTAAAAGTTTCACCAAAGTATATCTTGCCAAGTTCTGGCTGGCGAATTGATAAGATGAAGCGTATTTGCCATAAAGTAAAATCTGCCGTAGTTGAGCGGAGTCTTCAGAAGCAAAAATTTGCTCGTAACTTGATATGCCCCAGAGCAGTTAGACTCAAATATTGTGGCAGTGGGAGTCAGCTGCCTTATGCTGGTACAGGTATGGGACCCATTATCCAGAAACCTGTTATCCAGAAAGCTCCAAATTACAGAAAGGCCATCTCCCATAGACTCCATTTTATCCAAATAATCCAAATTTTGAAAAAGTACTTCCTTTTTCTCTGTAATAATAAAACAGTACCTTGTACCTCCAGACTAAGATAAAAGAAATACTTATTGTAGGGTAAACCAGCCTATTGGGTTTATTTAATGCTTACATGATTTTCAAGCAGACTTAAGGTATGAAGATCCAAATTACAGAAATATCCGTTATCTGGAAAACCCCAGGTCCCGGGAATTCTGGATAGCCCATACCTGTACTGGAGTTGTGCTAAGGGATTAGAAGAAAAATACTGTATTTAAAGGGGAACGATCCCGAAAATGAAAATTTAATATAAGCTTCAGAATATTGAAATAAGAAACTTTCTAAATACAATCAATTAAATATTCAGTGCAGTTTGTGAAATAATCAAGTTCACCATCACTATTCCTCTCTCAGTATCTGTTTCTCTTCATTCCCTCTGCATGCAGGAGTTGGGTGTCAGATATTCTTTGACAGTTAGATCCAATATATCCTATAGTGGGGCTCCTTTTGCCTAGAAGATGTATTAGAGCTCACTCAATTAAAATCACCAGACATCCGGTCTCTTTACATGCAGCTCTAATTCATCTGCAAGGAAAGGAAGCCCCCTTATAAGATATAACGGATCTAACTGTCAATACATATCTGACACCCAAATCCTGCATGCAGAGACAATGAAGAGAAACAGATACTGAGAGAGAAATAGTGAAGGTGAACTTGATTATTTCAGAAACTGTAAATTGTAGCTGTATGCTTTCTGGCTGCCTGGGTCAGTGACCCCCCCATTTAAAAGCTTGAAAGAGTTGTAAGACCTTTATAACAAAATACAGCTAAATTTAATTTGTCTGTGTACGTAATGCCCTTCAGTGTAGCATTATCCCTTTCCTTTTCATTACAGCTAAATAATGTCATTTCTTTTGCCTCATATAAAATACCATTTTCATTGAATGAGCAGCATCTCATTTTATTTAGCCAAACAAATTGCCACATCTCTCACGCAGATAAAACTGCTTCTTCCCCTGAGAGTCATTTTTACAAACTCCATTTATTCACACTTCTGACTTTGAGAGGTGTTGATCAAGCTAAGGTGTTAATGAACAAGTTCCACAAAAAAATGCAGTGTATCGGCAAAAGATTGAAGAGAATGAATATTTAAAATGAGTTCAAGTGTTGAGTGATAAAATGTTAGTGTTTATATTCATCAAGGATACTGAATTTATGTTTTTTAGGCTAACTTCTAGATTTGCAGGATAAAACTAATATTGATAATATTGCAGGATAAATCACTAATATTGAAGGCACTTCTAAATTCAGCAATCCTACTCCTAGACCAGTAACTGAACTACGAGGTGTGGGGCCCAGTTGCAGGCTATGCACTCGGGTCCCCACCCCCTTCTGGAAGCAGAGATTGCGGTGGATTCGCAATCGTGCAAACCACCGGCAGGCCCCGAGGGGTGCGGACCCTGGTGCAGTTGCACCCCCTGCACCCTTGGTAGTTCCGCCACTGACCTATACACTAAAGATTACACTAAGAGGGAAATGTAATAAAAGTCACAAAGAGCAAACAATTCGCACCAATAAGAATAAAAATCCACATCTCGCAATGTAACATTGTTCCTTAAACTGTTATAGAATTGCAAATTTTAGTTGTGCACTCTTTAGAAGTGCTTGAAGGTTGTAATCTTTTGGAGTAAACATAACGACTTTTTCAGTAAGAAGTTGTATTACATGTACTGTGCATTGGCGCAAACTATAAAATTCCCAAACGGTTTTCCACTGTCGGAAGTGGTCGCTAAACAGTTTCCTGGTTCGCAAAAGCTATATTCAATTCGCGCAAAGCAAAATTTGTTCGCACAAAGGCATAACTTTTCGCATTGCGAATAGTTTTTCTGTTACCGACTTTTATTACATTCCCCCGTAAATGGCTTGCATTCAAGAGAGTGACAAAGTCAGTAAGTGAAGGGACACATCAGGAAAAGAAAGCAGACTCAGGGGTGGTCAATGCATATGCTTGGAAACATGGTTGCCCAAAGCTGTAGATCTTATCCTAAGAGGGCCTGCCACGTTCTGACACATACGACTTCCCAGACCAGTGGTTGGGCAATGCAGGGTCGTAGACCAAGGTAAAAGTTACTGGTGACATAGTGCCCAGCACCCCAAATGGTGAACACTGGAAGAATGAAGTACAAACATCAAAGAAGTGATGAATCCTATTCAATCAGGACAGTTCAAGGAATTGGGCCCACTGAGGGATAGCTAGAGGGTCATCCAGAGATCTTTTAGAAAGTTATGTGCTGCCCTATAGAATTGCAAGGGAAGAACTGTAAACCATGTCTGGGTTGTAGTTCCTGTCTAGGAATTAAGTGCAACTCAGACCATTAGGGCTAATTACACCACCATAACCAGGTTCTGTTTTTTGGAATTTTGACAGGTCAAAAACTGTGTGGGATAAGGGTAATGTTGTTTTCCTGTGACACATTCAGGGTTGTAATTAACCTAAATACTAGGAAACTTGTGTTACACATTGAGGAACATTTACAATGGCTGATTGAAGATTTTTTAGGACTTCTTGTCCAACACAAATGATTAAGTGGATTGTTCCATTCAATATCCAGATGTGGCCACATTCTTGGATGGTGGGCATTTTGACTGCAATTCAACCCAAGTCAAGTCACCTCTCAAAGATGATTTTTTAGTGCTCCCAGTGAAAACCTAAGAAGCTGCCAGAGAGTGTGGCATCAGTCCTTAGTGTTAAAATAAAAGCTGGACAATAAAATGAATCCTTTAAAGGGGTTGTTCACCTTCCAAACACTTTTTTCAGTTCAGTTGTTTTCAGATTGTTCCCCAGAAATAAAGATTTTTTTCAATTACTTTCCATTATTTATTTTTTTACTTAAAGTTGAATGTTCGCGTCTCTGGTGTTGGAGTCTGGCAGCTCAGCAATTCAGGTGCAGACTCTAAACTTGCAATTTTGCAACATTTAGTTGATACATTTCTCAGCAGTATCTGTGGAATATAAGCAATTATTGTATCAATTCTAACAGCTGCCTTTAATGAAACTCAGAATCTGCTCAGCAGAGACAAAGATAGGAAATGTATAACTAAATGTATCCATTTAGAACACTTTACAGGGTCGGCGACCCCCCCTCCCAGAGCTGCTTTAGAAGGTGAAAAAAGACACTTTTCACTTCAATATTAGAAAAATGGTGACACATATAAAATAGATAATTTGAATAGTATTTAGAAAAAGTTGTTATTTCTGGTGATCTATCGGAAAACAACTAGTTGTTTGAAGATGAACAACCCTTTTAACATGAGTATGAATAAAAGAATGTTTAACTAAAGCTTTATGGCTTCTAGTGTGGTCTCAATCCTACATTGCTGACTGAGAATCATACATTATACACAGTTTATGGACTGAACAGATGCAGTCATAATCTATGGAACCCTCAATTGGATGCATCTCTTGAATAAAATACCCCAAATGATCACACATGCCCATCACAAGGCTAGACAATATTGTGCAAATGCCTTTAAAATATGATCAGACCTTTTTTTTAATAACACCTACAGTCTGAGACATTAAGCATGACAGTGACTAAACTATAATGTTTATGATTTGATGTCTGAACTGCCAGTGTTTATATTTAAAGTAATTTGACATAATAAGCAGATGTAAATTTCCACTTCGCCTCAGTGGTTTTTTTAAAGAAGAAAATGCTAATGCGCATTTACCTTGAATTGTAATAATTGCGTGGCTTGCAAATAAAATAAGCAGACTCTTGCTGAAAGACTCAACAAGGTGTAAAGAATGGTAATTAACTTCTGTTAATGGGTTTCAAGTCAAATGGACCACCTGGATGGATATTGTCTTTGGTAAGTGAAGAAAGCTAAATAAGACGCAGTATCTAATTTTTGACTGAACCTACTCCTAAAATAATGTATAATAGGTTTATGCAATGTATGCTGTGTTTTATTGTTACATAGTACTCCTATACAGAGATGATTTTGCATCAGTTCTTGTGGAGCTTATAAATTAGGGTTTATAACATCCACTAGTGATGTGCGGGCCGGCCTGATACCTGCAGGACCTGCGGGTTTACCATAACACCCAGGAGAAATCTATGCAGACATATGGGGAAACAGATCATACCCTAAATGGAGCTGAGAACCTCAGTTTTGTTAAGCAGCAACACTAATATTGAGGCTCAAAATGCCACTGCAATGCTGCAAAAAGCTGCCAAACCAGTAAATCTGTCTCAGTCTAGGCTACATGAAGCCCTCCGACAATGGGGCAGATTTACTAAAGGTGCAAAGTGTCCGTCACCAATGAAAATTCGCCAGAAATCCCATCCGCAGGTACATTGCTAATTTACTAATTGAAGAGGACAATTCGCTAGCGGAAGAGATCGTTGCTGGCGCAGTTTCACGCCCTATCATTACTCGCAAATTCACTAAAGGGCAAATTTTACAGAACGTTACCTCTTTCGCCAGCGTTTCCTTCGCCAGCTTAGACCTGGGAAACTGATAAAATGAAGCTACATCCTCCTCAATCTTATGTCAGTGGCCACTTCGAGCATTTGCATCTCTAATAAAGACATATATATCACCCATATGTACCCCCCGATTTAAATTGACCTAAGCACTATTGTACTAATGAAGTTTCACGAGGCAGAAACGAACGTTAACAAAGTCCACTATGAAATGCTCGTGCTAATGAATTCATGCTGCGTACGCGTTTGGCTGCTTAGACACATTTTAGTGAATTAGCGTAGTGCACCTGGCCAAGTGTGGCGAAGCCTTCCCAGGCGTAAATTCGGCCTTTAGTGAATTTGCCACAATGTTTATGTATGTTGTACAGCAATGAGAACCATGTGAGCCAATGTTTCCCCCAATATATGCGTATATATGTGTATCAGACCCAGTTTCATACAGGTACAGAAAGCATTTGTCAAGGTCTCATGTTAAAACAGAGCATGTATGTATGTATATGCCCCAGGTCAGAACCTAGCAATGTCCCTTTGAACTGCTGCTTCCAAAGGACTTGAACATTAGCCTATCAGCTGCAGGTACTGTTTGATTTGGAGTAGAACTGGTTCCCTTCTTTAAATTTATCAAAGGGGGTTAGAATCCTTTAACTTGGCCATAACATCTAATTTCATACTAGAATTTATGTTTAATCTGGCCACCAGCAGAACTATACTGTTTTCTACTCAATATGTCCATCAAAATGATACCAAGCTTTTTATCATTTCTTTAAGAATAAATGATTAGCAGCAACTAAATGTACACTGCTGTTTTTGGCCCGAAAGCTTTAACTCTACTCCATAAACACAGCAGCTGTTTAGGCATGTAACACTAGTATGGCTGCATGGAATATTTTCCTACCAAGACCTCCAAGGCTTTAATGAGTACGCTGGTCACTATAAATAGATATAGGCCATGCAGGTTTACAGTTAAGTGATTCATCAGATGATGGATTTTTTTCACTGTGTGACAGATCAGTTTTAACTCTTACTTAGGAATTCCATATTTCAACAAGGAGAGCTAGTTAGTTATACTTTTACAAGGACCTTCATCACATTTTTCATATGTATGTGTGTATTTGCATACAAAAGGTTGAAAGTGAGATTTCCAGTGAATAGAATCTCCACACTTTACTATTGAGAACTCTTTAAGGAGCAGTAACAGCAAAAAATGTTAAAAACTTTTTTTAAAGTAATACAAATATAATGTACCTGTTGCACTTTACTGGTAAAAGATATGTCTTTGCTTTAGAAAAACTACTTTCGTTTATATAAACAAGCTGCTGTGTAGCCATGGGGGCAGCCATTCAAGCTGAAAAAGAAGAAAAGGCACGGGTTCCTTAGCAGATAACAGATAAGCTCTGCTATAGAATATAATAGTGTTCTAAAGAGTGGATGTGTTATCTGCTATGTGACCTGGGCTTTGAATGGCTACCCCCATGGCTAGACAGCAGCTTGTTTATATAAATTATAGTAGAAGTTCTGAGGCAAATACACCAGTTTTACCAGTGCAGGCCAACAGTACATTATATTTAAATTATTTTAAAACACTTTCATTTGATGGTGTGACTGTTCCTTTAAGATGTGGCCCCCTTCAAGTTGCTGACTAACTCCAAGTTAGAGAGCTGAAAAGCAGGAAGTAGTGTTCTGGCGTTTATGTTAGACATTTGTTCACTCCAGCCTTTATACATTATATTTTTGGCTAACCCAGTTTGTTTTGTCACACTGAACTGTTCCTTTAACACCTGTGACTCTACATATAAACAGAAAAGTATACTATTACTGTCTATAAGGAGTGCTTATTTCTAGGGATGCACCGAATCCACTATTTTAGATTTGGACAAATCTTTCAGAATAGATTTGGACGAATACTCAGGCCCGGATTTGTGGGAAGGCCACCTAGGCCCGGGCCTAGGGGGGCAGGATTTTAGGGGGGCGGCATGCTGCCCAACCACACCCACATTGGTTCAAAAACACTGGGGATGCGCAGGAGATACAATCTCCATGAAAATTTGCATGAATAAAGGGTAGGGGACAGGGGGGACAAACGGCAGTGGGACTAGGGGCGCCCGCTATGTAAATCCGGCCCTGTGAATACTGAACCGAAGCTTAATTTGTATATGTCAATTACTGGTGGGAAGGGGAAAACAATTTTACTTTCTTGTTTTGTGACAAAAATTCACGTGATTTCCCTCCCCACCCCTAATTGGATATGAAAATTTGGATTCGGTTCGGCCAGGCAGGAGGATTCGCTCAAATCTGAATCCTGCTGGAAAAAGGCAGAATCCTGGCCGAATCTCAAAGCGAATCTTGGATTCAGTGCATCCCTACTTATTTTCCAGTTATATTTACATGCTCACAATTTTCCTTATTTGAACAATTACATGTTTATATATACATGGGAGCCGTCATATTGACATAACTGAGACATTCTCCGCAACAGTAGCACATGTCAATGTGATTCAAAAGTATATGTTATTATGTTTTGGTCTACCAGCCCTTCGGCTGTAAAATAATTATTAATAATAATAATAGTTAGCCATGAGTTTAAAAGAAATGAAATAGGAGACAAGATCTATAAATTAATAAATATATTTAGTATATACATTAAGTCACGTGAGATTCCCATGTTCATGTGACTTGTATTCTCCTTAGGCCTATGTCTAGTAATTGGAGTGTTTCGGTGCTCTTGAGAAGAACAGAAGTGGTCATGCCTGATTTTGATTCCCATTAAAAAGAATTGGAAACACACTGCCTATTGCAGATACTGGCCATGTTCACTTAGGAACATTCACTCCTGGAAATGACGAATGTCAGATGGAGAGAGCGCCATAGGCATGATATTTCATAAAAGGGGTCATGCTTTATTGGATATATGTATTCAAATGAATGGTTTACCTTTAAATTAACTTTTAGTATATGTAGAAAGTGATATTCCGAGACAATTTGCAACTGGTTTTAATTTTTTATTTGCGTATTTAGCTTTTTATTCTGCAATGTTCAGTTTCAGCAATCTGGTTGCTAGGGTCCAAATTACTCTAGCAACCATGCACTGATTTGAGTAAGAGACTGGACTATGAATAGGAGAAGGCAAGATGATTAAATGAAATGTAGCAATAACAATAAATATGTAGGCTTACGGGGCATATGCTTTTTAGATGCGGTCAGTGACCCCGATTTTAAAGCTTGAAAGAGTCAGATGGCAAATAATTAAAGAACAATTAAAAATAAATAATGAAGACCAATTGAGACGTTACTGGCCATTCTATATCATAATAAAGTTAACTTAAAGGTGAAACATCCCTTTAACTTGAGTGCTTTTTCTTTCAACTGTCGGGTTAGAGACACCATTTTTGCTGTGAAGCAAGAAGAGCGCCTTGTCTTAGGCCTCACTATACCAAGGGTAACAAAAAGCGAGGGTGTTTTTTATCTCAAAGAAGACTGCTCTCCCTCCATTACGATGCATATGTACTGTTTGAATCTTTGGCAGGCTGCACCAATCTACGGGGAGATTATTCTTTAAAAACCTTCCGAGGGCTTCCCTTTTCATTAGATCCAAGAGGGTCAAAGGTGACAGTATTACTATGTGTCTTGAACCCCAATACCCAGAGGTATTTCATATTATTCTCTGAATAAAGCCAGAGACGTCCTACCTGTACAACTGATGATGGTAAGTTGTTGCTCTCTGATGCCTTTGCATATGCTTTTACAAGTGTTCCTTCTAAATCATTCTGCTGTTTGTCTATGTGTAAAATGCCAGTATGTGACTGATACATTTACCATGTCTGACTTTCTTTTAGCTTACAGATAGTTTATATGCCAATTTGTAAGCGCATTACCATCTTCATTGACTTTGCCAGCTGATATCAAATAACAAAAACATTGGCGTTAATGTTATCTGTAAATATAATTGCAGTTGAAATCAATATTTGTTTATTCCTGTTTCTGACTATGGAAACAATGTAGCAGAAGTCAGCTTTCCTCCAGGTCTTTTAATCAACTGCTTTTGCTGTATTGTTTCAAAATATATAAACAGGACTGTAGAAAATATAAATAGACATAGGGGGTTATTAAAAGTCCGAATTTATCTCAATATTTTCTGCTACAAACTCCGATCAAATCCGCTCGGGTTTTTACACTTATTTATTATTACATTTTCATGAAAATTTGCTTTTTTTTTGCTTGTTTCCACAAGATTTCCGGACTTTTTCACCCAATGTTCACAATGTTTTCGTAATTTTCACCGGAAACCCAGCGCACATCAAAAAAACATTGGGACTTTTCTTATTGACTTATATATGCAACCTCAACAGGTCTGAGATGCCAGATTTTCAGATAAAGGGGCAAATTCACTAAGATTCGAAGTTGCGCCAGGCGTAACTTTGCCGCACTTCGCCAGGCGTAGTTTCGCCAGCGCTCCACAAATTCACTAAAATGCGAAGTTGCGCTCAGGAGTAGCGTAAGGTTGCAAAGTTGCACTAGCGTTGATTCGCTAAGCGAAGTGAAGTTACGCTAGCGATGGTTAATTTGCATACGGCGCCAAATTCAAATTTCAATGGAGGAATACGTACAATCACTACAATTGCCTGGGAAACCTTCAAAACATCATATAAAAATATTTTTTTTGCCCTACACATGTGCCCACTGTATAATTAAGTTGCCATGAGTTAGGAAATGTAGGGGGGAAGGAGGGGAGCCCCAAAATAAATTTCGATCTTTTTCAACCTATCACCCATAATATAGAGTTTTTGGGTCTTAGAAAAAATGTGAACTTTTTTTAAAGCAATCCCTATCTACTCTATTGCGCTTCGCCTGGTCTGAGGTGGCGAAGGAAGTCTAGCGTAAAAGGTAGCGTTCAGTACACTGCGCGCGTTAGTGAATTTGCGTAGTTACGTCCGTTGCGAAAATTCGCCAGGCGTAAGGGTGCGAAGTAACACTAGCGAATTTACGCCAGCATTCGTTAGTGAATTTGCGAAGTAACAAAAATGACGCTAGCGTTAGGCGCTTCAGCGCTTAGTGGATTTGACCCAAAGACTTTTCCATCCTCGGGATTTAATAAATTCCGAAAAATTCAAGAATTTTTAAAAGTCTGGTTTTATAAAGAAAAAAAAAATTCTTTGTGATTTTTGCATTCGGAGTTTAGTAAATAACCCCCATAGTGTTTTGAATAAGAATTTGCAATTAACTTAAACCATGAAAAATGTCGAACTAATGTATACTAGAAATTTGATTAGACTTTAGATTAGGCGACATTCTCTCTATTTTTGGATAAAGGGTCCCTTCAACCACAGGTATGGGATCCAAATACAGTGGAATCTCAATTTTACATCCCCTGATTTTGTTTTCCCTCATTTTTACATTGTTGTTTTGTGGTCCCAACTATATATTATAATACATAATAAATTTCCCTGATTTTACATTTTCCTGGATTTTACATCACTTTTTCTGGCCCCCTGAAAAGTAAAATGGGGGTTCTACTGTAATCCAAATTTATAAAAATTTGGACAAAATGGAGTGAATGTCGTCAAAGCTATGGTCTAATCAAATTTCCAGTATACATTAGTTTGACATTTTCCTTTTTTAAGTTAATTGTAAATTCCTATTCAAAACTTAATTTTTTGCTGTTCTTGAACTTGATCCAAACTCAGATATACTTAAAGGAGAAGTCAACCCCTTTCGTGCTAAAATCCCTTCCCCCTCTCCTGTACAGGCCCCTCTCCCTCCTCCCCCTGACCTACCTCCCCCCCCCCGGGCAAATGCCCCTAACATGCATGTCCTGTCTTGCCGAGTTCACGGGCACCATCTTCGTCCAATCGCTCTTCTTTCTGTATATGGCAGTGCATGTGCAGTAGGAGGCATTTTCCGGTTGGATCAACTGCGCATGCGACGAAAGTCACGAAGTTTCCAAAAAAAGAAATCAGAAACTTCCGTGAAATTCAGGCGCATGCGCAGTAGATCCAACCGGCAAATGCCTCCTACTGCGCATGCGCCACCAAACGCCGATCAGTTGAGGAAGAAGAGCACTCGCACGAAGATGGCGCCCGTGAACACGGCAAGAGAGGACCTGCACGGAGGGGTGACTAACAAGTTAGGGGCATTTGCCCGGGGGGAAGGTAGGCCGGGGGGAGGGGGAGGGATTTTAGTGCCATAGGGGTTGAATTCTCCTTTAATCCTTATTGGAAGCAAAACCAGCCTAGTGGGTTTATTTAATGTTTGGATAATTTTCCAGTAGACTTAAGGTATGAAGATCCAAATTACAGAAATATCCGTTATCTAGAAAACACCAGGTCCCCAACATTCTGGAAAAGGGGTTCCATACCTGTACAACACATTTTTAATTAAGCATGCACTGAATGACCTTATTTGAAATGTTGAATGGATTTACCTATCAGCAGGTTTGTTAAACCATTAATTAGGTGGTGTTGCTTCCTGTTATGATCCACAGGATATCTTACAGTTCATCCTGAACCAGAAGGAAGGAGTTAAAAGCCAGGTCTGAAGCCGAGCGTTAGAATTGGATGTTACGGAGCTGGGAGGCTGTGCTTACTAATCACGCTGGCAGAAATGGTGGAATACACGAAGATCGTATTAAGAAGCAGAAAGGAGAAAAGCTCTTGTTATCAGATTCTATTACAATCCCATATTGGGTTGTGTCGCTGCAGCTGTAAATGATGGAGCATGTTTCCTACTAATGTGTCTTGTTAAGCACAAACATGTAATCTTTGATTTCAAGAAATAAGTCATTGTACACAAAGGACATTCTTGTAAAGCCTGTAAAGATTTCACATCAGCTCAAAACAAAGTCTAAAATGTCACCATATGTTTAACGATACACAGAGAAAAGCACAATGGTTTTTTTTTTTAATTTCGACTTACAGGAAAGGGAAAGAGAAGAAAAAAATGGTTGAATAGAAAAACATTTCCTTTCTTTAAGCGCTAATGTGGCCTTGGTTTTGCACACGACAGAATGCCCAGTTTTTGTTCTCGCCAAAGGGAAGGGTTTATTCAATTTTTTAAATATTTGGCACAGTCCCTAATTGCACAAATGTGTAGATTTTTTTTTTTACATGTGTACATTATCATATTATGATCTACACTATGGACATGTCACCATGCACCATACTGTTCAAGAAATTATGCTGTATATGACTTAAAGGAGAAGGAAAGCTAACAAGGTCGTTTATTGCCAATAGATTAGCCACAACAGTATAAGCTAGAATGCCATTTTTATTCTCTACAATGCTTTTACAGCTCTAGACACTGCCTCTGTTTGTTTAGGATAACTGCCATATAAGCTTGGTGTGACATCACTTCCTGCCTGAGTCTCTCCCTGCTCCCTCATAGCTCTGAACTCAGATTACAGCAGTAAGGGGAGGAGCAAACTGAGCATGCTCAAGCCCAAGCCCTGGAGGTTTAAGCTGAAAACAGGAAGTCTGATACAGAAGTCCATGTGTACACAATAGAATGAAAGAAATGTGATGTTTCTTTTGACAGAGGACTCAGAGCAACATTACTTTGAGGGGTTTCTAGTGTATTCATAGAGACCTTTCTGATAAAGCTTACTTACGGTAGTTTTAACCTTTCCTTCTCCTTTAAAGGGACAGGCACATAACCTTGCTATGAGTATTACTCTAATAGGGCATTCATGCTAGTTTATGCCGGCAATGCTATCAGCACTAACACGGGCAGGTTTTCAGGGCAACACCCATAGCAACACTTGGAAGACAATGTAATGATATTGTTGACACAGCTTTGAAGTTGCTGCCTATTACCATGGACACTAACTTGTTTGTGCTGTGACGCTGGGGTCCATAACAATGTTGATAGGAAGCGAAATGGATTATAGAGGAGCTTTGTGTCAGCACTCCTTTTGCTAAAGCTTTGACTGGATGTTCACCTGCCTGTTTGTTACTATTGCAACTGGCAAGCTGCTTTGATAACACACCAATATTGGTGCCAACAGCATTCCCGGAGCTAACATGGGTGTCTCTAGGTTATATATATAATATACCCCTGGCAAAAGCTAAGATACTAGGGCTTGGGGTATTGTGGCCTTAATAAAAGCTCTGGTCTGTTTTCAATGGTTGTTCAACTGTTTTGTGATTTCTAATAGCCTTTTAAATGACACTAGGGGGTTACATTATCTATACGATTATTACAACATTGTGCATTCTTGATTAGGTTCCTGTAGTACCTGAAACAGTTTTTTCACTCCCAAGAGCACCTGGACAGAGCAGAGGTTATTTATAGTGCCAAGAGGGATGAGGTTTAATTCTAAATGGGTAGTGTTGGTTACATGGAACACCAATAGGACATTATTCAGTGGAGTTGTGACACAACAGGGAAGAGTTAGGCTGGGGCTGGATTAGAGATTTTATGGATACTTAATCTTCTTTGCACTTGTCTAACAAATATTAAGAGCTGAATGTATAATGATATCCCTGTTGAAGGGGTTACCAGTGGCTACCAAAAAGGTGTGACCAAGTCTGACTCCATTTTCCTGCATTATATTCCCTTAATCCTATTCCTGCTATCCTATAACCACAAGGTGTAGATTAACAGTAGTGACATATCTTGACCTCCTGATGTTATTTCAGGATTAATCAAACAAGAAATTTTCTTGAGGTGCTCCCTATGAATTAAATGAGACTTCTAAATTAGCATGTCCTGATACCTTATTCTGAACCTCACACATGACTAAGCAATTAGCATTGGTATTAGTAATAATCATCTAACTACATGGAAAAAACCACTAATTTAGAGTAAAAGTGTTTTCACACCTAATCAGTAACCATGCCACCGCAAACACAGTGCCACAATAATGCGTAATGAAACTCATGCAAGTGAGCATTATACTGGCATTGCACCAAAAAAACGTAAGTTCTGCTTCACTGGCAAATCTGTAATTAGTGTCAGTTTTAGAATGTTGTCATTTTAAACAGGATACAAAAAGTCAGTTGTCAATGGCAAATACCTACCCAGTGATCCATTAAATCCAAATTAAAGGCCCATTTAGCAAAGTCCGAATTTATCTCATTATTTTTTCGAAAAACGACTCTGACCAAATTCGCACAGGTTTTTTTCCCCTTGTTTATCAATACATTTTCCGCGAAAATTTCCTGTGCGGGGAAAAAAACAGAGAAATTTTTCGAATTTTCCGCACGAAAACTCCAAAATCTTTGGATTATTGCATGAAACCCAACGCAGATCAAGATATCTTCGGGACTTCTCCCATTGATTTATATGCAACCTCGGTATTTCTGAAATGCCAGATTTTCGGATACTGACTTTTTTCCATCCTCAGGGTATATCATTTCCCAAAAAGTTCGTTTTTTTTTTACACTAAAAATTCGGATTTTATAGTAAAAATAGGACTTAATAAATAACCTCCTTAGTGTTTATAAAATGATTGAAGGAAACACATAGCCTTTTTATTAGTAGGATGGAAAGGTCTCCTAAACCTTTTAATTTTTCTGCAGAATTAAGCTACAGTAGGTGCAGGGGAAGGCCTGTAGTATGATGATGAGTTGTCCTTGCTAGGAAAAATTACATTTATGGCACATTTTGACTGCCCGCACTGGGGGTTGGGTATTAAAACTACATACCAGAACTGTAGGACTGAAGGAGAAATGTGAATAACTAATGTAACAGACCTTGATAGCTTAGGCAAGGCTAAATCAAAAATAAAATAACTATACATTCATCTTTTGGTACTTCTCTTAGACAAACACAAAGAAAAAGATACAATAAACCCATATGGCTTTTTCATTTAATTAGTAGGTATAGAAGTTCACAGCTTCCTGGGTGTGAAAAAGATTCACAATTTAAAAATGAGCATTTATATCTATGAGAAGGGGTTGCCATGATTCTTGTGCTTGATCAGTTAAGACACGTATTCCTCATATAGAAAAAACAAATTAAATCAGAAATGGGATTTTACAGAGAGTGATTTTACAATATGGTACTTCACATACATGGATAAAAAAAAATACTGGCCTTCCTATATATTTATCTTTTTTCCCTATTAATAACATTGGGATCAGCCATAATTTTTAACTGCCAGGCCGGTAAAATACCGGCCAGGTGGTAAAACGAATCCCCCCAGTAACATATAATATTCTTTTTTTCTTCTGTTAATTGGCATTGTGCTGTCCTATTCTGCACAAAAGCAGAGTAGACTACTTGCAGTTTGCTCAGCACATTGAAGCTATCTTTGTAAATCTGAATCATGACAATGGCAAAATATACTGTTAATTAAAGGGATGCAATCTCAGATTTGGTTGGAATTTTACCAAATCCTAACAATTTTTGCAGAATACAGATATTTCCAAATCCTTTGATTTACCAGAGCCAAATACAGACAACACTTTGTAGGGGTCATTTACTTAGAGCCTGAACAGAAGAGCATTTCTATCCAGGGCCTGGCTGCGCACTACTCCACTAACTTGTACATCGTTATTGTGCACCAGTTGGGGGGGATCCCTACCTGCATCCACTTCCCATTCTTGAATACAGCACTGCACTTCTTTTCAACTACCCGAAGGGCAGGGAGCAAAGTACAAATAATAAGATTGTTCCATTTTTTTTTTGCACTTTGCTCCCTAACCTGCTGGTTTGAACCTGCTGCTCCCTAACCTGGTGGTTCCCAAATGGTTGAGGAATGTTCAGCTGAATAGCTGTAATTAACTGCACCACGACACGTAAGATTCACAGCACAGCAAACTTATTCTTCAGCTGTGTTTTTGATCTGGCAGAGATACGCTTGAATTCTGCCATTAGTTTTAATGGAAAACAGCTGTCACCAGTGGTGACAGGCAAATTTGTCTGAAAAGCTCTCAAATATATGCTTTATGGCTAAAAACCACCTGCCACTGCTGGTGACAAGCAGGTTACTATTAAAGCAAATGCAGGCTTCTCTGCCAGGTTCAATCCCCTCATAGTGGGCTGAAAAGGTCCGGCAGATGTGTGCCATGTTTCAGGTTTATTTTGCCAATTCTTTAAAACACCTATTGTAGTCAATCTTTTGTGTCTGTATATGGGTCCTTAACGGCACATACCTAGATATGAGGATAACTTTGCATTCCTACTTTTTAATATGGCCTTTCCTACAGCTAGAAGGACACTTTCAAATAACCAGTCTAGGTTCCATTATGTTGTTTGACATTATATTCGATCTATTATTCCAGATAAGGGTGTAATTATTTCTTCGGTCTTGCAATTATTACACATAGAATCTCCCCCTGTGTATCCCTCGTCTACTTTAATGGGGTATTCCAAAACCAGCCATAAAACCAAAATCCAAGTAGTTAAGGATGAAATTTCACATTTCTTGAACATACTATGAAAGGTAAATTAACTATTCTATGCCTTTTGTAAACTATATGGTATCTCAGATGTGATAAAGCTGTCTATTAGCATGTGCATGGCCTTTGTTCTTGCACTGTACTGTGGGGAGTTTTAAGAACCAACAAGTTCCCAACTGCTCCGTATGGTTGGGATTGTAATTAGTTGGTACATTTCTACTGAAGAATGCAACATGGGTTTTTTTTATAAACACAATGTAAAGGTGATTCTGTGATATTACTAATAAAGATTTTATATATGCTTTTTTTTGAGTCAATTTACCCCTGGGACAAAATAAACATCTCGGACAAAAGAAACATCTCAGTACATTGCTTTGTGAGATATTTCACATACCTTTAGATTCTTGTTTAGCCCAAAAATCCTGGACTTTTTTTTAATATCTTTCATCTCCCTTAGTCCTTTTTCCACTGGCGTAATTCTTGGACTAGTACCTAGCAAAAAAAGAGGCAAATACACACACAATCTGGATTATAAATTCAGCCAATCTTAAATTAGGTTGCTTTATATACAGAATATAGTTGATGGAATTCCTACCATTTAGACACTAAATGCTGCTAGATACACCTGTCCAAGGATATTAATAAGTACATTTTTTGGCAGCAGTAGAATTGGGCAGAACATTTTTGGAATAAATATTTAAGAACCCATATTCTGCCCATTATATTCATACAGGGCACCTCACTTGCCAACAAAATACACAACTGGGTCAGTATTGTGTTTATTATAGGTGATATACCTATAATAATCACTTGGTAGTGTCTAACAAATCGGCACCCCCTACTAATGAACACGTTCCTTCTCCTTTTATGGTTGTGTTCTGCAAGCAGACTCGATACAACTTTTTCTGGCACCAACAGAAATATAGCGCATTGTCTCTCCTCTCATTAAAAGACTCCCATCATGTTCCATTACTACATTATTACCAGTATTGTGCAGCTCTACTGCTGTCATAAGGATGAAAGGGAATAAATATTTTAGACAGGAGTCACAACAATCCCCAGGCACTAGCAATGGTATTGCAGTTAGAGAATGTCATTTGCATTCATACTGGTGGCTGAAAAGTTCAAGGGGAGAAGAATGACAGGAGAAGCAGAGAGAGGAAAGGACACATGGGGTGATGGGTGAGACGGCAGAAAGCTTCATTACTACCGGGGACACCAATGGGGGCTCAGCAGCACAAAAAGCAACAGGAAGATGATATATATTATTTAGGGATGCACCGAATCCACTATTTTGGATTCGGCCGAACCCCCGAATCCACTATTTTGGATTCGGTCGAATACCGAACCGAATCCGAACCCTAATTTGCATATGTAAATTAGGGGTGGGAAGGGGAAAATTTTTTTACTTCCTTGTTTTCTGACAAAAAGTCACACAATTTCCCTCCCCGTCCCTAATTTGCATATGTAAATTAGGATTCGGTTCGGCCGGGCAGAAGGATTTGGCCGAATCCTGCTGAAAAAGGTCGAATCCTGGCCGAATCTCGAACCGAATCCGGGAATCGGTGCATCCCTAATATTATTAACACATAACAAACTGAATATAAGAGCTGGTGTTGCCTGTTTTTATTAGTGTATTGTTTCCTTTGGAAAATTTCCTGCAGTAAGGATTCAGAAGCAATATATTTATTTGCTTAAACAATCAGATTATCATGGTGACAGTTGAATTGATTTGCCCAAAAAAAAATCCTGTATTTCTGAAAATCAGGCAGCAGTGGTCATGATTATAGATTTGGAAGTGGTTTCAAAGCAATCATGGATTCTCTATTATCTCTCTCACCTTAACAGAGACAGTAGAATAAATCAGCTTGTTTCTACAAGTTCTAAACTGTAACATTCATATTATTTAGAGATTTAGGGGCCCATTCATTAACTTCGAGTGAAGGAATAGAAGAAAAAATACTTTGAATTTCGAAGTGTTTTTTTGGCTACTTCGACCATCGAATGGGCTACTTCGACCTTCGACTACGACTTCGACTAGTTCGAACTATTCGAACTAAAAATCGTTCAACTATTCGTCCATTCGATAGTTGAAGTACTAAAAAACGTCGACCTCCTAGTTCGCCACCTAAAAGCTACCAAAGTCAATGTTAGCCTACGGGGAAGGTCCCCATAGGCTTGGCTATCTCTTTTTGGTCGAAGGATAATCCTTCAATCGATGGATTAAAATACTTTGAATCGTTCGATTCGAAGGATTTAATCGTTCGATCAAACGATTATTCCTTCGATCGTTCGATCAAACTATTTGCACAAAATCCTTCGACTTCGATATTCGAAGTCAAAGGATTTTAATTCCCGAGTCGAATATCAAGGGTTAATTAACCCTCGATATTCAACCCTTGATACATTTGCCCATAAGACACCAGTCCCTCTTGACTCCTCTTTGAGTCTCAACCAGGTATCAAGGAGTGTTTAAAGTAACACCAGGTAAAATTAGTGTATAAATATGTCCAAGGCCCTGAATATTTCATTTCAATAAAGAAGGTAAAAATTAAATGGACAATATATTATAAAACACTGTGTCACCTGACTGAAAAAAAGCTATTCCTGTGAACTAGATAACCAAGTAAGGAGAGCCTTCCATAGAGACAACAGCCATCCTGAAATGCAGGACTGTTTTGTGCAAATGGAGCATAGTGTAGAAAGGCTACAGAAGTTAAAGTTAAATTTTCCATTGTATACAGAGGCAGAGAGATATATATATTGCTCAGACTGCACATTGAGTGCATATAAATTGTCCTTTAAAGCAGTCTGCTTGTATATGGGCACACAAGTTAAACCATCAGTACAAGCAGCACATTTTGGTGCACAGCTTATTATGAAATTCCCACGTTCCACTGGGAGGTGCCAATGGGAGTCATGGCCAAACTAGATTTACTGTCTGGTAAAAAGGCAAACGTGAATTTGCTTAGAGTCTACCAGGACAGGGGGCCCTCGGTCAACCTTTATCTGTAATAACTTTGAGAAATGGCAAACCCCTCAACTTGATGAGCTGTAACACAAATTGGAACAAACATTGCTAAGGGATATTTGAGATAAAGATGCTGAATTCTTTAGTCAAGCCTATTTTCTTTTGATGCCCTAGAAAAGGGAGGGGTTTTGCGTGTTTGTTTCTCAACAATGAGCACAAAATGAAGAGAACTTCGGGTTCCTTTCTCCAACTGGTGTAGGAGAATCAGTTCACCATTCAGGTTTGGCAGACTTTGCCACAAATGTATTGAGGTTGACTGCAGAAGCAGACAAAAGAGACGTTTGCATGAGCTCACACCTTAAAGAGGTCCCAGCAAAATTAAAATTACCTTCCAATGGCTCCTCATTGTCAGCCAAGTGGGTACAAATTGCTTATACTGGGCACCTTGACTGATTATTCCTTAGAATTATCTTACACTGCTTTAGAATCCCGACAATCTGTAAATATCAGCTGAAAGGCTGAAAGCTTGTTTTCCCTGGATCTTTGATAATTCATATCCTTCATAGAGCACTGGGCATAACAGAGAAAAGTAGAAATCCATCAGGCATGCAGAGCTATGTTATATAATGTTTGCCGTCATGAATTACTCAGTGACCTGACAACATTTCATTATTAATGCACTGCTGGATAAACTACCCAAAATACATAGACTAGGTCTGATCTCCCTGGGGGCAAACACATTTGCATGTTGCAATTGTTAATTAGATAACTTTTAACGATTTCTGCCCTCATTGCAGGCTATTTTTTTTATTAAATGAATAATGCTGAAAATAATGGGTTCCTCTGAAGAGAAAGATAGCTGACAAAAATAGGATTTCTACTTCAACTGGATTGTCTTCAAGGTCATCTGTGATACTGGAGAAAATGCAGTCAAGTTATATTTCTAGCTTAGGATTTTAAAGCCATGCCGGACTTCATGGGAAAGGAATAAGAAGATAAGGAAATGTGTAAGTTCATGCAGTTACATTTAAAGGCTTATTTGCAAATGTTTCTATTTCTAGGTAGTACTCCTCCATGCTGTGAGCAGGCAATTTAACTTCCTACTTGTTCTATGTTGCAGTTTCACAAGCAATCAGCTTAAAAGACACCAGAGCCAGTAAGTGATCATGTATGCATACAAAATTCTATAAAGTTGCCCATAATCAGGAATGAACACACTACTAGTAGATCTTTGCCATTTGGGATAGCCAAGGAGACAAAGCCTTGGGCTTTATTCAACAGAGAGGGCCCATCCAGACCCATAAGTTGCAGACTGCGGTCCATCCTACCTGAGCAATACTAATAAGTGAAGGGATTGTTTCGGACACTTATTATAATCCAACAGGTTGCCACTACAGATCAAGTCAGCAATCAATGTCTGCCCACATCCAGTTGCCACCGAACTCCATTATGCTGTGGATTTTGTGCGTTGCTGTTATGTTTAAAAATTGAGACATTCATGGTTCATGTTTTTTTAAGAAAAAGTATAATTCTTCAAATATGTCCTTTTCAGGCACAAATGTAAAAAAACCTCTAATATCTGAAATCTAGTTTATATAAAGCCACTATTGTTCAAATCACTGGTCTCTGCTTATCGGTATAACTCCCGCTACCGTAATTCTATCAGACCTTTCAAATGGAAATCAGAGCTCATTTGTGCTATTTTGCAGCCTATCCTGCTGTCACCATACCAGTTCAAAGCAGGTAAATAATAGCATCTTTTTACTGAATCAGCTTGACAACTGCTTTGATGGAACATATTTCACTACCGATGCTATTCCGGAGTTCTTGGAATGTAACAAAAGAAATGTATAGATATTTACTGTATCTATGTGTGTATGAAGAACAAATCAGCACTCTCTTTATTTTACATCAAACTGTATCTTTTCTGATGTTATGGTCCCTCAAGGAAGCTTTCTCAAGGATTCAGTCTTTTCTCAAGGGGCCAAAATGTTGGTCAATTTGATCATTAACCTTGCATCAACCTTGAGTGGGTGTAAAAACAGATTTTTTTTTAAAAAATAATAATATATATATATATAGATATAGATATAGATATAGATATAGAGATAGATATAGATAGATATAGATAGATATAGATAGATATAGATAGAGATAGATAGATAGATAGAGATAGATAGATAAAGATAGATAGAGATAGATAGATAGAGATAGATAGAGATAGATAGATATAGATAGATATAGATAGATAGATAGATAGATAGATAGATAGATAGATAGATAGATGATAGATAGATAGATAGATAGATAGATAGATAGATAGATAGATAGATAGATAGATAGATGATAGATAGATAGATAGATAGATATCCATTTTTACCTGGATTGATGTATGTTAGTGGTAATTGAAAGTAGGGTAATTTAAACCAATGGTTCCCACTTAATCAATTCACATTTTTAGTAGATGGTAAACTAATCTGCACTATTAAGCTGCCTGCTACTCTTAGCTAAAAGAAATACCGATGGAGAAGGGGATACATTAAAGCTGTAATACAAAGCTGCATAATCAAAGTCTTTTCCAAATTAAACGTGGAACACAAATAATTTTTTTCATTAAAATTCCATACCTGTTATTAAGGTGTTTAAATATCTGAGCTGTCAAGAATATACACTGTGTTGCCTGCCCTGCCTCTATGCCTGAGGCAGTCAATTACTTAACTTTCCATTCAGCAATTACTTACTTACTTACTGTACAAGTTACTGCCCTCCTCACATTCCGCCTTCCTTCCTCAGGCTCTATAATTGTATGGCACTGCTCATGGGTATTAGGTTCCCCATTCTGGTGCATACACAAGATTTTCAGGTGATACATAATTTGTCCACAAAATGGCTCCTGCCTGCTTGCTGTGAATGTGTAATTCCAAGACTGAAGGAAGCAAAATTATAAAAGAAATATAGTTTAGGGGGGCGATTCACTAACTTCGAGTGAAGGATTCGAAGTAAAAAAACGTTGAATTTCGAAGGTTTTTTTGGGCTACTTCGACCATCGAATGGGCTACTTCGACCTTCGACTACGACTTCGAATCGAAGGATTCGAAGTAAAAATCATTAGACTATTCGACCATTCGATAGTCGAAGTACTGTCTCTTTAAAAAAAACTTCGACCCCCTAGTTCGCCATCTAAAAGCTACCGAAGTCAATGTTAGCCTATGGGGAAGGTCCCCATAGGCTTGCCTAACTTTTTTTCATCGAAGGATATTCCTTCGATCGTTGGATTTAAATCCTTCGAATCGTTCGATTCGAAGGATTTAATCGTTCGATCGAATGAATAATCCTTTGATCGTACGATCGCACTATTTGCGCTAAATCCTTCGACTTCGATATTCGAAGTCGAAGGATTTCAATTCCCAGTCGAATATCGAGGGTTAATTAACCCTCGATATTCGACCCTTAGTGAATGAGCCCCTAGGTAAAGTTTATTTTGTTCAACTAACATGATAGAAAATAATTTGGAATTATTTCTTAGGGTGAAAGGTCCCCTTTAACAATACTGGCAATCGTGGCAAATATGATCAAAACTTAGATGGCCAGGGCAATCATTTTAACATGCACAATGGAATGAATGGAGTCTTCTGTGGTCCTCTGCTGTATTCTTTAGGAATGGGGCCAGCGCCGGATTTCAACGTGCGGCGCCCCTAGGCCGCGCGGTCCGACCAGGCGGCCGCGCGGTCCTAGCGCCCACCTCACCTCCCTTTCCCAGCGCGCCGGCGTTTTTTCGCCGGCGCAGCTGCAGTAATTGAATGGGGACGCACGCGTCCCCATAGTGCGGCTGGGCGGCATGCCGCCCCTATTTTTTTGCCGCCCTAGGCCCGGGCCTATGCGGCCTTGCCGCAAATCCGGGCCTGAATGGGGCATAGCTTAAATCCCCAGTACAGAAAATTCCCCAGAGCAATACATCTGTTAACTGTTGCCCAGTACAATACACAAGTATGGCTTATTTCTGTTCCCGTAATGTTTTATATATAAAAAGTGTATGCATATTCATTAATTGATGTGCCCACACACTGACTGTCGATCATTCAATTTGTTCCAAAACTGTATGGCCAGCAAGATACCGAAGTCTCCTGGGAATATCGACCCATTTTAGCTGCCCTTTTGGTAAGGTCCATTTAAGTTGTAGTGGTGATGGCATCACTTCTAGCATGCTGGAAAAGCATTAGTGTCCAATTTGATTTCTGCAACTCAGTTGCAACTATGAATGCAAGCTTAACTAAGAACCCTGGAATTACTATCAGGTCTTGGCTTCCAGTAATTCCAGGGCCCATGAGAGCCCGAATCTTGTATCCATTTCAGAGGTACTGTATATGCTTATGTTTGTAATTGTTGCAGTTATTCTCTTTCTTTATTGAAAAAGCAAAGAGAGCAAAAGAAGAGAGGAGGTAAGTGAACAACAATGATCCATTTTCCATTTTCAACAAACGTGAGTAGGTTTACACTGAGCAGAGTCATCCATGAACAAATTAAGGCTTCGGTAAAAGTCAATGCATCAGTCATAATGGGTAAATGCAGTAGGACAGTATAGAACTAAGTTTATATATTAATATACCTATAAAGTTTACACATTCAGTTTTGCAAAATCAAAATAGTAACCCATCACAGTGCATGTCTTTTCATAGATGGCCAGTGTCGGCCCACTAGGCCCACTTTCCAAGCAATTATTCCTCCTCTACTCTCCTCACTCTACATCTTTATTCTCCTAGTCTTTTATATCTACTTACTATATTCTCCCATTATTACACATTTTTCCCCATTAAGAAATATGAAATGACCATGAAATAGGCCAAATGTTTAGAAATGACACTTGGGCCCACTGGGAGTTTTCCTTGTGTCCCAGTGGGCCAATCCAACACTGTAGATGGCCATGTGCCAATGTGTTTTTGAGTTCCTTCCAAAATATAAATAAATGGCAAGATACTTTCAGTGCCTTAGAAGAAAAGGCTGATTGTCAATAGAATCTGAAATAAGATCCCAAAAGAATAAGATACTGAAATAAAAAATGTCCGGTTATGGCAGCCAAAGTCAAAGTCTGTGAGTGGCGATAGAAAGCTAAAGGAAAAGTAACCTAAGAAGCTGTTTTGGAAGAATTTGGAGCCTTCATTTTTCTTTGTTCAGGCAATGAGTTCAATGGATGAACTATGATGTTATGGGTTTTAGAACAAGTGTCCTGCAGCAGGCCCGGACTGGCAATCTGTGGGTTCTGGCAAATGCCAGAGGGGCTGCTATAAGGTCCCATAGAAAGTCAGTATTTAGTGGGCTGGTGGGGGCTGTTTGGGCCTCTATGTGGGCTGATTGGGCTTCTGTGTATCTGAAATGCCAGGGACTATTTTAATTCTCAGTCCAGACCTGTCCTGCAGGACAGTGAATATTGCTCTCTGTGAATAATTGAATTTTGCATTTACAGGACGAGCCTATTCCTATGAAGGTTCGTTTTATTAAGCAGAAAAACTTCAATTAATTCTGTCTTATACATCCAGATAGTCTAAATTCAGTCCATGGCTGAAGATAAAAACAAGGATCTCAAGCTGGTATAATTAGCAAGCATTAAATTAATTCAACTAAACTCCAGTCTTTATTAAGACAATTAAGGATGATGTGTATTGAAAGGCAATGCTGACCCTGGAGGGCTGACGCTTGAATCACCTGCTATATAGTTACTACAAAGTAGATTAGGCTGCCAAGACATATGCCTGAGTTCATTTTTGCATCAGTTATAATTGGATGAGATTCCTTTATTAAAGCTAACATTATATTGATCCATATTCCAGACTAACGGGGAAAGCCCTTTACAGACATAGAAAACCCCTGTATTAAACAAGGTACTTTAAAGGCACCAAGACCCATAACACGTAACTTAGTGCAGCTGGTCATGCTAAATTCAGTTGTTTGTTCTAGTCTTTTATTCTTTTCATTATGTACACTGATATTTGTATCTCATTGTTTGGGAGTTAGCAGGATTTCCTCCAACATTGCTGCAGCTGTAGTCTATCTTTAGAAGATGCAGGGACTGCAATTTGCATAATTTCCCATTCATTTTGAATAATTGCTTGACATGTTTGGTTATTTACCTTTATATTTAATTTAGGGGGTTATTTACTAAAATATATTTTTCTCACTTTATTAAAAGAAAATTTTTCCAAACTCCTAACCCCCCTTTATTTATAAATATTTTTTCTCAAAATAATCGGTACAACGCTGCAACAAAATCCAGTGTCAATTCGTATAGCACAGTTTTTTCAAACTGATGCTCCGAAAACTCAACTTTTTTGAGTTGTCACCCAAAAAGTCGAATATTTTGCATTAACGAATGAAAACCAGCGCAAACAGCCTGAAACTTTAGAGAACCATGAGGCATAAAACATGTTCCAAAGGTAAGATGGTAAGAGACCATCTGCCATTGACTTTTACATGATTTGGACAGGTTTTCAGTATTTTCAGATTCTAATTGTTGGCAGCCTCATGGTATAATAAATCTCAAAAAATTCTATTTTTTTCCCCTATAAAACTTGACTAGAAAAATTTGAGTTTTAGAAAATAACCCCCCCATAATGTATAACAGAAAGACCTACACAACCTGTTAATTGCTCTTTATTTGTATTCTGTATTTTATTATAACTATAAGGGTTCATATTCTATTTTCATATACAATTACATTTAAAGTATATTTAAATATTTGAATGAAATACCGCCTCTCTCCATTCATTTCTATGGGATTTGTTTTTGAACTTTCAGCCATTGATAAATACGCCTTTAAAAATCCCATAGAAATGAATGGAGAGAGACGATATTTCACTCTAGTGGACTGTGGTTATCTCTAACTTCACTCTTTAATAAATATACCCCTTAGTCTCTGGCAACTAGGGTTGCCACCCGGCTATTTTTTATGGAAGGACTTTCAAGGAAGGACTATGAGGTTAATGGCATGGCAATTAGTCAACTGCTGATTGCCACATTCTAAATCCAGCACCTTAAAAACCCGCTGTATCCATGTTAGACAGCACCATGGCTCCTACCTGCTAGCCACTCACCTATACCTGACAAATGTGTTGTTTGTGTGATCAGGTTTTGCTGGATCCTCATTCTTTAAATAAAACAGGGTCCGAACTGTGGGTTCTGCCAAATGCCAGAGAGGCTGCTATCAGGTGCCATAGAAAGTCACTATTTAGTGGGCTGCTGAGACCTGTTTGGGCCTCTTTGTACTTGGAATGCCAGGGCCTATTTTGACTCCCAGTCCAGACCTGCTTACACCTGATCAGGGCCGCCTCTTGTAAAACCCGGAAATTCATGTCTGCTAGTGCAGAGAGTGCTATTGCGCTCATTGCACTAGTGTGACCCACTCCAATGCTGATGTTTTAAGAGCGGAGCTGGAGAGGGGGGAAGCATTTGGGCTGCTGCCTCAGGCAGTGGCAGCCCAAAGATCGCCCCTACACCAAGCTTTCTGAATAACAGATCTCTTAATTGTATTGAATGGAAATGAGCGCTATACTGAGTTTGTTGGTAAAAGAATGCCAGCTCCATTTGTAGTGTTCAACTTAACACAGAAACAATTGTTTTTCATATATATTATAAGAAAAAAACATTTTATTTATAAGATGTATAAAAATGAACGCAGAAGCAGCTTTGTACTTTCTGTGAAGAGCATACTCTGCTGCATATAGCAATGACTGGCTTTGAAACACAAGCCGCAGTATTACTTTCACTGTTATTAGTGAGGCATTAGTGTCAAGCAGATTCAAAACAAGGGAAATCTTGGGAACCAGAGAAAATGTTTGCATGGAATGTATGAAATCGAAACACATTCTTATCTTCTCGCACTTATCTTCCTACAGCATTACTGAAGAGCAACGGCCTCTCAAGAAAGAATAAGAGAGCTCTGCTGCACTGAGAGCATGTACCTTTGCACATTCTCTTAATGGCACAGAACTGAAGGATGCCAAAAAATGTTAAAGGGATCCTGTCATCGGAAAACATGTTTTTTTCAAAACGCATCAGTTAATAGTGATACTCCATCAGAATTCTGCACTGAAATCCATTTCTCAAAAGAGCAAACAGATTTTTTTATATTCAATTTTGAAATCTGATATGGGGCTAGAGATTTTGTCAATTTCTCTCCTAAAGTGCAGGCACAAGTCACATGACTTGGGGCAGCTGGGAAATTGACAATATGTCTAGCCCCATGTCAGATTTCAAAATTGAATATAAAAAATATGTTTGCTCTTTTGAGAAATGGATTTCAGCGCAGAATTCTGCTGGAGCAGCACTATTAACTGATTCATTTTGAAAAAAAATAATTTTTCCCATGACAGTATCCCTTTAATGTAAGTGGGAAGGGAATCTTGTTGCTGTAATCTGTGGACCTCATGTTCATCTAAGGTCAATTCGCTAATGAATCTTATTGGAGGAGGATTATTGGATGATAGTGATGTGCGGGTCAGGAAAAACTCAACCCCCTACCAACCATGACCCACTAAACCTTAACTCGCACCCGACCCTAACCCGCAAAATGTTGCCATGTAGGGCCAGGGCCCAACCTGTACCCACCTGGTCTCATTCAGTACGCTACTTCTATCAGCACCTCTGGTTCCAAGACAGGGAATCATCAGGAGGACTTCCCCAGTCTGACCCACACCCAAACCTAACCAGCAATGGTTGGCCAAATTTCAACCCGAGGGTTTCTCTCCAACCCCGAGCATTACTAGTAGTGATGCTGCTCCAGCCACCCCCTTTCTCTGCGGAAACCTCTTAGGATAAATTCACAATCCCTTATAACCTCATTTCTTATTAAGAGAAAGTAGTATCTTGTATTTTCATTAACTGCCCTTATTATGGCCAGTGTTAAAGTTAACTTTTTGTATGATCTGAGAGTGATATTCTGACAATTTGCAATCGGTTTGCAATTCTTATTATTTTTGATTTTTCAGTTATTTAGTGTTGCAATTTTAGTAGGGAGCGAATTACCACAGCAACCAAGCCGCGATTTGGCCTAGTGGAGGTCACACTCGATTCAAAGAGCAGTACTACAGCCTTTTTTTGCACACTGTGTGGAGTACTTTGCACTAGACCGTTAGACTCACGCATGCACATTAAGTAAAACTTTGCTTCTTATGTGCAAATTTAAGTCTAAAGAGCATCAATATTTTATCCTAGGACCAATAATATTTTTTGTAAAAGGAGCACAGGACCAGGGGAAAAATTCCCCAGATATAACTATTGCCCACCCCTAGTGAATGAGGGTTCTTTAAAAGCAAGTTTTTTTATTGGTTGTAATGGGTGACTGCACCTGGGCAAACTGTGAATAAAGAGATTTGCTTCTTTGCGAGCAGTCTACAGACGGATACACAAGGTGTCTCTGCAAAGACAACACATTGGGGCCGATTCACGAAGGGTCGAATATCGAGGGTTAATAAACCCTCGATATTTGACTAGGAACTAAAATCGTTCGACTTCGAATATCGAAGTCGAACGATTTTGCGCAAATCCTGCGATCGATCGAAGGATTTTTCCTTCGTTCGAACGATTAAATCCTTCGAATCAAACGATTCGAAGGATTTTAATCCAACGATCGAAGGAAAATCCTTCGATCAAAAAATCCCAGGCAAGCCTATGGGGACCTTCCCCATAGGCTAACATTGACTTCGTTAGCTTTTAGCTGCCGAAGTAGGGGGTTGAAGTTTTTCTTAAAGAGACAGTACTTCGACTATCGAATGGTTGAATAGTCGAACGATTTTTAGTTCGAATCCTTCGATTCGAAGTCGTAGTCGAAGGTCGAAGTAGCCCATTCGATGGTCGAAGTAGCCCAAAAAAAACTTCGAAATTTGAAGTTTTTTTAATTCGAACCCTTCACTCGAATTTAGTGAATCGGCCCCATTATATCCACCACCGCAAATGATCCTTCCACTGTTTTACCAGCATTACATTAAAATATTCTCTTTTCTAAAATCCCTAAACTTTGGCTATGAAATGACACAACCTAATGCCTCTAAATACTTTCTTGTTCAAGGGTTGCTCTGCAAATATCTGCAATATTAGAAAAGGTACTCAGAGGTCATAACTAAAGATACACTGAGGATTTGGAACTTATGGCTTTTCAAGCTAAAGATTAATGGACTCGAAAGTCACAGCAGGGACACAGAGGCAAAAAGTGGCTCATAATCACAGGGTTGCCTGCAGCTGTTACAAACTATAAAATAGCTGCCGTTCATGGAGATATTGTGTAATTAAAGTATGCAGCTTAGAGAAAATCCTGTCTTTCTCTGTATAGGCCATGCTTTATATTGGAAATCGTAAGTCGAATCAAAAAAAATTTGCAAAAGGGCAAACATTTTGCGAAACACATTGCATTCAATGGGCGTTTTTTCTTATGGCGACTTTTTTTGTCCTAATGCATTAAAGTCAGCGGGCATTTTTTCTTATGGCGGACTTTTGTCATAATGCTTTACAATCAATGGGTGTTTTTTCTTACGGTGACTTTTTTGTCCAAATGCATTAAAATCAATGGGTGTTTTTTCTTATGTAGTTTTCATGGCAAACCTTTCTATGGTGAATTTTCTTTGCAGTTCGCTCATCACTAATCGTAAGTCTCTGTTCTAAGAGCCTCTCACTCCGGGATATAGACTGGATAAACAATCTCTATTTTAGCAAGCCCACCTCTGTGTAAAGATATGGAAAGTACCAATTAATGGATGTCTGCCATTCTCAGAATATACAGATTTAGCCATCATGCAAGTGATACATGATAACCTCTCCAAAATGACTGTATAATTAGTGCAGCCTCTTTCTCAGAAAGAAGTAGGGACAGAAGGAATCGGTGGTCTTGGACTGAAAAATAAAAATGAGAACAGTCCAAAGAAATTTGCTATATACAATTAAACTATGAATATAGTGGTATAACAATAAGACCCTGTGACTGAAGGGAGGTCAGGGTGGACAGGGAGGCTGGCATGCAGGCCCGGACTGGCAATCTGTGGGTTCTGGCAAATGCCAAAGGGGCTACTGTAAGATGCCATAGACAATCACCATTTGGTGGGCTGGTGGGAAGCTGTTTGGGCGTCTGGGTAGTTGAAATGTAAGGGCCTATTTTTAATCCCAGTCTAGTCCAGACCAGGCTGGCAGTAGCATAACAATAGCAAGAGCAGACCCCATGACTGCAGGAGGCAGGGGGTTCTGCTGAACTCAAAACACCAGCATGATGAATACCAGTGACATAAACATACCTTCACTGGGACCACAGCAAAATATATTTTTGGAACCCCCTTTCACCCCACACAAAGTGCAGAGAGGAGGCTGAATTACACGTCATTATGACTAAATGAATGGAATTATGCTCTTCTACTTCATACAATATATTTAACTGGTTTACAACTCATGCCCCTTCAATATGACTAATGATGGAATGAAGTGTATGTGCTTCACGTGTACAAAAGTAACACTAGGGGAATTTATACTAGGTGCAGAGCGTAGCTGCATATGAGATTAATCCTCCAATATGGCAAAGGCAGACATCAAGAACGATATTAGCGATACTGTCAAGTCCTGTCAGTTTTATTTTGGGATACCGCAAAACAGACAAGTGGGCACAGGTCAAATATTAATAGAAGAGCTAGTGGGAGAGCACATCACACAGACAGCGACAAGAAAAGAGAAACTGTTATTCATGGCAGATGACAGCTGTACTCCGACTCCAAATATGTAGTCCTGTAAATACTGGTACAACCCATAAATAAAAACTAGACATCATTATATTATTTCAAGTTTTAAGGGACAATATGAATGTTGTGCTCTTTGTTAATAATATACTATATAATGTTTACAGTTTATTTTCCTTTGTTTATGTAATTTCAACCCAACCTATAAATTTCTATATATAATATTAATATTGATGGATTTTTCAATCGACCACTAAGTAGAGAATGCAGAAAACACCACAAGTTACGTTGCCCTCTCAGCATACTTACAGTATTAACTTGCCCCCCTCCGCCTACAGATAAACGGATACACCTTAAAACAGGTTGGAGCTACAGAGTTCTTAATAGAACAGCAGTGCCAAAAAATGTGTTTTAAAAGAATCAAAATATAATGTGCTGTTGTGCTGCAACTGGTAAAACTGGGGTGTTTGATTTAAAAAGCTGCTGTGTAGCCATGGGGGCAGACATTCAAAGCTGAAAAAGAAGAAAAGGCACTGGTTATACAGCAGATAACAGATAAGCTCTGTAGTATACAATGGGATTCTTCAGGACTTATCTGTTATCTACTGTGTGTCCTGTGCTTGAATGGCTATCCCCTGGTTTCACAGAAGCTTGTTTATATAAATCATAATAATATCGTTTTATCAGTGCAGGGCCTCCAGACCAAGTCTGTAATTTATTGGCCCATGAACAGGGCCCATTGGTAAGACTGCCAAAAAGGCCAGTCAGACAAGGAGTGCAAAAGCTCACTTATTCAGCCCTCATTCAATGGATCTCTGTATGCCCATCTGCCCTAATGCTAGGGTTGCCACCTTTTAAAAAACATAAATACCGGCCAGTGGTGGGGGCGGATACTAAAGGGGCGGGCCATGATGCAAAAGGGGGCAGAGTCGGTGGGCAGTGACGCAAAAAAAGGTGGTGGAGCCACAGGATAGTGCCGCAAAAGGGGCGGGGCCACATCACAGAAGCCAAAGGAAATGTAAGTTTTTACTTGAGGGCAAGGGATTTTGTAAAGGATATTACAAATTACCGGCAGCTACATTGCCGGTAAATTTGTTATACCGGCCCTGGCAGGTGTTTTACTGGCTAGGCCGGTAAAATACCGGCCAATTGCAACCCTACCTAATGCCAATGATCCAATCAGACCAATTTAGCCCAGCATGTGGGTGTCCAAATCATGCCCAGATCTGTGTATAAAAACCTTAAAGAAAAACTATACCCCAAAATGAATACTTAAGCAACAGATAGTTTATATCATATTAAAAAAATCTTACCAAACTGGAATATATATTTAAGTAAATATTGCCCTTTTACATCTCTTGCCTTGGGTCATCGTTTTGTGATGGTCTGTGTGCTGCCTCAGAGATCACCTGACCAGAAATACTGCAACTCTAACTGTAACAGGAAGAAGTGTGGAAGCAAAAGGCACAACTCTGTCTGTTAATTGGCTCATGTGACCTAACAAGTATAGTTTGTTTGTTTGTTTTTGTGCACAGTGAATCATACGGTCCCAGGGGGCGGCCCTTATTTTTTAAAATGGCAATTTTCTATTTATGATTACCCAATGGCACATAGTACTAGAAAAGTATATTATTATGAATATGGTTTATTTACATGAAGCAGGGTTTTACATATGAGCTGTTTTATTCAATATCGTTTTATAGAGACCTACATTGTTTGGGGGGTATAGTTTTCCTTTAAGGCTTAATGCTACTGTCAGACAGGGCTACGGGCAGTTTTCATACTACAAAACCCCCCATTAGAGCATTTCCACACTGACTATTGCCAATATCAGTGATACTGAATCCATTCCACAGTCACTTCTTAATCTTTATATAATTAAAATGTCTATTTTTCAATTGTCTCTTTGACCCTTTATGAAGCTACCGAGATACCATTGATGTTAAGTGGTTATCAGTTTATAATATAGGAGACAGCAAGGGCAGTTTTTAGCTATCCATCGGTGTGACAGTATCCAAGGAGTCTGTGGCAGGATAGCGAGTATATGCATACTGCTTCTTATACATACAAACTTATGATTTTGTGAGTTTGATTTAGAATTTTGCGTATTAGACATAAAATAGTAACATAACACAGAGAGAAAAAAGAAAAGAAAAAAAGGCAGGGGCGAGTTCTGCCCTAAAGCTGGCCATAGATGTTGAGATTTTTAAAAGATCAGATCCTGATCGTGAGAACACGATCTTCTCGGAACGATCGTACGAATTTATCATCAACTAAAAAGACCAATTTGCCAGGAAAACAAAGGGGAGCTGCCTGCTTGGCCCTGCAAACATAGATAGATTGCACTGGGACCAACAAAGATTTATTGACCTGGCCGATCAATTTCCTGACAGATGTCGGCTGAAAAATCGTAAGATGTACGATCGTTCGAATCCCACTAACCGCACGATAATTTCGAAGGATTGGTCGGACTTCCCTAAAATCGGTCGTTCAGCAAGAAAAATCTTTGCGTCTATGGGGAGCTTTAGTTTCTCACAATAGATCAAACAGACAATTCTGGAGCCCCATATGGCGACACATTTCTCACATATATATACTGTACTAGGGATGCACTGAATCCAACATTTTAGGATACGGCCAAATCCCAAATCCTTCACAAAGGATTCGGCCAAATAACAAACCAAAATCTTAATTTATATATGCAAAGTGGGGAAATGAGGAGCAGCACACAGTTAAAAATGTCTTTGCTGCCTTGTTGTGTGACAAAAAGTCATATTGTTTTTAGGATTCAGATGTTTGACCAGGCATTGCTGAAAAAGGCAGAAGCCTGGCCAAATCCTGAGCCAAATCCTGAAGTGCTAGGGCCCCCTACAAGTGAAAAAAATAATGTTTCCAGAGCCCCCTACAAGTTAATCCTCCTCGGGAGCAGTCTTCTTTGTTCTACTCCGGAGCAATTTCTTCTGCGACAGGATGGGCCCCCCTGAGAACCAGAAATCTCCTGAGCTCGGGACGACAGTCACCCCTGTGCCCCCCTGATCGTCTCAAATACCGTCCACTCTCCAGGTTAAAGGACAAGTAATGAAAATAAAACACTTTGAAGGGTACAAATTTGTGAAGCCTTACTGGTAGCCAAAGTTGCTAAGGTTCATCCTTGGCTGGTGCATCTCTTCTTAAAATACAAACTGGCATTGGGTAACGTATATACTCGAGTATAAGCCGAGTTTTTCAGCCCCCAAAATATGCTGAAAAACTCTACCTCGGCTTATACTTGGGTCAAGTGCAAAAACGGTCGCCGGCGTCTAAGAATAGTCGCCGGCGCCTAAGAATAGTCGCCGGCGCCTAAGAATAGTCTCTGGTGTCCAAGAATAGTCCCCGGCGTCCAAGAATAGTCTCCAAGAATATTCGCCGGCGTCCAAGAATTGTCGTCGGAATCCAAAAACGAGACGCCAGCACCTCCAATGGGAGCAGAAACCCTCAATTTTTTGATTGAAACTTACCAGAAGCTGCTGCATTTCTCACCCTCGGCTTATACTCGAGTAAATATCCTATTTAATAATCATTTGAATTGATTTTCTTTGTGGAGCATTTCCATACTTTTCATACCTAGCTGCTGCTTTGTGTGGCCCCATTATTTGCCAGGAGGCTTGGGGTAGTGGGTAGCTGCTAGAGAAAGCCTCCCACATAGCACAGTACCTGGGAAAGGCCAGGAGCTGGAATGATATAGTATTGCCAATTGTTGCATAAACAAGTATTTAATATAAAAGCATTCCAGGCCTTTGACCATAAAGTGTGTCCAATTGAATGCCTAAAGCAATATGCCTTAATTATAAACTAAAAGAGTTTTGTGAAACAAAATCCCTTTGCAAAACATCTTCTGTCATGGATGATCAAGTCTTCTAGTTTTATATATCTCCTTATTGGGAGTCCCATTATTCAGGAAATCGCTGTCTCATTTACCCAGGGCAAAAACAAATGAAATCCTGAGTTATTGCAATAAGTATTTTTATCTGGCAAGAACATATTGTCGCTGTACAACCTCTATATTGTGTTCTCTGGATGGGAAGAATCAATCAAAGCGGACATATGCATTTAAGAGCCAAGGAGTGAGCTTAATTTGTGGCTGTATATTTTCAAGGTTTTCTTTATTACTTGTGTATGTGTCAGTAACTTGAAATATAGGAAACTGGTTTTAAAGAGATACTAACGCCTGAAATGAAAGGGGTTCTTCACCTTTTTGTTAACTTTTAGTATGACGTAGAGAGTGATATTCTGAGACAATTTGCAATTGGTTCTCATTGTTTATTATTTGTGGTTTAACTTTTAATTCAGCAGGTCTCCAGTTTGCAATTTGCTAGGTTGCTAGGATCCAAATTACACTAGCAACTATGTACCATTTTGAATAAGAGACTGGACTATGAATAGGAAAGGACCTAAATAGATGGATGAGTAATAAAAAGTAGCAATAAGAATACATTTGTAGGCTTACAGAGCATTTGTTTTTTAGATGGGGTCAGTGACCCCCATTTGAAATCAGAAGAAGAAGGCAAATAATTAAAAAAACAAATGTAAAAATAAATAATGAAGACCAATTTAAAACTTGCTTAGAAATGGCCATTTTAAGGTGAACCAGCCCTTTAAACTGTCTTTTAAATATATTATAACATTATTTTTGCATGGTATTTATTATTTTTTTACATTTTTTTAAAGCCTTTATTTTTGCATATAACAATAACACAAATCATATTGTTGGAAGGAAAAAAAAAAGAAAAAAAAAGGGGGAAAAAGTGGAGTGGATGGTTGGTGGGGGAAGGGGGATTGTGGTTGGGCCACCCATTGGCCAGTCCAGTATTTATGCTATACCAGGTTAGTTAGTCCATCTCTGTGGTCGTTTCTTGACACGTAGTCCATGCGTCCCGAATTTTAGCAAATTTTTCTGGACATCCTCTACTCATGTAGGTCAATCTATACATGGGAAGCTCTACATTAATCAATTTTTTCCATAATGATACCATAGGAGGGTCTTGGAGTTTACACTTAAGCGCAATAACTTTCCTTGCATAAAAGAATAATAACCGAAACATTTTTCATTTAGCTTGTTGTGGGATTAATTGGTCTATATGAGCTAGCAAAAAAATTTGACCGGAGGAAAGTCCAAATAGGTTTGCAAATACATAGTTACATGCATAAAGGTACCTGGGTCTAGACCACATTTATATGGTTTTGTTACATGTTTATGCACCAAAGGAGTGGGGGTTCCCTTTAACTTTATTTCCCTTAAAAGTGGTGCTGTTATGGGCAATTTGCATCAATTCTGCCATTTTGTCTCCTATTTAATGTACATTACTATTTGAAAAGTAGATGTTTCAAGCCAGTTTCACCTTAAGAAAGTTAATTTCCTTGTTAAATAGAGCCAGTGTGTGGCGTGGGAATATGAGCCTCTTTCTTACTTTGGCTACTCTCCAGTTATCGAATGTAATACTTACCGTATATACTCGTGTATAAGCCGACCCGCGTATAAGCCGAGGTACCTAATTTTACCTATGAAAAACAGAAAAACTTATTGACTCGCGTATAAGCCTAGACACAACTCAGAAAAGTCTCAGAAAGGCGCTGATCGCCTTCAAAGGCTGCCCAGAGTTGGGGTGGGGAAGAGCGAGAGTTGTAGTTGAGGAGGAGCCACAGGTTGCAGACATGAGGCATGGCCTCCCCATACAAATACATTGTTCCTTCACCCAGGCACCTTCCCCCTCTCTTACTCCCACCTCGGGCCCTGGGGATTAACAGTATGAACACCGGGACATACTCACAGCTCCAGAGCCGAGCCGCGAGCACGAACACTGGGGAACCCGCACTCACTGCAACATGGCGAGGGAAATGACGGCGACCCGACTGTTCTATTCTCCCTCCTCCCGCTGGTGCGCACTGCAGCCTGGGAAAGACTGGCACCTCCTCACTGCTGCCGCTACCTGAGCCCGGCCTAGCGCGTATTCACTTCCTGCTCCTCCCCTCCCACTTATTGTTATACCTCCCACAGACCGCAACGCCTCCTAGCACTGTTCTTTCCTCGCTGCTCTTCCGGCTACTTCATGTGGGATTCATCAGCAGCTGACCCTCGTATAAGCCGAGGTAGGATTTTCAAGCACATTTTGGGTGCTGAAAATCTCGGCTTATACGCGAGTATATACGGTACAATCTAAGCAACTAAAAGGACATTTAGAAATGAAAAGCTATGTGACATTATTTATAAACAGACTGGGTTGTATTGTCTGTATTTATCAGTTTGTCAAGAGCTGCTAGAAGGATGTATTCTCTAACCACAAATAAACATAGACCATTTGAAACATATGATAGCAGTGCTTCATAAACTCTGTATTCATATGTATAAATGGCTATAGACAAATGCTAAGAGGCTCACTGGATTGGAATCGGTTGGTCTAATAAGTTGTATCAACACACTTCCTCGGCCAGTCATTCATATCATGAGATGAGAGTTCTGCACTTGCTACAGCTTCAGTCTGATCCTCTGGTTTGTATTTGTTAAAGTGCTGGTGGTCTGGTAATGATCCGTAGAGGTAGACAGATGCCTGTTGCAGCAATGGCTTGACTTGGTCATGGATGTTGATTAGATAAATACCTTTAAACGCAAACACCCTATAGCAGGTGTGTAGCAATGAATTGCTTTCTCTTTGTGACTGATGGAAGTGATGCACCCAAACTAAACCAATGGAATTATATTTGAATAGGAACGAAACTAGAAATGTTACCTAGTCTTTTTTTTTTTTTGTAGACGTAAGTATCCACTATCCATATTATGATAAAGCAATAAATTGCCTCTAATGTAAAAGGACAATAGGCAAGGAACCTCTAACTAAAACACACTAGAAAGCACTTTGCAATGTCCAGTGTCCCCAAAAGTCATTACTTCACTGTAACTGATACACAAGAGAAACTGACAGCTTGAATGCGGCAATTGGCACGCGGCTGACTTAGTCTCCTGCTAAATATATTAGTCCTAGTGCTACGGTCTTGAATGTAATGTATATTAATATATAAATGACCAGGGTTATTAAAGGGGAGGATTGTGTCAGGATAGTTTATCTTTAAATTCATAACGTCAGGATCCTCATTTATTACCAGCACCGCATCATGATTATTCTTTATTGAGCACGACGTATTCCGGAGATCATTCACAGCCAGTTAACCTGACTGTATGTTTATGGACAGTGGGAAGAAACTGGATCCTATTGGGAAAACCCCACCCAAGTACAGGGAAATCATACAAGCTCCTTACAGACTGCTTCCTGGTAGTGATGGGCAAATTCGCGGCGAATTTTGCGCGATTCGCGCCCAGCGAATAAATTCGCGAAACGCCCGCGAAAATTCACGGTAAAAATTCGCCGGCGTCAAAAAAATTTTTTCTGAAAAACAGACGCCGGCGCCGTTCCACGATTTTTCACCGTTTCACGAAATTCGCAAATTTTTCGGCGAAGCGAAACGGCGCAAATTCGCCCATCACTACTTCCTGGCTGGAATCAAACCTAGGACCCAGGCTCTGTACTAATACTGATCCCACTACATGGTTTGTCTTCCCATTATATCAGATTTCTGTTTTTGGTATTTATTCATAGCAAAAAAGTTTGTCTTACCTCATGTACAATCTCTTCTTTTGACCTATCTCATGTACATGTGTACAGTAAGGTATCTATCTATATATCAAAATTCATGATTTTTAGTGAAAAAAATTGAATTGCAGTAAAAGATTTAACTTGGAATGTTGATAAATCAGGCTCTTAGAGGTACATTTATCAAGGGTCACATTTCAAATTCATGTGAGTTTTTTAAAAGTCCCATGAACTCGAAATTCGACCAATCAAAATTTATTATAAAAATGTAATTTTTTAAAACGGGGTGAATAGGATCAACCCGAAAACTCAAACCGAATTCGATTTATTTGAATTTCAAAAACTCGATTTGAGCTTCTTCTCTGAAAAAAACTTGAATGTCAGGAAAGCTGCAAACAACTCCAAATTGATCCCTGGATTCCTCCCATTGACTTAAACAGCAATTGGACAGGTTTTAGGTGGCAAATAGTCGAATTCAAGTTCTTAAAGGGCCAGAGTATGATACATTTCAAAAATCTAATTCAAATGTTTTGAAAAACTCAAATCGAATTTGAATAACTCCTTAGTCGAATGTGACAGGTTTGACCATAAAAGAAAATCTAAAATTTGAATTTGAATTTTCAATTAGACCCTTGATAAATCTGCCCTTTAGTGCCGTCTAAAGGAGTATCTGTCAAATGCCTGTATAACTTACACATGTGGATCCTTTCTCTATACATGATATACCTGTAATTACCTGTATTAATGTACTTACTTATATATCCACTCAGTCAGGAAATCACAATTTTGTTCTTCTCCTCTGAAAACAAATGACATCCCTGTGTGAATGCTCAAGGTTCCCTGACATCTCTGTACATGGTTTAGAGCACTGACTATTTATTTACTATCCATCTGCTGATCAACATTTACTGTTTTGGTAATACAGGTATGGGACCTGTTATCCAGAATGCTAGGAACCTGGGGTTTCCCGATAACGGATCTTTCCACAGTATGGACCACCATACCTTAAACCTACTAAAAAATGATTTAAACATTAAAAACACTCAACAGGTTTGTTTTGTCTCCATTAAGAATTAATTATATTTTAGTTTGGATCAAGTACAAGTTACTGTTTTTTTTATTAAAGAGAAAAAGGAAATCATTTAAAAAACAAAATTATTATTTGGATAAAATGGAGTCTATGGGAAACGGCCTGGATAACGGGTTTCCGGATAATGGATCTCATACCTGTATACACAAAATGTATGCCTGGGTATGGGACCTGTTACTGACAAGAGAAGTTGGGGACAAGATGAAGGACCTGTGCAATGTGCAGCTGTTCAGGAGTCCGTAAATTAAGGGCTCTTAATGACGAGCGGTTGTAGCTGCCCTGAGTTCCGTTTTTCTGCGTTCAGCCGCAGGGGAGCGCAGGAATAGACGCATTAAATTTTTTCCAATAGGGCTGTATTCACACAGGCACGGGTAGGCGCCGAACGCAGGTTGAGACTCAACATGCTGCATTTTTCCTGCGTTCGGCGCCTACACGCGCCTGTGTGAGTACAGCCCCATTGAAAAAAAACGTAATGCGTCTATTCCTGCGCTCCCCTGCGAATGAAAGCAGAAAAACGGAACGCAGGGGAGCGCAGCTACAACCGCTCGTCAGTAAGAGCCCTTATACAGAGATGTTACTTTCTCCAGTGAGACTGACAGACAATGACTAATTAGCAGAATTGGGTTTTAATAAGCAGAACTGGGGAACTTGTGCTCTTAACAAACCATCATTATTCATGGAACAGAGCATCGCTATAGAAATGACAAAGTAAATTACACCCCATTTTCCATTTCAAAAAGCCAAAAACGGTTTAGTTTTTGGTAATCCGCCTATATAGAATTTCTAACAAAAGAACTCTTCCTTTGACTCCGCAATTTGGGGTTATTGTTATTTAAACCTGTAAAGCATATGAACACTTTTCCCAAGAATTGTTTTGATAATTTACAAATGTTCACTATAATAAATATGCACAATCCTCAATCCTGATTGTGACCTTTTTTCACTTTGCATGCTGCTTCTGGGTTTGAAATTGAGCCCTATTAGTTTTTATTTTAGTTGGCCTGATGATAGCCCTGGGGAAAAAACAAGCTCTTCCCTGATCCATAATGGGTGAGGGCTTGTTCATATTCTCATCAAATCTTGCAGAAATTCTCATTGTGGCCCACATCAGCTAACTGTTTTGCACAAGCCCCCCATGCAACCTTGTCATTGGCCCAGAGCCATAGTTCAATGCTCAATCTCAATTTTATTTGCATAAAGAATTGTTTTTTATTTTTGGGCAGTAGCAGACTATGTGATTTTTGGCAATTGGTCCACTGCATTCATTTAGGGGCAGATTTATAACGGGTCAAAGTGAAAATTTGAATTTTGAAAAAGTTTGTTTCAGTGAAATAATAGTTACAATTTGAGTTTTTAAAAAAAATGTAATTTGATTTTCGAAATGTATCATGAACTGGCCCTTTAAGGAATCAAATTCGACTATTCACCACCTTAAACCTGCCAAATTGCTGTTTTAGGCTATGGGGGACGTCCTGGGATCGATTTGGAGTTGTTTGCAGCCTTCCTGAAAATCAAGAAAAAAAACTTGAATCGAATTTGATTCAAGTTTGCAGGTCGATCCCATTCATCCGAGTTTGCAAAATTTTTTGATGAATTGCAGTTTGTCGAATTTTGGCCTTATTTTGAGTTCATAGGAGTTTTTAAAAATTTTCTTGAACTCTAAATTAGAAATCTGTCCCTTAGGGGCCGATTCATGAAGCTCGAGTGAAGGGTTCGAATTAAAAAAACTTCGAATTTCGAAGTTTTTTTGGGCTACTTCGACCATCGAATGGGCTACTTCGACCTTCGACTACGAATATCGAACGATTCGAACTAAAAATCGTTCGACTATTCGACCATTCGATAGTCGAAGTACTGTCTCTTTAAGAAAAACTTCGACCCCCTACTTCGCCAGCTAAAAGCTACCGAAGTCAATGTTAGCCTATGGGGAAGGTCCCCATAGGCTTGCCTGGGATTTTTTGATCGAAGGATATTCCTTCGATCGTTGGATTAAAATCCTTCGAATCGTTCAATTCGAAGGATTTAATCGTTCGATCGAATGAAAAATCCTTTGATCGATCGATCGCAGGATTTGCGCTAAATCGTTCGACTTCGATATTCGAAGTCGAACGATTTTAGTTCCTAGTCGAATATCGAGGGTTAATTAACCCTCGATATTCGACCCATAGTGAATCGGCCCCTTAATGTCCAAACGCATGGCACCAGAAACCCTAATGATTCTTCATTGCCCCCATGACAATATCCTTAAAGTGCTAGTTCAAACAACTGTCCAACATTTCTCTCCTGAAAACAATACAATGCTTATTATCAGGCAAAAATTGACTAAATTAGTGCTTTCAGGCAACTGTCATAGAGAACAATGCGAAATTTAAAATTGTCCAGGGTGCTTTTCCAATCACTTTTGCATTTTAAATGAATTTTCTTTACTTTTGTTTTTCACATATTAGACGTTTTACATTGCCAATATCCTGGCACAACACCACTGAACTGCTATGGCAGCTACCAGAGAGGTAAATAACTTATGCTGGTGGCATCACCAAACACCATTCTGCACAGTTCTCTTCGTCTCTTGTTTAGAATTTAAAGGGATACTGTCATGGGAAAAAAAGTAGAGTGATTGAAGTTTATCAGAGCACAAGTTACATGACCAGGGGCAGCTGGGAAATTGACAAAATGTCTAGCCCCATGTCAGATTTCAAAATTGAATATAAAAAAATCTGTTTGCTCTTTTGAGAAATGGATTTCAGTGCAGAATTTTGATGGAGTAGCATTATTAACTGATGCTTTTAAAAAAAAAAACACGTTTTCCGATGACAGGATCCCTTTAAAGCTTGCAACATCCAAATGAGAGAGAGAGACAGAACTTTGCAGATGTGTGTCACCTTTATCAGCCAGTTATCAGTGCTAATATCTAAAAAAAAAATCATTATTTTTTACTTTGTACATTGGATTTTCCGGATCTGTTGTATTTACAGGACTGACCCACTGATGGTGCTTATATTAAGGGTGTACTTACATACAGTAGCTGGAAACCACAGAATAAAAAAGTGTCTGTAATTTATGAAAAATCAGAAGTGGTGTCAATGGTACATAATTCTCTAATGACAAATATGTTAATCTCATTCATTTGCATTCTTTAAGGAAATTCATTGAACAAACATGGATCTTCATCGGCTCTGTAGATGTGATGAAAGAAAGATATCCAAGGTCATTAGTTAATAATTGAAGGATTCAACCAGCTGAACAGGGCTGCTGGATATTATTGTGACCTAAATATCTGACCTGCGTGTTATTCTGGCACAGCCTGTGTCCAGCTCTAGCACTGGGGGAAAAAACACAGGAAATACTCACAATGTGAATTGTTTGCTCAGAGATAAACTATGTAAACTATTACAGGTCTATTTTTCAACCTCGCCTTAAACTCTCAAGCTTTCACTATTCATGCAGATCGTGTCAAGTGTTTTCTAGAGGGGAAGAGAAACACTTTAAGGGTAAGGGCACAAAATAAATTCGGGGAGATTTAGTCGACCAGCGACAAATAGCCTCTTCTTCGGGCGACTAATCTCCCCGAAAAAGCTTTCCTGGCGGCTAGAATTGAATTCGCCGGTTGGATGGCACTCGGAACGCTTCGTTTTCCGAAGTTGCCTCACAATAAAACTTTGGTGACTTCCCACCATAGTGACGCATGTGTTTTCCCACCTGCTATTTACATTATTGCCCTTGGGAAAGCATCAATAGTCAGATATGTTGCCCAGTGGTGGACAACAAATCTCTATGTGCCATCCATCCAACAAAATCACATTTATAAAGCATTTGTACTTTTTTTTATAGGTTTTTCAGTATTTGCCTTCTTCTGACTTTCAAATGGGGGTCACTGACTCCATCTTAAAATAAATGCTCTGTAAAGCTACAAATGTATTGTTTTTGCTACTTTTAAATTACCCATCTTTCTGTTCAGACCTTTCCTACTCAGATTGGAATGACGGGCCAAGGAGGAAGCATTTGGCACCAAACACAGTTCGAGGTCTCCCAGGGTTAAAGAGAATAACAAAGTCAAGTCCAGGCAAAAGGGTCAGTTCAGGCAGCAAGGGTTCAATAGACGAAATAAAAGGCCATGGTCAGGATCAGAATCAGTAGAATATCAATATAATGCACCCAGGAACACACAAAGTAGAACCTATTATTGGGCAATGTCTGTAGGCCTCAGGCGTCCTTTTAAAGGCAGATTTTCGGGCCAAAAACATGCTTGATGACATCACGCAATGACGCTGCACATTATGACGTTGCCCACTTTTCGATGCATCAGTGTCACAACGTCATGTCGTCCCACGCTCTCCTTACACTCGGGTCATTTGGACCCTAGCCACCAGACTGCTAAAATTACAAACTGGAGAGCTGCTGAATAAAAAGCAAAATAATAAAAAATTAAAACCAATTGCAAATTGTTTCAAAATATCACTCTTTACATCAGACTAAAAGTTAATTTAAAGGTGAACAACCCCTTTAAGAAAGATAACCATGGGGTAGTACCTGAGTTATGAGATGATTTGCAGGATGTTTATGAATATATACATCAGTAGCTTTGGGGAAGGTGTGCAAGAAGTACTTGGGTCAGTCTGTTTTTAGCATATCTGGAAGGGTTAACAAGTTTATACTTGTTTCATTTGCCCTTGCACCCATTAATGCCATGGCGTTAGTTTACTCTGAATAATCCTTATAGATTTAAAAACAGTTTTAAGATATTTTATACATATTTTATACATTCACGTAATGCAGGGGTGTCCAAACTTTTTGCAACGAGGGCCAGATCTGGTGAGGTGAAAATATGTGGGGGCCGACCAGGGCTGCCATCAGAAAACACGGGGCCCCGTACAACAAAATATTCTGGGCCCCCTTGTTCCCGCCCCAGCATGACCCAAAGCCCCACCCCAGATCCCACCCACATCACATTAAAAAAAGCCACACATTCATCCTAGCTAAAACTACCCCCCCCAAACAAGTTATAAAAAACAAGTTATAAAAAGCCATTTGTGGTTAGCATGTCCCTACAAGTTAAAAAAAAAAATTGGTGGCTAGCCCCGCTTCCACAAGCTATAAAAAAAAGTGTCCAGTGCCCCCTATAAGTTAAAAAAAAAATATTGCTGGCCAGGGCCCCCCTTAAGTTTAAAAAAAAACATTGGTGTCCATGGTGCCTCATAAAAGTAACATAAAAAACATTGGTGGTTAGGGGTTAAAAAAAAAACAACAACCTGTTTTAAGATGACTGCGAGCAGAGCTTTGACGTTCCCTCACTAGCATTCAACCTGTCATTGGACACGAGGAGGCACGGGATCAAATGGAGAAACTATCCAATAAGCGCCTGGTTGAGAAAGCAAGTGGGAAGAGGCAGGTTTGTGACACACCTTCGCTGCTATTGGTCAGTGTGCGGTCTCACACAGGCAGGCAGAAATGCTGCGAGGAACTGTGCTGCAGAGATGGCAGCGGAGCCGTGCCTGTTAACTCTTTTCTGGCTGCTTCTTCTGAATATTCGCTTAAGGAGGGCCCTGCAATCCAGGTAGTGTAGAGCGGCCGGGCCCCCCTTCACACTTCCAAGACTGCCGGGCCCGGTACAGCTGTACCCGCTGTGCCCCCCTGATGGCGGCCCTGGGGCCGACCATTCAGCCTGACATTCTTTGAACCATTAACATCATTTAATAAAACTATATTTTGCCTCCTTAAACAGCTTGCCAGGAATCCTTAAACCTTGGCAGTCCGATACTGTAAAACTACAACTCTCAAAACGTCTGTCGTGCAATAGAGCAAGTTCTCTCTATTGAGCTAGGCTAAAATAGAACCGATATCTCCCCATTCTCGCAATCTAGAATAGCTTCCTGAGAAAATACCCCACTCACCAGCGATCCCGGCTCCCCGCTGTATTTCCCCGTCCCTATGTGTTGCCGGTCTATTCCTTACCGCAAGATACTAGTGCAAAACACCGACATGGCAACAGCTGTGCGAAGAACTGAAAGCGTTTTACGGAGTGCGACAAGAACCATAATACCTAAAGTTCCGTAGTGAGCGGAGCGGAACGTCACCACTGAGGCGAGAGTAATAGCCAGGGGCTGGGCTATGGAGACCTAAATTAACTAATTAGCTGAGGAATGCCGACCCTTGTTTGATTGGATAATGGGGCCAAGGGACACGCTTTAAGGAGTGTCCTACCCACCTCCCCTTCATCCAATACAGGGCCGACCATTATCTTCTGAGTTAATATGCCTCTTCTAATCTACAGCCAGGTTTCATGTGCGGCCCATATTCTGTATATTTTTGCAATTTGCGCCGTGCCAATTAAAAATGGATCGCGGGCCGCATTTGGCCCGCGGGCCGTAGTTTGGACACCCCTGACGTAATATGTCTTTATTCATACTATTATCTGTAATGTTTTGGACCTAGGGCTTCTACATGAGGGAACTTTTTGTAATTTTGGAGCACCATGTCTTAAGACTCTTTAAAACAATTAAATTTTAAAAACAATAGGAAGCTATTTTTGCTAGCTTAGTTAACATAAAGCACATGGTACTGTCTTATTATTACAGAGAGAAAGGAAGTTAATCAAAAATGAAGAATTGTGTCTTCATTATAGGAAAATATATTCAATTTTTCATAGCTTTTCATAGCAAAACAGGTTAATAATAGATCCCACACCTGCAGAATTATAGTTGTACATATTTTGAGGTACTTTACAGTAATCCCTATCTCATCGGGGCTTAAAATTTAAATTCCCTCCCATGGGTTATGGGTTACGTATGCTTTGGTAGCCGAGTATAGTAGAGTATAATAGTGTTTTATTACCAGGTTCATGCAGGCATTACACAACAGTAACTTCAGCTCTAACACCACAAGCTGTATAGAAAGTATGCACAGTATAAGTATAAGCACAGTGATATCTACAGGCCATTTGTATAAACACCACATATTCCCCCTGTAGTAGGAACCCATTTGCACAAATATAATAAACAGCAACAATTAAACAGTATGCATTTTTAAACAATATTATACATTCTTCACATTACAAAGTCCTTGGTCCATGCAGGTAGTTTTCTGATTCTCTCAGTACACCTTATAGGTTCACTTTCTTCAGGCCTATTGCAGTTGACATCAGGAGTGTGAGGACTCAGCGCGCACGCCAAGACGGAGGCTGGCACAAACGCATGTGCGTCTTCGCGCGTTGCATGCCGAAGCGGACGCAAAAACTCCCGCTAATGTGAACCTGCACGGCGTGATGACGCAGGACGCAGGCGTCATTACGTTTGGCGCCAAAATACCCCTTTAAAAGGACGCTCAAGGAAAGGCTCTGTGCTTGTTGATAATTTAACCTGCTCCTGAACTTTTTGGAAACTTTGACTTCTTGATTCTGGTTTTGACTCGGCTTTGGATATCGACTTTCGACTGAACTCCGCCTGCATTTGACCCCAGCCTGTTTATCCGTTACGACTGAACTCTGCCTGCATTCGACCTCGGCCTGCTTTCCGATTACGACTGAACTCCACCTGCACCGACCCCGGCCTGCCTCCCGACTATTCTTCTGCCTACTCCATCTGATTACTATTGTCTGCTACATCTTGTGACACTCCTGCTGGACCTCGTCTCCTCACATCTGGACTCTGGACAGGTGAGGCATGACAAGGTGTAGGGAAATGTCCTTCATCCAATGAAGCTTCTCCAAAGTCATATCTAACAGGAGCAAGACGACTTGCATTCCATATGCGTCCATCAGACAGTTCATATGTGTATGGTCCTCGCTGGCGTCTCACTTCAAGTGGTGTAGTAAATTTAGATTGTCCTTGTTTCAGTATTCCTGGTTTCTTAATTCTGATAAAGATCCAGGCTGAAAGTGCACTTCTTTTGCACCACGTTTTCTGTAAGTATGAGCCTTGCATTTGGACATTTCACAATGTCAGCAGTAGACAATTTTGTGGGCACAGTATTTTGTGGAAGTTTGATGTCTGCTACATGTAACTTAGTGCACATCTGTCTGCCCTATGATAATTCAGCTGAAGATGATCGGGTTGTTGCATGGCACATTGCTTTGTAGTTATGTAGGAACTCTGTTGTAAATACTTTCCAAGATGCACAGTATAAGTCTTGAGCACAGTGACATCTACAGGTCATTTGTATAAAACACCACAGGTTACTACAGAACGTATTCTCTGCTGGGCCCTAAAAGGAGTCACAGATCAGACGTTGTACAAAACACATAAGAATGCAGAAAATGGCCACAATTAATTATTAATCTTATTAGCATGTACTTATAAAACAGCAACATATTGTGCAACACTGTATAATAAATAGGTGTCAGGTACTTACCTTTGTCGAGCAGCGCGCCCTGTGCGCTCCAGCGCACCCTCTGCATTCCAGCGTGTCTGTGCATTCCAGCAGCACGGTGCGTCTCAGTGACGTCATCACAGGGCGTCGCGGTGCCGGCTCCAGGGATTCAGACGGCGCAGCAGGATGACGCAGGCTACACCATTTAGCCCAGCGCAGAGGACTCGCAGGTGCTCAGACATCGTAGTTTCCTAGCTACACTCTGAGTAAGTGACTATTGAGTTCTATTGAACTTGGCTTCTGTATCTCGACCATTCTGCTGCATTAACCCCTTGTACCTTGCTTGGATTGATTTATTGTTGCCAATCTTGCCTGCTGTTTGATTACGCTGCTTAATTAACCCCTTGTACTTCGTTTGGACTGACTTATTGTTGCCGACCCTGCCTGTTATCTGACTACCCTACTACATTAACCCTTGGCACTTTCGCATGGACTTGATTTACCGTTGCCAACCTTGTTTGCCTAGTCGACTATGCTTCAAGTTTAACCCCTGGGTATCCAGCCTTGTGTTCTCCAATTTGCCTACTGGAACATCTTTCTGATCTCTCAGCGTCGTGTGGTTACGTGGCTTAGCGTCTTCACTGAAGTCAAACACCTTTTCTGCTGGAAGCTTCGCCAGGACCTGTTACGGCTGACGCCAAGTCACGTTACCCAGCACCTGAAGTTTCCCTACAGATCAAAGTATCCAGTTCTCAGGCTCCCATACCTCACCTTCACTAGCCTCCCTCCGTGCCTAATTGGGGGTTGTACTTGTGAGGGGGCTGTAAGGGTTGTCTTCTTCTACATCAACGGTTCCTCCCAGGTCGGTAAGTCTGACAATAGGTATGTACATTAAACAGTCTTTCTTTAATTCTGAGCTTTCTGGATAACAGCTTTTTGGATAATGGGTCCCAAATCTTTACTGGAAAACATACAAATAACAAAACAAGAGGTAAAGAGGGCCCTGCCCAAAAGAGTTCACAATCTAAAAAAATATAAAATACAATTGTGATTTTAATAACAGGGATTTTTCAGAAATAAAAAAACATAAAATATTTTCTGCCAAACCCTTTCTAGGGAAACATACTTATTGTAATCTACTTATTGTAAAACACAGAATGATCTAGTTCTGAAGACCATTGAATTACCATTCCTAAAGAAGTACCGTACCATTAATGTTTCTGAATTCTGTAAAATAATTAGATAATAATGTACAGTAATTCAGCAACAGTTTGCATTTGAGAGAAGAAGAATAATAATAATAAAGTTTTTGTTTATGTGAATAGGGATGCTGCACACACTGTCCAATGGACAACAGCCCTATTGATAACGTGAGAGAGGATACAAAAGGCCTTTGCCTCCCAAAAATTGTGCTGCTTGTTTCAATTGCCCTTTAAAATCCCACAACCTACAAATAAGTTTTGCACAAAGGGAGAAAATATTCTTGTTCTGCAGTGTTCCTTTTGTTAAGCCAAAACCCAAGGTCTCAGTCTTAGGGGCAGATTTACTAAGTGGAGATTTACATAGCAACCCTTCGCCAGGCGCAAATGCACTCAGACTACGCCAATTCAGTAAGATGCACAGTTTCGTTCCGGGTGCCAAACACTGGCGACTTTTGGCTAGCGTTACTTCGGCAGTGCGAGCATTTCATAGCTAAGATGCGCTAGCGTTCATTTGTGCCTTGCGCTTAGGTCAATTTGCAAATTCCACAGTCTAGGGAACCTTAATAAAGACAAGAGAGTTATTATAATGCCCTACACATGAGCCCACTGTAAAATGAATGTTCCATGTGTAATAAAATGTATGGGGAAAACCGGTTACCCAAATAAAGTAAAGACTTTTGCAGCCAATTCCGCTTCAAAAAAGGAAAAGACGCCAGCGTTTTTCGAACTTTGATGTATTTTCAGCTCACAGAATATGATGTAAGTGACAGAAGATTGAGGAAGATCTTGCTGCTTTATAGCACTTCGCCTGGTCTGAGGGGGCAAAGGCAAGTCTGGCGAAAGAAGTAACGTTCTGTAAAATCCACATTTTAGTGAATTTGCGGAGTAACATCCATTCGCCAGAGCGAAAAGTCGCCTGGTGATAGACAGCGAATTGACACCTGCGCCTGTTAGTAAATCGACGATGTCCCTGCGGGTGGCAACGCTAGCGAATTGTCGCTAGCGTTAGCCACTTCATACCTTAGTAAATATGCCCTTAGTCTTGTGCCAGAAAACTGTTTAACTATAGAGCCACAATTTGCTACTTTTAGCATCCTACTTTTTGCATGTGCGAATATTTGTTTTTTAACAAATAGGTTTGCAATTATGTAAGCGGAATTTTGCAGAACAATTCACTTAACACAGAGTTAAACAGATTTATCTCTATGGGTTGTATATAGGAGAAACACAATGCAACACAGAACAATAATTATTCACAGGCAAATAAATCAGCATTTCTGCTACTTTTTAATCTGAGAATAAATTAGCAATCTCATTGTTTTATCTCCTTAGTTTCTCCTGCACAGTCCCTATGTCTGTTGCTAATAACAGTCTACCAGAAAGGTTGGTGTTGAGGTATACAAGTTAGAAAGGCTGGTATACAACCTGGGGATCACTGATCTGCTAGTAGTGGGCTCCATGATTTCTGCACTTTAGAAAAAGCCCTGGATACAGTACCGGCATTTTGCTAAGACTAATTATAACAATAGAGGCTTTATCATACCTCTCTAGTTCCTCATGTCAGTCTGTAGGCAATGTTTTTCTGGATTATTTTTCTGAATAGGCTGAATTTTAGAAATCTTTTTTTAGAGGTCTTTTTTAATATTATACGCAATACCTTAATTAATTAACAGCATTCCCAACAAACTAAAACTTAGTGGGCTATTTATCAAAGTCCGAATTTATCTCAATATTTTCTGAAAAAACTCAGACTAAATCTGCATGGGATTTTTCTTCATATTTCCACCCAAAAAACTTTGGATTATTGCAGGAAACGTTTGGACTTCTCCCATTGGCTTATATGCGACCTCGGCAGGTCTCAGATGGGAGATTTTCACATTCAGACTTTTTCCATCCTCGGGGTAGAATAAATTCCGAAAAATTCGTGATTTTTTTCACTAAAAATTCGGATTTTATACAAAAAAAAAAAAAACATAAATTTTTCAGGTTTTTGGCATTCGGAGTTTAGTAAATCACCCCTTAACTTCAACTATAACATAAATAACATCATTTCCCTATGTTCCTTAAAGACACTGACCATTCCATGAAATAAGAGGTGTTGTGGGATATATGGTATTTCCCAGAAAAATTATTCCAATTTAGTAACTAAGCCTCAGACTGAGGTCAGCTTTGGTGTTGAAATCAGGAAACTTCCATCTCCCTTTTTTTTATCCCTCTTTAACCACAATATCTAATCTCCTTATAAACACTCCCAAAAACTTTAGGAAACTCAGGAACTGTTATTTCTTTCTTTAGTGCTTTGTTTGGACAAACTCCATCAGAAACAGGGACTTCACCGCAAGAAGAGAGATAAAAGATTAATCAGCACATGACTGATACATTACAACAAGACATTTCAAATCACCGACACAATGAATTGAACACACTGGACAGCTATCTGCACAAAGAGACGACTTTCCCATGCTGATTATATGATAATAGAAATCAACTGAAAGGTTAGAAATGTGCTTCTTGAGACAATGAGGCAACATTCACAAGCCTCACTTGATATCTTGCTAGTAAGTATAAACAATCATCTTCCAAACTGACTTAATGGCACTGCCTGGGGGTTCATTGGTATGGGATCCGGTATCTGGAAACCCGTTATCCAGAAAGCTCCGAATTACGGAATTGTAATCTCCCATTGACTACATTTTATCCAAATAATCCAAATTTTTAAAAATGGTTTTCTTTTTCACTGTATTAATAAAACAGTTCCTTGTACTTGATCCCAACAAAGATATAATTGATCCTTATTGGAAGCAAAACCAGACTATTGGGTTTATTTAATGTTTACATGATTTTCTAGTAGACTTAAAGGTAGGAAGATACAAATTACAAGGATAACAGGTCCCATACATGTATTAATAAATGTATAGGCAAAATGTTTTACTAAAAATAATATGTGTGAGTGGAACCAAAAAAAGAAAGAAATCTTTAGGAGGATATCTCCAGTTTTCTTTGTATGAAAACGGTGCACTTGGGTATACAGTATGACTCAAGCAAATAAACCAATTAATAGACATGAAACAAAATCCTTTGCCTTTTTGGGCTCTGATGTCCCCTCTCCTGACCCCTAATTTCTTTTACTGGCAAAGCCATTCCATTTTGGAGTCAGGAAGGATTTTTTCCCCCTCTGAGGCCAATTGGAGAGGCTTCAGATGGGGTTCTTTGCCTTCCTCTAGAATAGATCAACTGGCAGTTAGGCAGGTTAAAAAAAGTAAAAAGGTTGAACTTGATAGACATTTGTCTTTTTTCAACCTAACTTACTATGTTACTATGTAATGCACAGTGTACAAAGGTTACAGAGCGCAGCCAGACATCTGATGCAAGTGCTTTTTAAATAAGGAGGGGCACACTTTTGGGGCTCTTGGTGGTCTTATACAACAACCCTTATTATGATCCTTACCTATGCATGCCAGGTTATTATACATGATGCTCTTCAGATATTTTTCTATGTTTTACTTTAATGACTTAAGAGTGGAAATTGCATACCTGTTATCTTACTTATTCATAATTAATGTCTTACTTATTCATAATGAAGTCCATGAACGCACGCCTTTATGGAAAATGGCAAATAATGCTTTGCTTGTCTGCTTGACAAATTGCAGATCATCCCATTTTTTTATGGGAAACCCTAACCACCAACGTTTTTTGGTTTTTTTTGCTGTGTGGTGAGGGGTGGACCTGTGGGGTGGGGAGGGCGGACTTCTAGGTGTGGCTTGCATTGGGCGCAGCCCAGGGGGCCCAGAAAAATTGTGTCGTTTGGGGCCCTGTGATTTCTGATGGCGGCCCTGCCGGAACCATTCTGTTAGGAACCTGGGGCATAAATAAGCTCCGTCCTGCACTTTCCCAGTTATCCTGGTAGTGACCTCACCACAATATATATCAAGAGTTGTCTTTAAAAAGACTTATTTAAGGAGAAAGAGAGCTTCAATCACTTACCTGATACGGGGTACTCCTGTGCAATGCACTTCCTGCTTCTTCTTTCTTTGAACTTCAACAAAAAAAGCTGTCTTTTTCACTCTACTGTGCGTGCATGAGCCCTGGGATTTTCAAGAAAGAAGTAGAAGAAAGGGATCGCTCCATGGTGCTCACACTGAAGTACATCAGGCTGCTGCAGTCTTCTGCTAACAGGAGCACCAGCCTGGAGTATCAGGTAAGTGATTACAATGTGCATAACATTTGGCACCTCCCAGTGAAACTTTCCTACTCTTTTAGGGTGGTGACAGATGGGCAGCGGCAAATCTTCTCTACTTCTGATTACTAATCTCCCAAAAATGCCTTCCCTCCACCAAGAATACTAATCGCTGGTGGTATGGCATATGAATCGCTTTGGATTTTCTAAGTCGCCTGAAGTTTCCACGTGAGGCAATTTAGGAAATATGAAGTGATTCTTATGCCATCCTGTTGGCGATTCGTATTCTTGCCGACGGGAAGGCATTTCGGGAAGATTAGTCACCGAAGTAGAGAAGATTTGTCACTGGGCGACTAATCTTCCCGTCTGTCACTACCTTTATAGGCAAAGAACCGCAAAGAGTTCAGAAACCACTAAAACATGAATATAAATTGCAAAAAGTGATCATGGAAGCACTCCTATTAAGTTTATTTTTATCAATTTATTTTTTTGGATTGTTAAAGTCCATAACATTTACACATAATGTTTAGTAGAACCTGAGTGGTGGGCTTGTGGTTTGGTTCTGCCTCGTGCTTTCCCTTGATACAGAACCAACAGTTAAAAGGTCAAACTGGACTCAGATGCTTGTCCAGCAGGAGCAAACTTGCAGTGGCTCTTCCTGTAATAAGACCACCCTTATTTTCCAGTCTAGAGTAGCACAAAGGAAAACTATGTTGGCTTACTTTCAAGGTAAATATCATGTCATCCCCATGCAACTCATTAGACTTCCTCCTCTCAGCAGTCACAAAATAAATGACTGTCCTGGAGGTAGAACAGCAAACAAAGCAGAAAACTATGTTTGACTTGACAAAACAAATAACAATTACAAAACTGAGCTTTTCAAAGAAAAGAAAGAGAATGACAAATGAAGTGACACAAATATTGAAACAGAAATCTCTTAATTAGGGATGGGCGAATTTTTTCGCCTCGTTTCGCCGAAAAAATGACGCCCATAGACTTGTATGGCGGCGTGCGTCAAAAAAAAGTCACGCGTCAAAACAGTTTCGCCGCGCGACAAAATTTTTTTGGCGCCCATAGACTTTAATGGGCGTCTGCGACATTTCGCCGGCGGCGAATTTTTGGCGAAGCGAAACGGGTCAAATTCGCCCATTCCTACTCTTAATGTACTGGTTCCATAAATGTAGATCTGAACATAAAGAGGTGTAAGCAAAGCAGTTTACAATGGGCTGCCATTTGTAATAAGGAAGTCATCCCAGATGTCACTATTCTACTGGGTGGCCAACTTTCCAAGATCCCGAAAAATTATTACTCTTCAGTATGTGCTGGAGAAGTCCATAAAGTCCTACACAAGCAACCAACAACAGTGTGTGTGTTGGGCTATGTCATTGTCATTGTGCTATGTGTAGGCATCTGCTTTATAATTTGAAGACACCAAAATGTTATTGTTGTTGAAAGTAACCTAGGTACTTGGCTGACACTGTGTTAGAAGGAGGATGGGTTCCCACAGGGTAATGCATGTGGAAAGCACCAAGTGTGATTTGCAGTACCAGGCCAGTTCTAAAACCGTTGGCCCAAACAATGTGATTTTCTCTGTAGCATTAAATTTGATACATATACACTATACTATGTATCTAACATCTGAATTTCTGTTATACCGAGTCCCTTCAGCATAGCATCAACCAATTACTATATAAATCCTTTATAGACATATCGCTATTTTTGTGTGTACCATTGGAAATGCCAATATACTCTCTGATTTAGTAAATACTAAGTATATGTTGAACCTTCCAATTAAGATGTCTCCCTGCTGAGCTTAAAGTAGAGAATGCAAAATAATAATGACTTCTGCTTCAAAGAAAACAGATTGATATGTATAGAAAATAACGGTATCCTCCAAGATACTGGCCATAACTAGTTACAAAGTATTTTGTGTCCGCGCTTTGTATATCCAAAGATCTTCTGTTCTGTTTCAAAATGATCAATGTCATGCCAATATCTAGGCCTCAGCCAAGCAACCACTCCAAAATTTTTTACATAATACCACAAAAAAATCTATTCAATGCCTTTTCAGTGGGGGGGGAATATTATCTTGAGAAGAACTGTGATGGTATGTTTGAGAAAGATTTCAGGAGGCTCTGCAGAGACAGGTTTTTATATGAGAAAGAGCAGCAGGAGATTTATATAAATGAGTTCAAGTGGTTACTCTGGAAAATGAAATGCCTATTTGTCTCGTACATTTCTTGAGACGTCTCTGCAAAACAAATCATTCCATGCAGTGCTGAAGGGACAGCTGGTTTGGTCTGAGCTGGAGAAATGTATGAGAATCAAAGTAGAAACTGGAAATTGTCACCCTGTAATGGATCTTGTTTCCATGTAGTTATAAAACACACATTATTTTACTTTAATGAACTCTTGATTCATATAGCATTAATGTAATACAGTCATTTATTAAATGTTTCTGTATTAAAAAAATATATGAGACCAGTCTTCTCTGTTAGACTTTGTTTTTTAGAATTAGGCCAGGGCCAAATGAGAAAAGATCAGCCAGGTTAGTTCGTGCTATTAAAAAATATAAAAGGCAGAATGATAACTGAGCTTGAGTGGTTGGAGTAAGGTTGGTAGAAATTATGGAGTTATTATGGAACAAGAAGTAGGTTAAAGATAAAATACAGGATAAAGAACAAAGCAATTGGGGAGGTGGGGTTGTGCCAGCCAAACCCACATCCAGTTGGGATCTTCTATTGTTTCCTTATCAATAAACCCAGATTATGTCTGTGTAACGATCGCCGCCCGGAGCAAACCCAGGAGCTCCGGGCGGCGCGTCCTCTTCCGCCGGCGTCGCTCCCAAAATGGCGGCGCCCATGGCCGCCACGTGGGTAAGCGGCGCCGGCGCGATGACGTCAGTGCGCAGGAGCGTCAATGACGTCAATGGCGCCAAATTCAAAATAAAAAGACGATCTAGACGCCAGAATGGCGCCCAAGTATAGGATAACTTCCCCTAAGCTTATCCTGGGTTCCCTGTGTGCCTTATTACCTAATCCTGTTCCTGCCTTGTATCCTGACCCCTTTGCCTGGACTTTGGACTTCGTTGTATTCTGCCTGCCTATGAACTCTTGCCTGATCCTGACTATTCTTCGTTTAACCCTTTGGACACCGCGACCTTGTTCCCTCAAGAGGGCTTCCTCCTCGATCCAGACAACCTCCCTGGAGGGAGCTCCCGGCTCCCTGACATTATACTTGGGCCATGGATCCTTCTGAGGAAGCCACACCGGATGTCGGACGAGCGCTCCGCGGACTGGCATCCCGCATGGAGGACTACGAAAATCAGCAGGTTCGCATTGGGCAAGCTCTCGATATCCTGCTTGCTCGTGTGCCTTCCGCGCCCTCCGCTGCTCCACCTACTGGGAATCCCCCCATGGTGGCAGCCTCTACGAACGCAAGCTACACGACAGGTGAGCCTCGCATTCCACCTCCCCTTCGCTTCAGTGGGGACCCACAAGCCTGCAGGGGATTTGCCACACAGTGCCAAATTCAATTTGAATTCCAACCCTCGCAGTTTCCTAGTGAGCGTTCCAAGGTGGGGTATGTGATGTCTCGATTGGAAGGCAAGCCACTGGAGTGGGCAACGTCTCTTTGGGAGAAGGATTCCCCGGTGACTTATGCTGTTAAAGACTTTCTCCAAGCTTTTCGCATTGTCTTTGATGCTCCAGGTCGGGTCACGAACGCCCCAGCCCGTCTCTTGCAGCTCCGGCAGGGAAGCCGCAGTGTCAATGAGTACGCTATAGACTTCCGAACACTGATGGCGGAGACTTCCTGGTGTGATGACGCTTACAAGGCCGTATACTACCAAGGCCTATCCATCCGCATCAAAGATGATCTCGTCTCCAGAGAGACTCCTGACACCCTGGAAGGACTGATCGCTCTATCTATTAAGGTGGACACCCGCCTCAGAGAACACCAGGTGGAGAGAGAGCACAGCAGACGATTTTCTCCCATGTTGGCCCCTCGCTTTCAAAGGCCTATTCTGCAAGCTCCCACTGTCCCTGTGACTCATGTGTCCACGTCTCCCCTAGAGGAACCTATGCAAGTAGGAAAAGCTCGCCTCTCTGAGCAGGAAAAACTCCGAAGACGAATGGCAGGTCTCTGTTTGGACTGTGGTGGGCATTCCCATTTTGCCAACGCCTGCCCTGCCAAGGCCAAGACTTTTGTACCCCGAGGTATGTCTCAGGTTTCTCATGTAGGGGGCATCACTCGAGGGCCTCAGGAGAAGTATCTAGAAAAGTCACGCAGACTTCTTCTTCCCTTGCAGATTCACCTGGCAAGTAAGACTATCTTCGAAAGGGCCTTCCTCGACTCCGGAGCGGATGGCAATTTCATGGACGCCTTCTTTGCCGAACGCATGAAGATTCCCCTGCTCCCATTGTCTTCACCTCTGCGAATTACCGCTATAGATGACAAACCCCTGGAGTTTGAATTCGTCACTATGTTCACGGCGGAACTATCTGTACAAGTTGGGGCGCTGCATCAAGAAAAACTTTCATTCTTCATGATCCCCTGTCCTTCTACTCCAGTAATATTGGGTCTCCCGTGGTTACGTCTGCATAACCCCACCATAGACTGGTCCTCTGGGCAGATCTCTCGTTGGAGTTCATTTTGCCTGCAACATTGCCTCCCGCCTAAACCCCTCGAGAAGGTGAATGTCTCCACTGCAGAACTAAAGATTTTGCCCTCCACTTACAAGGGATTTTCTGATGTGTTTTGTAAAAAATCTGCAGAGTTCCTTCCCCCACATCGCTCCTACGACTGTCCGGTTGAACTCCTGCCAGGAGCCATGCCCCCCAGAGGGCGCACTTACCCTCTCTCTCCTGCAGAGACTACCGCTATGAAGGAGTACATCCAAGAAAATCTCCAGCGGGGGTTTATCCGCCCTTCTACCTCTCCTGCAGGGGCTGGGTTCTTCTTCGTGGAGAAGAAGGACGGAGGCCTTCGGCCTTGTATAGACTATCGGGGCCTGAATAAGATCACCGTAAAAAACAGGTATCCCCTGCCCCTGATTGCTGAGCTCTTTGACCAGCTGAAAGGGGCAAAGATTTTCTCCAAGTTAGATCTCCGGGGGGCCTACAACCTCATTCGCATCCGGGAGGGTGACGAATGGAAGACGGCATTCAACACTCGGGATGGGCACTATGAATATCTTGTTATGCCCTTCGGCCTATGCAATGCCCCTGCCGTCTTCCAGGAGTTTGTTAATGATGTGTTCCGAGATCTCCTAGGAAGGTTCGTAGTCGTATACTTGGACGACATCCTGATCTTCTCCAAGGACCTTGAAAGTCATCGCTCCCAGGTAAAGGAGGTACTCTCTCGTCTGAGGAAGAACTCTCTCTTCGCCAAGTTGGAGAAGTGTGTCTTCGAGGTATCCAAGATCCCCTTCCTAGGGTACATTATCTCTCCAGAGGGATTTGAGATGGACCCCGTGAAAGTGTCGGCCATCCAGGAGTGGCCTCTCCCTCTGAGTACCAAGGCAATCCAGAGATTCATCGGATTTGCTAATTATTATCGGCAATTCATCCGGGGATTCTCTTCCCGCATTGCACCTATCCTGGCCCTCATTCGGAAAGGGGGTAAACCCAGCCTGTGGCCTCCATCTGCCATAGAAGCCTTTCAGTCCTTGAAAGAGGCCTTCACGTCTGCTTCTGTTCTCCGACATCCCAATCCTGTACTACCCTTCTGCATCGAGGTTGATGCTTCTGAAGTCGGAGCCGGAGCTATCCTGTCTCAGAGACACTCCACTGATGGAAAATTGCACCCCTGTGCGTTTTTCTCCAAGAAGTTCTCATCCGCAGAGCAGAACTATGATGTCGGAAATCGAGAACTCTTGGCAGTCAAGCTGGCCCTTGAAGAATGGCGTCACCTCCTGGAGGGCTCTGAAATTCCTGTCCAGATTTACACAGATCACAAGAATCTGGAGTTTATACAGTCCCTCAAGAGGCTAAATCCCAGACAAGCCAGGTGGGCCCTTTTCTTTTCCCGATTTAACTTTATTTTGACTTATCGCCCAGGTTCCAAGAATCGGAAGGCCGACGCCTTGTCTCGTAGCTTCACTCCGGTGGACCGTGACCCTGAGAGGCAGGAGCCAATCATTCCACCAGTCAAGATCATTGCCTCTCTGTATCCCCAATTTGCCGACCAGATCCTGGCTGGGCAGTCCTCGGCTCCTCAAGATACTCCGATTGGCATGGCCTTCGTCCCTCCAGAACTTCGCCTGGCCATCCTGCAACAAACCCACTGCTCCAGGCAAGCAGGACATCCTGGTCCGGCCAAGACCCTTGAACTCTTGAGGCGCCTAGTCTGGTGGCCTGATATCCGCAAGGATGTGAAGGACTTTGTTGCTGCTTGTAATGTTTGTGCCACATCTAAGTCAAGTCACTCCCGCCCCAGTGGGTTACTACAGCCCTTACCAGTTCCTTCCCGTCCCTGGACCCACCTGTCCATGGACTTCATTGTCGAACTTCCTCCCTCCTGTGGGAACACTGTGATCTGGGTTGTCATTGATCGTTTCTCCAAAATGGCCCATTTCATCCCTCTGAAGAAGTTGCCCTCTGCGGTGGAGTTGTCCCAGTTATTCATCCAGTACATCTTCCGCCTGCATGGTTTCCCGGTGGAGATCGTCTCCGATAGAGGCACCCAGTTTACTGCCAAGTTCTGGCGTTCCTTATGCAAAGACCTGGGAATTGTTCTTCAGTTTTCTTCTGCATACCACCCGCAGACGAATGGGGCAGCTGAACGGGTCAACCAAGCCCTGGAACGGTTCCTGAGGAACCACGTATCCCTCTGCCAGGATGACTGGTCTGATCTCCTCCCATGGGCGGAATTCGCTCATAATAATGCTTGTCATTCCTCTACAGGGAGATCTCCGTTCATGTCGGTGTATGGTCAGCATCCTCAAGCTTTTCCCCAAGACTTTGTGCTATCTGACGTCCCGGCTGCTGACGATTCCGCAGCCCATATGTCTGCTATTTGGGCTGCTACCAAGTTGAACCTAGAGAAGAGCGCTCTGGTTCATAAGACTTTCGCGGATCGTCGTCGAAGATCCTCTCCTCTCTACAAGGTGGGTGATAATGTCTGGCTCTCTTCCAGGAATATCCGGTTGAAGATACCATCTCCCAAGTTGGGTCCAAAATTCGTGGGTCCATTTCCCATCCTGGAGATAATCAACCCTGTGGCTGTCAGACTCCAGCTTCCACCAGAGATGAGAATCCCCAACGTGTTCCACGTGTCTCTGGTGAAACCCGCCATCACCAACCGGTTCTCTGGCGGTCAGTCTCCTCCTCCTGCCATCTCTGTGGAGGGTCAACTCGAGTACGAGGTGGAGAAAATCCTAGACTCCAGAATCTCCAGAGGGTCCCTTCAGTACCTCATTCAGTGGAAGGGCTTTGGTCCTGAAGAATGCTCCTGGGAAGGACACCGTGATGTTCACGCTCCTCGTCTGGTGAGGGTATTCCATTCCAAGTTTCCCCAGAAGCCAAGTCCTGGTGGTCCGGAGGCCCCCCGTGAGGGGGGGGGTACTGTAACGATCGCCGCCCGGAGCAAACCCAGGAGCTCCGGGCGGCGCGTCCTCTTCCGGCGGCGTCGCTCCCAAAATGGCGGCGCCCATGGCCGCCACGTGGGTAAGCGGCGCCGGCGCGATGACGTCAGTGCGCAGGAGCGTCAATGACGTCAATGGCGCCAAATTCAAAATAAAAAGACGATCTAGACGCCAGAATGGCGCCCAAGTATAGGATAACTTCCCCTAAGCTTATCCTGGGTTCCCTGTGTGCCTTATTACCTAATCCTGTTCCTGCCTTGTATCCTGACCCCTTTGCCTGGACTTTGGACTTCGTTGTATTCTGCCTGCCTATGAACTCTTGCCTGATCCTGACTATTCTTCGTTTAACCCTTTGGACACCGCGACCTTGTTCCCTCAAGAGGGCTTCCTCCTCGATCCAGACAACCTCCCTGGAGGGAGCTCCCGGCTCCCTGACAGTCTGTGAACATGGAATTGTAGGGAGCCTTAATTGTTCCTTATCAGATAAAGTCTTATTAAGGTTATGCTTATTAAGGTTATTAAGATGATGTCAATAAAAATAGAATTACATGGGAGCCTTAATATGTAATAATGCCAGAATGTCAATGAAAAAAGAACAGTGAAAGCAATGGCAGTGATGAAGCAATGGCTTCCGGAGAAAAAGCACCTTCCAGTTAATACTAAACAAGCTGTAGAAAACAAGAGGGTACATCCTCTGAAAAGATAAGCACCAAACCATAATCGTTTCTCAAAATACTAATCATTACCCCTTCCATGATCCTAATTATCTGCTTTGTAATGGGATGGAGCAGGGAGAGGGGGATAAAGACCAGCTGCATCACTCATCCATGAAGGAAGAGATTTGGCTACATTCCAGATTCTCAAAATCACTATACAACATACAAGTTCTACTCATAATTTGTTACAGACCACCGCTATACATACGGCTGGAATCGAGTACTTTGTGGTAGGCAAAGCACAATAATAAGAAGAAATGGTCCTACTGAACCAATGGTTTATTTTATTGCATGAACTTGAACTAAACATTTTACCCACTGTTTTTTCTAGAAATTGATGGGTGCTCACTAGGTCACAGGAGAAGGGGGTTACTATTTTCATTGTTTATTGTGCAAGAAAAGTGGTTTGGGTAGGAAATATGGTTGCCATCTGGTTGGTTTTTTTAAAAGTGATACTTCATGCTGATGTTTTTAGGGCAGAAAGATGAAAAATATAGCAGAGAACAAGGTTTAATGGCTGATGAAGCTTGAAAATACCTCTGTTTAGATTAAAGTGGTAATCACACTGGCCCTCTGTCTGCCATTAACCATATGTAGATAAGGCTAAAGAAGAATAAATCGGCAGTAAAACCTATTCATAAAGGGTCATTTACAGTTACACCTGTTTTTTTTTTTTGCACACAGCCTTCAGAGCACACAGACCTCCAAAAGGTGTCTACTGTACATGATCACTGTCTCTCAAATGGAAATCAATCTGTCATGCATAGTAGGCACCTCTTTGAGGCCTTCTCATTCATAGGGGCAAATTTACTAAAGGGCGAAGTGACTTATGTTGGCGAAAATTCATGTGACGTCACTTCAGTACTTCACCGATTTACTAACAGGTGTAGGTGTAACTTCACTAGCGAAAGAGACTGACGCTGGCGCTCATTCGCACTGCAAAGTTGCGCTCTGGCGCAATTGTGGATTTTACTAAACGTAACTGCGCAATTGTGGATTTTACTAAACGTTACCTCTATAGCAACTCTATTGTCTTTATTAAGGTTCCCTGGGCTTGTGTAGTGTAATGTATTTGCTGCAACATATACGTCCATTTAACTTTAACTTCCCGCCGTATGCAAATTAGCCAATGCTTGCGCAACTTCGCTCTGCTTGCCGAATTAATGCTACTAGCGCAACTTCGCATGTTAGTGAATTAGTGTTGTCTGAGCCTGCGAAGCCGTCGCTGGCGAATTCTCGCCACGTAGTAAATTTGCCCCATAGAGAGAAAGAGAGCTCAGAAAAGAAAAGGAGAGAGAAATTCTCTTGCCTACCCCTAGTCCAGCTGAGCAAGTGCTGAGTGAGTCCCATTCTCCAAAAGGAGGGGGGGAGGGCGACACGGCCGGCCGGGTGGTTCGAGCCTGATGTTTAGTGGGATGCATGTGCATTGTGAGATATATAGAGACATCTAGGAAGTACAGAAAGGAAAGTAAAAGCAGTTGCCTGTCTTGTCTCTATGCCTAGGCAAAATATGATTGACCACTAAGATTTTTAAACAAGTTTATAACAGGTATAGCTGTTTAAATGGGGAAAAAATTGGGTTTCCTTGATTTTCATTACACAGTTTTTATCTCTGGATGACAGGTCCCCTTTAAGCAAGACATTTTATAGGTTTTCAGTTATTTCTAAATATAATTGCTACTGCAATCAGTATTTGTTTGTTTCATTCTGCACTGCTGGGTCAGAGTCTTTAAATAATGTAGCAATATCCAGCTCTTCTACATCCAACATTCTCCTCTCATCTCCTTTGCAGCGTTTGGGTCCCAAGCTTGATTCCAGCTGGAGCACTATGTTCTCCAAATTTGTGTGGGTATCTTCTGTGTTCCCTGGTTTCCTTCCACACTTCAAAATATATAAGCAGATTATCCAGCTCCTGGTAAAATAGACCCTTGTGTGTGTGAATGTGATAGGGCGCTGACACTGTAGCTCCATTGGGGTAAGGACTGATGTCAATAATGTATAATCTCTTTAAAGTGAAGTGTAATGGTGCAATAGCAATTACATTTACAAATAAACTCAAAACCACCTAAATATTTTAAAAAAAAGAAGGAAAACTCTCACTCTCACTGGGGGGTGAGATTGTAATCACTTACCTGAAAACTTGGGCTGGTGTTGCTATCAGCAGAAAACTGCACCGGCTCAAGGTTCTTCTGAGTGAGTACCACAGATTGATTCTCTTTTTCACTTTTTCTTTCTTTCTTTCATGTCTGGGCAAATGCACAGTATAGAGGTTTTTCTCTTAAAGTTTGGCTTTAAACCACAAAAAGAAGGAAGAAACAAGAAGTGGATCTTACTGTGGTGCTCGCTAGAAGAACCCCTGGCCAATCTCTTTCTGCTAACAGGAGAACTGTCCAAGGAATCGGATAAGAGATTACAATTACTGGGGATTCCCTCAGGGTCACTCCCCCAATGAGGCGAGTTGATCCACTCGCCTCAGGCGGCAGCGCCCCCTGGTTACCAGGGGCGGCAAAAATGCCGCTCCTGGTAACTAAGAGCCGAATTTCCGGTTTTCAACACGGAAATTAATTTTTTCTAGTACAGAGAGCGCAATTGCGCTCTCTGCATTAGCGCCGTACAGCGCCCGACCCCCTCCTGCGCAGAAAATGTGAGCGCCGTGAGGAGGGGTGGGGGCGGCAATGGAAGACTGCCTCAGGCGGCATAAAGGCGTGGATTGGCGCTGGGTTCCCTTCAGTGATTTATACTTTCGTTCTCCTTAAAAGTGGATGTTCACCTTCAAACACTTTTTTTCCGTTCAGTTGTTTCTAGATAGTTCACCAGAAATAAAGACTTTTCCCAATTACTTTCTATTTTCTATTTCTGACTTTTTATCTAATATTAAAGTGTAACGTTTCATTTTTACCTTCTAAAGCAGCTCTAGGGGGGGGGGGGTCGCGGACTCTTTAACTGTTCTAAATGGATACATTTAAATATATTTGTTTATCTTTATCCCTGCTGAGCAAAACCCCTGAGTTTCATTACAGGCAGCTGTTGATACAATAGTTGCTAATGTTCCACAGATACTGCTGATACTACTAATTGTATCAACTAAATGTAGAACATGGTAACAGATCAGATGCTCCTGCATCACTGAGCTGCCAGACTGAAACACTAGAGACACGAACATTACATTTTAAACTTACATTTTGGGAAAATGGTAAAAAAATAAAAGATGGAAAGCAATTGGAAAAAAAAGTCTTTGTTTATGGTGAACAATCTGAAAACTAATGAACTAAAATAAAGTGTTCAGAAGGTGAACAACCCCTTTAAATAATGTAAATGAAAGAGTTGTTTAGTGATATGTTCTTTAATGATGTGATTTTAAAAAGGGAAGTCATTTAAAATCCTTTAATAAACAGAGTAAGGGCTCTTACACACGGCCGTTCCGACCTGCGCTCCCCTGCGTTCCGTTTTTTGGCGTTCAGCCGCAGGGGAGCGCAGGAATAGACGCAAGTAATTATTTGAAATGGGGCTGTACTCACTCAGGCGCGTGTAGGCGCCGAACGCAGGAAAAATGCAGCATGTTGCGTCTGAACCTGCGTTCGGCGCCTACACGCGCCTGAGTGAGTACAGCCCCATTTCAAATAATTACTTGCGTCTATTCCTGCGCTCCCCTGCGGCTGAACGCCAAAAAACGGAACGCAGGGGAGCGCAGGTCGGAACGGCCGTGTGTAAGAGCCCTTAAAAGCAAAATGAAGGCCCGGTATTTTCTTTGTCAGTTCTTTCCTTGCCTTCAGTTGCCAGCAGGCCTGGACTGTCAATCTGTGGGTTCTGGCAAATGCCAGAGGGGCTGCTGTATGGCTCCATAGAAAGTTACCATATAGTGGGCTGGTAGGGGGCTGTTTGGGCTGGTAGGGGCTGTTTGGGCCTCTGTGTACTTGGAATGGCAGGGCCTATTTTGACAGTCCAGGCCTGGTTGCCAGTGTTTATCATGTTAGAGGAGACTAGGGTTGCCACCTGGACGGTAAAAATGATAGTCGATCCAAATGTTATTAATAGGGAAAAAAGATAAATATGTAGGAAGGCCGGTATTTCTTTCCAGAAAAGGTGGCAACCCTAGAGGAGACACATTCTCAGTTGCTTTTAGGGGTATTTGCAATCCCAGGGTTATCTTGAATTTCATTTGGGTTGGGTCCTTTCTATGCCTGCAACACAATGGCAGCCTGAGAAGCATTCACAGAAACAAGAGAATAACTTGATGTGGAAAGAATAAAAGCAGCAGTGTGGCTGAAGATTCTCACACTTCCCTCTTTCATATCTTTATTGAAATGGGGTTCACTACAATATCTGTGTCATTTTTATCTGTGTCTGATATTTTTCACTGTTTGCACAAACACATTGTCACTTTAACATGGATTGCATGTTTTTATTGTTAACCTCTGTGATGGGTGGGGGTGGGGCGACACACCCCCTGGTGTGGTTATAAAATGTTTTATTTTGCACTGGCACTTCACACTTGAAAAAGGGCCTGTGACGCCCGAAACATGTCGTGTGGACTATAATAAATTTGCACTTTAGCAGTTATCCTGCGAGTTTGTCCGTCTGTTCTCCGCCTTTTGATTATATACAAGATTTATGGTGTGTGGACGGAGCACCTGTGAGACAGTTGGACTGGCTACATTGCTGCTTTTGACGTGTATTCAACATAAAGTGAAGAATATCTGTGTCATTCTTCCATAATCAAATGCTTGAAAAGTTCCTCTGTGTATCAACCCATTGTACGTCGGGCTACTTTTGTTTTGGTGACACAGCTCTGCAGTTCTGGCTGGAGCATCTACTGTTTGCTTCATTGGCTTCTTCTCTTTCTTTGCAAGTCTCACCCGCACTTCCCTGTTGCCTAAATCTGATGATCATGAGATGCGCTTCTTCTTTCAGCCGTCACACTCATTGTCAGTGACACAAATGGGACAAGTATATGGCAAATGAAATGAATGGCACGTATGTCTTACACAAGACACACACCAACTATAAAGCTGTGTCTGACACGGCCATTCAATGTACTGTACTGATGGATGTTACTGCAATCAACTCTCTTCCAGGACAGTCCTTAAACGAGGATACATTTTTTTTTTTTATCTTACTGCCCTCTACTGATGAAATAAAAAACTATTTCATGCTTAAGGTTTAAAGGGAAATGTTCATTTGTAGGATCTTTTTTCCAAAATGTCTGGGACCTGGGGTTTTCTGAATAAGGGATCTTTCTGTAATTTGTATCACCACACCTTAAAGGAGTGGTTCACCTTTAAGTTAACTTTAAAGGGATACTGTCATGGGGAAAAAAAAAAAAAATTTTCAGAATGAATCAGTTAATAGTCAAATCCCAAAAGGTCGCAGGTTTTAGGCATCAAATACGAAAATGTAGCAGATTTCAGCGATTATTTTCATGCACAAGAAATTTTCGCAAAAATGTATTAATAAATAGAGGGGGAAAGTCCATGAGGATTTGGTCGGAGTGGTTTTCAGAAAATAGTGAGAAAATTAAAGGGATACTGTCATGGGAAAAAATGTTTTTTTTCAAAATGAATCAGTTAATAGTGCTGCTCCAGCAGAATTCTGCACTGAAATCCATTTCTCAAAAGTGCAAACAGATTTTTTTATATTCAATTTTGAAATCTGACATGGGGCTAGACATAATGTCTATTTCCCAGCTGCCCCAAGTCATGTGACTTGTGCTCTGATAAACTTCAATCACTCTTTACTGCTGTACTGCAAGTTGGAGTGATATCACCCCCTCCCTTTCCCCCCCCCCCCCAGCAGTTAAACAAAAGAACAATGGGAAGGTAACCAGATAGTAGCTCCTTAACACAAGATAACAGCTGCCTGGTAGATCTAAGAACAACACTCAATAGTAAAAACCCATGTCCCACTGAGACACATTCAGTTACATTGAGAAGGAAAAACAGCAGCCTGCCAGAAAGCATTTCTCTCCTAAAGTGCAGGCACAAGTCACATGACCAGGGGCAACTGGGAAATTTACAATATGTCTAGCCCCATGTCAGATTTCAAAATTGAATATAAAAAAATCTGTTTGCTCTTTTGAGAAATGGATTTCAGTGCAGAATTCTACTGGAGTAGCACTATTAACTGATGCATTTTGAAAAAAACATGTTTTCCGATGACAGGATCCCTTTAAGTATGCTATAGCATGGTCAATTATAAGCAACTGTTCAATTGGTCTTTATTATTTATTTGCTATAGTTTTTGAATTATTCTTCGGATTCTTTCCAGCTTTCAAAAAGGGGTCACTCACCCCATCTAAAAACAAATGCTCTGTAAGGCTACACATTTATTGGTAATGCTACTTTTTATTACTTATCTTTCTATTCAAGGCCTCTCCTATTCATATTCCATTCTCTTATTCATATCAATGCATGGTTGCTAGGATAATTTGGACCCTAGCAACCTGAAACTGTAAATTGGAGAGCTGCTGAATAAAAAGCTAAATAACTCAAAATCCACAAATAATAAAAAATGAAAACCAATTGCAAATTGACTCAGACTGTCACGCTCTACATCATACTAACAGTTAATTCAAAGGTGAACAACCCCTTTAAGTCTGCTAAAAATCATTTAAACATTTAATACAACCAATTGGATTGTTTTGTCACCAATATGAAGTCATGCCGTTTAGTTAGGCACAAGTAAAAAAGAACAAAATGTTTCGCATAGACTTAATGGGATAGAGACTTTCCATTATTCAGAGTTTTCTGTAGAACAGGTTTCCAGATAACGAATGCTATACTTTTACTTTATAATAACTGTATAATTACACCAATACAACTGACAAATATCTGGTTGGGGACAGGAGCGATCCTGGTCATTTTGCCACCTGAGGCGACCTTCCTTTTGCTGCCCCCGCCCCTCCCCACGGCACTCACCTCTTCAGCCCAGGGGGGTCGGGGGCAGTCCACGATGCGCTGGAGGGGTCAGGGGCCATCCACGTCGCTAGTGCTGAGAGCACAATTGCGCTCTCTGCACTAGAAGAGCCAAATTTCCGGGTTTAAAAGCGGAAATCCGGCTCTTAGTTACCAGGAGCGGCATTTTTGCCACATCCCCTAATTACAATGTCCTGTCCAGTTTACAAAATTTGCAGGTTATGCAGGTAAATGGCAGGTTATGAGAGTTTGAACACATTTCTGGGAGTTTTAGGGCCATGTTTTATGAGTTATAACAGTTTTTCTAATTAATGTGAAATTTAATTAAAGTGAAATTGCTAGGCTCAGTTCTCCCAAGAGACCTGCTTATCTTATAAAAGAGTTACAATTGTTTCTTTGCTTATCTTAAATTGTTACTCTGAACTTTTTAAGAAAAATCCAGGACTGAGGGAAGTTGGGAGGTATGATATTGGGATAACTTGAAACTCCAGTCAGGTAAGGGCCACATCAAGCCCTGTGATCTACATTTGCCCATATTGTCAAACAAACGGATCAGCCCAATTTAGTCCACTGTCTGAATAAACGTAATGAGTGATAATACAAGTAGTCTTAATCTTCTGAATACTTTTCAAATAGAGCCTCCCAGTGGGCTATCAGTAAACAAAATTCACATTTGTATTTCCAAGATGGTTGCACTAACATACACAGACAGTTATAAAGCAAAAGGTCATCCTGAGTTATACAAGTATAATAAACAGGCTCCCTGGGGCAAAACTGGCCTATTTCCTTAATTAGATCAGAGCTCAGATACTGCAAATTTCAAAATTTTCTTAAATAACAAAAACAATGGGGGCAGGAAAAGAGAGGGGCCCCTCTAGTGTCGGACTGGGGTGCCAGGGGCCCACCAGAATACTTCATATCACAGGACCACTCTCTGTTGTTCCTAATCTCTCCACAAATTTTATATGCTTTCCACTATACTCCCTAGTTTTCTCTCTTCCAGAAACATCAGTATATTTTTTACAGAAACATTGTACATTTACTAAATATGATAACTGTTGCAAATCACCCTAAATTGCAATGAAAAAAGTCATGTTGTGTGATTTGCAGCCCTCAGTGTTAAAAGCAAACCTGTTCCGGGGGGCGTGGCTAACTGTGGATCGGGAGGACGCACGCTGAGGAGCTCCTCCACTATAACGGGCCAATGTGTGACTTCTAGGGAGAGACATCGCATACAACTCACCCACTTAGTCCACAAACCAGTGGTCTTCAGCTGGAGAGAGAAGTTAACCACCAGCTCAAGCGGAGGCGGACCCGATTGCAAGAGTGGGCGCCGAGGCCTAGGACCACGAGTCACTTTCAACTACCGGCCATTGCCACGAGAGCGCGACACAGACAGGTGACGCCGGACTATTTGAGCTGCCTACAATAACAGCGGTAAGCTGAACTCACTCCCCCGCAGCTCCCACAGCACCGATAGCTTTTCGTATCGCTCACTCTGGGCGCTTGGCAGAACGCAGAGGCGTTCCGCGCTGGAACGCAGAGAATAACCAGAACTGTGCAGCCATTATCTGATATTATTATATAGAGAGCATTATCTTATGAAGAGACTGTACATTTAATGAAGCTCTCTCAAGCGTAACATCTTAAGGGTCGCTCCAGCTTTAAGGCCACAAGGTGCTGTAAAGTCTGGGAAGTGCAGATACTCAACCGCACTGATTGCCTTATATCCACGGCGCACTGCTAATTAAGATTATAAGCATCGTTGTCAGTTAGCGTTACCTAATCCTTGGCAGTCAGGTCAATCTGTTTAGAATTCCCGACCGTACTACACAGGCGCAACACAAACCATACAGGGCTTTTGACTGCTCATATGAAGACAACAATCTCATGTTGTATATTGGTTTAATGACGAGATAGCTTGACTCTTCCTACACCCAGGACAATATAAGCCCATCCATCTACATCACGACCACGCATTGGGAATAATATAGTCATCCACATACTTGGAATACCAATAATATATTCTGACATAGCAGGATGGCTCCCAAAGCTAAGAAAAGTACAGATTCTGACTTAAGAAATATCTTCACTAAGCATGCCAAAGAGAAATTGCAGGATAACCCTATACAAGAAGAGGAGGAAGATCCAGGAGAATCAAGTCAGGTCTCCAAGCAAGATTTACTGCATCTATTTCATAACATCGAAAAGGCAATTAAAGCTGAACATGCTAACACCACCAAAGAACTGTCTACTGAAATAGCAAGTCTAGGTAACAGACTTCAGGAAGTGGAGAATCAAATGGGCGAGCTTACTGAATATTCCCACCAAGTAGACAATGATATTTTATATCTATTCAATAAAGTGGAGAATCTTGAACCCCAACAAGAAGATATTGAAAATAGAAATAGACGTAATAATATTAGACTAAAAGGTCTTCCAGAAACGGTCACGGACCTTGAACCACTGCTGACTGAGGTATTTCAAAATCTGCTCCCAGATTGCTCGGAGGAAGACTTGGAAATGGATAGAGCACATAGAGCTCTCAGACCTAAACCACAACCGTCTGAACCTCCTAGAGATGTGATAGTACGTATGCACAAGTATCGTGTGAAAGCAGCCCTCATGGAAGCAGTGAAGCCATCAGGAGAAATAAAGGTGGAAGGCCAAAAGATACAACTATATCCGGATTTAGCTCCCTCCATTCTGGCGAAAAGACGAGCCTTAAAGGGCCTTACATTGTTTCTCAGACAACACAACATCCGATACGATTGGGGGTACCCTTTCAAGCTCATAGTGCATAATGACCTCATACGCTTCGACACCCCAGAGAGCAAAAAGCATTCTGCCACAAGGCACGACTGGATTATAATCCTCCAGATGATCCGCTTCCCCAACGCCGACGACCTCCTCAGCATAAGCAATGGGAGACAGCATGAACATTTCATATTTCGGCTGGATGACTCTAACATATTCATCTGAGTCCCGGGAGAAGAGGTGACAAGCTACCTTGTCTTCTCCACCCCCTATTATGGACACTTTGCAACCTCGGGTCACATAGCTGACCCCGGAGGACTGTTTCCCAAGGACCATTGATGGGAAACAACCATTGCCTACATGTCACTCTGACACTCCTTCTTTGGTATCTATATTTTCTTTTTTTCCTTAACGATTTTTCACAGGCAATGTATTTTTTACTTTGTTGCTATATTATTGAGCTTATAAAGTTTTTCATGTTGATGTCTTTCCCCCACTTCCCACACCCTCCCTATCCTTCCCCCAGGTGGTTGAGTGCTGTATACAAAATGCTATTATTGAAATGGTATATCTTATGTGAGCACCGGGTCTTCTATCTGCCATTACAAACTAGATGTTACAATGCATGACATGTCGGACTACAAATTAACCATTCTTTCTCATAATGCTAAAGGTTTAAACTCGCCTGTTAAAAGACGAATGGCTTGTAAAAAATATCTAGCTCTTCATGCAGCTATAATAGTCATACAGGAAACACATTTTAAAAAAGGCAGGGAACCTAAATATTGGCACCCACAATTGTCCAGATATTACTACTCCTCAGCAACGAATAAAACGAGAGGGGTGGCGATCTTGGTACATGAATCGTGCCGAGTAGTTATCCATAACATGTATACAGATCAGGAAGGATGGATTCTTTTATTACAGGCACAATTGAACGACAAGCCATTAACTATTGTGGGAATATATGCACCTAATACCAATCAATCTCAATTCTTCTCCCACTTGCATAGTTTTGTAATGGACAAAAAAATTGGAGACTTGGTGGTCACAGGAGATTTCAATACTGTCTTGGATGTTAAGTTAGATTTGTCAAGCCACAGGAGAGATGGAGGCACGGGCAGGGCAAACAGAGCATTGACACAATTTATGAGGGATCAGTACTTATTTGATATTTGGAGAACTTTGAACCCCACTCAAAGGGATTTTACCTTTTACTCTTCGCCACACAAATCCTACAGCAGAATAGATTTATTGCTAATATCAGGCACATATCTCCCATACTTACTGAGTTCCAATATAGAACCTAAAACGTGGTCGGACCATTCCCCTATCACAGGCACACTGCTTATTCCTCAACTGTCCGCTCCGAGAGGTGAATGGCGACTCAATGAATCTCTGTTAGCGGATGATGCATTTTGCAAACACCTCTCTCAACAAATAGATTATTACTTTAAGGAGAACAATCAGGACACGCCTAATCCAGCCATAATTTGGGACGCTCATAAGGCAGTGATCAGGGGCCACCTAATTAAACAGGGAGCTCATTTAAAAAAACTTAGGACACGGCAGATAGCTGAACTTACAGATAAACTTAGGGATCTAGAGTATAGACATAAACGCGACTTAAACGCAACAACCTTAACCGAACTAGAAAAGTGTAGAGGGGAACTAAATTTACTACTAGTTCATAAGGCCGAGCATTCGTTGAGGAGAACACAAAGGAAATTTTTTGACAAAGGTAACAAACCTGACACAATGTTGGCACGAGCTCTTAACGACAAAAAACGATTAGGCCTTATAAGAGCAATCAAATCGGATAAAGGGGAAACAGTCAATGATCCTAAATCTATAGTGAATGTTTTCTCATAATTTTATGCGAAATTGTATAATGGGACAACCACGGCCCCTACACTAGATGACTCATCTATACAAAGATATCTAGACAAAATCAATTTGCCACACCTTCAAGAGAACCAAAGGGAGGACCTAGCAACAGATATTACCGACGCAGAAGTAGCATTAGCTATATCCCAACATAAACCCTCCAAAGCCCCTGGTCCAGATGGCCTTTCACTATTATATTATAGAAAATTCCAATCCATTCTCATTCCATTTCTTACTAATCTATGTAATAAGCTTCTTACTTCAGATGTGGAAATAACAAGGGATATGTCTAGAGCCAACATTATTGTGATTCCGAAACCGAACCAAGACCCCAATCAGTGTCAGAACTATAGACCTATTAATCTGGATCTCACGATTTATGTGAAGATTTTGGCTAACAGACTCAATAGACATCTTAATACCATCATTCATCCAGACCAAACGGGTTTTATACGGGGTAGGGAGGCTACTGATAATATTAGGCGGATTTTACAAATATTCCAAGCGGTCGAAAATGACAAAATCTAATCCATGCTTTTAACGCTAGACGCGGAGAAAGCATTTGACCGCATAGACTGGAGATATATGCGACACACACTACTGCAAATGGGATGTGGCTCCTTATTTACTTCGGCAGTGATGAAGCTATATCATGCTCCATCAGCCCGTGTAACGATGGGTGGCTATCATTCTTCCCCATTTCAGATCAAAAACGGAACCAGACAGGGGTGCCCACTATCGCCCCTAATATTGTATAGAACCCCTTGCCCATAGAATTCACCTTAATCCAGACATATCAGGGATTACAATAGGTTCATGTACGTATAAAGTAGCGTTATTTGCTGACGACACAATCTTTTCTATTACCAGACCTCAGACTACATTGCCTAATCTATATAAAGAGCTTCATGACTTTGCTCAGATATCTGGGTTCAAAATTAACAATACCAAATCAGAGGCACTTAATCTTACACTTGATAAACCCACTCAGAAACTCTTGGAACTGAACTTTGAATTTCAGTGGGTCAAAAAGGGACTTAAATATCTGGGGGTGATGATCCCTTCCACGACCAATCAAATTGCAGATATTAATTACACCCCGCTAGTAGCCTCCTTACGCAAGGATCTCCAAAGGTGGCATAGATTGCAAATATCATGGATGGGTAGGATCTGCTCTGTTAAAATGAATCTACTTCCTAAACTTCTGTATTTGTTCAGGGCACTGCCCGTGCCTCCTCCCAAAAAAGAGCTGGAGAAGCTGCAACAGCAGATGATCGATTTCACTTGGCAGTATAAACAACACAGAATGAATAAAAAAAATTACTATCAATCCACCACAAGAGGGGGGACTGGCCTTTCCAAATTTCGAGTATTATAGGAAAGCAGCTATATTAGCTCAAATACTTAAGTGGCACTCAGATCCTAATAATAGCAGATGGGTAGAACTTGAAAACCAACTGACCACTCCCAATGCAGCTGCAGATTTACTATGGCTAGAGCATAAATATAGGCCTAGACAAAGTTTAAGAAACGTGTTTATTAAGTACTCGGTGACTGAATGGGATGAAATTAAATCAACTCTGTCTTCCCGGACACTCCCCTCCCAACTTACTCCACTGTTTCATAATCCTGCTTTCCCTCCAGGGATGAACTCCTCAACATTTATATGGTGGACCAATAATGGTATCTCCAGAGTTCAGGATATGTTAGTTAACTCTAAACCCATCTCATGGGATACTTTACGGTTGAAATATCAAATACCATCAAAGGAACACTATAGATTCCAACAGATCCTCCATTACGTCTCTGGGCTGATGGGACGAACACATCCCGATGTCTCCTCCTTCAAATCTTTATGCAATACTCCTTTACGCAAACATAAAATCAGTATTTTATATTCAGGTCTTGTGGAAGGCACATATACACAGGGGAAAACAACTACTATGCTGAAATGGGAACAGAGACTAGGGGAGCCCCTAGAAATAGAGGAATGGGAGAATATCCACAAGGTAATGGCAACAGCTTCTATAAATACCTATATTAAAGAGAATGCGTATAAAATCTATCATGACTGGTATTATACTCCCAAGAAGTTGCATAAATGGTTTAATTCTTCTGATCTATGCCCAAGGGGATGTGGGGAAGTGGCTGACGAAATGCACATGTGGTGGACATGCCCTATAATTTACAGGTTATGGGAGGAAGTATTTAAAACGATAAATGACACTTTGGCGACATCTATGCCGCCTGACCCTTGGTTAGCTCTTTTACTACGTAAACCCGAACAAATAACTTACAATGAACATAAACTATGTGTTCAATTCTGCCTAATCCCGAGAGGCTTAATAGCTAAAAGATGGAAGGACCCACCTCCAACTGTGCAGGAAATCCGAAACAAATTATGGTGGTCTATCGAAATGGAGAAGCTTACTGCTTTAATATATAATAGGCTCAGTAAATTTGAGGACGTATGGAATATTTGGCTATATAGAGAAGGGCTGTTGCTTAGACAAATATAATACCACAAACACCAGAAGCTCTCACTCAACCCCTCCCCTCCACCTTTTCCCCCTTTATAAGGAAATGTTATAAAGTTGTTAACACATAAATGAGGTTGTATATGTGCAATAACACAATAGGCAAGAATGTTTCTCAGCAGAATTTTACTGATGTATGTATAAACAGGACAAAAATTGCATTCTGTCAAATTTGTGTGTTAACTTTAATAAACAGAAAGTTAAAAAAAAAAAAACCAAACCTGTTCCTAAGGGTAGGACTACATGGACGTTTTCGGCACGCTGCAACAAAACGCCGGCGTCAAATCGCATGCGACGGAAATAAGGTAAGTAATGTCGGATGAAGTTGCAGTGTCTGCATCTGACAGTCGTGTCGCGTCAGATCAACGCTGCAACAACATCCAACAATGCATTCACTTACCTTATTTCCGATTTGACACTGGCATTTTGTTGAAGCGCGTCGGATCGCACTGAAAACGTCCATGTACTCCTACCCTAAGGGTACAACTACACGGACGATTTCTCTGTGTTTGTGCCGGATCCGACTCGCTGCTGCAAAACGCAGGTATCAAGTTGGATGAAACGGAAAACAAGGTAAGCAGCAGAAACGTTGGATAGTGTCACATAGTTCGTTCAATGAGACACGACTGTCGGATGCAGACGCTGCATGCTGCATCTGCATGCGACAGTCGTGTCGCGTCGGATGAACTCTGTGACACCATCCGACATTTGTATTTCTTACCTTGTTTTACTTCACATCTGACTTGATGCCTGCATTTTGACGCAGCTCGTCGGATCCGGCACAAACGCACGTTTAGGTGCATTGCAGCTGCAAGTATTGATGTTGGCTGTAGTGAGAACCTGACTCTTGAAGGTGGCCGCAGCTCACGAGTCCCCTTGCGTTAGTTGGCACACCTGCATACAATTCACTCAGTAAGACTGGCCGGGTGCTTGTTTCCAAAAAACGCAAGGGAAAGGAGCATGTCATTCAATAAATTACCTTTAATGAATGGCATCAATTCATGCAATGAATGCATCCATATTAAGGGCTCTTACACATGGGCAGTTTTAACTGCACTCCCCTGTGTTGCGCTTTCTTCCGTTCAGCCGCAGGGGATCGCAGGAGTAGACGCACTATTGTGAAGGGGGCTGTTTTCACACAGACGCGTAAGCGCCAACCGTAGGTGGGAAACAGCATGTTGCATTTCACTTGCATTCGGCGCATACATGCGTCTGTGTGAGTACAGCCCCCTTCACAATAATTGAGTGTGTCTACTCCTGCGCTCCCCTGTGGCTGAACGGAAGAAAGAGCAACGCAGGGGAGCGCAGGTAAAACCGCCCGTGTGTAAGAGCCCTAACGCTATTGCTGTTGAGATCATAAATGACACCAATTGCCACCTAATCTGGGACTTTGAACTTCAAATCAGTGAAATGAACTGTGGGACCAATTCCCTTTTGTATGTTAAATAGCTGCTGTTTCCCAGTAGTACTGTATGTAATATGCACAACTGTATGTAATTAGGGATAATTAAAGGGCTCTAATGGGCCATTGTGCTCTTGTTAGTGTTTTAGCTGTGATGCGTTAAGAGCAGTAGATACAGATAAAAGCATTCCTCATTCTCTCAGGTATAAATGGGAATAAAAGGAAATTGGATTTTAATCAATATTCTGAATAGCCGGTCATTAATCACTGTAATCTCCATTTGAATATGCCTCAGCCTCTGAAACACAGCTTGTTTATCAAATTCTACTGTGATATAAACCCTTTCATAGCAATATTTATCTTTCACTTAACCCTTGAATAAACAGAATTATGAGTGGCTAAGACATTTAAAGGGAAATCAACGCCTTGTACAGCAGTCTTTACAACTTCTAGCTAGGTCCTTACTTATTAGGCTAGGGCAATCTGGATATGGATATGGAATCCACAGCCTGCATGGCTAATGAGCAATTAATTTAGATGCATGGCTGCACATAAATCAGTTCAGCCTGCATCATGCATCTAAATGAATTGCTAATCAGCCACGCAGACTGTGGATTCCATATGTGTTCGGATGTGCCGAATCTAAGGTAAGTAATAAGAATGTCAGACGTTGTCGCTGCGTGCATCAGACATGACACGACTGTCGGATGCCAATGCTGCATGTTGTTTCTTCATCCGACAGTCGTGTAGGATGCACGCAGCGACAATGTCCGACTTTCCTATTACCTTAGATTCGCGCATCCAACGTCATGCCTAATCATGTTATTTTCTGGTGGACCAGTGATCCCCAACCAGTAGCTCCTGAGCAACATGTTGCTCTCCAACCCCTTGGATGTTACTCCCCAACCCCTTGGATGTTGCTCCCAGTGGCCTCAAAGCAGGTGCTTATTTTTAAATTCCAGGCTTGAAAGCCAGTTTTGGTTTCATAAAAACCAGACACACGACCAACCAGAGCCTCCTGTATGCTGCAAGTCCACATAGGGAGTAGCAGTAGCAAATCACAGCCCCTATTTGGTACCCCCAGGAGCTTTTTGCATAATGATGTTGCTCTCCAACAGTTCTTACATTTGAATGTGACTCAGAGATAAAAAAAAAAAAAAGGCTGGGGACACCTGCCTTAGACCATGGGCCCTTTATTCATTACAGTCATTACACAATATACTCTATTTTTCCATCTATTTGGCCCCTTTGTTTGCATACAGTAATAGGAAACATGAAATTGTTACAAATGCTTAGAAGCAGGAGGGCCCACTGGGAGTTATCCTGGTATCATGATGGGCCAGTCCAACACGGGGAGGCCGATTCACTATGGGTCGAATATCGAGGGTTAATTAACCCTCGATATTCGACTGTGAACTAAAATCGTTCGACTTCGAATATCGAAGTCGAACGATTTTGCGCAAATCCTGCGATCGATCGAAGGATTTTTATGCAACGATCGAAGGAAAATCCTTCGATCAAAAAATCACAGGCAAGCCTATGGGGACCTTCCCCATAGGCTAACATTGACTTCTGTAGCTTTTAGCTACCGAAGTAGGGGGTCGAAGTTTTTCTTAAAGGGACAGTACTTCGACTATCGAGTGGTCGAACGATTTTTAGTTCGAATCGTTCGATTCGAAGTCGAAGGTCGTAGTCGAAGGTCGAAGTAGCCCATTCGATGGTCGAAGTAGCCCAAAAAAACTTCGAAATTCGAAGTTTTTTTTATTCTAACCCTTCACCCGAATTTAGTGAATCGGCCCCTGAGTCTATTACTTCCTATACCAGACCAGTGCTCCTCTTCATAAAATAAATTGCACCGTCCTGGGGTACCTTTCCTGTGAGCACCACGCTACCATTAGGCAACTCCTTTGAAGTTGGGCAAATGTACAGTTCAGAAATCCGTGAAAAAGTTGTGTACTACACATGTGCTCGCTCAGAAAAGCACTCACAGGAGAAGTACTTGGGCCAATCTGTTTTTTTTAAAAGCAGAGAAGTGCTGGCCTCTAGTAGGAAATAATTAACTAGAATCACTATAGGATGCCCAACACCCCCTGTGCTTCTACCTTTCCTTCCTCTATAAAGTGCATTAGCTACACAATCGCTAGACTCTGGCATGCCAGGTGCACTACAAGTTCCAGCATATATATTTAGTATTTTTTGCCTCTTTTTCTATAATTTTGATAATAAGAGATTGCTATGAGTATTATTTTCAAAATAGTCTGGACTTCATCCATGGCAAGTGGAAAATTACTTAGTCTGCAGTCTGTGGGCTCATCAGTTGCTACTCTTAAGTAGCTCTTAAGTCAGACCATGTATGGGACAGATTTCAGATTAGAGTGCAATTTTAGATAAAAATTCAGACAGGTGAATTACAACTTTTGCTAATGCTTATAATATGGGACTGAACCATCTGTTTCTTCTCCAGTGGAAAATCGCTGGTAAAGAAACTGTTGAAGTAACATTAGACTTGGCCTACCCAAACAAATAAATCACCCTCTGCCTATGGGTTGGCCGGATGGATTACCCTCTGCTTTAGAACATCCTTTACCATGAAATGGATGTAACCATGAAATAGAGTTCTGCGCGGGTCCATTTTTTGGGACCCGACCTGTACCCGCAACCTGCAATCCGCAACCCGCATCCGCAACCCGCATTCTTACCCGCTTGGACCCGCAACCCGACCCGCAAGTACCTTCTCTGCAACCTGGACCCGCGACCCGCTGACCATCAAGAATCAGGAAGTGCTGTCATTATAAACCGGAAGTGACATCATTGGAAGTAGATATGATCAGAAAAAGGGAGTAAAACCAGAAGTGCTGTCATTGTGTACTGGAAATGACATCATCGGAAGTGGACGTGACCAGAAAAAAGGAGCAAATATTGATATTGAGAAGACCCGCAGCCCGACCCGCAACCCGCAAACCCGCAGAACCGCCGACCCGTGGGTATACCCGCACCTTGAACTTCAACGGAAAACCCGCATGGTACTGCATATATATATATATATATATATATATATATATATATATTATATATTATATATATATATATAGTCCGACTTCAAATCGATATTCGTTCGTTCGAATGAAAAATCCTTCAACCGAACGATTAAATCCTTCTAATTGTTCGATTCGAAGGATTATAACCCATCGATTGAACGATTTTTCTACGACCAAAATATACTTAGTAGGCCTATGGGGACCTTCCCCATAGGCTAACATTGACTTCAGTAGCTTTTAGGTGGCGAACTAGGGGGTTGAAGTTTTTTCTTAAAAAGACAGTACTTCGACTATCGAATGGTCGAATAGTCGAACGATTTTTAGTTCGAAACGTTCGATTCGAAGTCGTAGTCGAAGGTCGAAGTCGCCAAAAAAAACATTCGAAATTCGACGTTTTTTTTATTCTATTCTTTCACTCAAGCTAAGTAAATGGGCCCCCAGCAGTTCATGGTCAGAGCTGGTAGCGGGTGTCAGCTTTAATTGTTGCACTACAGCAGAATAAATGTGATGGTTTTATAGGGGAAGATGACAATAAGCTGTTACCAGCATGGGGGGCAGCAACAAGTAATTGTAGTTTAGAAAAACTCTAGTACTATAGGTTAAAGATCTGTGCATCAGATATTAATTCAATATAATCATAATGAGGCCACTGTAAAACTGCGCCGGGCAATAAATAGCAATCTAAGTGCTGGGAAATGTAACAGCATTTGGCTTTTTAGTGAAACTTTGATATTGGAATTAATCACTTGGAAACCAACTTGTAAAACTGCAATTCATTCATACTAAAATACTAGCAGATGCTTCTTTTAAAAACATTCTGCTTAATGGCTCCTTGCGCTCCCCAGGGAAGTGACGTCACTGTGGGATTATGGTACAGGTGATGTCATAGAGAGAGAAATATGATCACATTGAGTGGGTGAACTAAAAACTGGGTGTCCGTGATTAAATTATTTGTATTGCTAAATTTGCAGGCGTGTTTTTACCGTGTAGTCTGAGATCTGCGTTGTGGAATAGTATATATTCTTGGGTCGTTTGCAAAGCATTTTGTAGCTGTATATTCAGAAGTGAAAATATAATTGTGTCCCAATCAACTTAAAATTAAACTTAAAAATTAAAGTTGTGCCTCATGGAGAGGTGCATCATGCAGTTTCTCTAATTGAAAAGACATACTGCTCATTCACATGGGACAAAAAACATTTGCAACAAAGCAAATCCTTTCAGTGTAAGGGTTCTTACTGACGAGCGGTTGTAGCTGCGCTTCCCTGCGTTCCGTTTTTCTGCGTACTGCCGCAGGGGAGCATTACGTTTTTTCCAATGGGGCTGTACTCACACAGGCGTGTGTAGGCGCTGAATGTCTCAACCTGCGTTCGGCGCCTACACGCGCCTGTGTGAGTACAGCCCCATTGGAAAAAAAACGTAATGCGTCTATTCCTGCGCTCCCCTGTGGCTGAACGCAGAAAAACGGTCCGCAGCTACAACCGCTCGTCAGCAAGAGCCCTAAAGCTAACCTTACTTGGATATTCATAATCAACCATCAAGCTACCAAAATCTTTTTTTCATTCGTGTATGGGCAATGTGTAATTATTTTTCTAATATGCAGGGAACCTGTTATCCAGACTGCTTGGGACCTCACCTTAATCTGGTGTGACAGTATGTTAATCAGAGTGACAGTATGTAATTTGTGTAGTTAAAGTGGACCTGTCACCCAGACACACAAAGCTGTATAATAAAAGTCTTTTTCAAATTAAACATGAAATCCAAATTCTTTTTTTTTTATTAAAGCACTCATAGCTGTTAAGCTCATTTAAAAATCTCAGCTGTCAATCAAATATTGTCTGCCCCTCCTCTATGCCTTAGGCATAGAGGCGGGGCAGACAATTACTTTCACTTTCCATTCAGCACTTACTAGATGTAACTGCTCTCCCCACATTCCCCCGTTCTCTTCACCGTTTAACTGTGTAGCCAGGACATGGGGATGGACATCAGGTCAGGTTTTGAGATGATACAAGACTTGCCTTAATAACAGTGGCCACAAAATGGCTCCTGCCTGCTTGTTATAATTATGAATTCCCAGACTGAAGAAAACAAGATTTAAATAATTTATATAGTGTAATTAAAGTTCATTTTGCTTGACTAATGTGATAAAATAGGATTTTGAATAATTTGTTTGGGTGATGGGTCCCCTTTAAGTTACCGCTAATGTCTCCTGGGTACTCAAGTCTTGCAGAATCACACCCAAATGGAATAAGCATATGGCTTGTCCAATTAGAGGGCTGTGGACCAGATGTGGCTTTTCAAGAGATTGCTATGGCCCCCAGCAAGATCTCTATAGACCTCTTTGTTTGACCTCATGTTGTAAAATAATGTAACCCTCAAATATGAAAAATAGCTGATAATTGGCCAACACCTGCATATGTATGTTTCAAGTTGAGTGCAATACATACAGTATTCGTTTTGAATTTAAGAAGTATTATATACTGGATAACAGTGGACAAACTGATTAAGTGCACTAAATGTTAACCCTACAATACCTAAACATATAGCTCTGTCACCACCAATTTAATTGTAGAACAAGGAGCTTCATTGCTTCTACACTGAATATCCGCACTTTGGCAATTTGTATTTAAATGCAAGAAGAAAGCAATTGGAATGTTAATGAAGAAGTAAATTGATCTTCCGCTTGTCTTCTTGTCATTGAAAATGTAAATTTCTTTTTGGCTCCAAATTTGGGGCAGCTGGCCAAGAAGCCGTAGCAATTTGAGCATGATCTGAACCTGATTATTAAGCAAGTGCAGAATGAAGCTGAAGGTAATTATGTGGGCTTTAGGAAGAACTGCTGTGTTTGCGCTAAGAGTAATTGCCCGCCGTAATGCAGAAGAAAGGCGAACTGAAAAGTTGTAATTATGTGTAGCATGGAATTAATAATGTATCTGAAAACAGTAGAAAGTTACGTGTTGAGCCTGGCAGCAGCCAAAGGCCTCGCATAAACAGGGGTTCAACAAGCAACAAAGTCAAAGGATAATTATGTTGATAGTTTTAATTACAAACGCTATACCTCCATCTCTTTCCAGCACTCAAAATCCCATTGCAAATAATAAAAACGTTGGTGGCGATTCGCTAGCGTTAACGATTTCAGGCACTTTGCCGATTTACTAACAGGCGCAGGCGTAACTTTGCTAGCGAAAGAAACAGACGCTAGCGGTCATTCGCAATCTATCGCCAGGCTAATTTTCGCTCTGGTGAATGGACGTTACTCCACAAATTCACTAAGATGCGGATTTTACTGAATGTTACCTCTTTCGCCAAACTTGCCCTCACCAGGTCAGACCAGGAGAAGTGCACTGGAGTGCATCGATCTTCCTCAATCTTCTGTTACTTACATCATATTTTTAGTGGAAAAGGTTTCTCCCAAAAAATGCTGGTGTCTTTACCTTTTTTCCGAGTGATAGCCTGCTAAAGTCCTAACACTTTTGTGGGGGTAACTGGGTTCCCCCATACATTTTCTCACATATGGAGCATGTAGGGCATTATAACAACTCTATTTTCTTTATCAAGGTTCCCTGGACTTGTGTAATGTATTTGCTGCAACATATACGTCCATTCAACTTTATAATTTCCCGCCGTATGCAAATTAGCCTGAGCGAAGACCTCTAACGAAGTTACACTAGGCTTAATTGAACGCTAGCGTATCTTCACACTGATTAACGAAGTGACGCTAGCAAAAATTCGTTAGCGTTCGGCGTCCTGGATGTAACTTTGCATTTTAGTAAATTAGCGTTGTCTGAGTGAATTTTCGCGTGGCGGAGATTTTTGCAATGGCTGCGAAGCCGTCGCTGGCGAATTATCGCTGCTTAGTAAATTTACCCCTAAAACGTAGCACTCTGTTGCAGCTTCTCCACCTTGCCATCAGCTATAACATATCAAGGGTATGTTAAGGAGAATATTATTAGGGATGCACAGATGCTTGGGATTGGAGTGAATCCGAGAGCCTGGCCAAACCCTATACTAAGCAAAACATTCTCTATAGTTAAGTAGGATTCAGCTGAATACAGTATTGGAGGGTTCGGTGTATCCCTTAAAAGAACAGTTACACCAAAAAATGTAAATGTTTTAAAGGAAAGACAATATAATGTACTGTTGCTCTGTGCTAGAAAAACTGGTGCATTTGCTTTAGAAAAACAATTATAGTTTATATGAACAAGTCATTAAAGCACAAGACACAATGGATAACAGATCAGTTCTGAAGAATCTCATTGTATACTACAAAGCTTTACGGTTATCTGCTGTATAACTTGTACCTTTTCTCCTTTCCAGCTTTGAATGGCTGCCCCCATGGCTACACAGCAGCTTGTTTATATAAACTAAATTTGTGTTTCTGAAGCAAATACACCAGTTTTACCAGTGCAGGGCAACTGTACATTTTATTTGGTGTTACTGTTCCTTAATAATATCAATTATGTATGTATGCCTGTAAAAACACATATTTACAATTAGTAAATTAGTTCTATAATCTCTTTAATTTTGGTGTTACAGGTATGGGATTCCCTTATCCAGACAGAAAACACCCAATTACTAGAAGGCCATCTCCTATAGAGCCCAATTTAACCAAATAATTCTAATTATTTTTAAAAATGATTTCCTTTTTTCTGTCTTAATAAAACAATAGCTTGTATTTGATAGTAACTAAGCTGCTATCAACCCATATTGGTGGCCAAACAATTCTATTGGCATTATTTAATGGTTTAATGATAATTTAGCAGACAATGTATGAAGATCCATATTACAGAAAGATCCCTTACCTGGAAAACCCTCGAGCATTCTGCATAATATATCTTATACCTGTATTGAACCCTCTTGTTGCAGTGTTTGTTGATCCCATTGTAGTTCCAAAACTATTTAAGAAAGTCACTTTGATTGCAGTGCATTATATTGGTGCCCAGTATATAGTAAATACAGTATATAGTAATATATAGTCAATAAACCCAAATGTATGCCATACTGTATGAGTGCCTTGTCAGTTTCCATAATACTTTGTAATTGAATTAGGTGGACGGATTTTCTTTTTTTTCCTTTACGCATATTGGATAGCGGCCCAGAATGTATTACAAAAATGATGTAATAAAATGACAACTAACATGAATGCCAAAAGCATTTGATATAATAAAACAGACAGTCTCCAGACCCCAGAGCTGTCTTATCCCTAATCATCGAACAGTTTTAGAAAATCACCACTTTTTGTGTATAACTTAACCCTTGATACACCTGGCAAATATGGGCAGCACAGGGAAAACCTTTATAATCTGCACAGGTTTTATAACGTAGACATATACAGGTATGGGACCTGTTATCCAGAATGCTTTGGACCTGGGGCTTTCCGGATAATGGATCTTTAAGTAATTTGGATTCAATATATTAACCCACACGAATATGGGACTTATCCTCCAAATACGAGTAAACAATATTAGATAACCAGGACCATGCAGTTTGAATTAAAAAGCAATATTTATTATCACCATGCCAAAATTACTAAAACCATTTAAAATAAGCAGCGCTGCTTAGGGGGTGGGGTTCCCATTACTCCTAAATATGTATTATAAACAGTCAAATGTAATGTAAGAGGCTGCGTGCACGCTTTGAGAGGCCTATTCCCTTTACCAGAGGTTCAAATCACGGGCTATAAAACACGTTGCCTCCGCAGGGCATATCAATATGCTCTGTCCCTTAACAGGGATGACTTACTTTACAAACGTCGGAATCCCAACGCCCAAACATCCTCCCCCAAGACACAGGAAGTAACACGATTGGTACTGACCTATAACACCAATGACAATGAAATTCGTTCCTTAATATACAAACATTGGAACATACTAGCAAGGGACCCTGTTGTGGGCAAATTGGTGTCCCCCTATCCTCAGTTTGGCTATAGGAGGAACATGAGTATTGGCGACTCACTTACCCGTAGTCATTTCCAACCACAATCTAGAACGACATGCTGTAAAACATTGGGCAGCTATAAATGTGGGGCCTGCGAACAGTGCCAATATATCAAAATGTCTACCAGTTTTGGAAACGGGAGAGCAAACTATGACATGTATCATTATACGTGTTGCACGACCACACATGTAATTTATTTGTTCACTTGCCATTGTGGCAGCAAATATGTGGGCAAAACAAAAAGACCTTTCAGGAGACGCATATATGAGCACATGCGTGATATCAGGAATTGTAATTTGCTATCAGCAATTGCCAAACACATTGTTTGTATGCATAATGGATATTATGCAGGCTCCTATTTTCAGGGCATTGACCGTATACATGGGGACATTAGGGGGGGTGATCTGGACAACAAATTATTACAGTTGGAAACAACATGGATTTTTAGACTTAATGCTTATAAATCCGAATTTGGTCTCAATGGTCATTTAAACTTCCAGGCCTTTGTAAACAAATGATGGAATAGGATGCTTAACAACTTACTATATGGGCAGAGTATTTGGTTGCCTACATTGGCAAGTTTAATGACCACATATTATGTAACAATTTTTGTCTAGGATTGTAATAATCTGGTGTATGTGTCAATTTCTTCTTCTTTTTCTTTTCTTTCTTCTCCTTTTTTCTTCGTTATTTTATTTGCTTATATGTTATTGAACTAACTAACTCTTTGCGACCCTTTGAGACTTTAACCTATATATATATATATCTATAATTGAGCGTCCCGTATAGGTCCAGGACCTATGTGTTAACTTTTCAATTGTACTTTATCACCATGCCTTAGGGGTATAATAGTATAGTGACTGGCCATACAAATATTGATATAAATAGGGTTGCACTGAACTGTCCATGATTGTCCTATCTACTCATCTTTTGCTGAATGGATGTCCCTAGACTGCAACTTACTGCAATAATGTCACTATCTGGATATTAGCGACATTGAAAGGTTTCACGCAACAGTGTGGCAATCACGATCATTGAAGTCACGTGACGTTACCCTTAAAAGGATGTCATTTCCGGTATGTCGGTCTCTTGACAAAGCCGCAGGTAGCGGGGAAACAGCTGTCGAGGTACAGCGCTGCTAGGGGAATCGCGTTCTTCTGTTCTCCTTCTCGTTGGGGATGATGCGCATCAGAGGTACAAGTGATAGCGGAAGACGGATGTGAGTATGGACTGTCAAACAAACCGGTGTGGGAGGTGATCCGCTACGGTCAGTATCTTCTTTATCTTGTATAGAGATGGCGCGAACTGTTCGCCGGCGAACTTGTTCGCGCGAACATCGGGTGTTCGCGCTCGCCGGAAGTTCGCGAACGTCGCGCGACGTTCGCCATTTTGGGTTCGCCATTGTTGGCGCTTTTTTTTGCCCTCTCACCCCAGACCAGCAGGTACATGGCAGCCAATCAGGAAGCTCTCCCCTGGACCACTCCCCTTCCCTATAAAAACCGAAGCCCTGCAGCGTTTTTTCACTCTGCCTGTGTGTGCTGAAGAGATAGTGTAGGGAGAGAGCTGCTGCCTGTTAGTGATTTCAGGGACAGTTGAAAGTTTGCTGGCTAGTAATCGTTTTGATACTGCTCTGTTATTGGAGGGACAGAAGTCTGCAGGGGTTTGAGGGACATTTAAGCTTAGGTAGCTTTGCTGGCTAGTAATCTACCTTCTACTGCAGTGCTCTGTATGTAGCTGCAGTGGGCAGCTGTCCTGCTTCTGATCTCATCTGCTGACTGCTGCAATAACAGTAGTCCTTGTAAGGACTGCTTTTATTTATTTTTTTGTTGTTTTACTACTACTACTACTACTACTACTACTATAAGAGCCCAGTGCTATTAGTCTAGCAGTGTTGGGGAGTGGGACTGGTGTGCTAATCTGCTGCTCCTAGTAGTTCAGCAGCACCAACTGTAATTTTTTTTTTTTAATATTCATTTTTTTTTTTTTTTTACTTTTTTTTATTTTACTACCGCTGTAGTAGTGTATAAGTTGACCTTTTAGGCATTATTTGCCCTGTAGGCATTTTTTGCCCAGTGTGTTATTCAACCAACAGCCATCTAGCTGTGTGACCTTGTTCACATTCTGTCTAAATATCCATAATATTACCGTCTCCAGAAAAAACACCGGAGTGACTTTTTTCAAGCAGCCATAATAAATTTTACGTAATCCGTATCCATCGCTGTAGTAGTGTATAAGTTGACCTTTTAGGCATTATTTGCCCTGTAGGCATTTTTTGCCCAGTGTGTTATTCAACCAACAGCCATCTAGCTGTGTGACCTTGTTCACATTCTGTCTAAATATCCATAATATTACCGTCTCCAGAAAAAACACCGGAGTGACTTTTTTCAAGCAGCCATAATATATTTTACGTAATCCGTATCCACCGCTGTAGTAGTGTATACGTTGATCTTGTGGGCATTATTTGCACAGTGTTTTCTTCAAACCGCCATCTAGCTGTGTGAGCTTGTTCACATTTTGTCTAAATATTGATAATATTATCGTCTCTAGAAAAACCACTTGAGTTACTATTTTTCAAGCAGCATTCTTATATTTTACGTAATCCGTATCCACCGCTGTGTATACGTTGACCTTGTAGGCATTATTTGCACAGTGTTTTCTTCAAACCGCCATCTAGCTGTGTGAGCTTGTTCACATTTTGTCTAAATATTGATAATATTATCGTCTCTAGAAAAACCACTTGAGTTACTTTTTTTCAAGCAGCATTCTTATATTTTACGTAATCCGTATCCACCGCTGTGTATACGTTGACCTTGTAGGCATTATTTGCACAGTGTTTTCTTCAAACCGCCATCTAGCTGTGTGAGCTTGTTCACATTTTGTCTAAATATTGATAATATTATCGTCTCTAGAAAAACCACTTGAGTTACTTTTTTTCAAGCAGCATTCTTATATTTTACGTAATCCGTATCCACCGCTGTGTATACGTTGACCTTGTAGGCATTATTTGCACAGTGTTTTCTTCAAACCGCCATCTAGCTGTGTGTATTATCGTTTCCAGAAAAACCAACTGAGTTTTTGTTGTTGTTGTTTTTTTAAAAATAATGCCAAGCAAAGGCAGGCCGCCACGCAGAGGCCGTGCTAGGGGCCGTGCTGCTATGCAATCCTGTGGCCCTAGCAAATTGCCCAGTTTTAAAAAGCCAATGACCCTGAACTCCCAAAATGCTGAAGAGGTAGTTGACTGGCTTACACAGCACACCCCATCCTCTACCGTTTCTAACTTTACCACAACATCCTCCTCATCCTCCACTGCTATGGCCACCCCACGTAACACTTCCTCCACCACCGGTGCCCCTTCTTCACTGGAGTCAGAGGAGTTATTTTCCCATGAGTTTCTTGAACTGAGTAATGCGCAACCATTATTGGCAGAAGAAGATGAAGGAGATGAGGACGTTACACCAGATTTAATTCTGGCAGAGAATACGACAGAGATGGACATAATGATGAGTGATGAGGAGGAGGTCCCCGCTGCTGCTTCCTTCTGTGATGTGTCAGAAGAAATTGATGCATCTGAGGAGAATGATGATGAGGAGATTGATGTTTTGTGGGTGCCTAGTAGAAGAGAGCAAGAGGAGGGTAGTTCAGATGGAGAGACGGAGAGTCAGAGAGGCAGTAGGAGAATAAGACTTAGAAGAAGCAGGGAGGACAGCCCGCAGGGATCAGTAGGGCAACAACATGTATCGGCACCTGTGTTCAGCCAGCCAACGCACCCGCCATTGCCGCCAATGCCGCCAACTTCTACTGTTACCGCCAGATCGCACACTTCCAAAAAGTCAGCAGTGTGGGATTTTTTTAATGTGTGTGCCTCTGACAAAAGCATTGTAATTTGCTATGAGTGCAGTCAGAAACTGAGCCTTGGTAAGCCCAACAGCCACATAGGTACAACTTCTATGCGAAGGCACATGAGCGGCAAGCACAAAGCACTTTGGGAGCAACACCTCAAAGGCAACAGGCAAACTAAAAGCCACACTCCTTCTGGTCCAGCATCTTACTGCTCTACCTCTGCTCTCCTTGACCCATCTGAACCACCCTCCACTCCGCCTTCCACCTTGACCACCTGTTCCCATTCCCAGTCATCTGCCACCAGCCAAGTTTCTGTGAAGGCCATGTTTGAGCGTAAGAAGCCAATGTCTGACTGTCACCCCCTTGCCCGGCGTCTGACAGCTGGCTTGTCTGCACTCTTAGCCCGCCAGCTTTTACCATACCAGCTGGTGGACTCTGAGGCCTTCCGCAAATTTGTAGCAATTGGGACACCGCAGTGGAAGGTACCCAGCCGCAATTTTTTTTCTAAAAAGGGAATACCACACCTGTACCAACATGTGCAGAGCCAAGTTACCGCATCTCTGTCACTTAGTGTTGGGCCAAAGGTCCATATGACTACTGACGCATGGTCCTCCAAGCATGGTCAGGGCAGGTATGTCACCTACACTGCCCACTGGGTGAACTTGGTAATGGCTGGGAATGGGAAGCAGGGAATGGGTAGCTCAACAACAACAGTGGAGTTGGTGTCACCGCCACGGATTGCACGCGGTTCTGCCACCACCTCTACTCCTCCATCGCTCTCTACCTCGTCTTCTTCCTCTTCTTCTTCTTACTCTGCTGCTGGGTCCTCCTTCTCCTCCTCCACACCTGTGCACCCCCAGCTCCCCCTAGGCTATTCGACGTGCCAGGTACGCCGTTGTCACGCTGTCTTGGGGATGACGTGCCTGGAAAGCAAAAACCATACCGGATCTGTACTCCTGTCATCTCTGCAGTCACAGGCCGATCGGTGGCTGACCCCACACCAACTGCAGATCGGAAAAAGTGGTGTGTGACAATGAAAGCAATCTGTTGGCAGCGTTGAGACTGGGAAATTTAACACGTGCCCTGCATGGCACATGTGTTAAATTTAATAGTCCAACGTTTTGTCTCCAAGTACCCAGGATTCCAGGACGTTCTCACCCAGTCCAGAAAGGTGTCGGCCCATTTCAGACGTTCCTACACAGCCATGGCACGCCTTGCTGACATTCAGCAGCGCTACAACATGCCAGTCAGGCGTTTGATTTCTGACAGCCAGACTCGCTGGAATTCAACGCTCCTTATGTTGGAACGTCTGCTGCAACAACAAAGGGCCGTCAACGAGTACCTTTTTGAACTGGGTGGTAGGACTGGATCTGCAGAGCTGGGGATTTTTTTCCCCCGTTACTGGGTGCTTATGCGCGATGCCTGCAGGCTCATGCGACCTTTTGAAGAGGTGACAAATATGGTCAGTCGCACCGAAGGCACCATCAGCGACCTAATACCCTTCGCTTTCTTCCTGGAGCGTGCCGTGCGACGAGTGACAGATGAGGCTGTAGACCAGCGTGACGAGGAGCTGGAAGCGCACAATTTATGGTCGGAATCACCAGAACGAACCCAGGCACCTGCTGCAACGCAGGGAGAGGTGCCAGAAGTGGAGTCAGAGGAGGAAGGTGGCTTTGTGGAGGAGGAGGAGGAGGAGGACCAACAGGAGCAGGCTTCCCAGGGGGCTAGTGGTGACCTTTTGGGGACCCCTGGTCTTGTACGTGGCTGGGGGGAGGAGACCGTGGATGATGCAGTCCTTGATAATGAGGAAGCGGAGATGGATAGCTCTGCATCCAACCTTGTGAGAATGGGGTCTTTCATGCTGTCATGCCTGTTGAAGGACCCCCGTATCAAGAGGCTTAAGGAGAAGGACCTGTACTGGGTCGCAACGCTACTAGACCCTCGGTACAAGCATAAAGTGTCAGAAATGTTACCAACATACCACAAGTCCGAAAAGATGCGGCATTTACAAACCAGCCTGCAAAACATGTTGTACAATGCTTTTAAGGGTGATGTCACTTCAGGAACTCATCAACATTCCAGGGGCAGAGGTGCCAGTAATCCTGCCACGAGCACACCTGCAAGGACAAAGCCCTTTGGCCGGTCTGTAACGTCAGACATGCAAATGTTTTTCTGTCCAAGGCAGCGCCACAACCCTTCTGGATCCACCCTCAAAGAACGCCTCGACCGGCAGGTAGCGGACTACCTGGCATTAACTGCAGATATCGACACTCTGAGGAGCGATGAACCCCTGGACTACTGGGTGCGCAGGCTTGATCTGTGGCCAGAGCTGTCACAATTTGCCATGAACCTCTTGTCTTGCCCAGCCTCAAGTGTGCTCTCAGAAAGGACCTTCAGTGCAGCAGGAGGGATTGTAACTGAGAAGAGAACTCGCCTAGGTCACAAAAGTGTCGATTACCTGACCTTTATTAAAATGAATGAGGGGTGGATCTCGGAGGGTTACTGCACGCCGGAAGACTTGTTCTGACTTCTATGCAGCTGTCCTTCTCTTCAAGCCTCATGACTCCACACACAGCTGTCCTTTAGCGTCCTCCTCCCTCCGCCACCGTTACAAACTAGGGTGCAAACCCTACTGGTTTAATTTTTTCTGGCCTCTGTGCTTCAGTGGCTGCAACCAAAAAAACTGGGCAAACAATGTCTACAAGGTCAACGTATGGCGAAAAATGACTATTTTCAGCATTTATATGGCATATTTTTTCTGGCAACTGTGCTTCAGTGGCTGCGTCCAAAAAAATGCATATTTTCTGCATTTATATGGCATAATTTTTCTGGCCTCTGTGCTTCAGTGGCTGCAACCAAAAAAATGCATATTTTCTGCATTTATATGGCATAATTTTTCTGGCCTCTGTGCTTCAGTGGCTGCAACCAAAAAAATGCATATTTTCTGCATTTATATGGCATAATTTTTCTGGCCTCTGTGCTTCAGTGGCTGCAACCAAAAAAATGCATATTTTGTCCATTTATATGGCATAATTTTTCTAGCCTCTGTGCTTCAGTGGCTGCAACCAAAAAAATGCATATTTTCTCCATTTATATGGCATAATTTTTCTGGCCTCTGTGCTTCAGTGGCTGCAACCAAAAAAATTTATATTTTCAGCATTTATATGGCATAATTTTTCTGTCAACTGTGCTTCAGTGGCTGCGACCAAAAAAATGCATATTTTCTGCATTTATATGGCATAATTTTTCTGGCCTCTGTGCTTCAGTGGCTGCAACCAAAAAAATTTATATTTTCAGCATTTATATGGCATAATTTTTCTGGCAACTGTGCTTCAGTGGCTGCGACCAAAAAAATTACTATTTTCAGCATTTATATGGCATATTTTTTCTGGCCTCTGTGCTTCAGTGGCTGCGGCCAAAAAAACTGGGCAAACAATGCCTACAAGGTCAACGACGTTGACCTTGTAGGCATTGTTTGCCCAGTTTTTTTGGCCGCAGCCACTGAAGCACAGAGGCCAGAAAAAATATGCCACATAAATGCTGAAAATAGTAATTTTTTGCCATACGTTGACTCAACGTATATGGCAAAAAATGACTATTTTCAGCATTTATATGGCATATTTTTTCTGGCAACTGTGCTTCAGTGGCTGCAACCAAAAAAACTGGGCAAACAATGTCTACAAGGTCAACGTATGGCGAAAAATTACTATTTTCAGCATTTATATGGCATATTTTTTCTGGCAACTGTGCTTCAGTGGCTGCGTCCAAAAAAACTGGGCAAACAATGTCTACAAGGTCAACGTATGGCGAAAAATTACTATTTTCAGCATTTATATGGCATATTTTTTCTGGCAACTGTGCTTCAGTGGCTGCGTCCAAAAAAACTGGGCAAACAATGCCTACAAGGTCAATGTATGGCAGTTGTTTAAAGAGAACAGTAGATTACTAGCCAGCAAAGCTACCTAAGCTAAAATGTCCCTCAAATCCCTGCAGACTTCTGTCCCTCCAATACAGAGCAGTATCAAGCAGATTACTAGCCAGCAAACTTACTATCATCTGTCCCTGAAATCACTAACAGCTCTCCCCCTACACTATCTCTTCCAAGCACACACAGGCAGATTTTTCAGATACATTTTTGCCCTTGATCCCCCTCTGGCATGCCACTGTCCAGGTCGTTGCACCCTTTAAACAACTTTAAAATCATTTTTCTGGCCAGAAATGTCTTTTTTAGATGTTAAAGTTCGCCTTCCCATTGAAGTCTATGGGGTTCGCGAACCGTTCGCGAACCGCTCGCATTTTTGCGCAAGTTCGCGAATATGTTCGCAAACTTTTTTTCCGACGTTCGCTACATCCCTAATCTTGTACAGCGATCGCTGCAGAGCGGTGGGACACATACAACTATATAGTGATTGTTATACCACCATAACATCGGAATCTAGATGTCCACCGGATACATCTAGGGGACATCCCCTTCCCTAGAGCCCACGTTCTTGTTATTCAGAACTGTACTATTTCGGGCACCAACGAGTTAACCCCACACCGGCTCCGCCTCACATGCCGCTCTACACTTGTCACTCACAATTTGAATTGGACTAATCCCCTTTTCTCCACCGAATCAAGCACTTTATTGGTGATTCTTATAATTGCTGTGATGATCTATTGCTCTCCTCAGCTTATGAATGTCTAACCATGGTCCTCGTACGGATGGGCGCTCTTGATTAAGAGCTGGTTACAATTGATACTCAGTGGAGGCTCGGATTCAAAGCGTGCACGCAGCCTCTTACATTACATTGGACTGTTTATAATACATATTTAGGAGTAATGGGAACCCCACCCCCTAAGCAGCGCTGCTTATTTTAAATGGTTTTAGTAATTTTGGCATGGTGATAATAAATATTGCTTTTTAATTCAAACTGCATGGTCCTGGTTATCTAATATTGTTTACTCGTATTTGGAGGATAAGTCCCATATTCGTGTGGGTTAATATGTCAATATAAATCAAATGTGGACACCTCCTTAATGCGGGCCGTTATTTGGCCAATACCAATTGTATGTACCTTGCTTGGGTTATATGGATATTTAATTTGGATTCAAACATTGTCTACTAGAAAATCATGTAAAAATTAAATAACCCCAATAGGCTGGGTTTGCCTCCAATAAGGATTAATTATATCTTAGCTGGGATCAAGTACAATTTACTGTTTTATTATTACACAGAAAAAGGAAATTATTTTTTAAAAATTTGCATTATTTGGATACAATGGAGTCAATAGGAGACGGCCATCCCATAATTCGGAGCTTTCTGGATAACGGGTTTCCAGATAACGGATCCAGAAAACAGCTTATGTAGTTGATGCCATATTATGGACTTTAAAATGCATACTTGAAACAGATAATACCTTTATCCACATCCATTGCTTGTGTGCTTACAGTGCTACGCAATATGTTGGCGCTATATAAATACATGTTAATAATAATTCCTATTGCAATTTTTATTTAACAGGCTACCAGATTTGGACAGTGGGATACAGCTTCATTTCAAAGCTCATATCAACAGGCAAAGTTATTTAGATAGATGGGAGGCTTTAAGAAAGGCAATCAAAGTACCCTTGAACCAAGCCCCAGCCAGGAAAAAGCAAAGGGCAAGGCCGATGAGCAGTCATTACATAGGAATCTGCAGGTGGAATTTGACAAAACCCATAACTGGAAGCAGAACAGAGGCATAGGCTTGGGAATTGAGACTGCCAAAAAGAATACATTCTTCATTGACAAAACGACAGTACCTCGAAGTCCATAAAGTTTGAGGATTGATGCAATATTTTACTGCACTCTGTTTATACTGTGAAATCAGTATTTCCCCAATGCAGAATATTACACTAGTGGGACAGATGTTGCTGCCAAAGGATTTGCATCTGAGGGTTTCCTAAACTTTCTGTAAGTTATTTTATTATATAATACACAAAAACCATGAATATCCTGTAAATTATATCCTTATAAACGGTGAGTTCTGATGCCATTTGTCACATGACTCACTGAAACGTGTGTATAATAAATAAAGTACCCCCAGTTGCAAAATATGAGGATATTAGAAGTTACCTTGGAGTTGCATGACCTGTATAAAAACATTCGGCCTTGTGTTTATATATGGTCATGAAACTCCTCGGTAACTTATAATATCCTTATATTTTATAAGAGGGGGTACATTATTCACTATATTATACAACCTGTGAACTCACTCGGAGTTCTATTATTGGCTCCCAGCATGGAAAAGAAAGACAGGTGCCCTGCTATATTACACTACATATCAATAACAGAGTTATCTCTGCATATAAACGTGCAATTTGGAGCAATACCTCGTGTTCATTTGCACATTAATAGATTTTGGAAACCAAGCATGAAACTGCATTTTATATGTACCTAATAAAGTCAGTACGAGTAGAAAACTTCAGCCGTTAACAGATGTGTTTTTATTTTGTTTAGGCATATTGGATAACAATTATTTGTACTTTAGGTATGACACATCAGTATCTTGCACTACTGTTCTGTTGTATGACTTTACATATACAGCTGAATATAAACAATTCTGGGCAAAACACATAAAAGGTGTGGTATGAATTTCTCTGCCCACTGTTTCTTAAAGGAGAAGGAAAGTCAAAAATGATATTAGGCTCCAAGTATTGCCAGTGAAAAGTATGTATCTGTGCCAGTATCCTTTCCCTCATTAGTTTTTATAGTAACATTTTACCAGCAATCGATTTTGAAATAAGTTTAAACATGTATAAATAGGCATACCCTGTCTGCAGTCCAGAAATCTGTGAGAATAGGGCATGCACAGAATGGATCGGCAGTGCCCTGTGCATGCGCAGAAAAAACCTCTCAGTTCCGCTTAGTACTGACATTTTTGTCACGTGATCTCTGCTGACGTCAGCGCTGACCTCTCTCATCCAGCCCCATTCTGTAAGCTGCCAATAGCGCTCGTGCTTCCCCGTTGCTAAGCAACTAAGGGACGCATTTTTATCTCCTGCGCTCGCTCTGGTTTTCATTCAGACATTGTCAGCGAGCGAACGAGCACAGAAGTTAAAGGGGTCAAGGGGTCACGAAGGCAGCGCATGCGCAGGACGGAAATGACGCGACTAGGTTAAAATGGCGGAGCCAAACTATGACAAGCGCCGCACCTTCGAAATGAAAGTGCACGGATACAGCAGCAATATGCAAATTTTAAATATAGCGTTTCAGGAGGGGGCCTATTGATGAACCCAATGAAGTAGGAATTATTTTTTTAACTTTCCTTCTCCTTTAAGTGAAGGTTCATTTTTACATTTGTGGCTTATACTGTGTGTATATGGCATACCATATGTGACTACCAATCCTTTTAGTAGGGACGCACCAAATCCAGGATTCGGTTCAGGATTCAGCCTTTTTCAGCAGGATTCCGATTCGGCTTTGCGCCTGGCCCGGACCAAATCCTCATTTGCATAGGTAAATCACGAGCGGGTAGGGAAATCACATGACTTTTCATCACAAAAGAAGAATTTTTTCCCACTTTTTCCTTTCCTGGCCCTAATTTGCATATGCACCAAGGATTCAGCCGAATCCCAAATAGTGGTTTCGGTGCATCCCTACCTTTTAGCCCACCTTACTGGTTCAATCATGCGTCAGAATTATACAGAATAACTTGTAAGTAGAGATGGCGCGAACTGTTCGCCGGCGAACTTGTTCGCGCGAACATCGGGTGTTCGCGCTCGCCGGAAGTTCGCGAACGTCGCGCGACGTTCGCCATTTTGGGTTCGCCATTGTTGGCGCTTTTTTTTGCCCTCTCACCCCAGACCAGCAGGTACATGGCAGCCAATCAGGAAGCTCTCCCCTGGACCACTCCCCTTCCCTATAAAAACCGAAGCCCTGCAGCGTTTTTTTCACTCTGCCTGTGTGTGCTGAAGAGATAGTGTAGGGAGAGAGCTGCTGCCTGTTAGTGATTTCAGGGACAGTTGAAAGTTTGCTGGCTAGTAATCGTGTTGATACTGCTCTGTTATTGGAGGGACAGAAGTCTGCAGGGGTTTGAGGGACATTTAAGCTTAGGTAGCTTTGCTGGCTAGTAATCTACCTTCTACTGCAGTGCTCTGTATGTAGCTGCAGTGGGCAGCTGTCCTGCTTCTGATCTCATCTGCTGACTGCTGCAATAACAGTAGTCCTTGTAAGGACTGCTTTTATTTATTTTTTTGTTCCAATACAGAGCAGTATCAAGCAGATTACTAGCCAGCAAACTTACTATCATCTGTCCCTGAAATCACTAACAGCTCTCCCCCTACACTATCTCTTCCAAGCACACACAGGCAGATTTTTCAGATACATTTTTGCCCTTGATCCCCCTCTGGCATGCCACTGTCCAGGTCGTTGCACCCTTTAAACAACTTTAAAATCATTTTTCTGGCCAGAAATGTCTTTTTTAGATGTTAAAGTTCGCCTTCCCATTGAAGTCTATGGGGTTCGCGAACCGTTCGCGAACCGCTCGCATTTTTGCGCAAGTTCGCGAATATGTTCGCGAACTTTTTTTCCGACGTTCGCTACATCCCTACTTGTAAGTAAACCTAACTTCCTTTTCAAGTATAGACCTAAAACACCTGCCCATGGTTTTAATTAAAAAGACAATCAAACCCGTTATATTATTCTACACTGCACAATCGACAATAAGCCTCTTACAATGATCAACCTCTACATGCCCCCACCATATTCAGGAGCATTATTAGATCACATTACTAACAAATTAGCAAACCTGCCCCCCGGCCCTATGTGCATACTAGGGGACTTCAATTCCACAATGGACCCTCAGCTAGACCGTCTCAAGTCTCAAGAAGTAGGCCCTACCAAACTAGCTCAATGGGCAAGTGCATTTCAATTGCTAGATGCTTGGAGATGGAAACACCCTGACTTAAAGGAGTATTCATGCCACTCGACTACCCACCAGTCCTTCTCTAGGATAGACTTGGCTCTAGTAACTAATGATATGCTGCCCCTTATCGACAAGGTGCAATTTCTCCCCAGAATACTTTCTGACCACTCCCCGCTTCTTTTATCCATCAGATGGTCAACCCCAGCGCATTCTAGAATATGGAGACTAAGTCCTCTCTGGTTAAACAATGAGACAGTGCAAACAGCCAACTCAGAGGGTTATGTCAATTATTGGGAAACCAATGCAGAAACGGCCTCCCAGGAGGTCCTGTGGGATGCCTCCAAGGCGGTAATGCGGGGGGTCCTAGCTAGAGCAATATGGCAAGCCCGTAATCAATCGAAAAATAGTGTTGATTTAGCAGAAGCGGAGCTCTTGCAGGCAGAGAAAGATCACATCTCTAACCCCTCACCGGAGTCATACGCACTTCTAATAGACAAACGCAATGCCCTAGAGCGACAGCACACATTGTTAACAAAGAAAGCTCTTCTATACCAATCACAAAGGTACTTTGCAATGGGTGATAAAAATGGTAAAATGTTAGCATATTTCGCCAAAACAATAAGTCCCTCTACAGCGATACCGGTCATACAGGGAGCGGGTAATGTAATGGTCACCGACCCACAACTACTAGTAGAGGAGTTTGCTTCATACTATCGGGACCTATATGATACAACACTAACCCACTCCAACGATCTTCACATTCCTTTTTTAGATAGTTTTTCCATCCCGTCCCTCTGCACTGTTGACAGGAAGGCTTTAAATGAACCTATTAGGTTAGAAGAGGTTAAAGAAGCCATTGCCTCTCTCCCACCAAACAAAACCCCAGGCACTGACGGCCTCCCCTCGGCTTGGTACAAGTCTTTACAGGAGCAACTAGCCCCTCAGCTACTTAGTACCCTACAGTCCTCCTTTGTGACAGGCTCATTACCCCCCTCATTCAGTGAAGCCCTCATTGTAGTGATCCCCAAACCTGGCAAAGACCCGTCACAGTGCAGCTCATACCGACCTATCTCTCTCATAAATACGGATGCTAAAATCCTTGCAAAAATACTTGCAAGAAGACTTCAAAGATACATCATAGACCTAATCCACCCAGACCAATCAGGGTTTATGCCAGGCAGGTCCACTAACATCAACCTGAGGAGATTATATACCAATATTGAGATATTACATGATAAGCCGGGCACGAGAGCAGTGGCCTCCCTTGATTCGGCCAAGGCATTCGATTCCATTGAATGGCCCTATCTCTGGGAAACATTACGCAGATTTAATCTGGGTGACCAATTTATTAAATGGATCCAAATACTGTACCAACGGCCAACGGCAAGGGTTAATGGTCTTATATCTGCTCCATTTCGATTACATTGTGGTACTAGGCAGGGCTGTCCCCTGTCACCATTTCTATTTGCCTTAGCCATTGAACCATTGGCTATTGCCATCCGGGAATCTCAACAAATTTCTGGCTTAACTCTCGGCCCCATTACGGAAAAAATCTCCTTATATGCGGACGACATGTTAATATATCTTGCCGACACCCAAGGTTCCCTCTTGGCTCTGCTCACGTTGGTAGGACAGTTTGGCGTTTTTTCAGGCCTTAAAGTTAACTGGGATAAATCCATACTCTTTCCAATCGACAAACAGCCTACTCCCCTTCTCCCCCCCAATGTAGAGCTAACGTGGGCGCAGGAATTTAAGTACCTGGGTCTGAATATACAAGGGGACCTGTCCACCTTCGTACAGATCAACCTCAATCCGATACTTACAAAACTAGAAGCTGACCTTCGAGGCTGGGCAAATCTCCCACTTACAATGTGGGGGAGAATAAATCTTATCAAAATGATATACCTCCCCAAAATCATCTACACAACGCTCCAATCCATATTCCCAGCTCGGTGTTTAAAAAATTCAATCATCTCATTATCCCCTTTATATGGAACCAAAAAGTACCACGGCTGGCCTGGGAAAAGTTGACAGCTGATAAAGATGAGGGAGGACTGGCCCTGCCCAACTTCCATCTATATTACCTAGCATCCCAAATCTATTACCTACACTGGTGGTTTCATCCTGACCCATACAACCCCAACATGGCTTTGCAAGCCAACGTAGCAGGGTCCTTAGAGGGCCTTAAGAATCTACCATATCGCAAGCTCACAGACATGGGCAACTTACCCTCCTCTATCACTACACCCCATAAAGCTTGGTGTCAAGGACTGAAACAGCTTAAAAAACAACCCTTGCGTTTGATTTCCTCCCTCCCATTATGGGGCAATGCCAATCTTCCACATTTTCGGAATCTAGACGACTTTCTATATTGGCCACGACGGGGTATCAAATTTCTTGGTGACCTGCTAACAAATAACACATTCCTGTCATTTCAAGAGCTCCAAGACAAATGTGCTCCACTTCACATTCCCCTGTTTAGATACTTTCAAATCCGTCAACTATTCAGGGCACAGTTTGGAACTCTTTCCCCGGTGTTGACTACATTGGCAATGGAAGAGTCCCTGGCAGTAGAGCAACCCTCCAAACTAATATCTAAATTATACCACAACCTATTAGCAAGTATCCCCCCTCCATTCCACAAGGCACAAAATAAATGGCAATTACTTGTACCAGAGCTCACCCAGGAGGACTGGGAGGAAGCGACAGAGTCAATATATATCAGCTTAATATCCGTGAGAGATAAACTGATTCAATACAAAACATTCCATCAGTTATATACAACCCCAATAAAACTTAAGGCTATGGGTAAAAGAAACAACGACAATTGCCCTAGATGTGGTGAAATGGCAGCAAACTTCTTACACATGATCTGGGCCTGCCCGATAATAAAAGCCTATTGGTCTCAGGTAATGGCTGCCCTAGCAACTACCCTAGATTTTCCACAGGTGAACTCACCTCAGGTGTGCCTACTGGGGATAGTGGACCAATTAGTCCCCACTGTACATGCAAAAATTAGGTTTCGAGTTTTGTTGTACTATGCTAAAAAATGTGTTATTATGCATTGGATGGGGCCCAACCCTCCCACCAGGGACTCCTGGATAAAATTAGTTGACGAGGCTATTCCCATGATTAAGCTTACGCATGAGACTAGAGGCACAACCCGTAAATTTGATAAAATATGGAGCCCATGGTGGGAGTCTGGCCCGGGCTTGCAATTGAGGAATGAAAGGGAATAAAAGGCCCTCTGATGACATAATTACTGCAGTGGTAAGACCCAAAAGAGAGAACTAATATGTACCAATCATGCTACAATAACGACATTGACACAAGATTGTAATAAAACTGTTTAATGTTTGTAAATGTTTTATGTGTTTAAACGAATAAAGCATTACCTTTAAAAAAAAAAAAAAAGACAATCAAACCATATTTAACTTTTTTTTCCATTATAAAGGACTAATTTGAAAGATTACTTTTTTTACCGATTAATTATTAAATTGACACAAGGCTTACATGACCTGTTTCTTTTTATTAATATACACATACAAATCCAACCACATGTTGGCTAAAGAGATGTAAAAGTGCTCTAAACATATTTTTAGCTCCAACATAATATGCAGTGGAAAATGCATAAAGTGCCCTTTATTTACAATGTATGTCCTCTATGGGAATGTATATGGGTAAATGGATGAATGTATATGGATGAAGTTAAATAATACAACTAAATATTCTTAAATCAACAAGCACAGATCAGTTTTAGATCAATAAAGGCATAATATAAACACCTACCTTATTTTTAACAATGCCGAGTAGGATTCTGTTTTCTAACACAATGGCACTTAAAACAAAACAAATGCACTGATTTTTATATTATGCTTACTGTACTCCCATTAAAATAATATATTATAATCACATTTATTTTATGTTAATGTAAAGACCACTTTTCCATAGAGATGTGCTGTGTTCAGATCATTCTGCTTGCGTTGCCTATTCCTGCCATTAGGGGTGACTGTAATGTAAGGGGTGTTGGATGAAAAAATATAAGGTCATAGACCTAAAAACGTTTTCACCCCAATCTCCAGATCGTCTCGCTTCTTAACATGTTCTTCTCATTATGGCTGAGCAAATTTATTCCATATGTTTATGACAATTACCGCGTCCAAAACAAACAGGCGCATAGGCCCTAGTTCCTATTACATTAAGTCCTAACTAACAGTAAACATATACTTCTGCCAGTCAGAAAGGGATTCACTTTGGACCCATTACAAATTACAACTCTATAAGGGCCGTAATCAGCCCAGGATCAGTGGGGTCAATGTTTACACTGCCTTGCAAATGTATTCACCCTCCTTGGCTTTTTACCTATTTTGTTACATTCCAACCTGTAATTTAAATGTTTCTTAATCTTATTACGTTCAATCTAAGTGTCACATGATCGGTCAGTATAAACACACCTTTTCTGACATGGTACAACAACAATGGTTGTCCTGCCAAGAGAGGGCCGTTCACCAAAACTCACAGACCGGGAAAGGAGGGCATTAAAGGAACAGTAACGTCAAAAAATAAAAGTGTTTTAAAGTAATGAAAATATAATGTAGTGTTGCCCTGCACTGGTAAAACTGATGTGTTTGCTTAAGAAACACTACTATTGTTTATATAAATAAGCTGCTGTGTAGCAATGGGGGCAGCCATTCAAAGGAGAAATGGCTCAGGTTACACAGCAGATAGCAAATAAGCTCTGTCTGTCTAATGGTGTTATCTGTTATCCATTAGTTAACCTGTGCCATATAGCCGTTTTTCAATTTCCGCCATTGCTCCACAGCAGCTTGTTTATATGAACTATAGTAGTGTTTCTGAAGCAAACACATCAGTTTTACCAGTGCAGGGCAACAGTACATGATATTTTCATTACTTTAAAACACTTACATTTTTTGGTGTTACTGTTCCTTTAATCAGAGAGGCAGCACAGAGACCAAAGGTAACCCTAAAGGAGTTGCAGAGTTCCACAGCAGAGACTGGAGTATCTGTCCATAGGACCACAATAAGCCGTACACTCCATAGAGCTGGGCTTTATGGAAGAGTGCCCAGAAAAAAAAGCCATTACTTCAAGTTAAAAATAAGAAGGCACGTTTTGAGTTTGCCAAAAGGCATGAGGGCGACTCCCCAAATGTATGGAGGAAGGTGCTCTAGTCAGATGAAACTAAAATTTAACTTTTCAGCCACCAAGGAAAATGCTATGTCTGACGCAAACCCAACACATCCCATCACCCCAAGAACACCATTGCCACAGTGAAACATGGTGGTGGCAGCATCATGCTGTAGGGACGTTTTTCAGCAGCAGGGACTTGGAAACTGGTCCGAGTCGAGGGAAAGATGGATGGTGCTAAATACAGGGATATTCTTGAGCAAAACCTGTGTCAGTCTGCTGTGATTTGAGACTGGGACGGAGGATTACCTTCCAGCAGGTCAATGACCCGAAGTACACTGCTAAAGCAACACTCGAGTGGTTTCAGGGGAAACATTTAAATCTGTTGGAATGGCCTAGTCATAGTCCAGAACTCAATCCAATTGAGAATCTGTGGTCAGACTTGAAGATTGCTGTTTACAAATGAAAACCATCCAACATGAAGGAGCTGGAGCAGTTTTGCCTTGAGGAATGGGCAAAAATCCCAGTGGCAAGCTCATAGACTTGCAGCTGTAATTGCCGCAAAAGATGAAGACTTTTGCAAGGCACTGTATATACACAAAATAATACCTAAAAAAGAAGCCAGCGCCACAGGCACCGGGCAAAACAAACAAATATTGGGCAATAACGTTTTGCAAATGACCCCCTTATTTCTGTGAACAGGTTTTATTGTATCTTCACCGTACTATGTGTAACCCCTTCTTATCCACCACCACAATTATATATAGCCTTTAAGGGGAGAGGGGTTTCTTCTTGCCTCGCAGGCCTTACAGATGGATACTCACAAACATACGGTTCAAATAGGCGTAAAAAAATCTTTGTTGTCCCAGCGCGTATCCTTTAAAACTGTGAAGTAGATGCGGCAGCGAAATAGTGTAATATTGCCTTTAATATATTTAAAAATGTAACATTAAAATTGCACTCACATGGCATTCCGCAAAAATAGCATGTATAGCATATCGTCCTAGAGAGGCTTTCTCTCCACGCCTATCCACAATCGGAAATCCTGCTGCCAGAGCGCTCGTGGCTTTAGGGTCCCTTGCAGTATGTCGGCGGGACACTAAGGGATAAAGCAACAGGAAGTAGATGCAGCGTCCAAGCCTCTGACGAAGTGATAGACGAAACGCGTAAGGCACGGAGCACGGAATAGCACGCCATAGGAGAGTGACCCGCCGACATACTGCAAGGGACCCTAAAGCCACGAGCGCTCTGGCAGCAGGATTTCCGATTGTGGATAGGCGTGGAGAGAAAGCCTCTCTAGGACGATATGCTATACATGCTATTTTTGCGGAATGCCATGTGAGTGCAATTTTAATGTTACATTTTTAAATATATTAAAGGCAATATTACACTATTTCGCTGCCGCATCTACTTCACAGTTTTAAAGGATACGCGCTGGGACAACAAAGATTTTTTTACGCCTATTTGAACCGTATGTTTGTGAGTATCCATCTGTAAGGCCTGCGAGGCAAGAAGAAACCCCTCTCCCCTTAAAGGCTATATATAATTGTGGTGGTGGATAAGAAGGGGTTACACATAGTACGGTGAAGATACAATAAAACCTGTGCACAGAAATAAGGGGGTCATTTGCAAAACGTTATTGCCCTATATTTGTTTGTTTTGCCCGGTGCCTGTGGCGCTGGCTTCTTTTTTAGGTATTATTTTGTGGACTTGAGGGATACAAGTGAGAGCCGGCAGGGGACTGTGAACACAACCAAACCTAGGACTATAATTTGGACTGTATATACACAAACTGTATACACTACAACCAGGAAAAGCTTGCATTAACTCATCTGTGCTTTACAGAGCTACAATTCTGAGTCAATACCAACGAGGCCTTAATGCTCCATTTTAGTCTCCAATAAATGGGCCATATTACTGTGCATAAGCACAGTACTGTTTCATTTAATCTGAAACGAACAACAGAAAATTAAAAAACAGGTAATACTTTATAGCAACTGCAGCAAGCAGCATGGTGGTCAAGAATTTCATTTAGAGGCCCCTGGTTTGGCATCTCTTTCTTAAAGGGAAAACCATTTGCAAATCATTCAACACCCCCTTGGTATTACAATAGCATTTATTTTACAAAATTGTAGGGGAACAATCAAACAATTGCAAATTGTTGGATGCCAAACCTTTGATAAACACAACCTCAGTTGCTGGGCAAACATTGTAACTCCTCCCTCCTAGGCCGTCTTGGCCATGCGTTAAAACTCGCAAAATCCTAAACCCTAGAGATTCTGAGACTTAGTTAAGTTGATGACACCTGATCGGAAACAGCTTGATCACTTCTAGGTCCTAGACTGTAAAGGAAGTCTTGCTGCAAGGTCACTGAAATGACTCCATTCGGGCTCCTTACTTTTCTTCTTGATGTATTCTAAGGTCTTCACCTGTTACACAAAAAATGGGACAGGAAAGTGGGGAGGCATTATTAGTCTATAACAGTGCTGTCCAACTTCTTTTTTCTGGCCTACATGGTGGAGGGCCAATAATGGAACAGTGTTGACCACTCCCTGTGTTAAGCAACACCCACTTGTCACACCCACATTACCACAAGAACTTTTAAGACCATGCCCACATTAATGATTGCAGCACACCAAAAAACCAAATGGTTGGTGCTCACTGCATTACTCTTTAATCTTATATGTGAAACATTTAATTCATATTAAAACATACCCTTAAATCCATATGCCTCCTCCTCCCCGGCACATGATTAAACGCCTTAGGGGCCCCTAACAGCCATTTCCAAATGCTAACAACCCCCCAGAACAAACCCTACCAGACTCATGTCCTCAAGGTCGTATAGGGCATACAGGCAGTATATGGCGAGTATGGCACACACAGGGAGCATAGGGCAGGCAGAGTATGGCACACACAGGGAGCACAGGGCAGGCAGAGTATTGCACACACGGGGCATAGGGAAGGCAGAGTATGGCACACACACAGGGAGCACAGGGCAAGCAGAGTATGGCACACACAGGGAGCATAGGGCAGACAGAGTATGGCACACACAAGAAGCAAAGGGCATGCAGAGTATGGCACACACAGGGAGCATAGGGCAGAGTATGGCACACACAGGGAGCATAGGGCAGGCAGAGTATGGCACACACAGGGAGCATAGGGCAGACAGAGTATGGCACACACAAGAAGCAAAGGGCATGCAGAGTATGACACACACAGGGAGCATAGGGCAGAGTATGGCACACACAGGGAGCATAGGGCAGACAGAGTATGGCACACACAGGGAGCATAGGGCAGGCAGAATATGGCACACACGGGTAGCATGGGGAAGTCAGAGTATGGCACACACAGGGAGCATAGGGAAGGCAGAGTATGGCACACACAGGGAGCACAGGGCAAGCAGAGTATGGCACACACAGGGAGCATAGGGCAGACAGAGTATGGCACAAGCAGGACAGTAAAATTTAAAGATCTGGAAGCTTCTGATCCTAAATAGTTCTGGGGTGTTTTGTCCCCTGAATTTGGCTTTGGAGCCAGAAAGAAAATTACACAAATGTTTAGGTGGGCAGAAGGACATTAAAGTAAGGCACTGATTACTGTCCAATTAAGCTGTTGCGAGGGTGTAGTTAAATTGTCACTAGTATGCCACGGTTGCACTTTTAACAATGTATTTGGACACCTTTTTGATCATTTTGGAATTTGATCTGTACACTTTATTTTCACAACGTGTTCATAGAGCATTAAGGGTTAAATGGAGACGAGCATTGATGGCCCCTCCTCTTCCTGAGGGTATATTACCCTGGATTGTATTATTAGTATAGGTAAGCAGTCAAAGTAGGCAGAATTTCATGTGAGGGGCCACGCAAGGGGGAGTCGCGGCCGAATGAGATCTATAATAATGGCATTTATTCTAATCTGTGCCACTAAATTAAGATTCAAATGAATATAAAATGCACAGAGTTTAAAGTCTATTAACCTCTAGTGTCTACTAGTTGGGCAACAACAACTCCTCCCCAAGCAGCATGTGATATGATCTTATATGTTATACTGGGACAGCATATGATTCTGAAATACGCATCAGAATTCGCATGCCCAGAATCTATTTACCTGACATAAGTACTGAACTTTTACATTTCTCCTTTAAAAAAAAAATATATATATTGCAGCTCTTATAAGGTCACTGAGGTTCTGAGTATCAAAGATCTTTTCAAAGATTTCTCAAATGCCTGTGGGATTAAAAGCCCAAACTCCCTTAGATAACACTCGTTACATTAGAAACTAAATGTACACTATGTGCAGGAGCAGAATAACTGCAATTACGTATAAATCCTCTCTCTACATGTGCAATAAAATGAATCCCTTATTAATAAAATGAAAAAAAGTTCCTCGGTTCTGCCGTATTTATTTTAATTCACCCTGAAAGGCTCTGCAAGACTCGCTAATCTCCAAGAATACAAATTTGGTGTATAGCTGCAATCAAAAAAAATTGGATGTGACCTGTGACACTAATTACCACTTCACTGCCCGGCATATGGTGTGCAAAGAACCTTTCTTCACTGTAATATTTGTATTGGTACCTGCGTATGGGAGATCTCATATTAGTTACCTCATCTGAGGCATCTTCAGTAAGCTCCCAAACCAAGAGTCATTTCTTATTGTCATACATAGATGGTTCTGCAGTCAACAATGTTGATCCAGTCAACAGGATTATAGTTCATACAGATTTGCTGTGCTACAAATAGTAGGTTTTATGTCTTTTAAAAACAGAGAGCCCAAAGAGTGGACTGCCCAATGTCCAAAAAATGCATTATTAAGTAAATATACTACTATGAATCTGTGTTGGTGTTGGAGAGGTCTCTGTATCGTAAAAAAAAAAAACAGGGGGAGGCCATTTATCAAAGGTCGCATTTCGAATTCATGTGAGTTTTTTTTAAAAATTCGAATATACAGGTATGGGACCTGTTATCCAGAATGCTCGGGACCTGGGGGTTTCCGGATAACGGATCTTTCTGTAATTTGGGTCTTCATGCCTTAAGTCTACTAGAAATTCATTTAAACATTAAATAAACCTAATAGGCTGGTTTTGCTTCCAATAAGGATTAATTCTATCTTAGTTGGGATCAAGTACAAGCTACTGTTTTATTATTACAGAGAAAAAGGAAATCATTTTTAAAAATTTGGATTATTTGGATAAAATGGAGTCTATGGGAGACAGCCATTCCGTAATTCGGATCTTTCTGGATATCAGGTTTCCGGATAAGGGATCCTATACCTGTACTCACAATTTGACTGGGAGGTTATTTAAGAAAAAAAATTAGAATGGCTAAGATTCGATCGAATAGTTCCGACCCGAAAATTCAAATAGTATTCAATTTGTATTTAATCTGTATGACAGACCTCTGCCATTGACTTGTACATGAATTTAGGTAGAAAATATTTGAATTAGGACTGTTTCCATGGTCGAGGTGTAATAAATCTCACATTTGAATTCACATTGGAATAGGGGGGGATTAGAATTTGAATGTGTGAATTTTCAAACTCATACATTCGAATCTGAATTGACTAATCGACCCTTGATAAATCTGCCCCTTAATGTTGGGGAAGATTACCCTGTAGAACCATGTAATGTGCAATAAACATTTTTTCACAAGGAAAAACCATCATGTACACATCATGCTAGTTTGGTTATACAAGTATGGGAACCATTATCCAGGATGCTCAGTCCTGGGGTTTTCCAGATAACGTATCTTTCCATAATTTGGATCTTCATACCTTACTAGAAAATCATGTAAACATTAAATAAACCCAATAGGCTGGTTTTGTTCCAATAAGAATTTATTAGATCTTAGTTTGGATTAGGGATGCACCGAATCCACTATTTTGGATTCGGCCGAACCCCTGAATCCTTCACGAACGATCCGTCCGAATACTGAACCGAATCTGAATGCATATGCAAATTAGGATTTGGATTCGTTCAGCCAGGCAGAAGGATTCAGCCAAATCCGAATCCTGCTGAAAAAGGCTGAATCCTGGCCAAATCCCAAACTGAATCCTGGATTCGGTGCACCCCTAGTTTGGATCAAGTATAAGCTACTGTTTTATCATTATAGAGAAAAAGTAAATAATTTTTAAACTATTGGATTATTTGATTTTAACGGAGTCTATGGGAAACAGCCTTTCCGTAATTCAGAGTTTTCTGGATAAGGACTTTCTGGATAAGGGATCCAATACCTGTACTTTGAGCTAAAGTATATAAATTAGGAACACAATATATGGGTTTGATGTGTGTATGGAGGCTCAGATGGGTTAATTTAGATTTCTAGCAACCATCAAGCATCTGAAATTAAATTACCGACAGCTCACCTCAGTATGGTTGGGGTTGGCATTTGTGGTAAACAGCAATTAAAATACTTTTAATTTAATTCCTTACCATAGTTTTGGTGTCGGCAAAGCCATGCTTTTGAGCTAGATTCCACAGGTTTACAGCCAGCTGATTCAGTTTATTGTTCCTCAGATCTCCATGAGCAAGAATGCTGTTGAAAATCAGCAAGGCTAAATAACTCTGACGTTTCAGCGTCTACAGAAAAGAAATAGCATCAGATCTAAAGGCGCTAATTATAATCAGTGCGAACAGAGACCTAAATTCCCATTGCTGATGGGATTAAAAACTGCCATGTACATTTTATCTGTTGCAACAAAATATGTTCCTGTGTGAAGCCCATACAAGGCTAGTAGATTTGTGTGGTTCATGTTCCAATGGTGAGCTTTTTTAAGCAGAAGTATACAAAAATTCAAATGTACAGCATACAAAAACAAACAAAATGAAATGGTCAGAGACCTTCTTTCAAAGAGGCAAGGTAGTAATCTCACACCAATTTAGGGCTGATCGATCTGAAGGTCTGAATTTAGCGTAGGACTACACAGACGTTTTCAGCATGAGCTGACATGCGCCAAATTGCATGCGACGGAAATAAGGTTAAGAGATAGAAATGTCGGATGAAGTTGCAGCGTTGATCCAACGTGACACCACTGTCGGATGCAGACTCTGAATGCTGTCCGACAGTCGTGTCACTTCGGATCAACGACTTGTCGCATCGCGTCGGATTGCGCCGAAAACGTCTGTGTAGTCCTACCCTTAAACTGAGGTGGCAGTGGGAAATCTTAGACACAAATTTCCCCTGGTAAATGGCAAATTCTGTAAAAACCACTTATGTCCTCTTATTTGTTGCATATCTCTAGATCAGTGATCCCCAACCAGCGGGTCCTGAGCAACATGTTGCTCTCCAACCCCTTGGATGTTGCTCTCCGTGGCCTCAAAGCAGGTGCTTCTGTTTGAATTCCAGGCTTGGAGGCAAGTATTAATTTCATAAAAACTATAGTGCCAAGTAGAGAGTCCTCTAGGTCTGCAGTTCACATAGGGGCTACTAAATAGCCAATCATAGCGCTTATTTGGCACCCAAAGAGATTTTTTTATGCTTGTGTCGCTCCCGAACTCTTTTTACACTTGAATATAAACTGGGCCCAGATTGCAGCTTGGCTGTCAAAATACTTTAGTAATGAAATGAGGATAAAACCCTTGGAAGTCACTGTATAACTTGCAATTGCATGGCATTACTGAATTTTCCACTCTGTTTCATTGCATTCAAAAGCAGGCTGGCACAGCCAATCTTATTGATCACAGCTGGGAAGGCAGAGCAAATGGAGTACACCAGTCACTGTCAGCGCATGTAGTTCCCCAGAAGCATCACAAGGCACTGGCTGTTACACAGGCGGACGCCTTTGGTTCCCAATTGCATTTTCTAGCAGCTTATGGTATATGTCCATATTAAAATAAATGCCTCGTCAAGACAGCTTGCTATAGAGCGCAACCCGTTCTACCAATGTCATCTATTTTCGAACGCCATAGTTGATTTAACTATAACAGAATTAGGGGGCAATGTGTGACTTATGGATGAAAATGTGACAAGGAAGCAGCTCACGATGCAAAACACTGACATGGTTATACATCTCGTGGAAAGGAAATTAAATAAATGCAACTCTCATACAAAGGAGCATTAAGAGGGCCATAGACGCAGAGATCAGCTCGTTTGTCGCCAACCAACTGGATCTCTCCCCGATATGCTCACATTGAAGTGGGTGATATTGGGCTGATCCGATTGTGGGCCCTACGATCCATCACAATGGATCTGATACAGGCGGTCGGATCACAGGACCGCATACACACAAGGATGGGGCCGCGATCCGACGGGATTTTTTAACCTGCCCGATTAAGATCTGGCCAACTTTTAGCCAGATATCAATCAGGGAAGCTCGTCGGATGGCCACACACACTGGGGCCAATAAGTTGCCGACAGCTTTTATCACCCGTGTATGGGGGCCTTTATTTGGCCTTCACCTTTCAATTGCCCTTACATAAACAGATATTCCAACAACCGAGAATAGGAGAGGTGTTGTCCATGCAATGGCAAAAAACAAGCCAATACCAAGAGTAAAATCATTTTAACCTAAAGCAAAAGAGTTTTTCAGATAACAATTGGGGCCCTTTAAAGAGAAGCCCAGAAAAAAAAGAATCTTAAAGATACCGACATTGATGAGATTCTCCACCTCTCTTCCCCTGGGGGTTTTTGCTGGGACTCACTGAAATGGCCAATGGTAACGTGTTCTTCTATCATAACCCATTCTCTGCTTTTGGAGGGCAATGATATTTATATGGAAAAAGCAGGGAACTCCAAATATTCCCATATAGAAAAGTCAAATTCATGATGCCACTTCGCATGTTTATTTACATGAATATCAAGCAGAAAATATTGAAACCTTAGACTAAAAAGTTGGAGAACAATCAAGTGGGCAACATATCAATAGTTATTAATCGTCATCCTTCAACGTCTCACTTGTCTGAAGTGTTTAAGAAGGAAAGTTAAATAAAAAAAAATTTGCATGATCATTTTGTGTCCCCTGTACTGGAACTGGGAAACTTTAGCAGTCCTGAACAAAAGGAGAATATTCTAGGTTCATGGTTTGGTCATGCACCTCTAGGAGTTAGAGGACAGTCTGTTACTAGTCATCTGATTGGATAGGGAGCCAGAAAACACAGCTGCCCAATGTTGATTTCTTGGTGCTGTGTGTAGTATCATAACAAATAGTCCCCAGATGCATGCAACAAGTCTGCCAGTGACTTGGAAACTGATTTCTAATGTTAACAGATGCATCTATTTTGCAGGGGATTTTCTGGAAGATCTCTACATTAGTAAGAAATAGACAAAAGCATTACAAATTTTGGGGTGGTATCAAAGCTCTGTATGACAAAAACAGATTTATGGGCAATTCCTGTGCAGATTAATATATACTGGTTTTCTATTCCTCACTTTAAAATGATATTTTTTATGATTTTCAACTATCAACAGTTCTTTTATTAGTCTGACTGTATCTGTAATATGCAATGGAGCATCATGATTATAAAATAACAGGTATCACTACATAAAAATATCAGCTATCCAGATCCTAGCTATAGGAGAATGAGCTATGGGTAGAGGTGAGGTCCCAGGGGTTCCTGAACTCCCTCTACATTTCATCATATTTATCTTCACCTGACCTCTAGGCCCGGACTGGCAATCTGTGGGTTCTGGCAAATGCCAGAGGGGCTGCTATAAGGTGCCATAGAAAGTCAGTATTTAGTGGGCTGGTGGGGGCTGTTTGGGCCTCTATGTGGGCTGATTGGGCCTCTGTGTACCTGAAATGCCAGGGCCTATTTTAATTCTCAGTCCGGACCTATCAGACCTCTCTCCACTAAAATGATTGTGTTGAAGTGGCAGTATACTCTTGGTTAAACCTGAGCTTAAGGAAAAGAGATTGTGGCAATTTACACAGGTTTCTGAACATCTCGGTGGCAATACAATAAAACGACTACAGGTATGGGACTTGTTATCTAGCATGCTCGGGACCTGGGGTTTTCCGGTTAAAGGGGACCTAAGTCATTTATTAAAAATGCATATATAAGTTCAAAACAACAAACAAAACAATTTTGTAATGTATGTTATGTTAAAAAATGTGTACCTGTGTTTGACATATGCAAGATTGTATCTGCAGCTTTCTCTGCTCTGTCATCTCCTGTAAAATTCAGCGGCAGCAGGCTCTTACTCCCTAATGCTCTGAGGTTGCAGTAATTTCTGAGCAAGCATGTATATATGTAAGGGTTAAACCACCCTTGAGCCTTATTTAGCAGTTGAGCATGGGATGGGCTGCCCATCAATCACTAGAGAGCAGTGACACACTGTCACAACACAACCACATTCTAACAATTTGGCACAAGCAATGGCAAACAAATTAAATATCCAGTCGTTGTTGATCAATATGTACCTTTTCTTTCCCAAGGGTCTTCAGATGCTCCAAAATTTGTCCTATTAGTGTATCACAAAGTCGGTTAATTTCTGCCAGGAACTTTGTGTCTCCTCCATAAAGATTATCATTAGAGTCAACTGAAGAAGAGGGAAAAATATGTGAATCAGCCGGCCACACCTTGGAATAATGGCATCTCGATCTGAAGGTCAACTAAATAATGTCTCTTGAGTTAAAGTAACAAGAATTCTAGAATGCAAATAGCATCACTATTTAAAGGGACTATTTCCCTCTCGATCATGTAAAATTAGATTGTTTGGAACTAAGAAGCAGGAATTAGTCTTTACGTAAATCTCCCTTTTGCTTCAACTTCCTGTACCACAAATGCAAAATATGCACCAGTGCAGTAACCCACAAAACCCAAACACCAGTTTTTAATATTCTTTTAATATTTATTACAGTAGATTGATTTAAGCTAACTGCTAGGTTACTACTGATTGATTGACTACATTGATGAAAATCTGCATCTATGGTGGTAAAGTGAAGCAATGCCTTCATCTGTGGAACACCTGATATGGTTGATGGCTGATGGCTGAAATTTGGCAATACATGTATAGGACCCGCTTGGAACCTGGGGTTTACTGGATAACTGATTTCCATAATTTGGATCTTCATACAAGTAATGTAAGCAATAAATAAACCCAATAGGCTAGTTCTGCTTCCGATAAGGATTAATTATATCTTAGTTGGGATCAAGTACAAGGTACTGTTTTATTACTATGGAGAAAAAGGAATAATTTTTTAAAAATTTGGATTATTTGGATAAAATGGATTCTATGGGAGAAGGCCTATCTGTAATTCAGAGGTTTCTGGATAACATGTTTCCGGATAACCGATCCCACGCCTGTACCTCTCTTACTCATCAACCTAATATCCTAAATCTGATCAAATCTGATGTCATGGTCCCCATAAGCTAGGACACATAATGAACCATCAGAATGGTTTTGTTTCTTTATGAGGAAGATATTAATAGAAAACACTTTTACACCAATACAAAGAACGCAGAACAGTATTTATTTTTTGACATCAGTCAATATATTTGGCATCTAGGTTCCTCTAAATACATCTTATTACCAACAGGGCCTGAGAGATTCTGATGCAACTGCCAAAATAGTAATTGGTAATGGTAAAAAGATGCTTACCTTTGCTCACATGATACAAATAGCTTTCTTGGCTCAAGGCAGCAAGGAGATGTAACACACTGGTGTAGATGCGCACTTTATCATCACTATTATCTTCCCATGTATAATCTTCTATGACATTTAGAAGACCCCGTACTAGGAAAAGAACTCCTTGTTCTGGATGATCCTAAAGAAAGCAAGAGCATTCTGTTTAAGAAACACTGCACTACATCTTTTTACAAAAATATCAAGCTACAAATAATAATACAGATAAAATCATTTTTATTTTTGCTGTTACTTCTACTGTAAGACTGGCCCCTTCAATTAATCTGGCCAAAAAGCAAGGGTTAAGAAATGAAGGCAGAGTGCGGCAATGGCTGGAGGAACAGACTTGTTACAAATGGATTATACTATGGTTACATGAATTTAGAACTCACTCACTTTCTATTCATTCCTATGGGATTTTTTAACCGCATATTTATCAAATGGCATACTCCACTGATAAATAGGAATAAACAGAACATGCATGAATTTTTTCTGTGGTGGGTTCTAATCTCATATTTTGATAAATCTGCTCCTTAATATACTGCAGCTATTTCAGACCCAAGGCTCCTATAACTCCAACCGCTAAGCAAAAAGGGCAGGGAACAGTATTACTGCAACAACTTGCATAAGAAAGACGTGATATTTCTCTAGTCTATAGGTTTTCTTGAATTATGAGAAGTCAGAAATATGGTTTTCCCATCCACGGTCACATTCCAGCACTCCATGATATTGTATAGAGTAAGCAAGCAAGGTAAATATGATCCTAAATTGCTGTGGACAATAGATCTAGAAGGGTAGATATCCGATTCAGTAACGATCACTGTACTTACAGGAACAACCAGTAACGTGGAGAAGAAATTGGCAAGGAACTCCAAGAGAAAGGGTTCAGAGGAGCGCATCTTCCCATCTATATTGATAGTCTTTGGGACATCAGGAACAAGGCTTACTGCAGCTTTAAAGAAGGCATCCGCTACAAATTGTAAGAAGTAAAAAAAAAAAAATTGTTTGAAGGGGTCATTGATATTTACCAGTAAAACTACGGTAGGTTTATTTTTTTATTTCAGGAGCTACTGCCGCCTAAGGGTCAGGGCACACAGGCAGATTCAGGGACAAATCGGGGGCGACTAATCTCCCCTAACTGCCTCACCTGCCTTCCCGCCAGCTAAAATGTAAATCACCGGCGGGGAAGGTGATTAATTTCTGAAGTCACCCGAAGTTTCCTCATCAAGCAATTTCAGAAAACGAATTGCTCCGAGTGCCATCCCGTGGGCGGGAAGACAGGGGAGGCAGTTCGGGGAGATAAGTCGCTCCGAAGATGAATAAATTTGTCGCCGGGCGACTAATCTCCCTGAATCTGCCTGTGTGCCCTGACTTTAAGACTACAGGAAAACACACATCAATTAGAAATGACTCCACCGACCCCGAGCTTGTAGGCGATTATATTAAAAGTAAATGGTGGTGGTTGGGGTGAGATTTAATACATTTTGGCCCTGCCTCTTGAAATTTTATTTTCAGCAGGTTAATGAACTACTTTTTGTATTGCAGGTTCCATCTGCAGTGTTATTTCATTTTAACATTTATCATTCGTTTGGATATGGAACGACCAATCAGATTTTAGCATTCTGTAGGAAAGATGTTAAGCTTTGACCTGTAATAACCTTATCTTAAAATCACGTCTGCCAATGCCTTTTTAGCTCTTTCTAGAGCAGCCCTGAATTTTATGTAATGAGCACAACTTGTGATAGGGTCCATTAAAATTAAATAGATTTATAGCTAAAGGATTAAATATTTTTTTTAATTAATTAAAGAATATTCCTACTTTTTAACATAACCACATTTAGCTATTTTAAGTTAGCTATGGTGTATTTCAATTTGTGGAGAAACAATTGTGATGTCCTTAAACGCAAGAGGGCATACATGGCCTATAACAAAAACAACAGAACATAATAGATGTCTATAATGCCAAGAGCAAGGGGATTGTATTGATGTTTATGAGAGTGGCTAAATATAAAAGGTCAGCAGGCTCCTGTGAAAATGAATCCAGAGTGTGTGGAAAGAAGCACATGCTGAGCTGTGTGTCTGGCATAGTGCTGGGGACAATCAATATATTTTATTTAAAACTGCAGGCTTCTTTACTAAAAGCACTGTGATACGGATCTCACTTATAAAGTATAATGCACAAAAAAGGGGTCTAGAGCATCTTGCTCTTGTGTACTAAATAACTTTGGGACTGATCGACAGGCAGAAACTGGCTTCTAGGGTTGGAAGAACATTACTAAATGCATGCTCTGTTAAACCCGACCCACGACCTGCACCCCGATACTTACCCGACTGGACCCGGTACCCGACCCGCAAGTAACTTATCCGCAATCCGATCCGCGACCCGCTGACCATCAAGAAACAGGAAGTACTGTCATTGTAAACCGGAAGTGACATCATTAGAAGTAGTCATGATCAGGGGGGAAAAAAAAAAAGAGTAAAACTCGCTATTGAGAAGACCCGCAACCCAACCCACAAACCTGGAGAACCGCTGACCCGCGTCTATACCCGCTGCCAAAATGTCAACCTGCAGGGTGCTGCAGGTTTTTGCGGGTAACCTGCGGGTATCCGACCTGCTGAGGACTCTACTCTAGGGTCCTTGAGCGGATCAGGTATCCGCAAAAAAGCGGGTAACCTGCAGGTTGTGAGTAGAACTTTCTGATGCGGGTATAGGCACGGGACGGCGGTTTTGCAGGTCTTCTCAATAGCAAGTTTTACTCCTTTACATATGTTTTAAAACGTTTTTTCTAATCACACCTGCTTCTAATGATGTCACTTCTGGTTTACAACGACAGCACTTCCTGTTTCTTGATGATCAGTGGGTCACGGATCGCGTTGCGGATAAGGCACTTGCGGGTCAGGTAGCGGGTCCAAGCAGGTAAGAATGGGTGTTGGAGGTCAGGTTCGGGTTTCAAAAATTGGTTCCGCACAGGACTCTAGCATGCTGCCCTATTCTTAACTAATTGGCTTTTGGAAGAGCAAGGACTCTTGAGATCTGCAATCCAAGTGCTGTGCAAGGTGAAGGGAGCCGTATTCAACTTGTATTGTGCTGCCTTTTACAATCCCCTTCCTCCTTATGGTTTGGATATTTGTGGAGCCCCAAGGGATTGCACTCTACCAACCTGAGCAGTAGCATGGCCTTATTTCAGTAGGGGGCAAGGTTATTGAGCTAGGTCAGTTCCTTAACCCACTACTGGAATTTTGAGAGACCGTCATCTCTCATGGGGAGCCACCTACATGGTCAATTAGATGGTCCTGTCCTTCACATAAAACAGGAACCATAATAAAGGCTCCTCCAATCTACATAAAGTGATAAACCAAGCACAGCTTGTTTCTTCTCTGCAGAAGGGAAATTGTTCTGGCAGGTGCAGTATATCTGTTTGAAATTGGCTCTGTTTGAGTTCAAGCTAAGTATATTTCAAAGATTTACAACCATTCATTAAAATGGAATTCCAATATGCTACCTCAGAGGACAATTGGCAGCACCTTAAACGGTGTTATTAAAAGAACAGAAAATGTGGTCGTTCGTCCACAACATTTAAATGGATTTGTCTCCACTTTATTAACTTGGCTACATGTTACAAACCACTTCTGTCAATGGCATTAGCCCCATGCGAGCAGTGTAATGAGCACCTGACACTGCAGCTCCATTGTTCCCAGAGAATTCTTGTGTAAAAACAGCCTCTTCTTTTATAGTCCTTTGTCCTCACTACCCATGTTTCAAATAAAAAACTGCAGCAACAGCAGCATTATTCCAAAAAGCATAGTCAGCTTCCTTGGTCAGCAAATTTACACCAGCAATTAGAAGCAAGTGGGGCCTACATCGCATGCAATAATAGTAGGTACAACAACTGTGGTCTGTCCTGACATTTCACATACATATTTACGTTCTTGAAAAACACAGCTTTCACAATGTGATCTTTTAGAATAAAAGGGACAAAAGCCCTGTCACTTTTAAAAATGACACTACTGTAATACATTTCGAGTAGTTTACAAACTTCTATGCAAAACAAATACGGTCATAAATATAGGTGGTTCTGATTTTTTTTCTGCAATATTTGAAGGAGTCTGAAAAAACTGTTGCTATGAAATACCTATATTACTAGTGCACTCATTAAAATGGAGTCGTTTCCTAAGCAATGCCTTTTATACCCAATCTGTAATGAGACCCAGGTATACCACATAGGCTACCTTTTCAATTACACTTTAAGGGGAAGGAAAGCTACCAAGGCAGGTTATTGCCAATAGATTAGCCACAACAGTGCAAGCTAGAATGCCATTTTTATTCTTTAGAATGCTTTTCCTTAAACAGCTCTAGACACTGTATCTGTTTGTTTAGGATAGCAGCTGCCATATTAGTTTGCTGTGCCATCACTTCCTGCCTGAGTCTCTCCCTGCTCATTTATAGCCCTGAGCTCAGATTACAGCAGGGAGGGGAGGAGGAGAGAAGAGCAAACTGAGCATGCTCAAGCCCAATCCCTGGAGGTTTAAGCTGAAAACAGGAAGTCTGATACAGAAGCCCATGTGTACACAATAGAAGGAAAGAAATGTGTTTCTTTTAACAGAGGACTCAGAGCAGCATTACTTTAGGTTTACTAGTGTATTCATATAGACCTTTCTGATCTGTGGCTATGACAAGTATGCAGTCTCACTATGCCAGAGTAGATGTAGGAACAGGTACACTGATGCAGAAACTATGCGGCTACTTTCTTTATTAAACACAACAGGTTACAAACTGTGGGTTTGAACAAGTGTTACATTTGTAACAATTGTACATTTGAAAAAGCCCACAGCTCGAAACATGTTGGGGCCGATTCACGAAGGGTCGAATATCGAGGGTTAATTAACCCTTGATATTCGACTAGGAACTAAAATCGTTCGACTTCGAATATCGAAGTCGAGCGATTTTGCGCAAATCCTGCGATCGATCGATCGAAGGATTTTTCATTCGATCGAACGATTAAATCCTTCGAATCAAACGATTCGAAGGATTTTAATCCAACGATCGAAGGAAAATCCTTCGATCAAAAAATCCCAGGCAAGCCTATGGGGACCTTCCCCATAGGCTAACATTGACTTCGGTAGCTTTTAGCTGCCGAAGTAGGGGGTCGAAGTTTTTCTTAAAGGGACAGTACTTCGACTATCGAATGGTCGAATAGTCGAACGATTTTTAGTTCGAATCGTTCGATTGTCGTAGTCGAAGGTCGAAGTAGCCCATTCGATGGTCGAAGTAGCCCAAAAAAACTTCGAAATTCGATTTTTTTTTAATTCAAACCCTTCACTCGAATTTAGTGAATCGGCCCCGTTGTGTTTAAAAGGGAACTCCACAAAAACATAACTTAAGCTTTTTGAAAAGTAAACATAATTTCAAACAACTATGCAATATAGATCAATTAAAAAATATGCAGACTTTTCATGATTTTTAATGGTTTGGAACAGCCAGCTTTCACAACCTGGCCCAGCAACTTTCCTATTATGCAGTCTCACAACCAAGTGTCCCCAAATATGATATTTAGCTATGTTTTTTATATGGTAATTTATAAAATAAAGTCTCACTAGCATCCCAAAAGCAAGCCCTGCTACATTGTGTATTCAGGGCTTCAGCAAATCATATATATGAATAACCAAAGTTATATCACATACAGTAACACCACACAGAAGACTAAGCCTAAGCAACTGCTGGATCTTAAAGCTAAGCGGCAAGGGTATTTCTATGCCTCCAACACTAAAACTGAACAGATTATAGTACCAGTTAGACTGATTGGATTAAAAGAAACAACTCACCTTGTGAAAGACACTGGTTTGCTAGGGCCACCTGGCCTGAAAGCAGGTACAGATTGAGCCGAGTGAAGACGCTAGTCAGAGATGGGATGGTTATAAAGGAGAAGGCAACGCAAGCCTGCAATAAAACAAACAAAAGTGTCACTTTATATTAGATATCTAAGGCAGCAAGTAAAATACCTTCTGCTGAGTGGGGAAACCTAAGGACTTCACCATTAGTTAAACACTAACAACTGCTAATGCAGGGCATGCATTAATGAAAAAGAAACCTATCTCCAATATACTTTAATTAAAAAATGTGTACCGTTTTTATAAGAAACCTGACTGTATGCAGTGAAATTCTCCCTTCATTTACTGCTGTGGATAGGAATTGTCAGACGGTCCCTAACTGCTGTGCAGGGAAACAATCATACTTATTAACAGCAGGGGGAGCCCCCGCCTTACTTCCCAGCCATGTAGAACTCAAGCAACTTTATTTGTTTCCCTCTAGAGCAGTCAGCAAGTAGTGATATGTATTAGATTTTATTTTTGCCTTTACTGTTTTCAACTGTAGCTGCAGGGACAAAGATCATGGAACCAGATTTAAACAGGTAAACTGGGATTAAATTTGGAGGATTATTTTGGTGCAACCACCGGTTCACCAGAGTTGGAGAAAGTATGTATTAAACAATACAAACACTATAAAACCCACATTAGATTACATGTCAACACAGGACCCAGTGCAGTCTGTATATTTTAAATATATTAATAATATATTCTAAATATATTTTTAATCAGTCTTGCTGTATAGGCTTCTGGCAGATATAGATTTGCTGTTTTGATAATTTACGACGATGCCTAAGCAACCCAGACCACACTGAGCATGTGCACAGTCTTGGTCTTGCAAAGATGTTTAACAAAGTTACAAGATGGTGATCCCCTGTGGCCAACTTTGAAAGCATAAATCATTTGTTTGATTAGGCTTGTGGTGCAGTAAGTTCGTGCTTATGTTTAGTATACAAAATACAGCATTTCTAGCCTTATTCTATTTTAGACTTTACTTCCCCTTTAATGTTCCAATGATTTTCTTAGTAGATTTAAGGTATGGAGGAAAATTACAGAAAGATCTCTTATCCAGAAATCCCCAGATCCCGATCATTCTGGATAACAGGTCCCATACAAATGCATGTATTCTTATAAATGGGAAATGCCATATAATAACATCAAAAACAATTGCAAAAAGTGCAGTCTACATTTATGTTGCAAAGTCCCTCTTTAAGGCAATGTAAATAGAAAATGATCTCAAGGTTTTATAAAAAAAAATAAATAATTACACTGGCCAATGAATATACAACTATAGTCAGATGTTTGCTAGAGTCTAGTAAAGAATGCAAGAATATCATAATAATCCATTCTTATCACATATAAAAAGTATAATAATAATAATAATAATAATAATAATAATAATAATAATGTATCTTAAAATGTGGCATTTTGATTTGTCTCATCAGCCTTCCCTCAGTGGGAGAGTGAGAATTCAGACTTGTGGATGGGACAGTCTAGCATTTTCTTGTGCTACTAGTAGCCATTATGGGCATGTAAAAGTCCATGAGGTCAATAATGAATTCTCCAAAGGAGTTGCTGCTTCATAATACTAAGAATCAAGCACATCATACTCACTCTGACAAATGAAGCAGTCTTCCTTGAATGATTTCCTTTCATCACCTTTTTTGTCTCCATGGCAAGATGGTTCACACTCTAAAAATACATTATGGCAGAGAAACTATTAATATGATGTTCTCAGGCACTTTATTGTACACTGTATCTATAATATATATGACAGGAGATCCTAAGACTTTTAGAAAAGTAATGCTAACAGGCAGAAAGTGTCTCACTTAATTTTTGAGAGACAGATATATAAAGAGACAGTCAATGAATAACAATATATTGGTTATACTAAGGAAGGAAATACATTATTTATAAGAACATTTCCAATCAATATACCCCTCCCATAGAGTAAATATGTAAAAGGGACCTCCTATATCCTGCTGTATAAATGCTGAACTTGCTTTCTATTAACATTACCATTACTCACATGGATTAACTGGATAAGCACTGGCTCTAGATTGCAAAACATTGATCTGGCTTCAACGTAAAAACTCAGCTGCTGTTCAAAGTCCCGTCCAAAGGAGACCTAGGGGTAGAAGGGAAGAATTAGAACACTGATTAAAGCTCATTTATTACTCATATCTATGCTGTTTAACCAGAGATTCTGAATACAAGCAGATTATGATCTATACATATCCTGCCCATTATTTTTTAATAACTTTTTTAACAGTTTTGAAAAGTTTCTGTGGCTGACACATGCATTTCTGAATATTTAAACCGGCTGTTCCCCTTTAAATACATTTTTAGTATGATGTAGAAAGAGTGATATTCTCAAACAATTTGTGGTTTTTGAGTTATTTAGCGTTGTATTCAGCAGCTCTCGAGTTTGCAATTTCAGCAATCTGGTTACTAGGGTCCTAATTACCCTAGCAACCAAGAGACTGGAATATGAATAGGAGAGGGCCTGAATAGAAACATGATTATTAAAAAGTAGGTATAACAATAACTTTGTAGCCTTACAAAATTTTTGTTCTTCAGATGGGGTCAGAAACCCCCAATAGTCAGAAAAAGAAGGCAAATAACTCAAAAACTATAAGTAAGAAAAAAATTAAAGCCAATTGAAAAGTTGCTTAGAATTAGCTATTCTATAAAATACTAAAAGTTAGCATAAAGGTGAACCACTCCTTTAAGTCGTTGGTGGCTCATAGAGCCTGTTAAGACCCATTTTACTGTACTTATTCAGGAGCAGAATTCTTAAAGAGTTTTCCTGCATTTTTATGGGTTTTAGATTATTTATCTTTTTGCTGAGCAGCTGTCCAGTTTGGAATTTTAGCAGTTATCTGGTTGCTAGGGTCCAATTTATCTTTGAAAAATAGACCAGAAAACAAATAGGAGAGGACCTGATGATAAAAGATAACAATAACATTGCTGCCTCATAGAGCAATATATAATTTCAAAAGACTCTTAAGACTCTTTTTGCAGGAGCCTCTCTTTGATATTTTTATTTTGAGTTTCACATATTATACTTGAGTTTCACAGATTACCTTAAGAAGCATGTATAAGGGAAAGCAAGTCACTGAAAGTTCACAGAGCAATATTTTTTTTTGTCTGAAGGGGTCAATGACCCCCCAAGAGGAAATCATAGAATTAAAAAAGATTAAAAAAAAAAACAGAAAGGTTACTAATGGTGGCCATAGACACACAGATCCGATCGTACGAATCGAGGATTCGTAGGATTTTCGGATCGTGTGTGGCATGTGCCGACTTCTTTCGTCCGGCGGAGATCGGTCGTTTGGTCGATCGGTCAGGTTTGATTTTGACCCGACCGATCCCGCCGGAGCTCATGGCACATCGTAATCTGATCGTTCGGCCGTACGGCCGAACAATCAGATTACCCCCGATATAGCCATGCCTGTTAATGGCATATCGGGGAAAGATCCGCTCGTTTGGCAACATCGCCAAACGAGCGGATCTTTGCATCTATGGCCACCTTAAGAGTAGGACATTTTATAACATACTGAAACTTAATTAGCTTATAGTCTAGGGTTTTTGGTCTTCTTTAAACCACCTCGTGCTTACTGGTCTCTCCATTGAGTTCTTTGATTACCATAGTTATGTCACAGAAGAATAAACTAGCTTTTCCGTGGAGTTAGCCTGCTCCCTACTGGTAAACCACTTAAACATCAGGACAGGCTGCACATTCAAAGATCGCCAATAACTTGAATTTTGCATGAATGCATCTTCTTGCACTAGCTCAATCAGTTTGCATATCAGATGAATACAGACAGTTTTCAATTTATTCAATCTATTGCATGTGTGTATAGAAACATGCACAAACCAAGGAAAACATATTTTCTTACCATTCGTATAAACCCGTTAATCAAGTTAGACAATGTTCTCTTTTCATCTTCAAGGGTCAGAGCACTGTGCAATAATAATAAAAAAAAAAAAAACTAAAAATCATAAAACGGTTTACATAAAATGTGTTTGTAGGGATACTATACTCTGAAAATTGCTCTGTTTTATTATTATAGCATTTTTTTACACAAGCATTATTAGTTATTTTGTCTCATTAGAGCTTCACATTCCATGTATTCATACAGTTAAATGCACCTGTTTATTTTATATGCGCTAAACCACATCCTGAAAAAACAATTTTGTTTGATATTCTTCGCGTTTATGGCAGGAGACAAGCTGATCAATATTGGTAGAAGACTTGGATATCGGTCGGCTCTTTGATCTGCCCAGGGGGAAAATTTTGATTGGGGGCCTTTGAAGGCACCTGAACATCGGCACTGTTAGTGCTGAATCATCAGATACAGGTATAATTCTATTGTTTCTACCTGTATATCTGACAATTCAGCTCTACAAGCATGTATTGAAAAGATTGATCTTTCTTTGAAAGATCATAATTGTTATGTCTATGGCCACCTTTAGTTTAGACAAATGTGCCGTGATCCTTAAGGTGTCCATAGATGTTAAGAATTTTAAAAGATCTTTCTGTTATCGTAGGACCAAGCTTATCCTGCAACAAACATTTAGTGTATGATTTGTCCATCAACTAAAATGACCATTTCAATCAATATTGTCTAGCTGAAGCAGTGCAAACTGTGGGCAGCTGCGTGCTTGGCCCTGCTAAAAATTGGACAATGGACAAATTTCACTGTGAACGATGAACATTTTCTAACCTGATCGATTTTTGACTAATGTCGGACCAAAAATTGTTAGATGCACGATCATTCGGTGCCCACTACCTAACAACAATTTGACAGATTTAACGGATTTGTTGGTTTGATTGTGGGAGAGAAAAATCTTTACATCTACTGCCACCTTTAGTGGTAAATCAGCCACAATGATTCTATACAGCAGTGTAGTAGAGCCACTGAGAAAATGATTAATTGATCCTGCCTAGTCTTGCTAGTGACTAGTCATCCTGGTGGCGATCCCCATCCACAAGCATGACTACCGGAAGCCAAAATAAGACTCTAATACGATAAACTAAGCCTCAAACCAGAAGTGACATGGCCCAACACTGCAGTCAGCAACCCCACTGTGCTACTCTGATTTCCTAAAAGATACAAGAAAAAGGAGCAGAACTCAGGTGCACAGATGATGCAGTTCAGAAAGGGAAAGGCTGGCCTGTATACAGTAAGTAGTCAATTATTTGAAAATAGGTAGCAAGGCATTTGTTTTCCTTGGACGTGTTTGGACACATTCTTATAACATATATATAAAATAAATCATAGCATATGATAAAAAGTGAATAAAAAATATTTAGCTTTTAATGCATAGTGTGAATGAAATTTGAATTGTACTTCACAGAGTCGTGCATGGTCTTGCATAAATGAAGAAGAGCATTGAGTATCACTGGATCTTTTGTCACTTCCTGCTGATGCCTGGAATACAAAAAAAAACATGAAAAATTGGAAATTTCTATGTAGCGTCTACATTCACTGTGCCTCTAAAATGTCCACTAAAGTTGTCAGGCTGCTTGTAGGGACAACCAGCTTGCCCTTGAAAGGACACCTGTTCTATAAACTATATCATATAGTGTATAATGTGCATTACTAAGAAAAAAAACATTTGTAATCCATGTCTTATCAGTTTAATAAATCTTTAAGGGGTAGTTGGCCTTTAAGTTAACTTTTAGTATGTTATAGAACGGCCAATTCTTAGCAACTTTTTAATTGGTCTTCTTTTTTGTATAGTCTTTGAATTATTTGCCGCCTTCTTCTTCCTCCTTCCTGCTTTCAACTCCTGACCCTGGCAGCCACAAAAAACGATTGTTATTCTTATATTTTCATTACTTCATTCTTTTACGGCCCTATCCTATTCACATTCCAGTGTCTCATTCAAACCACTTCCTGGTTGCTAAGGCAATTTAGATTCTAGCAACCAGATAGGTGCTGAAATTCCAAACTGGAGAGTTGAAAAAAGTAATATAATAACAAGTAAAAAAAAATAATGTTTTATAATATCACTCTTTGCATCACACTAAAAGTTAAATTTAAGGTGAACACCCCCATTAAATAATAATTCAAGAAAAACACATAAAACGTAGTTGTGTGCACATTTAAGTCATAAAATAAGATTTGCTAACTCTAAATGCATCAACAACACATCAACACATGCCTGAAACTCACTGAAAGTACCTGACTAACTTGAAATAATTTTTTAGAGCCCTTTACTTGCAATGCACAACACAACAGGGCTTTTAAAAACATTACTATCATCAGTTCACACGCCTGCAAATACCCCAAGGATAAACAGGCAGAGAGAATATCTAGAAATCGAAGAGAAAATAACTGGTCCAACTTTTTTAAAGTTATTTTTATCTGCTGATTCCTTACATATTCAGTTTTAGCCATTTTTATATATAATATTCACCGGATAAAAGCTTCCATGATGCACTTGCAAACCTCCACTCTGACACTTTCTTTCTGAAACATATCCAGAAATGGAAGGAATTTCTCCTACAAGAGAATTGGGTAAATGTAATATATCTTATAGAACTTTTACATTTTTACAAAAGGCAACTGGGAACATGAAACTTACCACAGAAAAAAGGACTGAAAAGTCTTGGAAATGAGTAATGACCTTTGTTATCACTGACTGTAACTGGAAGGAAAATTAAAAGAGTTAGGAAAATGTTGTAACAAATATATCCGGTCATAATTCTACTTCCCCTCAGGTATACTCAAACTTGCCAGGTGAAGTGAGCAATATGTCACTCCTATGCTGCAAAAAATAAAGGACCGCTTGAGCTTTAGAGCCAGCAATAGCTAACTGGAATGCTTGGCTATAATATTAGTTGACTTCCAGCAAACATATTAGAAGAATGCAATGGCTTCCAGTCATTTTACAATTGGGTGCTTGCTACAGTCACACAGAAGAGATAGGAAAAGCACATTAGTAAAGACTAATTTGACAAATAGCCCCTATAATAGCATCTCCAAAAATAGCCTAAATGCAAATGCAAGTCAATACTTGCTCTGTGTTCAGAGATTAAGAAAAGTTTATAGAGAATTAAATACTCGGCTAAAATCAATTAAAGACAACATTGTAATGTTATCTGTATTACCAATAGTTTGTTATATCTACTTGGTACAATATGCTCATCCTTCATTATACAGGAAGAAGATAAAAAAAGGTACATTAGAAAGTAAATGTTACCTGCTGATATGCATCCTCATATGCACGATCGGGAGTCATGTGCTTAATTATATCTGCCAGTATAGTATTCACCTCTCGTTTCTGCAAGATACATCATGTAATTAATTATATATCATTCACATAAAGTGCTTGTGTAATCTTACAGTGAAACCAACAGAGGACACAGTCCTGCTTTGATACGGTCATGATCCTGTGCCAATACTTCATAACATAGTTGATAGTGACTTCTTCAAATTCACATTATTTTGGTTCAACCTTAGGAACAAAACTTTTAGCACACCACCCCTTTATGAAAGTGGGGTAAAGCCTGCAACATTACTAAACTCTTCTCGTTTCTGTTAATTTTTTAAATCAAAGATTTAGTGGCCATAATATATGATATATAAGGCTATATGCCTTTAAAATACATTTGAGAAAATGGCCCAGTAGTAAGTTGGAGCCAATAACCTTTTCATATAGTAACTCACTGTTACAAAATAAGGCTACTACTTACCGTAAAATGCTTGCATGTGTATTCAACCCAAACTTCAGCACAGTTAATGTAATCCTTGAAAAAAAATAAAATTAATTTACAAACACCATAGTTAATAAACTGGTATGGACACAAATATGGCATGTTTTTGTTCATTTGCATGTAGGCCACTGGTACATGTTATGTTTTCCACCTGGCATTTTTCAGCCAACTGTCTAATCATGGCTGTTGAAACGGCCTGTGATACATTTTAATAAGAATGTAGCAAGAATATATTATAATGCATATTATCTGGCCAAAATCCACCTACCAATACTAGTGACAGATTCAATTTAAGAGATTGACAGACTGAATGGGGCCTACCAGAAGGTGTTGAACCTGCAGCCTTAAATATAAGGCCTGTGGATAAAGATTTGTTAAACTCTTATATAATTTTATTTTTTATTGGAAAAGATGTATTACATGACTCACAGCCAACCTGTGGCTATAAATGTCAGTGCCTTTCCTTGGTGAACATACATCCTAGGGAAATGGTGTTAATTAAAATAAATACATAGATAAGCACACCCACACACACCTTATAATGTTATCTCTGTAGGGAAGACAATGTTTATAACAAGACATATAAAAGACATAATTTATCCCAGCCAAAATACCTGTGGGTTTCTTAACTTTGTGATCACTTTCCAAGCTTCATTTAAAATCTGAAGCCTATCATTCTCAGGAGGATCAGCCAAAGCCAGGTTTAATCCAAGTGAACGAAATAGAAGATGCTGGAAGAGAATTGTTATAATCACAATCTGGTTTTTGCTTTTCACAAAGTTGAATACAGTAAATGACAAACATAAAGACTATTTATACACTCAATACTCAGAGAGGGCTTGAGATAAAAAATTTACATGTAAATTTGAGGAAGAACATTTAGAATCTCTTTTCAACAACCAGTTCCCACAAATAGTTTGGTATCACACAATACAAGAGCAGGTAATTTGGTGTTTGAGGGACATTTCTAATCGGATGGAAAAAAAAACTAAAAAATTTTCAATCAGGATACAGAATGAAAGATAGTAAAATTGCAATGTCCCACATGCACCTTTCTAGCTACATGGGTCAGCTGTAGATGATGTGAATAAGCTCATCATAAAAATTTGTACCAACAATTTTGTACCTTAGTTTTTCATTTATTTATTTTTTTTAAACAGTTTAGGGCGCTGGCACACAAGATTTGCAAAATCCCTTGGTAAATCTATGCTACCAAGGGTAACAAATCTCCTGAAAATGTCTTCTTGCCTTATGCAATGAAATGAAATTTCTGCCACCAGGGCAACAGTTTCTGTTCAAATAAACATGAAATTAGGTGACTCATAACCCAAACCTACCTTAGGAAAGCCAGACTCGTCACATTCTTTAATCATTCCAATTAAGTCCATTGATCTGGTTGCAATAAAGTCTGCTCTGAAAGCAGACATGACTGAATTCAGCAGCAAGGCACTAAACAGAAACAAACAAATCACACAGTGATCAGGAGATTTCTATGAAATATAAATGTAAGTTGGCATGTAGCATGGCAAGTTGCTTGTTCATCCATGTGCATATCCATACAGAACAAAAAAAAACATTTTCCTAATAATATATAGCACCATCAAAAATTAAACAATATGTTCACAATTTAATAACAGGATTATAGGGCTAGAAATGGGAGCATTTATAACTAAGCCAAGGATAACCTCATGAATTTAAATTTCTGAATAAAGGTACTGGTGTTGCCATAAGTATAATGCTAAAGAAGCAATAATATAATTATATTTAACAGTAAGGGATACATGCTAATTAATCTCAACCTCCAAAAGCCAGGACAGAACAACAAGTCTTAACAAGTGAATTACGGTATATTTATATTGACCATAAAAGGGACAGACATTTTGACACCTGAACTGAGACTGGTCCTGAAGTTAGAAAATTGGGGAGATGAAAACTCCCACATAGTAAAATGGGATAGTTTATTTATAAAGTATCAGACTTGGAAAAATGCTCAAAGTTTAAAGTTTATATATATCTTATATTATGCATCCTTTCCTAGCAGATGCATTAGAGCTCACTCAACGGATTCCTGTACAAACAAAATCTAACAATTTTGCACAAATTCTGCATGTAGAGAGACAGAATTTCTAGGGATTTTAATAGAGTGAACTCTAATACATCTTCTAGGCAAAAAGAGCCCCCCTATAAGATATATTGGATCTAACTGTCAATGATTATCTGACACCCAACTCCATGAACAGCGAATGAAGAGAAACAGATTCAGAGAGAGATGAATAGTGAATATAAACTTGATTATTTTAGAAACAGTACAGCATTTTTAATAAATTATATTTAGAATATTTCTTATTTCAGTATGATGAAGGTTATATAAAATTTTCACTTTAATCAATTCACATGACAATATTAATAGCAATGCATTTTACAGCAGAATTCATTACTAAACAGGCCTGTAGCATCAGTGTATATTAAAGATACAATGGACCTCTCTTTCTGCAAATTGATTTGATAATTTTGGGTGACATTCCTAACATTAGCTGATGAGAAGGGAGAGGAATGGCAGACAAGCCTTTAAAATCAGCTGCTTTCATTTCCAAGAGATCTTTCAGTTGGTTACCTATGTACTATAAAAGGTGTTAAACATGGCAAATTTTTCACTGATACTTACTTGTTTCCTTGCTTCTTGCAGCGTTCCATCATTTCTGTTAACAGTGTCTGTAATATTATTGAATGAAAACAAAAAGGAGATTTTGTGATATTGTTAAATCTCTCTATCTTAGGTCACTTGGGGTACACATATGAATGATGGGTATAGCTTCCACTACTAAATTGATGTCCAACGTGGGACAATAGTTGCACTCTGTATTAGACAGCCAAGGCTGACAAATGAGTTTTTAGAGATCCAGGGACTGAAAGATTATAAAATAAAAGGTTTTGTTGTGTACACCAGTCACAGCTGGCTTACCATACCGTGTGGAATGCATGGGAAGAGGCCAGTTTACGTGCCAGCATCAAGGACTGGTATCTGCCAGTTTAGGGATACCATCTGACAGTTTTAAGGGCCCAATCAGAATCTAAATCAGAATCGGAGGAGTGGAGGCATAAGCGTACTAGATGGTTAGAAAATCCATGCCAAGATGAGAGGGTTAAGCTGAGTGAGCAGAGTGACTAGAACCAGAAGTAGATCCAACTTATCAATAACTTTTAGACCAGGCAGTCCTCAAGTCACTCCCATCATGCTCCGTCTTATTTGTAAACAAATCCATTTAAACAAACAAAGTTATTGGGAGGCAGGACAACAGAGAATTAAATGGTGCAATGAATACTGTAGTTTAATTCTGCATTGTCCAGCCTCCCAATCACTTTCTTTGATTAAATATAACCAAAAGTACTGGGCAGACACTTGCCAAAGTAGAGGCAGCTTGAAGGAATTAAAAATTAAACGAAGGGCTGGGCTGTCATGGGAGTAAATCTAGAGGGGGGGATATTTTTTAGTATCCTGCTAGGAAAGCTATACTTTGTCCCCTTGTCCCCCAAAGTGAAGTGATAAAACAATTTAAAAAAAATTAAAAAGTTTTTATTCATTTTCAATAACAGTAACTACAGAAAGAAAGAATTAGACACCAATAAACGGATCAGTAAGATGAGCGTATGAAATATCATTATAGTAAAAATGAAATCAATGGTAATATCATACTTATTTTCGATTAGTAGCTCTCGTTCGGACATTATGCACTATATAAATACTAAAATGCAGCATAGCATAAGCTTTTCTTATTTATACAAGTGGAAGGAGTCACCATTTGTGCTGCATACTCAGTCATTTGTTATCAGCTAATCATACTGTTGAAAGATTTAGACAGCTATTGTTTCCAATAATTAGTTGGAAAGATTTCTCTTATGGTAAGGCTTTTGCAAAAGCAGCAATTACAATCTTATAATTTAATTAGAAATGTATTCCTCCATACAAGCATACAATGGACCAGAAGAGGGGCAAAGCATATATTCCTCTAAATTAGGCCAGAGCAGAAATATATGTATTCCCTAAGGAATATATATAAGGGGATCAGCGCCTGTGGCAACAGAAATTAGAAACAAAATATCGTGTAATACGTTCAAAAAGGGAATATCACCCTGTGCACATAGAAAAAAGGTGTACTCCCCTTTTCCTTGAGCCGCTGTTAATTAAAAAAAGGAAAGAGAAAATTCGATCCACGTGAATATAAAAACGGAAAGTGACCTTCCTTAAAAGAAAGCAATCTGATAGTGGAGCGCCTCCACACTATGTACAAAATGACTAAAATGTACCTTGGGGTACGCCTTTGGACCCAGGAGAGACACCACAGGGGAGCACGAAAGAATTGGCAGAACCGCCCTGAGGGAGCACACTCGAACTTTGTTGGGACTAAATGCGTATTACCCAAGGAGGGTAAATGTGAGTGTACATTTTAATTTGTTTTTAACTATGTTTTAATAAAAGCGATATCACACTATCCTCGGTTCCTATTCCCTATTCGGAGTTTAACAGGAATGGAGAGCTGGATGAGGAATCAGAAAGGAATTATTTTGACATGCACGATGCCACAATAGTGGTTTGTAAGTAGGCATTTTGTACATAGTGTGGAGGCGCCCACTATCGGATTGCTTTCTTTTAAGGAAGGTCACTTTTCGTTTTTATATTCACGTGGATCCAATTTTCTCTTTCCTTTTTTTAATTAACAGCGGCTCAAGGAAAAGGGGAGTACACCTTTTTCCTATGTGCACAGGGTGATATTCCCTTTTTGAACGTATTACACGATATTTTGTTTCTAATTTCTGTTGCCACAGGCGCTGATCCCCTTATATATATTCCTTAGGGAATACATATATTTCTGCTCTGGACTTTTTATTTACAGCTGAGGGACTGTGAAGGGATCGGCAAGAAATACCTAAGGGACTGACATTTTTTACTAACTTGCACTGTAAGCAATATATGTTTCATTCCTCTAAATTACTTTTTTAAACAATATTACATGCGGCTTTATTTTGAACACAGTTTTACCTAAAAATAGTTAATAGTTCTCCATTCAACTACACCCATACTAACCTCTGGAGCACGATATGCAATGCACCGTAACATCCAGTCAATGGCAGGAGAATACAGTGTGAGGTAAATTGGAATCTCTACAGCCTGAACCGCCAGCTGATTCTGCACTGTGTCACTTTGAATCTGGGAAGAGACAGCATACTAAATGAAAAACAAAACAACTATAAGGCAGAATAACATGGCACAAAATCAAGTCAAAAACTAGATTTGTTGTCGTTTCACATTGCAAAATTGTAACATGTTTGAAAAAACTTGGTTGGAAAAAAGAGGCACGTCCATTTTGTTCAAACTTTTTGACAAAATGAAACCTGCTTGACTGCAGCAAGGTCAAAACATATTCTGGGCTGATTTATTAATTTATTTTAAAGAGGCAAACAAACTCAGGGTAAGAAATTTCAGTCACAGATGCAGGGGCTGCCTAATAATTTGGCAAATTGATTTTAGGGACATAGCACACTGGGTAATTTTTTTGCTGTGTTTTCAAGTGATAAGAACATCTTAGACAGTTCTTTTTCACAGGCTTCTGCTACATAGTTTAAATCACTCAGAACCACCAGTCCAGAGAACAGGAAGATACAGATTCTGCTTTTAAATGGGACCCGTCACCAAATCAGTCAAGCAAAATATACTTACACTGTATAAATTATTTGAATCTTGTTTCCATCAATCTGGGAAATCATAATTATAACAAAAATAAGCAGGTAGGAGCCATTTTGTGGACACTGTTGTTAAAACAAGCGTTGCATCATCTCAGAATCTTGTTTGTGCACCAGAATGGGGGACATGATGTCCATCCCCATGCCCTGGCTACACAATTAAATGGTTAAGAGAACTGGGGGAATATGGGGAGAGCAGTGACATCTAGGAAGTGCTGAATGGAAAGTGAAAGTAATTGTGTGCCCCGCCTCTATGCCTAAGGCATAGAGGAGGGGCAGGCAATATCTGATTGACAGCTGAGATTTTTTAAATGAGTTTATAACAGCTATGAACCCTTTAATAAAAAAAAAAGAATTTGGAACTCATGTTTAATTTGAAAACGACTTTTATTATTATCCAGCTTTTTATGTCTGGGTGACAGGTCCACTTTAATGGAATTTACATTTGCAAACTTAACTTTTGTAATAAATGTATGTTGGAAAGGTGCTTAGAACCTTATTCTTTCATCAGGAAAGAAATGATGTTGTATATCGCCGTTAAGCATTTCTAGTAGTATTTTTTGTAATCACAGTAACTGAAGATATATACAATAAAAATGTTACTTACTAGCTTAAATGTAAGTAAGAAATCAAAGAAGTTCCGGTTAAGACTTTCTTTCGCATTAGGAGCAACTTCCATTCCAACCTGAAACACAATTAACCAAATATCTTGTGAAGTTTTATGTTTGCAAGGTTCCAAATATCAATCTTTTGAGAGTGTTTATTACCCTGCAGAGATATGCTCTGGCATACACTGCCACTAGGGGGTCACCTATTCCTCTGATCATAGATGTTAGACGGGGAAGACTCTCGGATATTCCTCTGTTAAGAAAAGACATTATCAGTATTAGTATTAGTGCAGAATTTTAAATTAAGTTACATTTTACATATCTGAGAAATAAATGATTAAAGAACATTACACGAACCCGGCAAAACCCCTTTTTTTTTTTTTTTTTTTTTATAATCGGTTCCAGAAATGGGAAATACTTTTTAAAATAAAAAGTATACACTTCCCCTTTTAACAAGTATTTGATAATACTCCAAGAATATCAGTTATACAGTCATGCATACTAGTGAGGAGCCCATGTGGGACATTCACTAAGATTCGTAGTTGCGCCAGGCGTAACTTCGCCAGGCGTAGTTTCGCCAGCGCTTCGCAAATTCACTAAAATCCGAAGTTGTGCTCAGGGGTAGCATAAGGCTGTGAAGTTGTGCTAGCGTTGATTCGCTAAGCGAAGCAAAGTTACGCTAGTGATGGTTAATTTGCATACGGCGCCAAATTCAAATTTCAATGGAGGAATATGTAGCAGCACTACAAATGCCTGGGAAACCTTCAAAACATCAAATAAAATTTTTATTTTGCACTACACATGTGCCCACTGTATAGTTAAGTTGCCATGAGTTAGGAAATGTAGGGGGAAAGGAGGGGAGCCCCAAAAATTTTTTTGATCTTTTTCAGCCTATCACCCATAATATAGAAAAAACGCCAGCGTTTTTTGGGACTTAGAAAAAACTTTTTTTGAAGAAATCCCTATATACCGTATATTCTCGGGTATAAGCCGAGTTTTTCAGCATCCAAAATGTGCTGAAAAAGTCTACCTCGGCTTATACTCGGGTCAGCGAGCAGTAGCTGAGATTGTAGTCATTTTTAATCATTCCTATACGAACAGTTCACTTGGGGAGAGACTGCAATATCACACAGCACCCTCTGTTGGTTATATGAAAAAACAACAGTGCGCCCTCTGTTGGTTATATGAAAGAATAACAGTGACTGCAATATCACACAGCACGCTCTGTTGGTTAAATGAAAGAATAACAGTGCGCCCTCTGTTGGTTATATGAAAAAATAACAGTGACTGCAAAATCACACAGTGTCATCTGTTGGTTATATGAAAGAATAACAGTGACTGCAATATCACACAGCGCCATCTGTTGGTTATATGAAAGAATAACCGTGCACCCTCTGTTGGTTATATGAAAGAATAACAGTGACTGCAATATCACACAGCACCCTCTGTTGGTTAAATGAAAGAATAACAGTGCGCCCTCTGTTGGTTATATGAAAGAATAACAGTGACTGCAATATCACACAGCGCCATCTGTTGGTTATATGAAAGAATAACAGTGCGCCCTCTGTTGGTTATATGAAAGAATAACAGTGACTGCAAAATCACACAGCGTCATCTGTTGGTTATATGAAAGAATAACAGTGACTGCAATATCACACAGCGCCCTCTGTTGGTTATATGAAAGAATAACCGTGCACCCTCTGTTGGTTATATGAAGGATTAACAGTGATAGCAATATCACACAGCACCCTCTGCACATGGTAGTGGGACAATGCACAGAGTAATCCGTTTGGCAATTCTCTGTCACCATCAACTTTGCAAAGAAGTCCGGTTGATCGCTGGGGGGGGTCGCTTTGGCGGAATGTGCGCTGCTGGGAGACAGGGCTGTAGTTGTGTCTAGGCTTATACTAGAGTCAATAAGTTTTCCCAGTTTTCGTAGGTAAAATAAGGTACCTCGACTTATACTCGGGTCGGCTTATACTCGAGTATATACGGTACTCTATTGCGCTTCGCCTGGTCTGAGGTGGCGAAGGAAGTCTGGCGTAAAAAATAGCGTTCAGTACAATGCGCGCGTTAGTGAATTTGCGTAGTTAGGTCAGTTGCGCAAATTCGCCAGGCGAATTTACGCCAGTGTTCGTTAGTGAATTTGCGAAGTAACGAAAATGCCCAACGCTAGCGAATTGACGCTAGCGTTAGGCGCTTCGGCACATAGTGAATTTGCCCCCATGTCCCTATATATACCGAGAGAAAGGAATTAACAGTAATTACATATACATTCTTTTTCGTTTCTTGTGTTAAGCAACCAGGAATCATATAAATATTCCAAACCAATTCTATTACATATATACCAAAACGGTTAATTTACAAAAGTGGTGCAAATTGTCATGTATTTTGCCACAATGCATCATTTTGGAGGCCCAAAAATGTGCATGTGTATAGACAACATGAACAGCTTATGCCTGGCATGTAAGGGGTAGCTTCACATCAGTCCCAGGAATGTGTGTGTCCAATCACTTTACTAAGCACCTGCCTAATGAAGGTGTTAAGAACAATGTACACTGCATCATGTGCCAGACAGACTGACAGAGCATGGGTACCAGTACAGGTATGGGATCCATTATCTGGAAACCAATTATCTAGAAAGCTCAGAATTACAAAAAAAACAGTCTCCCATATCCAAATTTGTAAAAATTATTTCCTTTTTCTCTATAATAATACTTTGTACCTTGTACTTGACCAAACTTAGATATAGTTAATCCTTATTAGATGCAAAACCAGCCGATTTGGGTTTATTTAATGTTTACATGATTTTCTAGTATTTATGGTATGAAGATCCAAATTACAGAAAGATCTGTCATCTGAAAAGCCCCAGGTCCCAAGCATTCTGGATAACAGATCCTATACTTGTACTTGACAAAAGTGCTAAGTGAATGGAGTACTATGCGGCATCATAAAAAAAGGTAAATTGAAGAATGAAAACATGGACACATGATGAACTGCATTCCAAAAAAAAGTACAGGGAAGTCCACAATATAGTTGAATAGTTATTTTGCCTTGTATGGTTCTACAGCACTTACACTAGCTCTGTTATATATATTTAGGTTAGTAGTGAACTGTTATAGACTGCTATAAGACTGATACGTGGTGCCTTGATAGAGTATAAGACCATGTCAGAGTATCAACACTGGCAATGGAATAACAATAGCACTGACTGATCGATGCCGTGTGCATGATGCCATAGTAGCTGTGTCAGCAGGCAGCAACATCTAAACCCACTCACTGCTCTAACTAAAGGCAATAAAGGGCAGATTCCGGCAGTAGATTCAGCACACTGCCAATTAAAAAACAATTAAGGATTTAAGATTCTTTAGCTCTGTATTTAATGTTGGCCTTTGTTCCTTTTACATTTAAGGAAAGCCTACCATAGATGCATGAATCGATATTCGTTACGAAACACATTGGTAAATTAACCTTTCTGCAGAGCTACGTTCCTAAATACAGCCCTGGTATGATGTCATGATTAAAGTAAACATAATGCATCCAGATCGTCATCCTTACGTCTTAGAGAGAAATGTGTTGCACTTCAGTATCGCTGCCTCCACATAGCTGGTGAAAACCACTGTTAAGAACTTTATAACATATTGTTTATGCTAGAGACTACAAGAGATGAAGACCACAAAAATGGCTTCATTTTGTTTGTCGTATATAAATATACACGCTTTTTTTCAGTCACCTGCAGGTTGAAAAATGAAAGCAAAACTTTCGATTGGTTGCTATGGGTAACTGCCCATGTGCAAATTTGCCCAGTTTTTATAAATGAGCCCCACTATCTATTATTTCTCTGTTTATAACATTCAAAATCTTTATCCAATGTGTTAAAAAAAAAAATGAATAAAAAAAATGTATAAACATTTTTGAAAAGGATACAATCTAGGAACAAGTTCTCTGATGGATGCTATCTTAAAGAACCAGTTTAGGCAGGTCTCTTTGGCAGTGTCATTTACAGCTTCTGGAGAGAAATTTGCTGTGGAAATAATAAACAAAACATCAGATATTCAAATGTTAATATCACGTACAAAGAAAAAACACATTAGGTGTCATTCACAAACTCCAGGGGGTGGCTGCTCTCTTCACTGTGTGCTGAATCAAAAATCCTAAGCTCAGCCTGTCTTTACCACTTGCCTTATGTGTCCTCCCCCTGCTTTCCCCTTAATACAGCACTAACAAACTCATCAAGCTTGCATGTATTGGCACATGCCTTGGTCTGGACAGTGAAAATATATGAATCAGGATATTAATGAACCAAAGCTTATTTTGTGGTGTAAGCAGACATCTGCTTCATACGTTAAGAAGAAGGTGTTTTCTAATATAAGCAAAAAGATTTAACAAGAGTTATATATTTTTTTCTCACATTAAAGTGATACTGACACTAAAAAACTACTTTTTAAAATACGAAAGTAAATTAAAAGTTACCTATAAGTCATGTTGATCATTTTTTTCTGAGAGGTTTGTTTTTGTAAGTTATTATAAGTTGAAGTTTCTAAACCTGTCTGTTTTGCCAAACCAACTATCCCATCTCAGCCTGTCAGTTAAAGTTTCCAATGCTAACGGACTCCTGCTGCACAAATATGGCAGCCCCCTCATACAGGAACATGGGGCACCAGACAGGTAATGTAAAAGCATTGTGCAAATACTTTATGGCAAAGTTATAACTAACTTTCAAAGGCAGTTTATGATAGATGTAAAAAAAGAGTTTAATTTCTGGTGTCAGAATCTCTTTAAAGTGTATTCTATCAAATCAAGAACATGTTTGACTGTTAAATTAAATTACCAGGTAATAAAGAACGACTATCCGTGCACATCGAAGAGATTCGTTCATATACTAGTTTTCCTATAAAAGGAAACAAAAAAAGAAAATAAATTTCCTGCATTTTACTGGAACTCAGTTAAAAACAGCAATCTAACTTTCTATTTAATATTAAGTTTTTTTAAGTCCCAATGGATCCATTTGGGAAATGCAATTACAGTTTGTATACATTCATTCTACTTCTTTTATTGGGGTTCAGTTACATCCACGATCAGGCTGCATAATAGTATTTCAGTTATGGAAACAAGCATGTTACCCCAATACCTACCAAAAGTGTCCAGGATATCAGTAATTAACACAAATTTGCTCGGGTAAAACTGGATCACTGTTGTATCAGAGAGAAGTTTAGAGCACTAGAATGTACAAAGACAAAATGCAAAGAGTTATGCATCATGAAACAAATAAGATTATATTCGACGTATATAGTCTTCTTCAAGATATGCAGTTCTGCTGGCAACCATCCATATGAGTTACTTACAAACTTCTATCAAATGCTTTGACTTGTTTCTATGTAAAATACAGCAATATGGGGCAATTCCCTTATTGAATAAATGGAGGCCAGCCCTTTAAATGAAAACCATCATTTTAAAAAAGAAACACAGCAAGGTTGAGTCGTTGGTAGTAGGAAAACTAACTACAGGGCTGATCCTATCAAATGTGGGGCCCAATTGGGACCATGTTGGCGGGGCCCCTAGACAAAGTGTTGCTGGCTACTGACACACCAAGTATTTAGGAAAATAAGGGCATACAGGCACAAAATAGAAAGGAAAGGGGCAGACAAGGTAAGAGAGTGAGAGGGATGAAATAGGGGCACATAATAGGAGCACACATGGTAAGAGAGAGAGGGAGAAAATAGGAGAGTGGACTGGGCCAATTAGTTTGGGGCAGGCTGGGCCGATTCAGCTTGGGAGCAGGCTTGGTTGGATTGGGGGCAGGCAGGGCCTATCAAGGTTGGAGGAAAGCTGGGCCTATTAGAGTTGGGGGCAGGCTAGACCTATGGAGTTGGGGGATAGGCTGGCTTATCAGAGTTGAGGGTGGGCTGGACCTATGGATTTGGGGATGGGCTGGACTCTCAAAGTTGGGGGTAGGCCAGGCAGCATCATGTGCTGAGGGAAATATTATCTGTGGTGCGGGGCCCCCAGAGGTGCGAGGCCCAATTGGGCCCAATTGGTCCAATTGGCCTAAGGCCGGCCCTGACTACCTATGTTTAAGAAGAACAAAATACTTTTATCTGCCCAGTGAAATAACTGATCTACACAACATGTGTGCTATTAGACTAAATTAAAAAATAATAACCAAAGCAGAAACCAAGATAAAGTGCTTTTTGTATTTATTTGCCACAACACAAGAAAGTAAATGCATACCTGTATAACAATCTTTAGGGCTTTGACTTTCTGATCTGATGCCCAGGAATCCTTTAGTGACTGGTTCAGCTCCTCAATACGACTAATGTAATCTTGCTGAGTTAAGTTCAAAAGTTCTTTTTGTGATCCCTGAAAAAAAATAAAAAATACATGTGAATACTAAACACAGTGGAGGTAAATTATAAAATTCACGCAGAAACTATTTATTCACAAATGGTTGTATTGCCCATGTTTTTCCTAAATGCTAAAACATTTTACTGCTGTGCTCGTCTTGACAGTTTTTGAGAATTTACATTGCGTACAAATATTCACAAATGAGACGGGTGTTTGTGTGAGTGCGGCCATTGCGTGAGGCTGTTGTGCAAGAAAATAGCCTTGACAGTAATTTAAATTGTCAATTTGCGAAACTGTTTTGCAAATATTTTCTCAGCCACCAAAGCCATAGCGTAACGCAAACGCAGAGTGTGCTCATAAATATTTGTAATTTGCAAATTTGCAATATTTAAACAGCTTAGGGACATTTGCAGTGCAAATAAAAATTTGCAATTCTGCACATTAAATACATCACTCTAATTCAGCTTTGTAAATATAACCATTTGGTGCTGCACAAAGTTGATAAATGAGCCCCAGTATTCTTGAGGTGCTTTATTAATGGGGTTAAAAATCCAAAAATAATGTCCCTTGCCATTCTCTGCTGATTCTGACTACTGAAACAATGGAGCAGAAGATTACCGATAAGCATACCTATGAAGAAGCACACAAATTCATCTGTGAAAGGAGGAGAGATAATTTCTGCTGCAATGTAACCATGAACATTTAAATGTCGAAAAATTTATCTTTTTTTGCTTTCCATATCCTCTGAGTTTTATAAAAATGAGCCAGCAATAACTTACGTAACTCTTTCACATGACAGTTGCCTAAGTTAACTCAGATGGTATTATGGCTGGTCTTGGCTGCTTCTAAAATATATACAGTATAATGTGGCAGCTTCTGTATGAATGCAAATATTCTGAGAAATAATAAGCTATTATACGCATCAAGTATTATATCATTTACAAATTTTACTTTCACAGATATTAACCATAACAGGACAATGAAGATTTCTTGTATCTTCATAATGCAGGTGTAATACAAAAACAAACTATATATTTATTTTCCTTTTGCTTTGTAACTCTTGTATCCTTTCAACAGGATATTACGGGCTCATTTTGCCTAAGCAGCCATTGTCTGGCTGGCAATAATCTTCTGTATCATGTCCCAAGACTTGCTTTTGTGCTATTTATAAGTTAGAAGGAGAGTGCTCTAGTAGTCCTGCAGATCACACGATGATGTTACTCTGACCATGGTCAATAAAACATGGTCCGGTTGTGAAGCATTAGTTAGCACAAATATGCAGGAAAATAGGAGTGTATAGTAAACCTTTAAATGAGAACTAAAGCTTAACTAAAGAAGTAGGCTAGAAATGTTGTACGTTATGTTTTGGACTTCTGTACCAGCCCAAGGCAACCACATCCCTTTAGCAGTAAAGATCTGTGTCTCCAAAAATGCCCCAGTAGCTCCCCAACTTCTTTTCTGCTGATTCACTGCACATGTTCTGTGCTGCTGTCACTTACTGAGCTTAGGGACCCACTCACAATATACAGTACACATAGAATAGAAATGTCACAATATAAGGCTGATTAGTAATTAATACAGATAATTACAACATGGCAGCACAGACACCAGTGCAATTAGCATCAGAATTTAATAATCAGCCCTGTAGCATCAGCTTATATTACAGGGGAAGCTCATTTTCTGCTGGATAATTAGTGACGAGCCCTAAGTTTAGCTTCTCAACAGCTGCTCAGAGCCCACTGAGCAGACACTTTCCAAGATGGTGACCCCCTGTGACAAGTTTGAAGTCCTGGATCATTGCTGCTATTGACAAGCTGAAACTTAAGCTCGGTGCAATAAGTTCAGTATATAAAATATGGCATTTTTAGCCACATTTATTTTTAACAGTCAGGATTATAAAAGTTCATCTAATACAAGATTATATCATTCTGCCTTATATTCAGAAGTATAGAGACCTATTTTTTTTTCTTTATTTACAACAGCATCTTGGTACTAAGTTGATAAAAAAAAATAGCAAAACCAGCTTGATTCCCTCACCTCTTCAAGGTCATCCAGTTCCTCGAGTCTTGTTCTTACTTTTTCTGAGACAGCTGAGCCTGTATTTGTAGTTTTGCCTGCAGAAAAAAGGAAACAATTGTCAGCCATGATAAATACACCAGAAAGTGGGCAAAGCTAAGGTTAATATTGGTTTCCATTAGTTACCTACCTCTGTCAGAGCCCATGAAGAGATTCTACAAGTTAAAAAAATATATACCTATTAACACAGATTTTTCATCAGAACACATATTTACTAATTTGTTAATGAATCGTATTTGCTATCAGAACTTGGCTACTAGAACTTTACCCTAAGAGCTTAAAGCTTTCAGTACACGGTTGGGATGAAGTCACTGCTGCAAAACATAGGCCTTGGCTATATTAACAATTACACTCTTGCCTGCTACCACAGGTCAAACATTTAAAGGAACAGTAACAACAAAAAATGAAAATGTTTAAAATGAATAACAACATAATGTACTGTTGCCCTGAACTTGTAAATCGGGTGTGTTTGTTTCAGAAACACTACTATAGTTTATATAAACAAGCTACCGTGTAGCCATGGGGGTGCACAGGCAACACAGTAGATAACAGACAAGTTCTGAAGAATCCAATTGCATACTAAAGAATGTATCTATTATCTGCCAAGTATCCTGTGCCTTTTCTCCATTTGAAGCATTGAATGGCTGCCCCCATGGCTACACAGCAGCTTGTTTATATAAACTATAGTAGTTTTTCTAAATCAAACAGACCAGTTTTGCTCATAAACCAACAGCCAAAGGAAATTACAGAGGGAGGGGGCTGAGTGGCTTAGAGGAGGAGAAGGATATCTAAGTGATTATGTGGATGCTGCAGTCTTACTATTAACCTTTGAACAACCAGAGTGGCAGTAATTTAGAGATTTCAAAGAGGCCCTTCAGTGATTACATTTTTGTGTGGGGGGGTTTACATGTCCTTTAAGTTCTAACCACCTCCACAATTCTCTTAAACTGTTCTTCAAACTCTCCTGTCTCCTGAGTAACCAATAAAATGATCACACAGTTACTAAATCAAGAGGACTCACAATGGAAAGCTTCTCTGTTGTTGTGTATCTGGCCAGGATTTCTCCCCGTTTGCTTGACCAAGGCTCAAAGTCACTTCCAACATATACTTCAGTCTCATTCTTTTTTCTTTTGCCTTCCTACATAAGAATAAAACATTTGGTGTGATACTAATCAAGACATGAAACAGAATATGGGGTGGCATGGATAAATTTACGACTGGACTGAGGAGTAAATATAACCACCAGGCACACAGGAACATTTCCAGCAATGCACTAACATACAAAACTCTAGCAACCTACTGTCTGGTACTGTGTATATGTGAATGATTAGCAATCACAGCAGCAAGAAATAAGAGATGGCCACACATGCTGGGAGGCTTTGCCCAGACAGCAATAATATATTGATACAAAAGGACTCCTTACCAAGGCATTCATTTTATAATATAATAATAAGTCAGAAGCAGCCTAGTAGTCCAGCGGCTCACACAATGTCACTGTGGTCATGGTTATTAAAGGAATTGTTCAATGTAAAAAAAACAAAAAATTAAAAAAAAGTAAATAGATAGGCTGTATAAAATTAAACATGTTTTCAATATAATTAGTTATGCAAAAATGTAATGTATAAAGTCTGGAGTGACTGGATGTCTAACAGAACACTACTTCCTGCTCTGCAGCTCTCTTGGTTCCCACTGATTGGTTAGCAGACAGTGACCAATCAGTGACTTGAGGGGGGGTCACATGGATCATAACTGCTGCTTTTGAATCTGAGCTGAATGCTGAGGATCAATTGCAAGCTCAATGAACAGTAATGTCCCATGTGGCCCCCTTCAAGTAGGGTTGCCACCCGGCCTGGTAAAACACCTGCCAAGGCCGGGGCTGCAAATTTTCCGGCAGTATAGTTGCCGTTAAATTTGTAATACCCTTAAAAAAAGCCCTTGGCCTGCCCCCAATTTGCTTAGAATTTACATTTTTTCGACCTTCTGGCCAGTGCGCGACATGGCCCCGTCCCGTTCTGCGTCACTGTTACATGGCACCGCCGCCTTTTTGCATCACAGAACGCCACTTTTGTTCCCGCCCCCACCACTGGCCGGTAAAAACTTTGAGAAAAGGCGGCAACCTTATCTTCAAGTCGCTGACTAACTCAGAGTAAGAGAGCTGAAAAGCAGGAAGTAGTTTTCTGGCTATTATGTTAGACATCCAGTCACTCCAGCCTTTATACATTACATTTTTGGCTAACTAACTATAGTAAAAACATTATTTATTTTGCAAAGCCTATCTATTTACCCAGTTTTTATTTTTACACTGAACTGTTCCTATAATACAAAGTCAGAAGCGGCCTAGTAGTCCAGCAGATCACATGATCTCACTGTGATCATGGTCAGTAAAACATACATTCTACCTAGCAGGTGCATTATTCACTGGAATATATAAGAAGACAAACAGAAGAACCACACAATAGAGTTGCAGAACACAGACTCCACACATTATCATTTTTTTCCCCTATATATCGGTGTCTTTTATATTTTATACCACATTTGATGCCACTGGCTCTGTTGTTGTTGCTGCAAATAAGGACAGAGGGTCTGTGCCATCCAATACACTGCTGAGAGGATCAGCCACAGAATTAGATGAGCTTGATGATGAACTGGAGGATGTGCTCTCTTTTCGCCCCACTTTTTTAGTCTTGGATTCAGTCACCTGGATGAAAAAAAACAAAGCTGTCAAATCATTTTGTTTATGTTTTTTATTCATGTGCTAAACACTAGGATAAAAAAAAAAAGGAAACATACAGTGATGAGTTTCAGTGGGTGATAGTCCTCATTCTCAACAGTGACTCTATCCAGGTGCCAAGACTCAAGCTCTTCTGGGTAATTTCTTTCCCTTGAGCGCCTGAAAATTAGAAGCAATAACAGAAGAGAATATTTTCCGATGCCCTCTAATTGGTATGGAGAAATCAGACACAGAAATGGAAGGATTTTCATATCACAGCAACTAAAGCCAGTACTGCTAAAATACAATGACATATGGGACAATTTGATATAACTAAAAATTTAAGAAAGAAATGAAAACAGCTTAAAGGGGTTGTTCACCTTCAAACACTTTTTTTAGTTAGAGAGGGTTCAACAAAGATTTTTTTCCAATTACTTTCTATTTTGTATTTGTGACTGTTTTTCTAATATTGCAGTGTAAAGTTTCATTTTTCACCTTTTAAATCAACTCTGGGAGGGGGGCTGTCGACTCTTTTAAGGGGTTGTTCACCTTCAAACAACTAGTTGTTTTCAGATAGATCACCAGAAATATCAACTTTTTCCAATTACTTTCTAGTTTCTATTTGTGACTGTTTTTCTAATATTGAAGTGTAAAGTGTCATTTTTCACCTTCTAAAGCAGCTCTGGCAGGGGGTCGTCGACCACCCAAACTGTTTTAAATTGATACATTTAGTTGATATATTTCTTGTCTTTGTCCCTGCTGAGCAGAATCCCTGGATTTCATTACAGGCAGCTGATACAATATTTGCTAATACTCCAGAGATACTGCTGTATCAACTAAATGTTGCAAAATTGTAACATTTTAGAGTCTGCGTCTGAATTACTGAGCTGCCAGACTGAAACACCAGAGGCACAAACATTCAACTTTAACTTACATTTTGGAAAAACAGTAAAAAATAAATAATGGAAAGTAATTGAAAAAAAGTCTTTATTTCTCGGGAACAATCTGAAAACAACTGAACTGAAAAAAGTGTTTGAAAGGTGAACACCCCCTTTAACTGTTATAAATTGATACATTAAGTTTATACATTTATAATACACAAAAGCCATGAATATCTTGTAAATTATATCCTTATAAACGGTGAGTACTGATGTGATCATTTATAAACGGTGAGTAGTGATGTCACTTCTGTCACATGACTCACTGAAATGTGTGTATTATAAAGTAAATAAAGTACCCCCTGTTGCAAAATATGAGGATATTAGCAGCTACCTCTGAGTTCCATGACGTGCGTGTGTGTGTGTATGTGTATATATATATGTATGTGTATATATATATATATATATATATATATATATATATATATATATATATTATATTATATTATATTATATTATATATATATATATATATATATATATATATATATATATATATATATATATATAGTCATAAATCTCCTCTGTATCTTATAATATCCTTATAATTTACAAGAGGGGGTACTTTATTCACTTTATTATCTTTGTCCCTGCTGAGCAGAATCCCTGAGTTTCATTAAAGGCAGCTGTTAGAATTGACACAATAATTGCTAATTGTCCAAAAATGCTGCTCAGAAATGGATCAACTAATTTTATCAACTAAATGTATAAGATTGTAGCAGTTCAGATTGCTCCTGGATCAATGAGCTGCCAGACTGAAACACTAGAGACAGGAACATTCAACTTGATACTTACATTTTGGAAAAACATTAAAACAATAAAAGATAGAAAGCAACTGAAAAAAGTATTTGTTTATGGCGAACAATCTGAAAACAACTGAACTGAAAAAAAGTGTTTGAAAGGTGAACAACCCCTTTAAGATATTAAACATACTGTACGGTATACTATCTATATATTTATTAATTGCTGCTTTTCTTTCAGTTTCAGCACACACAAGCTTGTAACACAGGTAAAACCTAACCTTTCCTTAAAAATCATTCATTTTCATGGGACACAGGCCCCCGTTTCATATCAAACTGCTAAAATCTACAGAGAATACAAACATTGGCCATAACCCTTCATAGATCTCAAGCACAGGAGCAATGGGACAAAGGCAGCCACTCTGGAATCACCAGGAATCCAAGCAAACCAACAAGATGAGAAGAGTATCAAATGATGATGCCTTCCAGTAGACATCAGATACAGAGGTAAAAGCTTTCTGAAAAGGGTGCCATGTTATTTTAGCCAGGATGGGAAGACAGTTTCCAAAGGCCTCAGAGAATAAAAAATAAAAATAAAAAAAGCCTACATGCATGTGTTTGGAAGGGCCAAACAGGAGAACTTTTTTTTTTTTTTTAATATCTGTGTTCATTAACTAAAGACTTGCTATATTGAATTAGGTGGGTTGCTACACACTTCTAAGAACTAACAGTCTCATGTACATGATGTGGAGCAAGAAACCTTCCAGGCAGTGACCCCCACCCCCAAAACAAGCTATATTTAACTCCAAAAATACATAGAACAGATAATTCATAATCCAGATGAACAATATAGATGCATATGATCACTTTAAATATATTAATAATAATACATTCAGGACACCGGACAACTACAACATACACACAAAATCAGTCTAACTGTGCATATGTTATCAAGAATATCCAGAATGCTCTGGATTTAGGGGGTCTTTCTGTAATTTGGACCTTCATTCAGTCTACTGAAAATCATGTAAACGTTAAATAAAGCCAATAGGCTGGTTTTGCTTCCAATAAGGATTAATTATATATTAGTTTTAATCAAGTACAACGTACTGTTTTATTATTACTGAGAAGAAGGAAATCATATGGATTATTTGGATAAAATGGAGTCTATGGGGGACAGCCTTTCCTTAAAGGACCAGTTATCGCCTGGTCCTGGCTATCTCCTATAGAAGGCAGGGAGGAGAAATCAATCGCCAAACGATGGATCGTCGTCCTGTCGCCTTTTCTGAAGAACGACGCAAGCAGAGTATCGGTAAGTTATTTCTTAATAAAGACTGCGAATTTTAAGCTAAGTGTGTCTTCAGGCACGTTTCAGGGGCCCCAATGCCGCCCCTCCTCATGCTCCGCTCTTCTAACTACCAGCGTCGGAGCGGCTGGAGGAGGGGCCGCATCGCTAGTGCAGCGAGCTCTATTGCGCTCGCTGCACTAGAAGAGCCGAATTTCCGTTTTAGAAAACGGAAATTCGGCTCTTAAAGTTACCAGAGGCGGCTTTTTGCCGCCCTTGGTAACTGGCCGCTTTGTGCCGCCTGAGGCAAGATTCTCACCTTGCCTCATGGCCGGAGCGGCCCTGTGTGTCTTGGTGTTTTTTCAATATGTACAAACAAAATTTTTTTTTTAAAAAAAATTGTTACTGGTCCTTTAATTCGGAGCTTTCTGGATAACGGGTTTCCAGGTAACAGATCCTATACCTGTACGGTCATTTACATAAAGTCAAAGAAATGTGCCATATGCACAAATTGAAATTTGTGGCTACCCAACTCTTTAACCCTGCGGCTGCTTTATCATCTGGTTCTCCCACGGGTGATGTGTCTTGTTTAGATTTCCCTTAGATGTACCCTCACTTTTAAAGGAACAGTAAAATAAAAGTGTTTTAAAGTAATACAAGTATAATGCAGTGTTGCCCTGCACTGGTGAAACTGTTGTGCTTGCTTCATAAACACTGCTATTATATTATTACTCCTAAAATGGCACTGTCAGGAGCTTCACAAATTCACTGCTAACAATTAATTAAGGATTTCATTAAGGGGTTCCTTAATATAAAATAATGTACCCAATACTAGGTATTCCAACAATATCTCCTCACATACCAGCAAACTCACAGTGTGCTTTTGAATACACTGACAGGCACATTTTTTAAAGGTCGAATTCCGAATTCATGAGTTTTTTAAAACTCTATTAGATTTGAATATACTCGAAATTCAACTGAGGGTTTATTTATAAAAAAATTTAAAAAATCGAATATCTAAGACTCGGAACTTGAATCGAATTCGACTTGACTCAATTCGAGTTTTTTCCCCGAAAAAAAAACTCAGTAGGCTACTAACATGTCCGAATTGGTCCCTGGACGTCTCCCATTGACTTATACATGAACTCGGCAGGTTTTAGGTTGTGAATAGTCGAATTCGACTCAAGTTCTTCAAGGGCCAGAGTATTATAAATATTGAAATTCCAATTACAACTCAAATCGAATTTGGATAATTCACAATTCGAATTTGAGAGTTTTGACCATAAACAAAATTCGAAAATTAAAATTTTCAATTGGACCCTTAATATTTCTGCCCATCAATGTCATGCAATAAAATAATGGAAATGATTAAGTATGTCAGCAAGTAAAGGTGTTGTGGAGAGGCCCTGCTGGTCTGTAATTTAGTAATACATGTAACTCTGCTGTATGTGTGTAACTAAAGGAGAAACAGTCCCTGTGACTGCTGGGGGCAGGACGTATAGTGGGCCAATGGGGCAATGACAAGTGCGTATACGAGCAACTAAGCTGAAAAAGGTATGGAAAGCAGCAGTTATGAAGAAAGGCTGTCAAAATTATGATTTGCCAAGCCAAAGGTTTTGTGTCCTAGGTGTATATATAGTAAGTATGCCCTCTTGTAAAATAGAAGGATATTATAAGTTACCGAGGAGTTCCATGACCATTTATACAGGTCATGGAACACAGAGGGGACTTCTAATATCCTCAAATTTTGCAACAGGGGGTACTTTATTTATTGTAATACACATGTTTCAGTGTTTCACTAAGCTCCGATTATAACAAATTTACTGGTATTGTAGTTGCCGGTAAATTTGTAATACCCTTAGGATTTGCCATGGCCCGCCCCCAATCTACCCGACATCTTTTATTCTTCAAGGATCGCTCCATAACCAATCCTCAGGCCGTTGAGTGCAGTATCCCGCCCCCTCTATGTCATAACCACGCCCCTTTGTGCCACTGTCACGCCCCTTTTAGATCACCACCCTCCCTACCTGCAAGCATTTCTTTTTAAATGTGGCAACCCTAATTATAACTGATGACATCACTAAGCACCGTAGTGGTGTAATATATATAATTTACAGGATATTCAAGGCTCTTGTGTATTATATAGTGAATAAAGTACCCCCTCTTGTAAATTATAAGGATATTATAAGTAACCGAGGAGTTTCATGACCATATAAAAACACGAGTAAATACACACTCTGATTCCGTCCTCTTATGCCCCTGATCATGTGTTCCCTGCTCTGCATGGAGCTGTCTCTTTCTCAGGATTTTCTGAAAAGCTTTGCATTGACGAGGGCTAACATAATTTTGGGTGAAAATTATGGGGGTTCAAATAAGAAGTGAGATGATATATATATATATATATATATATATATATATATATATATATATATATATATATATATATATATATATCTTGATTTACAGAAGATGTAGGATACAGGGGTGTCACTATAGGAGAAGCACAATTGTGCAACGGCTACTGGGTCAGGAAGTAATGTGTGCACCGTATGTCACTAACTGGTATGTAGTCTTAGTTAACAATATCTTATTCCCAAGGTTTATATTGTTGTTGGTCCCAGAAACGTATACTTCCAGCACTACTAATATGTCTCAAAGTGGTGCATTAATAAGCTATATCCAAGCTGCTGCTGAACTACAACTATACTAGAAACAAAGGGAGATGCAGAGAGCTGCTATACAACAGCAGCAGGAGGGCTTCCCCCAGCAACTGGCACAACTAGTAAGAATAAGCCATACAACCACAGATCATGCTACAAATATTTTGATAAGCAGATACACCAGTGTGGGATGGTTACAATACAAAAGCAACCTCCCATGTGCATAGACACAAGGATCAGGAGGATTGATGGGTATTAACAGCTGTCTGGTCCAGCCACAATTCCCATCATGCTCAGCTAGAGACACCCTAAAGCCATCAATGAAAATCTTATAGATGGTGTCTCAAAATGAAATTAACCCTTTGTCAGAAGCACCACAGCGGCAAAGTTATTTGAGGAACAGTCCAACAAATGAGCATTACTTTACCACATCTTCACATAATACTGGGAAATAATGCAGAAATGCTGCTGGTGTCATGCCAATTAATAGACTCAAGACTAGAGTAAGGGAAGCACAGTGGGTCATGAGACTTGCATTAGCGTAAGGGCTCACCCAGCCCAGCCCCCCAAGTCTACACATGGAATGTGGTGCCCCCGTGTCTCACCGCTGCTGCTGCCTCTGAATCTAGTCACACAATTGTCACAGAGACCCGGCTGTTAACTAAAAGCAACAAAAAAAAAAGACGGAGGAGGATGAATGGGGCAAACGGGACCTGTCAGTGAGAGGAGATCGCAGATCTGTTACCGGCACTGGGGGAGGTTCATTAAGGGTTTCAAGTAACACAGAGGAGAGGGCAGGAAGCAATTGAATGCGGTGAATAAAACACAATACTAAAACCAGTGTAGTGAGATGCAGGAAGAGAGAAGGAATATCGCTGCAGCTTACCACTGTGTAGCCATCTTCTCTGTCACGTGATTCCTGATTTGTCAACTTTTACCTTTAGCCTTCAGCCATCTTGTGATTGGCAGGCCTTGGAATGTCATGTGATTGGACGTGTTTACGGTGTCCAATTTAGGACATTTGTGTGTAAAACAGCAATGCGTGCGGGTCCCTCTCCAATCTAAACTAAACATGTTGCTAAACATTCTTTATTGCTCCTTAACCAGTTAAACCCACTGTGTGCAAGTGATTGTTCTGGACTGCAGCATCTTTTCTCTGTCCCCATCGCTACTCCCTCCACTTGCTTTGCTTCTCCCCTGTAGGTTGTAATGAACAGTCCGGCATTATTATATCTATATCTATATATATATATATATATATATATAGATATATATTTTTTTTTTTTTATTTTTTTTTTTTTACAGGGTAACCACTTTACGTTATGCGCAATTGCCCTCCTGAAGCCGCTGAATGCTACCCATGCATGCACATATACTTCCTATTGGTGACATTACCAAATGCTTAAGGTGCCATAGACGTAGGTCACCAAACGAGCAGATCTCTCCCTAATATACCCACATTGAAGTGGGCGATATCGGGCTGATCCGATCGTGGATCCGATACAGACAGTCGGACCGTATAGACGCACAGATGCGCCTGCGATCCGATGGAATTTTTAAACCTGCCCGATGGAGATCTGGCCGACTTTTGGGCGGATATTGATCCAGAAGCCTGTCAGATGGCGCCACACACGGGCCAATAAGCTCGTTCTGTCGGCAGCTTTTATCGGCCCATGTATGGGGGCCTTTCAGGGTTGCCACCTGGCCGGTATTGTACTGGCCTGGCCGGTAAAAATGATTGTTGACTCCAATGTTATTAATAGGGAAAAAGATAATATATAGAAAAGGTGGCAACCCTAGGGCCTTTACTGGAAATGCGTGCCCTGAATTTAATGGGAAAGTTTAGAAAATTGGGAGCAGGCAATCAGGTGACTGGAAACGGGGGGGGGGGGAGAAGAGAAGGCAAAATAGTAAGGGTTGACAGCTCTGAACTGTAACTGCAAACAGTGTCAGACTGGGACACCAGAGAGCCCACCCAAAAACCAAGGGCCCACTCTCAGTACTATTATTCTTCCTCTCCTCACTAAACCTCTATTCTCCTAGTCTATTTTCTTTACATATTATAATCTATTATTCCATCTATTAACCTAGGGTTGCCACATTTTCTGGAAAAAAATACCGGTCTTCTATATTCTTGTCGTTTTTTCCTATTAATAACATTGGCATCAAGAATAATTTTTACCGTCCAGGCCGATAAAATACTGGCCAGGTGGAAACCCTAATTAAGCCTCATTGGTCTCGTAGAAAGAGGGAATGGCCATTAAATAGGTCAAATGTTTAGCAGCATGAAAACCCACTGACACCTGGGCCCACTGGGAGTTTTCCTGGTATCCTGATAAGCCAGTCCGACACTGAATGCAAATATTACAACAGGTCTGAAAAATACTGTGTACGGTTATCACCCTACTGGCACAAGGTTAGTATCGGTGCTGTTGGTTTGGAGTGGGGTGACATGGGGCAGATAATCCACCTTTTATCGGTCTGTGTGCAGCTACATTGAGCGGACTTTGGCCCCAATATGCATGCTTTTGCACACACACACAATTGCTGGGGGACTGGGGAGCACTATGCGTCCCAAGTGCTGCTTAGTGCGGCATGACACCCCTAAAATGTTACTGGCCTTGGGTAGCAACCTTTGTGTGGCTCAAGATCCTGGCATGGGACGGGCCAATGACGTGCAGGCGGGACATGCTACATCACGTAGGTGGGGTGTGCTACTTCTAGGGTTGCCATCTTTTCTTGAAAAAATACCGGCCTTCCTATATTTTGTATGCATTTCCCCTATTAATAACATTGGGATCAAGCTTAATTTTTACAGGCCAGGCCGGTAAAATACTGGGCTATGAATCGCTGATCGCCACGTTTTTCGGGGAGATCCTGCCCGGTTTTCCTTTTTTGGAAAACTGGGCAGACTGTCTTGACCTGGACAGCCCTTCTGAAAACCCGGCAGTCCAGGTCAAATCTGGACAGATGGTAACCCTACCTAGGCCCGAGCCCTAGGGTTGCCACCTGGCCGGTATTTCACCTGCCTGGCCTATAAAAATGATGGTTGATCCCAAATTTATTAACAGAGAGAAAAGATAAATATATAGGAAGGCCAGTATTTTTTTCCAGAAAAGGTGGCAACCTTACCAGACCCTTGTGGCCTCACCACAAATCTGGGCCTGAGTGTAGCTGTTTACAGGCTCACCCAATTTTCAAATGATCTGATAACACTAGTGGAAGTATTGGCAACTCTCAGCTCTGGGGCAATATGCAACAGCCCACTAAATATTGACCTTCTATAGCATCTTGCCAAGGACTCAGGACATTTTAGCTCAGATATGTTTTTGGGAGACATCCAGATTAAAAAACGCCCCTCACCTGCTCAACAGCTTTCGGTAATTAACCCCCAAATGTCAACTTTCTCAAAATGATTAAGTTATGTGTACTGCATTGGGATATACAGGTAGAACTAAAGTGGTGTGCAATGATTTCTGGACAAACCAGAAATCCATAATAAGTTTCCTTCTGGGTCAGAATAGTATAAATGAGATCTATTTTTAGTCTTTCAGATGTTTTTGAACTACTACGTGTTGTTGATCAACAATTATAGGGCTGTTGGTGGGGTACACTGCCTGATATTTTAACACCTCACCTTTCATGTACTGAAAATACCAACATTATACATGTAGGGTTCCCTTATCCAGAAAGCCCGAATTATGTGAAGTCCATCTCCAGTGGATTCTACTTTAAGGAAATAGTTTTAATTTTATAAATGATTTCCTTATTCTTTGTAAAAATACAACAGGACCTTATATTTCATTCTGTGTTGCCTGGATCCATATTGGTGGCAAAACAAACCTAATAGGTTTATCTAACATTATGATCTAAATTAATTTTAGTAGACTCAAGGTATGGTGATCGAAAACCCCAGGTCCCAAGCATTCCCCGGTGGTAGCTGCTGGTAGGGATAGGGTTTATCTACATACACTGGTGCTGATTGTTGCATTGGTCCTGCTGGTCAAATTTCTTTACCTGTCATAATCAAATGTAAACGATCAACAACCTTCTTCAGGGGGCATGCAACATACCCCCAATCCCCAAAATACCACCAGCAGGTGACACCCACCCTGTATGTCGTAATGTACTCGCTACTGTAAATTGTAAGGTTATTAGAAGTTGCTTAGCAGTTCTTTGACCATATAAAGATTCAAAGCTACAGGGTATTTAGAAGAATATACCACTCAGTTTAATAATACACTATATAATACACTAAATTGGTCTACAGTGTCATTTCTTAAAGCTGTATTCGTCGTATGTATCTGCAGTCAAGAAATTCTTGTTTAGATGGTGGATGTGTTGCCTTCCATTTAGAAGTGTCGTGGAAGTTCTGTACCGGAGACCACTTGAGTTAAAAAAAGATAACGTTTGACATGTGTGTGTAACTCATAAAGAGTCAGAACCCTGAATAAAGAAGTCACTGAGGTTTTTATTAATTTGGATAAGAACTTATGGGCATAAAAGGGCGTTACAATTGTGAGAGCATAGAACACAGAAAAACAAAGAAATGCTTTCATAACTAATGAAATGGTTCTTCCTCATATTCAAGGTAATACTCTCAAGGCTAGCTTGAGAACAGAATCCATCCAAGGCAGGGTGGCTCCCAGGGGATTTTGCATACACAGAATTTTATTCTTTCTCAGAAGTGATAAGAGCACCTCAATGCTGATTTAATTGACCAATCTTTGAATTGGGTTTTTCAGTTTTGGAATTAAAAATATTATGGGATCTTTTGGTACATCAAACAGGACCACTTTTTTTAGCCAATTTGACACAGTGTTTTAAAATTCCAAAACATATGCAGAATAATTCCTTCCACAGATCCACATCTCTTAATTAGGACGTTTAACCCGTTCACAGTCAAACCAATTATCTTAGTCATGGTAAAATATATTTTTTATTTTGCACAGACTATCTTGATTTACCCAGTTTTTATTTTTATACTGAACAATTCCTTTAACTCTGAAAACAACCTTACAGAGGCCACAGGGATTATAGTATTGTCTCTATAGGTGCAATTGTGGGTCAAGTTATTATTGCTCATAAATGCTAACTTGGGTATTTGAGAGTATTGCTGCCCACCTGAGAGCTAGAAATTGCACAAGATGAAGGGATTGAAATGATTTACAAAACAAAAGTGTTTCCTAACCCTGTATTGGGTGTGTCCCTTGTACAGTATAAAACTTATACAGTATAAAAGGCAAGCAACCTACACAATTATACAGCTGGCCCTAGTAAATTGCTACCCATAGTCAATACAATAATCATTCACTGATTCGTAAGCATAAATACAAAGAACTGAAGGAACTGCCAATAACGAAAAAAAATCACTGATTCTGCAGACAAAACATTTTATTAATATAAACAAAAACCAAGAGCAAATACAGTACAAAACATACAAAAATAAAGTTTCCATGACACTTAAATATTATATATAAATAAACACAATGTACATAAAAAAAACATCCTGGCACTTGACTAGAGAAAAGGCCACCAGAAGCTCACAGTTGTGGCTGTGTTGTCTGTAGGAACCAATGCTTAAAAAGATTTCTGTAAACTGAATAAAATTGCTAAAAAAAAAAATTATTATAAAAAACTATGCATGGAAAAAAATATCTATTAGCTCAGTGGAGGCCCGAAAGACATCGGATTAGTCAGAGGTTGAACAAATGCTCATAGTCGTAACTGCAGGTGCCTACAAGGGCAAAATAGCTACAAAAAGTACGTAGGGTAGGGTTTTTTATGTTACGAGTTGAATTCTCCTTTAACAGGATTTTCAAACCTGCCTAATAAATACCCAGCTGATAAATATTGGACAGGCAGTTGGGAAGCCCCCATATATAGGCCAATAGGCTGCTGATGAAGCTGACTCAGAGGTTAATATCAGTAAGGCCACTTTAATTCAGAAGCTTGAGGATTGAACAATATAGTGGCACTAGCATTAACTGGCTTCTATCAAAGTCAAATGCAAGGCCCAAGTGCATGGTTTATTCCAATGACAGCATACTGCTAGGGGCAGATTTATCAAGGGTCAAAGTGAATTTTCGAATTCAAAAACTTCGAATTTCTTAGTAATTTTTGGGACCATCGAATAGGCCAGAATTTGATTCAAATTTAAAATACTTCACAAATTCAATCATTCAAAAACCGAAGCACTGTCTCTTTAAAAAACTTCGACTTTGACACTTTGCCACCTTAAACCTGCCGAATTGCTGTTTAGCCTATGGGGGAACCTCCTATAACCTATATGACCAGTTGGCTACGTTTTGATAAGTCAAAGGTTTTTTTGTAAAATCGTACGATTGTACTATTAAATCGTACGATTATATCGTACGGATTGGGCGATTCGAAAGGATTTTAATTTAGCAGAAAAAACCTTCGACTTCGACTATCGTATTACACCTATTCCACAGTCGAAGTTTTTTCACTTCGAAGTTCGACCCTTGATAAATCTGCCCCCTAATGTGTTCCATTAAAACAAGTCAGAATTTGTATTTGGGGCTAACACTCAATTTGACAGAGGTGAATGACAATACTAATTAAAAGATCCACAAACTTACATCTGCTCTACATGTTGAAACAGGGTGGTCAAAGCAAAATGTGTCACGTGACCAGCCCTAGGGGTCCTTAGTCTGGGGGTAATGCTAAGATAGACCGCACTGTTAAACCAGTCTGACCTATTCTTTGGATGAAACATATTACAACAAGAACCATTACTCAAACACAATGAGATCATTTTACTTAGAGAGTAAATGCACACTCAGAACTAACAACTTAGTGTACATTAAAACACGTATCTTCCCCATGACCAATGTGTAATAATATTATTCTTGAATTAATTGCATTATAGCCACTGTTAAGACATTAGTTCACGCTACCTGCCTACGTACTATCACATCCAACTTTCTGCACTTCAACCTGCTTCCTATTTTTTTCCAACTGCACCCACAATAAAGATAAAGGAAATGATACTTTCGAAAATAATCCAAAAGTATGCACAGTAAAGGACAATTGAAGGAAACTAGTCAACAAAATAATTCCATACAGTTTAAAGATACAACATGCAGAACTTTCTAACATACAAACAAGAAGAATGGAAAGCATAACCCCCCCCCCCCATGCAGATTGTTGCGTGCTTTGTCACGTGCGACAATCTTCAAACTGGCAGGATACTAGTTAAAAAAAAAATGGACCGATTCTGATCAATTCATAATGACTATCAGGTTTAATTAATTCGAGGGTCAACAAGAGTTTTACTGATCTTCGATTTTACAGAAAAGGGATGAACTGAATCCAGCATTTGAAACCTTAAAATCATGTGATTGAGCTGAATTTTACAATGTTTTATTCACAAAGGATACAATTTTTAATATGGCTTTGACGGAATTCTATATCGAGAGTGAACCTTTTGTAGAGGATTTGGTATTTGGCCGAATAAAAAAAAAATGATGATAGATTCAGCACATCCCTAAAGACAAGCAAGTTACCCATGCCTACTAGTGGATCTTAGAGTTGTCAATTCATTGTGAACCTGAGGTATCAACCAACCGAAAGGCTCATATAATGTTAAAGGAGAAGGAAACCTAGTCGGCGCAAAAACCCTCCCCCCCTCCCGTGTGTTGCCCACCCTCCCTCCTCCCCCCTGGCCTACATGTCCCGCTGGGCAAATGCCCCTAACTTGTTACTTACCCTTCTGCGCAGGTCCAGTCCACAGAGTTCACAGGCACCATCTTCTTCCACGCGATCTTCTTCATGCTTTGAACGGCGTTTTGGCGCATGCGTAGTAGGAGCATTTCGCCGGTACGGATCTACTGCGCATGCGCCAAAAGTCACAAAGTTTTCCAATTTCACTTCGTGACTTTTGGCGCATGCGCAGTAGATCGTACCGGTGAAATGCTCCTACTGCGCATGCGCCGGTCAAAGCAGGAAGAAGATCGCTTGGAAGAAGATGGCGTTGGTGAACTCCGTAGACTGGACCTGCGCAGAAGGGTAAGTAACAAGTTAAGGGCATTTGCCCAGCGGGACGAGTAGGCCAGGGGGGAGGAGGGAGGGAGGGCAACACACGGGGGGGGGGGGGGGGAGGGTTTTTGCGCTGACTAGGTTTCCATCTCCTTTAAATATTCTGTGCAAAAGAAGTGAATCTATGAGCTGTTCAAAAGATCAAATGGCAAGCAATCCACCAGGTATCCCCCATTATTTCCCTATTTAATGTTTGATAAATCAGTTTTTGCACATTGTCAGTTCTGACCAGAGATCGTGCTGTAAAACAGACTAGAAGTTGTCACAGCTGTAAGGCATTGGTAGCTTTAAAAAGTGCTTGAAGCAACCTGACATGTTGCTAGATACCAGAGTCTGTGCTCAGAATTAAATAACAGCTTTTTCATTTTGAATGAAAAAAACTGTGTGTGGAACTGGTAATCTGGTATTAAATGGCTAATGTGGAAGGTGCAAACACAAAGCCAGTTATGTGCTGCTTAATTTATTGTATATGGGAGAAAATGATGCCATGAGTTTCTATCCCAAAGAATGCTGTCTTCTTAAATTGTCACAACATTTGGCTTCCTTCTTTGGGTTTTTCTTGTAAATACTCCTGCAATTATTAAAAGAATTAGATTAGTAGTAGTGAGCATTGGACTGGTTTTGTATTGGATTAAAAGGTCAAATAATCAATAAAACAATATATCAGGGATGATATATAAATACGATATATATCGGGTTGAAAGAAATAGTACAAATAATGGTTCTTACCCTTCTCTACTAAGAAGCCTGTGCACAGGTGCATTTTGGCCTTGATTTGGCTGAAGGATTCTGTTAAAAACATATGAAAGAAATGAAGTCTAAGTGAGAAAAAAAGTAAGTCAGAAGTTCAGGAATGGGTGGTAAAGCTAAAAAAGGAGTTCACAGGCTTTAAAAGAAAAAAGGAAATGAACACAATTTAAAAAAAAACTGATCCACTGGTTTGTAGTTTCCCCCGATACCAACAGCAGGACGATATCAGGTTAATTTGAGCGTCCGGTCCTAGGGCCGAATGATCGGATTACAACAAAGAGAATGGTCACTGACGGGAAGATCAACTAGCCAATGCGATCCTCGATCGCCAGAAAAATCAAACCTCCCCAATCAATATCTTAGGGAGACCCATAAGAAGCCCGGATAAACTGGCAGCTTTAATCTTCACGTGTATGGCCACCTTTAGTCTGTAGTTCAAAAATATTTAGCAGTTTCTAGAAAGGATGCTATTCTTATTAAAAGATTGCAGTTAGCTTGATTTCTATTAAAACCAGGAGACCAAATCAGTGTGGTTTTGTTTGAAATGATTCAATAAAGCAGAAATAAAACCTTACTGCAAAACATAGCAGGATTTTTGTTTTTTTAATTAAAAATAATTTTTTAGATATGATTTTTTTGTGCTGTGGCTCAAGTGTTCATTATAGGAATTGCTGGTTGAGAGCTGGGCATTTGTAGGAAGGGCATACAGTTGTGTTCAGAATAATAGCAGTGTGTTTAAAAAAGTGAATAAAGCTCAAAATCCATAGAAAAATTTATAATTCCTTAAATCCTTTCCTTTGAGTCATTAAATGAATATTTAGTTGTAAAAGCAGTGTTTCTGAGAACTGCTGCACATGTGTGTTGCATTGAGTCCACCAACTTCTGGCACCTGTTACATTCCACAATTCTTCTGCATTCAGTATTGGACTGGCCCACCAGGTGTCAATGAGTTCTCATGCTGCTAAACATTTGGTCTATCTCGTGGCCATTCCCTATTTCTATGAGAACAAAGAGGCTAAATAGATGGAATAATGGATTATAGTATGTAAAGAAAAGAAACTAGGAGAATAGAGGTTGAGTGAGAAGAGGAAGACTAATAATACAGAGAGTGGGCCCCTGGTTTAAGGTTTTTTGGTGGGCCCCTGTCCCAGTCCACCACTGTCTGTGTTTCTTGGTTTTGCATCAGAAACAGCATTTTTGATGTCACCCCATAAGTTTTCTATTGGATTAAGGTCTTGGTATTGGGCTGGCACTTCATATCGTAAATCTTGTTGGTTTGGAACCAAGATGTTGCCCATTTACTGATGTGTTTGGGGTTGTTGTCTTGATGAAACACCATTTCAAGGGCATTTTCTCTTCAGCATAAGACAACATGACCTGTTCAAGTATTTTGATGTATTGAAACTGATCCATGATCCCTGGTATGCAGGCTCGGACTAGCAATCTGTCCGCTCGGGTAAATGCCCGAAGGGCCGCTCCATTTAGTGGTGAAATGGGCCCCTTCTGTTTTGTGGCGTCTGGGCAGGGGTAGAGAGTACTGCACGCAGGCTCTTCTTCTCCCTTCACACACACCGAGCTGCCTTACGTTCCTCCCTCCTCCTGTGATTAGCCAGTCAGGGAAAGGCAATGCCCCTCTTAATGGCCAGCAAACGGGTTGGGAGGTGGCCAGTCAGGGAAAGGCAAAGTCCCTCTCATTGGCCAGCAGATGGGTTGGGAGGCGTCAGAGAGTTCCAGTCCTGTTTCTGTGAAACACAAAGCTCTGGGGAGAGAGGTAGAGGGAGGGGAGTGTGTCTGTGTCTTTAAGTGTGTGTCTGTGTGGGCTGCTTTGATTTTTTTTGCCCAAGCTGATTTTTACTCCAAGTCCGGCTCTGCTGGTATGTGATAAATAGGCCCAACAACATAGTGTGAGAAACATCCCCATACCATGATGCTTGTGCCACCATGCTTCAGTGTCTTCACACTGTACTGTGACTTGAATTTAGTGTTTGGGGGTCGTCTGACAAACGGTCTGCGCCCCCTAGACCCAAAAACAGGTAACTTTACACCTTCTTTGATCTTCCTGGAGCTGATCATTGGCTTTACCATTTGAATGGATAGAAGAATAGTCAAAATGGCAATTTTCCATTTTCTTCGACTTTTAGGATTTGGTTGCCATTTTAAAGCATTTGAGATCATTATAGCTGAGCAGCCAATCATTTTCTGCACTTCTTTATATGTTTTCCCCTCTCCAATCATCTTTTTAATCAAAGTACGGTGTTCTTCTTTTGAGACTGTTGAGTCTGTTGGTTTTCTATTACTGTACTACACCTACTAGTAAAATATTTGCCATGTACAAATATAATTTCTACCAAAAACAGTGACTGATCAGGTTAGTGATGTCTGGCTGCTATTATTCTGAACACAACAAGACATGATAAATATATACAAAGCCCTTTGGAGTAAGCTGTTCACACATGCAGTGACAGCCAGGTGACAATGGATGTACCAAATTGTATCACTTGCACTGGCAGGTCTGAATTTACAGACTATTCAATGACCAACCAGATTTAGTTTTTTAAATCTATGAATTCTGATGCAGTTCCTTTAGAATTTAATTTCTCAAGGCTGCTGCATGAAGACCTCCCTCAGAAACCAATGTGGAACCTAATGGACTGACCAGATAGTCCAGTGTGTTGGCAGCTTAAAAACAATGAAAAACATCGGCAAGATCCTATATGAGATTAATTACTGCAGAAAAAAGGCTGGTTTCACTAAGCAAAGTCATTCATAATTTTTCCCCTAGTATTTCCACTCACCTGTTTTCTGAGGCCCTTGGTTTAGATGGAAGTTTTTTATTAGACATGCCATTGTGGACCACCCTTAAAGATGGAAACATGCAATCATTAACACCCTGTAATGCTTTGAAAGAATGATACCTATACAAATAGTTGTAATGTGAAATCTGTAAGGACTTTTTATCTTTATGAAAATAATTACTAATGCACAACGGGGGATGTAATAGAGCAATCAAAACACTTTGAGGGTCAGTGTGAGTAGATACTGACCCCAAAATTACCGGCTGTGTGTAAAGCCACAAATGCCCACACTACTCAGTAGTGGCAATCAAAATTATGTTTGCCTTAACTTTAAAAGTCACAAAACCGTCATTGCCATTATAAGTCACAAAACCGTCATTGCCATTATATTGTTTTGGCACGAAATCGAGAGACTTATCTTTATCTCGAATTACTTGGCTTGATCTCAGATATTTATAAAGGAAGCATTGTACAATAGATCAGGTAAATACATTCGGAGTCTAAAAATAAAATTGGCCTGAGATGTAAAATTCGAACAAAAAAAAAGTATGCATATATTTTACGTGTTAAGTGTCATAATTTGTTGTCTATTTTTTGGCAAAATGATTTAGGGTCGCAAATCATGTGCAACAGTACACAAAGTTCTGCACACAAAGGAATTTACATTGCTAATGAAAGATTCCAGGGCTTTATCAATATAAGTGGTAAATTATAATAGAGTAGTTATCCAATAAGAAGTAGTTGGCAGCAAGTTATTAATGAAAACATATGGTTTAATTGAATATTATGGAGAAACGCTATTGGTCCAACTCAGCAAGTGTGACACTTTATTTATTTACCTTGTGAGCTTTTTCCTGTCCAAGGACTTCTGAGTTGCAGATGAAAGGGTCACCCGGTCTCTAGGGCTCTTCACTTTTTCCTAGAACAAAAGATTTTTCCTTAAGTATAAATCATTGATTTTAATTTTGTCCCTCAGTGTAAATAGTAAAATATACCCTTGTTGGCATGTGTGCAGTCAGGCAACCAGTCTCTTTATTTAAAGAGGAAATCTTCCCCATGAAATAATGCCACCTAGACTTATGAGATAAAGAAATCAGATAAGTTTTATTCGCGTGGGGAATGATACTCACGTACAACACAAGTTGTACATAAGCATTCCAAAAAACAGTCCTCCAGTGTTGATCCTTTTATACCCCTGTAAGGGGGTCTCCAAAGGCTTCAGTTCTGACCAATCAGAGGTTAAAGTCCTTGTTTCGTTTAGTCCATGTTCTGTGACAGATGCTCTAGGCCATCTGGTCTCAGATGACAATCTTGTCTGGAACATTTGGAGGGACTTGAGACATATGTGATGATGATAATATCTCAGCAAGTACATTACAAGCCCTCTTCTCCAAAACCTTAGTGTACAATCCTTATAATGTAAACAACTAGGTTGTCATTATTCTGTTAAATATAATTCAAACGATATACTTATATTAATTATCCTCATTCTTATGCACATGAAAAATTAATATGGCATAACTAAGCCTCACAGTGCTCAGACTAATCTCTGCACATTTTGATTAATATATAGGTATGGGATCGTTATCCAGGAACCTGTTATCCAGAAAACTACAAGTTACAAAAAGGCCATCTCTCATAAACCTCAATGAAATAAATCAGATTTTTAAAAATGTTCTTTTCTCTAAAATAATAACACAGTAACTTGTACTTTATCCAAACTTGACCTATACGCCATTATCTTTTCACTATACACTTTACATGATAACCCGCCAACTGCAGATGTGGCTCATAAAATTGATGTTTTGTGTACAGAATGCAGAATAATGGCAGGAAGATTGTCTCTGCTTGGTCACTTAAGCCAGACATTAGCAGTACTGGGCTTGGTTACCCAACAGCACATGTGATTGCATAGCTATTGGTGTAAGGCTCCTACCCAGTAAGGAACAAAGTCACACCTGTCTGCTGAACCAAGTTTAAAGATAAACCTTCAATTTGGTTTGCAGGCTTCAAAGATGCCAAATCATACCGACACCATGACAATTGTCTTTTTGCCAGCTCAGGATCCTGGTAAAAGCATGCTACATTAAATTAAAAAGGCCTATGGATAAAGTATCCAGTTTAAAGAGAATTTGTAATCTGCCAATGAACCCCAGTAACTGGCACCTCATACTGCCTGCCTATGGCTGTTGTCTTTTCTGCTAAGCCCTTGCCCTGTCTTTGCTTCTGACCCCACTATTAAGATACAAGAAACTTACCATATTTCTGATCAACTTCTCACGGCGCAGCTCTCTGTCATGAGTAAGAATATTCATTCTTTCTGCAGGGTCCATTGCAAAAAAAATGTCATGTATTTCATACAAGGTGGCTCTCAGCTAAGGGGAAAAAAAAACTGTTAATGTTAATAAAATGGCCCATCAAAATCAATTAACGACTACATAAACCCCACAATGTGTTGTGAGAATGCCTACACTAACAAAATGTAACACAGCCATGTTTGCTTGACAAGCAATTGTTTACATTTTGTTTTTGTTTCAAATCGCTACTGTGATGATAACATTCTTGAATTATTTACATCTATTTTTCTGTGTGTCTCCTTCTGTTCAAGCCCACCTCCTCACTTATCCATGGCCCTGGGCTGGATGGGTGCACATGGAATAGGAATGAATAGATCAATGATAGGAAACACAGAGACCTTCAAAGTTTATTGAACTACAGCTCTCTGGATGCAGAGAGCTGTAGTCAGGCAGGTATTTGCCAATCTTCACACATAAAACAACAGTAGCCCTATCAAATATGAGAAGAGATCAAATAAAAGCCTGCATAATCACTGTACTTACTTGAGCTAAAACTCTTTCCTGCAGAGAAGCATCTTGTGAAGATACCATCCCTCGGCTTAGTTGAAAATCAGACTGAAATGTTGTCATAAACTCTGCAGTGTCCTAATTATGTAAGGAAAACAACATTGAGACATTATCCAATGCAGACATTAAAATAGAAGAAATAAATGAAAGGAAGTCAATGGCAATATTACAGGTCCTGGCCTGTACTTCAAAATAGCTTGTAATATGCTATAATGTAATGTAATATGCTTTACTATTTAATAAAATCACCCTCTACCTACTGCAACCATCGCCATAATGCAACAATTGGCCTTGTGTTTCTGAAGACTTGATTAAAAAAAGGGCCATTTTCATATTCGTATACTGGTACCAGTGTCAAAGGTCTTGACTGGATACTGCAGAGCAAATTAGATAAAAGTCCAGGTACACAGAAATGAGCAGTCAGTGAATAACACGCATTTCTGCCTGGCCAGCAAGTTTTATTATTTTTGTGAATGTATCCCTATAAAAAGTACAGGAATAAATGAAATTGTACTTAATATATGCGCTTAGAGCTGTCAAGTACTAGACACACACACATATATATTCACATGGGCAGAAATCATGAGTTGTATTACATTTTTGTGACAAATGTGCATGGATGAGCATGCAAAGAGGGACTGCACACTCACAACTTGAAAATCTGATTTGGTTGAAACACTCTGGGAATTTTATATAATGCAGTTGTAAAGGTTTTCTATTTATAGTACTGTGCAATCCATTTTTGCATATTTACTATTGGAATGGGAGGATGCCAGTGGATTAGTACTTTGTCCATGGGTCTAAGTTGCGTTTCCCCATGATAATAATAGATGCATATGGGTAAACGCCAAAAAAATGGTGACCTGCACCAAACAAAGGGAGCACATATACAAAATTATGATGTTCTGATACCATACACCAGACAAACTAAAACTTTTCCCTAACTCACCTTCAAATTGTTGGAGAAACTTTGGACATAAAGGGACTCTGGAACATATATTCTGGGACTGCAATATAATTCAACCCTTTTGGGATAATGTTTCCTCATTATTAGAAACAGTAATGCCATTCCCAATCCAAAAAGATATCACAACATTTCTCCTAGAAAGACCAATACCACACCTACCCAGACAATCCCAAAAGCTGGCATATCCTCACTGTGGCCAGATTAACAATTGCCAGGAATTGGAAATCCGCTATATCCCCCTACCATTACTGAAGTACTTCAGAGAACAGATGCAAACAGGGAATTGGAACTTAGAATTGCATGGATACAAAATCAAGTCCAGCAATATCTAGATATCTGGGACATCTGGGAAATTTGTGGACTGACGAATACACAACCTCCATTGATCTCTGCTCCAACTGTTACTTGATGACTCTGCAACTTTCACAGTGATGTTTTTATAGATTGATAAATCTGTGTTTTGCTATAACTATGTCCTTATTCCCCATAATGTTATTTCAAAATTAGGCGCATTCCTGTTCTATTTTACTTTCTTTCTTTCTCCCCCTTCCCTACTTTACCCTCTTCAATTTCCTTTCCTTTGTCTTTGATCTTCGATAAAAATTAAGAGTCTCATAAGCAGTACCCTATGTTAATCTATTTTGCAATATTACTGGCTATCTAGCAATAATTACATGATGTATGCCTTTCTTTACAATCTTGATGACCAGAACATCCTAAATGTACGAATGTATATTGCTTTTGTTGACTCTATAATAAAAATATAAATTACGAAAATAAATGCATATGGGTGAACTGTACAAATCCAGCCTGCATGCCAAATTAAAGAATCACACAAGAAGCATGGGGAATAAGGGAAATAAGTCCATACTTTCACAGTTTTTTTCAGGTTCTTCAGCTTCTCGGTCTGCATAAGTCTGCGTGTAAGGAATCCTTTTGCCAGTGCTGTAGCTTTGTTAAATTTCCTCTGCATTGCAGGACTGTACACCTTTAGGAATAAAAGCAGAGCACCATATATTTAGCTATCACTTGAAAATAAGGAAAGAGAAGAAAAAAAATCCATATAACTCCCACTCCACTGTTAAAATGGAATGGTCATACATAACAGGATCTGGAACCCATGGGTGGTATACAGAAGCATACAAAACATTTAACTCTTACAAAACCCAAGCTTGCCTCATTTGGATTCAGTAAATACTTAACCAATCTCCGCCACAGGATAGCCGCTACAGTTGTTATACCCTGAACGGATTGCATCTATACATATTGGTTGATTTTATCTCCCCCATAAGTTTCCTTTTTCCCTCTCTCCCCCCACCCTTTTTGCTTTCGTTTTTGGGTTATTTTTCTTTTCTTCTTACTATTAAACAAGACTGTTCATTGTTTATAACCATAAAGACAATGTCATTGTATGTAACACAGGAATAAGAGGTAAAATTTAAATTCTATTATGCCCAAGCGGGCTGGAGAATGTCTAGAGTCCACCGTTCCTGTAAAAAGCAATGTTACTTTCTCTTTTGAAAATAAAATTTTCAAAAATATTCATCATAAATTGGGTTTTAATAAGCAAGATACCTGAGACCATCTCGTTTTTGCTCTCCCATGAGAACTTGAGACTGATGTGTTTGGTGCTCTGCTCTTTACAGGTCCCCACAGACCCAATGAAGACTCGTTTGTAGAACCATAGCTATGACAAGAAGTAGCAGAAACTGATCCAACTGTTCAGAAAAAGTAGAGAGATTGCAAGAAACAAATATGAACAATCAGAAATGCCTTGTAACTATTCATAAGTCTGTTAAGAAGCTGGCTTCTGCTATACTGCTTCAAAAGACAAGAGCCAGCAATACAGACATCGGAAAGGGATGGGAAATTCTGCTTTTTGCAGTAATTACATTTACAAATAACCAAAAAATTATTGAAAATGTATAAGTAATACATTGCAAATTTACATTTTTCCATTAGGAAATAATTAGCTATGCATCACCCTTTAAAATGAGCTCTACAACTAAATACAAATGTAATATTGCCTTACCACTGTTGTAGGTGGAAAATGAATGATAATTATCCACTGGAAATGACACTCTTTCTTGTACATTGCTTTCAGTTCTGTTATTTCTGTCAAGGATCATACTGTCATTGTCCAATGTCTGAGTGGGACTATCAGTGTCCTTTAACCTCAGTTGCTTTTCTTCTTCAAACTCCTAAAGGGTAAATTGAGAACAAAGTCTCAAAAAGTGAAGTAACAGATGCTACAGGGCAGAGTGGCAGGGAGATGACAGATGGAGGCATGTAACACTCTGTTAAAGAGAGTGCATAATAGGGAAGGAGTGAATATATATATATATATATATATATATATATATATATATATATATATATATATATATATATATATATATATATATAGTGAAAAAGGATTGCGGCACTCACAGGGTTTTAGTGAAAAAACAAAACATGTTTTATTATTAAGCCTCAACGTTTCGATCCCCCCACAGGGATCTTCGTCAGGAGCAAAAACAAACAAACATCTTTGTTTCAAAACAAACAAACATCTTGTTTGTTTGTTTTTGCTCCTGGCGAAGATCCCTGTGGGGGGATCGAAACGTTGAGGCTTAATAATAAAACATTTTTTGTTTTTTCACTAAAACCCTGTGAGTGCCGCAATCCTTTTCCACTGCTTATTTCCCATGCTGGCACCCAGGTATTAATTTTGTCTACGGAGTGCACCATTCCTTTGGTTATATATATATATATATATATATATATATATATATATATATATATATATATATAGATAGATAGATAGATAGATATGCAAGCTTCAAGATACCTGTAAAGGTATGTCTATAAATGCGTTAAACTTGATGGACTTTTGGGGGTTTTTTTCTTATGAAAGTCACTACATAAACTGCAAACGTTTAAATATTCATTACAGACAACACCAAGCTAATTACCCTTTTCAATTTCTCTTGTTCTCTTTCCTGTTCAGCAACCAGCAATGACAGCTGGTATGCATGTTGCTCTTTAAGATTCTTCCTCATTTCTTCAAAAGCAAGCATCTTCTTTTTAAAATGATCTCCTAGGTCAAACAAAAAGAGGGCACAGCATATTGTGAGAATGAATCGTTCCTTCTGTGGTCCATGGAGAATATTGTAGCAGCCATTCAGACGTATGAAGGCAAAGATAAAGAGAATACTTTCCCTAAGCACATAATGAATTATGCTCCAGTTGTAACTTTAAACATCACTGGAAAGCAAAGTTTGACTGTAATTTAATTACCGTAGTGTAAGCAATTAATTAAACATCTATTTAAATTTGGTTATATTAAAAATTAAATGTCTATTTAAAAATGAAGGATTAAACATCTATTTAAAATTTGTTATCTCTTGTTTCCTTTCAGCCCTTTTATTTGTCCTACCCAGGGTTTTCCAGATAAGGGATCCTTCTATAATTTGGATCACCATACCTTAACACGACCATGTAGAGAAAAGGTTTGGCCCAAACCAGACTTCAGGCAAAAAGATGCTGCTTAAAAACATTTGTTTTACATCCTACTTGTGGTACAATGCTGAACACATTGCGTGCCTCTCCTGGGCACTTAATTATAGGCTAGTTTTTTGGGGGTTCATTTGTTCTTCATGTTCACTATACCTTAATTCTATTTTTTTTTAATTAAACGCTAAATAATGTCAATAGGATTGATTTGCCTCCAATAAAGATTAATTAATAAAATACATCTTTAAAAAAGGAATTCATTTTTAAAGATGTATATTATTTGGAAAAACTGGAATCTATGGGAGATGGCTCTCTCTTAATACAGGTTTCATGATAACAGATCCTATACCTGTGACACTATAGCGTAATACTTGAGATAAAGATATATCTTTAACTGAGAAAAGATTAGAAGGCTTGATGCATAGGAGAAGATCAGTAGTTTCACCTCATTACCAGTTAAATGTATTAACCAGATATTTATTCAACTGTCCATCAACATCTGACCTGCTACAGGTCTGGGACCTGTTTTGCAGAATACTTGGGACCTGGGGTTTTCCAGATAACAGATCTTTCCGTAATTTGGATCTTCGTATCTTAAGTCTACTAGAAAATCATGTAAACATCAAATAAACCCAAAAACTGTTTTGGCTTTCAAGAAGGATTAATATCTTAGTTTGGATCAAGAACAAGGTACTGTTTTATTATTACAGAGAAAAAGGAAATCATTTTTAAAAATGTGGATTATTTTATTATAATGGAGTCTATGGAAGACATCCCGTAATTAGGAGCTTTCTGGATAACGGGTTTGCAGGAAACTGATTCCATATCTGTACCATTTGTTTTTTAGATTTGGCAAAAAATGCCAGATTTCAAAAACTTCCTCTGTCAGCAACTGGTACATCATCAACCTCACGTACTATTACTGTTTTGTAGAAATTCATCTTCTTACCTAGACTGCCTTTTCCGAGGTCAGTAGAAGTCAACTGCAGAGACCCACTCCGGTCCCTTTGCCTATGAAGCAACCTTTTCTCTTGCTCACCAGAAGCAGGTGGTGTACTGTGTAAGTCAAGTTCAAGTCTACGTTTAATTTGAACGTCGGACTGGTTCTCTAAGAATGGTTCTCTAAGACAGGGCCCAAGGGGAGTCTCTGTGGTTTGACTTGAAACTTGGCTTTGCATTAAGACTGGCGATGGTGTTTCCACATCATAAGATTTATTGAGTCCTACTGGTGAAGAGTGCTTTATCATCTCTGGCGAGCAATTTGTTTTAATCCCATGCTGTGTTATTGTATTTGGAATGTTTATATGCTGATCAAATACAGGCACTTTACTAAATGTTGAGCATGTTTGTTGTCCTTTTGCGAGCATGGTCTGTTGACTATCAGCTCCAATATTAGCAATGTGTGACATGCCAAAATCTGCTGCAATACATTCAGGGGATCCTGTAATATTTGTAACAAAAGCAGCATTGTTTGTATTTAAAGAATGCCTTTTAATGGAGAAAATATCTGATTTATAGTCCCCATGCTTTGTCACAGGATCAGACAAAGATGTTTTTTCAGCTGTCCTGGGCAGAGGAAATTTCATTGCTTTACCATTTTCCTTGGGGCTTAAATCATATGCATTGACTGGATTGGTGATAACTATATTCCCTGTCGATAAAGGTCTTGGCCGTCTCCTGTGCATTTTTGGACTTAAACTTGGCTCTGGACTAGGCAATTTGGCATAAGATCCTGTTAGACTTCTTAGAATGTTACTCTCACAGTCGGCAAATGATGAACATTTCAGTTCCTCATCCGATTCACTTTCTACAAGAGAAGATGAAGCAGATAACAAAGGAAGATCTGCATTAGAGTGGGTTGACAGAGAGTTGGGATGCAAGCTATGACCTTGGCTAGATGCTGCTTGCAGAAGGGTATTTGATTTATTCAGCATTGGCTTTTCAATCATCAAAGGGCTGCAGCTTCTGCTCCTGCTCAGAACTTTGGCCTTTTGTTTTAAGGAGTTGCTTATTTTTATAGTGTCATTTTCTTTGTCAGAATTGCTTTCATTGCCACTAGCCTTTGAGAGGTTCTTCAGATGACGTCTGTTTTGCTCTCTTTCAATGTAATCTCTGGATTTCTTGAGAAGGTTCTGAAGGCTCATTTTGTATGGATCTGGAGCTTCCCTAGAAGAAACTGTATCACATTCTGACTGTGGTAGGCTCAAAGACATTTCACAAGATTTTGTTTCTTCTGTAGTGGGACCTACTGAATGTTTCATAGGCAAACTGTTGAGTATTGGTATTGAGTCCGATAGGTTTGACTCAGAACTGCAACTCTGTAGTACATTTTCCAAAGATTTTTCAAATTTTATAGGGTCCTGTTGGGCAGAAAACACTGGCAGGCTAATGACATTCGGAAGGATCGTAAATCCATTCAAGTTTTTATTGCTCGACATCTGATCAATGGCCTCACTGTCTGTGAGAACATTTCTACTTGGTCCTTTTTTTACCTAAATGGCAAAAAAAGAGAAAATAAACATGTTTAAATGTATGTGTTTGTGAAATATTCATCCTGTCATGCATTGCTTAAGATTAATTGGAAGAATTTTAGCTGAAAAATAAATAGCTGGACTTGTATGGTAATGATTAACTCCATATGACTTAACTCAGTTACTAGTAGAGATGCACCAAATCCACTATTTTGGATTCGGCTGAACCCCGAATCCTTCGCGAACCAAACCGAACCACATCCGAATCATAATTTGCATATGCAAATTAGGAGTGGCCGAATCCGAATCCTGCTGAAAAAGCCAGAATCCTGAATTCGGTGCATCCCTAGTTACTAGAAAAAATAAAGCTGACATATTCTGTAAAGCATAGATAGCTCCTTCGTCATTTTCCATGCTCTAGGAACAGCATAAAGCTACAGACTATGTCCCCTGTACAAGAGCTCACATAATATCAATTACACAAAAACACCAGGTAATTTGTTTGTGATGCAGTGAGCAGGTTTGAGGCAGATAAAGCAGGCTGATCACCTACACTAAAATCTGCAGGGGGTACATACAAAGCTCAGTGTTTATTGTCTTGAGCCTGTCAGCAGCAAGAATTCCCAAGCCATGCGATCGTTACCAAGGAATTAGTAGTAAACATGACTCAGACTCTGCATTATTCTGTGCAACAACCGTGTTATTATGCACTCAATACACCAGCGTCTGTGATGTACAAATTTTCCATTCTATAAGGTTGCCCCTGATGCAGCTTATTGTAATAAATATAAAAACAAATATAGTCACTTACATTAAATAAGAGGAATGTCCAAAAAGGTGGGAGGTCACAGGGAAAACAATTGGCAATTGCCCAGCTAAAAGTTCTGACTCTTTTAAATTGTTTTAGATAGATTTCTATGCCATAAAACATGATTACACATTTACTTTAAATTACCCCATGTCCAGATTTCCATTATAAAAATCTCTTCTGCGGGGCCACAATCCCCCTGAACTGCCTTCCCCCTACTGTAATGAGAAAACGCCAATGCACTTGCGGTGCTTCGATTTCCGAAGTTTCCTCGTGAGGCAACTTCGGAAATCGAAGCGCCACAAGTGCATTGGCGCTGGCGTTTTCTCATTATAGCAGGTGGAAGGCAGTTCGGGGATACTGTCGCCCCGCAGAAGAGGCGATTAGTTGGCAAGCGACTAAATCTCCCCTAATCTGTCCATGTGCTAGCTCCCTAAATTTATGTATTTGTGAAATATTCAACCTTTCATGCATAAATGGAAAAATTGTTGTGATCTTGCAAATAAATATAGTTCACAATATAGTTCATGTCTCACACAGTATAAATTAGGGATGCATCAATCCAAGATTCAGTTCGGGATTCGGCCATTTTCAGCAGGATTCCTTGTCACAAAACAAGGAAGAATAAAATGTTTTTCCCTTCCCATCCCTAATTTGCATTTGCAAATTCGGTATTCAGCCGAATCTTTCGCGAAGGATTCAGGGGGTTCGGCTGAATCCAAAATAGTGGATTCGGTGCATCCCTAGTATAAATGACCCTATATTTTCAGTTTGTGAACATTCCATTGGCAACTATTTGAAGCAAACAAGCTACTCTACATCTAATAAATTAGTTTAGGAAATCAGTTGCAGGGAAATGCGGAGATCAGAAGGGAAGTTGTCCCAACCGCTCATTATTTGTCAGTGTCAGATATGCCCCTGGCTATTGACAGACAGAAAGCTAAATGCAGAGAATAGCTCCAGAATCCCCAACAATGTCTTGTTGCAAAAATGGCACATTAAACAAAAGGACAGCATTGTGGCATGGTGATTAGCACTGCTGCTTGGCACTAAGGAATCCTTCCCATGTCTGTGTGTTATTCTTAGGAGTTCTTTGTGTTCCTCCTATACTTTAAAAACAGGCAGATTAAGAGACTCCTGATAAAGCTGACCCTAGTGTGTGTGAGAATGTGATCGTGATTTTAGATGGTGAGCTTTTCTGGGAAGGGACTGATGGAAATCATGTATAATCTTTTTAAAGCGGTACAAAATAAGCTGGCAAGTATCTGAATAGTTCGACACTTTAAATAAAAAGTTACCTGAACAGATTCCAGTATCTCCTGGACACGGGTCAGTAAGGACGATTTCTTGTAGTCGTGCTTCTTCTCATTCAGCTCTATAGCCTTCTGTCGATATTGCTGCATCTCTTGCTTCTTTTCAGCAGTGAGCTGCAAAACAGGTTACCAGGATTAGAGATTTTTCAGATCTATAAAAAGGTCCAGAATCAACGTTTTAAAAAAAGTAATGATCAAATTATTTCCTGCCGAAAAAAAATTCTCTCTTATCAAAATCATCTTTTAAGGCTGAAATGTGCTACATATTGTGCTCCCTACTGGCCTTTCACTTGCTGAGCTGTAACAAGCACTGATCTGTGAGGACATGTGATAAGTGTGAGAAAAAAATAACTGACAAGGTAACACAAGCGTGACAGTTTGTTTACACATTGCCAGGGACTTGGACACGGTAAGGTATCAGGTAGTAAAAACAAGCCTGTTCCAAAAATAAAAAAAAGCACATTGATTATTACCTACACATTAAGAGGCAGATTTATCAAGGGTCAAATTGAAAATTCAAATTTTTTTATGGTCAAAACTGTCACATTCGACTAAGGAGTTATTCAAATTCAATTTGAGTTTTCAAAAAAATGTGATTTTCGAGATCTATCATACTCATATGGCCCTTTAAAAACTCGAATTTTGATTATTCGCCACCTAAAACCTGTCGAATTGCTGTTTAAGTCAATGGGAGAGATTCAGGGATCAATTTGGGCCTTCCTGACATTCAAGTTTTTGTTTTGTTTTTTTTTTAATATCTTTTTAAATTCGAATCGAATCAAATACGATTTGAGTTTTCAGGTCGATGCAATTCATTCATGCAAATTCAATTTTATCAAATTTTCGATCGGTTGAATTTTGAATTTATGGGAGTTTTGGGGAGTTTTTAAAAACATGAATTCAAAATTCAAACTTTGATAAATGTGCCTCTAACTGTCCCTTCAATTAAAGGGGATGTAAAGGCAAAAAAATAAAATCCAATTTTTACTTTCTTTCTTACTTAATGAAAAAAATCTATCTCCAATATACTTCAGTTAAAAAATGTGTACTGTTTTTATAAGAAACCTGATTGTATGCAGTGAAATTCCCCCTTCGTTTTACTTGCTCTTACAGCTGCAGATAGGAAACTTCAGACGGTCCCTAACTGCTCTGCACGGAAACTAGATATATTCTTATGGATGATGAGATCCTTTTCGTTATTGTGTAGGGTTCAACTTCAGAGTTTAGGCACCGCAAGACCTGCAGACTTTCACAATTCAGAAATAGTATGATAGTTTCCCTGCAATTCAGAAATAGGACTCTGGAGAACCAACGTTGCTGATTCAGTGATTCATTTATTCAAAAAGTGCACAACGTGTTTCGAGCCAAGTGGCTCTTCCTCATGTGCTTATAAGCACCCGAGGAAGAGCCACTTGGCTCAAAAAATGTCGTGCACTTTTTGAATAAATGAATCACTGAATCAGCAACGTTGGTTCTCCAGAGTCCTATTTCTGAACTGCAGGGAAACTATCATACTTTCAAACTGCAGGGGGAAACTCCCCCACCTTACTTCTCAGAACTGGAGCAGCTTTGTTTGTTTCCCCGTAGAGCAGCCGGCGACCAAGTAGAGATTTGTATCCGCAGACCCAGTGCAGTCTGCATATTCTGATTATTAATCAATCTTGCTGTATAGGCTTCTGTGGCAGAGATTATTTGACTTGTGCTGTTCATCATTATGATCATTTATGATGATCCCTAAGCTTAACCCTTTCAACAGAAGCACAGACCACACTGAGCATGTGCATGGTCTTGCAAAGATGTTTAACATAGTTACAAATTGACAGCCCCCTGCGGCCAACTTTGAAAACATAAATAATTTGTTTTATTAGGCTTCTGGTGCAGTAAGTTCATGTTTATGTTTATTATACAAAATAAAGCATTTCTAGCATTATTCTATTTTATACTTTAGTTCCCCTTTAACAGCTAAATGACATATTTCAGAAAAAGCAAGTCACAGGACATGAAATCGTTACAACTTGGTATAAATGACTGCTTGTTTATGAACCAGCTAGTGATGTGCGGGCCGGCCCAATACCCGCAGGTTTACCAGTGGGTCGGGCGGGTTTGGGCCGACCTCGAACACTTCTTCGCGGGTGGGTGCAGGATGAGCTCTTTTCCTGCTCTCCCCACCCGCCACCGTCAAATGCCTGCTTTCGACTTCCGGGTTTGGTATAAATAACTGCTTGTTTATGAACCAGCTAGTGATGTTAGGGCCGGGCCGATATCAGCGGGTTTGGGCTGACCTCACACGCTTCTTTGCGGGTGAATGCAGGTTGAGCTCTTCTCCTGCTCTCCTCGCCCGCCACCATCAAATGCCGGCTTCGGACTTCGTCTTTTATAGGGGCTGCGCCTGCTCGCCCCGCCCCTTTTGTGATGTCATCAGCTGCCGGGTCAGTGTGTCTATAAAAGCAACCCGGAAACACATATGCGGGCTAAGGGAGGGCAGGTTAGGGTCAGGGAAATCCTGACCCGCACATCACTAGAACCAGCGCCACATGAACAAGAAAGAAAAAAGTCGAGAAAGATAAAATGTTTCTGTCCAGATCACAAGAGGAATGTTGCAGTGCATAATCATTCCAAAAAAAAGAAAACTATGCATATGAGCCAGAGAATGTAAGCCTTGAGGTCTTAAACCCTATTTTAAATATATCTAGTAGATCTTTGTTTTCAGGAGCTACCTGCTCCGTTGACGTAAAGGTAAACATCTCTATACGAAACCTGTTTGTATACTGCCTTACTATGTTTAGGCAGCCTTTGTATATATTTTAAGTCTTTTCAAGCTACATACAATTGATCACATCAGTCGCAAGTGCTTTAAGACAAGTTTAACCTTTTGGGAGGATTAGGATGGCCGGAAACGTACAAGGTTTGGCTGCTAGGGTCGCTGAACATAGGCAGACAGAAGTTATAGAGAATATGCAGAGCACCATGGGGTCTGTTTGTCATTTTTAAAATTAAACTGAAAAACCTTTTTCTATTTTTACAAATAATATTTGATATACAGGATAATTTTATTTTTTTAATTTTACAGTTACCCAATGGTTCTGGGTGATTGTATCATATTCTCACTGTCCATTTAGACATGATGTCTATCCTCCCCACCAACAGAGATGTTGTTATGTATGTGGCTAATTAAAGGGGCGGTTTACTTCAAGGTAGAGTCCTGCGCTGGTCCATTTTTTTTTAACCCGTACCCGACACCTGCTATCCGGACCCGCAACCCGCATTATTACCCACTTGGACCAGATACCCGACCCGCAAGTACCTTATCCCCAACCTAGACCAGCAACCTGCTAACCATCAAGAATCAGGAAGTGCTGTCATTGCAAACCGGAAGTAGGCGTGATCAGAAAAAAGGAGTAGAAATCGCTATTGAGAAGACCTGCGGCCAGACCCGCCGACCCACGTCTATACCCACACCCGGAACTTCTACCCGCAGGTTTTTACATTTGGCCCGTGGGTACCCGACCCGCTGCAGGACTCTACTTTAAGTTAACTTTTAGGGGCAGATTTAACAAAGTGTGAATTTAGAACTCACCACAATAAAACTCACCCATTTTCTATTCATTCCTTTGGGATTTTTAAAACATATTTATCTATGAAGTTTACCATTTGGTAAATACGATTCTAAAAATCTCATAGGTATGAAAAGAAAGTGGGGCTTATTTATCAACACTGGGCAATTTGCCCATAGGCAGTTACCTATAGCAACCAATCAATGATTAGCTTTTTATAGCCAGCTGCAAGTAGAACAATGAATGCAGCAATCTGATTGGTTGCCATGGGTTACTGCCCATGGGCAAACCTGCCCAGTGTTGAGAAATACGGTAACCATTTCTCTGCGGTGAGTTCTATTCTCACATTTAGAGTAATCTGCCCCTTAATATGTTGCAGAATGGCCAATTCTGAAAAACTTTTACATTAGTCTTCATTATTTATTAAATGAATTATTTTTTTATAGGGTTTTGAATTATTTGCCTTCTTCTTTTCTGACTTTTTCCAGCTTTCAAATGGAAGGGAGGTCACAGACCCCCCATCTAATAAACAAATGTCCTGTAAGGCTACATATTTATTGTTACTGCTACTTTTTATTGTTCATCTTTCTATTCAGGCCCTCTCCTATTCATATTCCGGTCTCTTAATCAAATCAGTGCATGGTTGCTAGGGAAATTGCCAAATGGAGAAATGCCAAATAAAACGCAGAATAACTGATATACACAAATAATAAAAAAAAATTCAAAACTAATTTCCATTTGAATATTGTCTCTACATCATACTAAAAAAGATAATCTAAAGGCAAATAACCCCTTTAATGGTCAGGCAATGATGACACTTGTGAATTATATGGGCTACATCTTCTTAGTAGGGATGGAACCCAGGATTCCATTTAATATTTGTCTGAAATCCAGCACCTTTTGCAAGATTTAGATTCTTACAGATTTTTATCAAACAAAATATGGACCCTTAACGGAAAGTAATAAACACATTTGCAGCCAACCCCTATGTGAACATGGAACATTTTTATTCACGGATGATGTAAATTTAAATAAATTATTACGTTCTTACTAGGGATGCACTAAATCCACTATTTTGGATTCGGCCGAACCCCCGAATCCTTTGCGAAAGATTTGTCTGAATACCGAATCGCATATGCAAATTAGGATTTGTATTCGGTTTGGCCGGGCAGAAGGATTCAGACGAATCTGAATCCTGCTGAAAAAGGCCAAATCCTGGCCGAATCCTGGATTCTGTGGGTCCCTAGTTCTCACATCAATTTTATTGAGCGTTGTTTTCAAAGGGCAATATTATGATAGATGTAAAAAGATATTTCTGGTGTCAGTATCTTTTTAACGTATGGCTTAGCTGAAACCATGCTGATGTTCCTATTGGTTTTACTGGATCTTGGGATATTTGAGCTTTTTAAAAAGAGACAAGGAAATTTGAAGAAAAAAAAAAAAAAACCTTCATCTGAAGAGAAAGCTCAGGAGAGATCTCAACCATTGATAAACCCCTGCTCTTTTGTCATGAACCATTTTGCTTTGTTTAGTGAAAGGTCAATTATATGTTAATGAATGGGCATTCAGTCATAACGAGGCTGTCAGTGTGTCCTCAGCAAGTGTCTCGTGGCATAACAACATTTAGCACAATGATAACTATCTAGCTATCATTCTGACACACACACACTTCGATTGGGAGGTTAAGAAAAAATTAGAATATCTAAAACTAACGAATATTACCGACCCGAAAACTCGATTCGAACTGAATTCGACTAAACTCGGATCAAGTTTTTTCTCGGAAAAAAACTTGAATGTCAGGAACGCCATTAAAGGAAAACTATACCCCCAAAATGAATACTTAAGCAACAGATAGTTTATATCAAATTGAATGACATTAAAGAATCTTACCAAACTGGAATATATATTTACATAAATATTGCCCTTTTACATCTCTTGCCTTGAACCACCATTTCGTGACTCTATCTGTGCTGCCTCAGAGATCACCTGACCAGAAATACTACAACACTAACTGTAACAGGAAGAAGTGAGGAAGCAAAAGGCAGAACTCTGTCTGTTAATTGGCTCATGTGACCTTACATGTGGTTTGTATGTGTGCACAGTGAATCTTACGATCTCAGGGGGCGGCCCTTATTTTTTAAAATGGCAATTTTCTATTTATGATTACCCAATGGCACATACTACTAAAAAAGTATATTATTATGATAATGGTTCATTTACATGAAGCAGGGTTTTACACATGAGCTGTTTTACTCAGTATCTTTTAATAGAGACCTACATTGTTTGGGGGGTATAGTTTTCCTTTAACATCTTCAAATGGGTCACTGGACCTCTTCCATTGACTTAATTGAGAGTTTTGTCCAAAAACAGTATTTTGAAAATTCAAATTTACTATTGGACCCTTAATAAATCTTAAACAGAAAAAAGTTGGGAGTTCTCTCCAAAAGTAAAGACCAAAATTATGATAAAAAAAAAATCAAATCATGTATTAGGACATACAGATGACATCTGTATGTCCTAATAAATGGTTTGATTTTTTTTATCAAAAAACTTTTTGCTGTTTTGGATTTTTGCGCCCATGGACTGGGGTGAACTGTGAGTACTCTCTCCCTTTATCAATTGTTTTGGATACTTTTTCTTTTGATTAATAATGGTACAATTATTGGCATTGCGCACCAATTTCTTTCATTTGTTGACCTTAATAAATCTTCCCGAGTGTTATTGAATTTTTGAAGTGACTAAAGGTCCCCATAGACGCAAAGATTTCTCTTGCCGAACGACCGATTTTAGCGAAATCCGACCAATCGTGCAGTTAGTGGGATTCGAACGATCGTACATCTTACGATTTTTCGGCCGACATCTGTCAGAAAATTGATGGGCCAGGTTAAAAAATCTTTATCGGTCCCAGTGCAATCTATCTATGTCTGCAGGGCCAAGCAGGCAGCTCCCCTTTATTTTCCTGGCAATATCACCTGAAATGGTGTTTTTAGTTGATGGACAATTCGTACGATCGTTTCGAGATAATCGTGGTCTCACGATGACAATCGAATCTTTTAAAAATCTTTACATCTATAGCCAGCTTACTCCCCCTAGAGAGACACAGACAGATTTAGAATGTTCCAGACAGCAGCAATCTAAAGAATCTCAGTCACAATTGAGATTTTTTTTCTCCTGTCATTTGCATGTTTACCTGGTTGCTTTGTCCATCACATTTGCATTTTAAACCTTAACTGTTTGGAAAAGCACCTGTTTCTCAACTTTCTCTCTACTATGTGTTGCCCAAAGTATGCTTCAGGGCAAATCCCAGGAAAGTAAAATGGCAATTATTTACCTAGTCACCTTCTTAACAAAAACACATAAAACAGAGTACAGTAGTAAACTGACATGATTGCAAATTACCAAGGAGAGAGACAGAAACAGAAAAACATTTTTTTATTAATACATTTTTCTGAAAATCGGAAGAAAAAACAATAAAATTTCGAACAAATCAGAATTGTATGATTTTTTTTGGATTTGTTGCCGAAACCTGCGACTTTTTTTGGGTTTGTTGCCTGCAAACCACGTAGTCTTCAGATTATTGGACGTAACCCAGTGCAGATCAGGATATAAATGGGACATCTGCCATTCACTTCTACATGAACTCGGAGTACTTTTTTATTTGGACTTTTAACACCACCGAGAATAGAATCAGGAAACTTGGATCCACAGCATTTGGCAGTCACATCTTCACAGCCAGCAGCACAGCGTCTAAGTGTAGCCAAGTTCACAGCCCAGTCATGTGTTCATCCAACCAGATCTCAGTGGTACTATTTATATCATAATTCTCTATGATAATTGACTAACAAGCTCTGCGCATTCCATTTATAGGAGAGGCAACAAAAGATGTTGGTTAACACACTCCCCATAAAATAAGTCTCAGAAACACCTTTACTGAGAACGCAAGTAGAGGTATAGGATCCGTTATCTAAAAACCCTTTATCCAGAAAGCTCCAAATTACGGAAAGGCCATCTCCCATAGACTCCATTTTAGAACTGAGGTATGAAGATCCAAATTACAGAATCCATTATCAGGAAAACCCCAGGTTACGAGCATTTTGGATAAGAGGACCCATACCTGTACTCCGGTTAAAGGGTAAAAGATCACGGTCACTGGGGTGTGCCTAACAAATTGACCAATGACTTAAGGCCCCCATACGCGGGCCGATAAAAGCTGGCGACAAACTGAGACAACAATGGAGACCACCCGCTTAGCCTCCATTCTGATCCGATCGTTGGGCCCTAGGTCCCACGATCGGATCAGCTTGATATCGCCCACTTCAATGTGGGTATATCGGGGAGAGATCCGCTTGTTTGCCGACATCGACAGACGAGCGAATCTCCCCGTGTTTGGCCACCTTTAGGCTTTCCTTATCCTTTAAAGCTGCCCTGTAAGAGACAGTTGTTCAAACATATGTTCATATGAGCCTTCTGACTAAATACCCAGATACAATATCACTAGAATGGAGTCTGGTGGATTAGTAAAGAGCCAATTCTGCATCTTGTTTTACTAGCGATTTTCTCTTCGATTCGATTTTCTAATGTTAAAGGGGACATGGAAACCCAACCATATTTAGGACTCATAGGTTAAGATTCCTTGATGTATGGAAATACAGGGATTACATTTACACGGGGAATATCTGATACAATCACAAGATGCTATAATAATGGATCACAATAAACAATGTCACAAAATAAAAGTATCACACCTGTTCAAAATGGTTTCCACCATCCAATTACAGTCAGGATCAATATTTGTGGGTTTGCAAAGGACTTACCAATGGAGAAAGCACGGCAACACCATGGAACTTAATCACAGACACCCTCTGTTCGGTTAGGGACACGGCATCACTGAGAATTTCCTCTCCTTGGATTATGGCTAACTGTTTCTTGCAAAACTCTTCATATGGCTCCATGATGCCAAATCTGAATCGAAAAAGCAACAAAACATTTTTCCCAAGCTCTTTTATGATATATATTTCTTTTGTTAGATGTTCATTTTCTTTCAACATTTTTATTTTTCATTCCCAAACTATTTTCATTCAAAGCTAGAGTGCAACAAAGAAGAAAATCAAGCCAGCATGACTATTTTCAAATGCCCACCTCAGATGCCTCTGAGAACAGAACACAAATAGCCTGGGGCTATGAAGAAATCCATCATGTTGGCAAGATAATGGTATGTGACAGTTGCTAGCAGAAGTGCTGTGTTTTGGAACATATATAACAGAGATGACCATTGCAAAGGAAGTGGGGTTAATGGCGTTTACTATGGAAAATATGACCTCTTTATTACCATCTTTATTAGCTTGTTAGGTGTTGCTATGTATTTACTTTTTATTGGAACAGTTCGGAACAGCGGCACTTCAAAACTAAATAAGTAAACATAGGATTGCCTGGAGGATCGTGGATTTTTTCAGTTCATGAATCAAAAGGGATGTAAACCCAACAACAAAAATGTGGCGCTATAAAAATAAGAAGTAAATTAAAATCTAATTAGCCCAAATGAAATTGTAATTCTAAGCAGTTTTCCTATACACGTCAGTTACACATAGCAATCGCTTTTACAATAGCTTTAAAGTTTAAATGTAAATGTCAAACAAAATCTATTATTTTTGCCACATCAGATGCGAATTGTATAAAATCATTTTAAAGAATGTGCTTTCTGCAGCTATTAAATATTTAGATGGAGGCAAACACTGTAAGACGAGTAAGATGCCGGCTATTGCTCTAATCACCCCATCTCTCTTCATAGTGCACAATTTAGATCGGCTGACCAGGGCTTTTTTTTAGTGTTGTGAGTTGAGTGTATCATATGCTGTATGTTTGGGGACAGATCTCATCATACAGATAAGATATATGGATATATTTATTTTTAATACACAACAGCCATAAAGATCTTGTAAATGATATCTTTAATGAAGTCGTTAGTTTTAATCAGAGCTTCGTTTTCCGAAGTTGCCAAATTTTCCTCGTGAGGCAACTTCAGAAAACAAAGCTCTGCAAGTGCCATCCCGCTGGCGATTTTTCATTATAGCCGGTGGGAAGGCAGTTCGGGAGATTGTCACCCAGAAGAGGTGATTAGTTGCCAGGCGACTAAATCTCCTTGAATCTGCCTGTGTGCCCTTACCCTAAGAGATACATAGAGAATACAAGAAAAAGCCCTAATTTTGTAGGCAATTATGAATACTACTAGACATTAAGCCCGTTAAATTAACGGGCGCTAGAACATATGTCGTCACATACCTCCCAACATTTCAGAATGGGTAACATTAGTAGGCAGGGCCCCCTTTGTAGCACTGGTGGCCAGGGGGGTGTTAACATTGGTGGCCAGGGGGGGTTAACATTGGTGGCCAGGGGGGGTTACCATTGGTGGCCAGGGGGGGTTACCATTGGTGGCCAGGAGGAGTTACCATTGGTGGCCAGGGGGAGTTACCATTGGTGGCCAGGGGAGGTTAACATTGGTGGCCAGGTGGGGGTTAACAATGATGGCCAGGGGGAGTTAACATTGGTGGCCAGGGGGGGTTAACATTGGTGGCCAGGGGGGGTTAACATTGGTGGCCAGGGGGGGTTAACATTGGTGGCCAGGGGGGGTTAACATTGGTGGCCAGGGGGCATTGGTGGCCAGGGGGGTTAACATTTGTGGCCAGGGGGGTTATAACATTGGTGGCCAGGGGGGTGATAACATTGGTGGCCAGGGGGGTGATAACATTGGTGGCCAGGGGGGTAACATTGGTGGCCAGGGGGGTAACATTGGTGGCATGGGGGGGTTAACATTGGTCGCCAGTGGGACTTACCTGTCAAGTTCGCCGGGGCCCTTTCACGCAGTTTCTCCTTAGTGACGTCTTCTTCCTAGGCAGTGGCTTCTTCTTCTCCTTTGGTGGCGGTGGATCCTCTCTTCAGACGCCGTCGTGGATCTTCTCTTCAGACGCCGGCGGTGGATCCTCTCTTCAGACGCCGGCGGTGGATCCTCTCTTCAGACGCCGGCGGTGGATCCTCTCTTCAGACGCCGGCGGTGGATCCTCTCTTCAGACGGCGGATCCTCTCTTCAGCCGGCGGCGGATCCTCTCTTCAGCCGGCGGCGGATCCTCTTCAGACGCCGGCGGCGGATCCTCTTCAGACGCCGGCGGCGGATCCTCTCTTCAGACGCCGGCGGCGGATCCTCTCTTCAGACGCCGGCGGCGGATCCTCTCTTCAGACGCCGGCGGCGGATCCTCTCTTCAGACGCCGGCGGCGGATCCTCTCTTCAGACGCCGGCGGCGGATCCTCTCTTCAGACGCCGGCGGCGGATCCTCTCTTCAGACGCCGGCGGCGGATCCTCTCTTCAGACGCCGGCGGCGGATCCTCTCTTCAGACGCCGGCGGCGGATCCTCTCTTCAGACGCCGGCGGCGGATCCTCTCTTCAGACGCCGGCGGCGGATCCTCTCTTCAGACGCCGGCGGCGGATCCTCTCTTCAGACGCCGGCGGCGGATCCTCTCTTCAGACGCCGGCGGCGGATCCTCTCTTCAGACGCCGGCGGCGGATCCTCTCTTCAGACGCCGGCGGCGGATCCTCTCTTCAGACGCCGGCGGCGGATCCTCTCTTCAGACGCCGGCGGCGGATCCTCTCTTCAGACGCCGGCGGCGGATCCTCTCTTCAGACGCCGGCGGCGGATCCTCTCTTCAGACGCCGGCGGCGGATCCTCTCTTCAGACGCCGGCGGCGGATCCTCTCTTCAGACGCCGGCGGCGGATCCTCTCTTCAGACGCCGGCGGCGGATCCTCTCTTCAGACGCCGGCGGCGGATCCTCTCTTCAGACGCCGGCGGCGGATCCTCTCTTCAGACGCCGGCGGCGGATCCTCTCTTCAGACGCCGGCGGCGGATCCTCTCTTCAGACGCCGGCGGCGGATCCTCTCTTCAGACGCCGGCGGCGGATCCTCTCTTCAGACGCCGGCGGTGGATCCTCTCTTCAGGCGGCGGTGGATCCTCTTCAGCCGGCGGTGGCAGGCGGCGGTGGATCCTCTTCAGGTGGCAGGCGGCAGATCCTCTCTTCGGACAGGTAATTCCAGCAGCTAACGGTCCGTGGGGCACATGCTCAGTTCCAGCAGCTAACGGTCCGTGGGGCACATGCGCAGTAGCGCAATTCCACGGACACAGGGACTGGACGCAGAGACACTTAAACATTATTATATAGGATATGGTGTTTGTTGGCGAAAAACTAGGGCGGGCGGGACTAATAGGGTTTTTGCAGAAATTTACAATAAAGTAACCAGAAACACTACTTTTAACATTCCTTCTAGATCTAAAAAAGGAGTAAAATGCACTGGTACATTCTTGTTTTTTCATAATATGTCTCCTTTAATTTGGGTCACATGATTCCATTAACTTTTGTAATTAAAAAAAAATGTATCCAGTGTTGTGAAAGAGGAGGATATGTGAAGTCACATCAACATTCCATGACCTGTTTAAAAGCACTCGGCCTCTGACCTTGTGGCTTTATATGGTCAAGGAACTCCATCATGATTCCCAGTATCCAAATGTTTTACAATAGGGGGTAATAAACCATCCTGGATAAATTGATGCTTGAGTTCAATATAAAGAAGTTCAAGCGCTGAAGAGATTTAGGGTTTGCCGAAGTCGCCCGAAGAGGCAACTTCAGAAAACGAATCGCAGCAAATGCATATGTATCTCCTATGTAAATAAACCAGACCAGTGTTTTAGAAGTGGTGCAATACCCTTAAAGACAATCACCAAATTCCAAACAGCCAGTTTTTTAGATACTTACAGATACGTCATTTTGTAACCCAAACCTTCTTCCAGAGCAACACTCTGGTACCAGCCCCCACTCGATTCGAACTTCTGTGCAACAACTCAGATCAGACTGCTCACTTGATATCGATAATATACGACCGGCTCGCGGAGGATAATACCACTTTGGCACAACCGTATATGAATAAGTGGGAGAGTGATTTACAAGCGTCAATTGACAAGGAACAGTGGCAAACAATTTGGGATAAGGCTGGTAAAACGTCGGTGTGCACCATAGTACTGGAGAAGGCCTATAAACTGATATACAGATGGTACTGCACTCCCTCAAAGCTGGCCCACCTCTCCAGTAACAGCCTTCCCTCACTATGTTTTGGAGGATGCGGTGAGCGGGGTACATTTTACCACATGTGGTGGACCTGCAAGGTTGTTAGGGACTTTTGGGACATGGTGGCTCACACCCTATCTGCCATTTTTAAACTTTCCATAAATCCTGACCCCTTTTCATTCCTTTTGGGTCTACCTCTTACAGCACTGCGGACCTCAGACTCTAATAAGCTAGCAACACATATACTCACGGCAGCGAAGACGCTGAGAGCCGCCAAGTGGAAGAGCACCTACTTACCAAACCAACAGGCCCTTATCTCTAAAGTGCAATGGATACGGAATATGGAAACCATTAGAGCATTTCTGCAAGGTACAGAATACAAAAATGCACTGCTATGGCTCCCCTGGGCTGAATTCGAGACAACCCAATCAGACTCAAACTGACTCAACGGTTTGGCTCCTCTGCTCTCACCCTCTGACCTCCCTCCCTCACTCTCTCCCCCTTTATTTTTCCCACACTATTATCTCTATTGTTCTCATTTTTCTTCCCCTCTTGGAACTACACAAGGCATTGTTAGTGGATTGGCCATTACTTTCCTCATATTACGGGCTGAGCACATGACGACAGCACCAATAAAGTCAACTATAGGATTCTATGTTCAATAAAGAGGTTTACTGCTCACACACAGTAATGTTTTTAACAATGCCTGCAAAAATTTTTTGTGCCAATCTAAGATAATGTAAATGCACCACTTATACATGTGGTATTATTATGTTTGTAAGACTTTCTCTCTCTTCTACGATAATAAAAATTTTCAAATAATAAAAAAAGAAGTGGTGCAATAATTATAGGTATGACAGCAGAACAGATTTTCTGGCACAAATCTTTAATTTATAATATTGTTGATGAGCAACTAAAGTGCGCTCGGTTGCTTACCTGACCAGAAAAGCTAGTTTAAATCTATCAATATCTCTGGGATCAAGAAATAATTGTTACATATGCTGACTGTGGCTTTGTGGCATCTGTATTACAGAACTATATTAAGAACTAAAGAATGCATGCTTATTTTTAGGATACTGTACATTTAGCATTGAGTGGCATTCTATTTTAAATATATCTTCATTTATTATCATTATTACAGTTTCCCCCAAATATTTCTGATTTTCAGATTCACATAAGCAAGACAAGAGACGGATAAAAAAGAAAGAACTAAACCTCCAGCCTACAATTTTTTAATCAATGTTTTTAATTTGCACTACAAAGCATTAACGAAATACTGACACGCTCCTATAAAGCCTATGGAAGGACCCTTAATCCAACAGAAAAATCAAGTCTGTCCAATCGAGATCTGGATGATTTTTGGCCAGATATTGATCGGGATGGCCTGTTGGAGGGCCATACACTGCTGAATTGGTCTAAAGGAATCAGCAGCTGAAATCTGCCCATGTATGGCCACCTTTAATCTTATTGCAGCCCAAGAGATCTGGTTTTGATTCCAACCTGGGAACTATCCGTATGGTTTGAATGTTTCCTATCTGTGTGAGATTCCTCTGGGTACTTCAGCTACCTCCCACTTTCCAAAACATACATAGGCAGGTTCCTAATTAACAAGACTGTGGCGTATTCACTAGAGATGTACAAAATGCCTATTTTTTTTTTTATTTTGGCTGGATACCAGATCTTTCACAAAAGATTTGACCGAACACTTAACCAATTCCAAACTGTAATTTGAAAATATTTAAATGTAAAAAAAATATAAAAAACAAAACTTTGAGTAATCAAAAGCATTAAAGCCACATGACTTTAGGGGCTGGATTTGGTTCTGCTGAATTTGCATTCTGGAAAAAGTCCTGGGATTTGGCCAAATCCTAAATGGAATCCTGGGTTTGGTGCACCCCTAGCATGAACATGAAAGAGTTCTTACACTGTAGGCTTTACTGGGGCAGAAAATGTGTAAATTATGCAGATTCAGGTGAGTAGTGGGTCCTGACCTAAATACCACAAGAACAGAACGAGCAATAACAAAAATAAGCACATATAGGAAAGACTATAGAATAAGAAAATTGTTAAGAATACACACCCGTGTTTCTTTGGCAGATGGAAAACAATGATGTATTTGTACAGAAGAAAAGTATATTCTTCTTATTCTGCAAATCAAAGATAAAATAATGCACTGGGTTACCAAATACATTATAATGATGAGGTTCCTCAGTACACCAGAAATAATAAATCATACATTATTTTGGTTAAAACAAAATAATAATAGGTGCACGTGGTCATGCAGAAGCTTTGGCTTAACACTAGTTTTCTAACAAACAGAAGCATAAAAGTTATGCAAGGGCCCATGCTTTCTAAAAAGATCAAAATCCAAGAAAAGAAGAGTAGGAGTAGATAGTGTAAAACTGAAAATCTAACTAAAGGTGGCCAGTGCAAGTACATTAATGTACACAAGCTGCCTGTCAGGATATCTATTGGGCAGGTTAGAACAATTCGATCATTCGCATTCAGCCCAGCATGATGGTGGCCAATCTAAGTGCTTAACCTGTTTACGTCACGTAAAGGGTAGATCTCAGTGTATGGCCAGCTTTAGATTGTAAGCTGCACTGGTGTGATTGATAAGCAATCTATGTAAAGCTCTACATAGAATTGCTGCTTATATATAAATAAGAGATAATTCTGCAAATGCAGTGAGCAAACTGCAATCCTGAGAGCACGATGCAGTGTATTTCCCCAAAATGTCAGCGTCATTGGTGGTCGTAAGTAGGGATGCACCGAATCCACTTTTTTGGATTCGGCCAAACCCCCGAATCCTTCACGAAAGATTCGGCCGAATACCGAACCGAATCCTAATTTGCATATGCAAATTAGGGGTGGGAAGGGGAAAACATTTTTTACTTCCTTGTTTTCTGACAAAAAGTCACGCAATTTCCCTCCCGCCCCTAATTTGCATATGAAATTAGGATTCGGATTCGGTTCGGCCAGGCAGAAGGATTCGGCCGAATCCGAATCCTGCTGAAAAAGGCCGAATCCTGGATTCGGTGCATCCCTAGTCGTAAGCAATTGATGTGCTTGACGCAACGGAGTCTGATTCGGCAAAATTAAAACATACGCTAAAGTAATTTGCAAGAACATTTGTTTGCGAATCAGAAGCGATTGCATGGAAATTTGAAGACCTCTACAACCCAGTTCTTTAGGCGAAAGTGAGCTGTGCCCACTGATGCTGGGTATGAAGGGAACCATGGAGTTACCACCTGCATCAGGTCAGGTACAAGAGGAATTCCTACAAGGTTGTCAGGTTTTGGGTGGAAACACCTCTGTCCCCTGGCAATGCGAGCTGTCTGTCTGCAGGTACCCTGCCTGGGTACTCAGAACAATTGCAGGCTGCATTCCCCCCACCTCCTGTTGAAGCCCTGCAGTTAAATGTAGCTATTTCTCCCGACCTAGTTGATGCGCCTCCGGAGTGATGTCACTTCCATCCGCCAGTGATGTCACTTCCATCCGCCAGTGATGTCACTTCCATCCACCAGTGATGTCACTTCCATCCACCAGTGATGTCACTTCCATCCACCAGTGATGTCACTTCCAGTTTTCTCGAGTCCTGGGTCGGGCCTAAAATTAGGGCACTGTGGATAGGTTTTCGAGAACAGGAAGAGGGGGGGATTTATAGAAGGCCAGTGGGTCTGGGTTCGGCTCTAGCCCAATGGATCCGGGTTGGGCACGGTCTGCCCAACTGGATCCATGCAGGAATCTACCAGGAGGTGGCGGTAGCTACAGGGTTCCCCAGCGGCAACAGGCACAGGATCACTCAATTTGGAACAGAAATCAGGAAGGACTGTGCAGTGCCAGGCAGAACTCTATAGAAGTGCAAATAGAGCTATCTCAAGCACACTTGCAGGCATAAATGGCCCCTTTAGTCAGCAGCAGTTCCACTGAGCACTTCCTATGACTTTCAAGCCATGCTGGGAGATGTAGCAGAACAACAGATGGAGCTGCAGTTTGCATAAAGTGCTCATTTGTAAACCAGACAAAGACTCACAGGTGGGTCTGTAACATTGCATCAAATGCACAGATTAGATACAAACTTTAAAGGTTTTTTTGGCAAGACCTGTGTTGTGACAAAACAGTTTTTCTATATGTGACTCCTTGTGCACCAAGGCATTTGCCCCATTATAATGAATATACGCTATTTTAACTCATATATATATATATATATATATATATATATATATATAGTCAACTAAAAGAGGTCCTCTGCACTCAACTCATTGCACCCCCGCCTAATGGTTTTAAAACAATAAAAATTGTTTTTTATATATATATAAAACGTAGCGCCCTATTGTAAATATAAGAATATTAGTCACCAATAGGGTTGCCACCTTTTCTGGAAAAAAATACCGGCCAATATATTTATCTTTTTTCCCTATAAATAACATTGGGATCAACCATCATTTTTAACGGCCAGGCCAGTAAAATACCGGCCAGGTGGCAACCCTAGTCACCAAGGCATTTGCCCCATTATAATGAGTAAATGGTACTTTATCTCATATCTACACACATATATAACAGACCCCCCTATTGTAAGTATAAGAATATTAGTCACCAAGGCATTTGCCCCATTATAATGAGTAAATGCTAATTTATCTCATACATACCAGACCCCCCTATTGTGCGTATAAGAATATTAGTCACCAAGGCATTCCATGACCATATAAAGGCACAAGGTTGAAGGCAGAGAAGTACTTTTATACAGGTCGTGGAACTCTGGGGGGAGATGGAGTTCTATTTTTTCTTTTTTTTACAGTTTTATAAAGTTTCATTGAATCGTTTGAGACAAATGAAATCACTAATCACTGACTAAGCAGATATATTCGCACTCATATACATAATAAACCAGCAGCTGGTCAGTTGCCATGAAAGGGATCCTCTCTATGATAAATGGGTAAACTCACTTTACCACCACGTCGTGCAGCAGCCCCACTAAACCTCTACATACTGTACTTACAAAGTGCACGGCTTCTTTGTATTGGCCAAGAACAAGGCACGCCAAATTGGTCCTTATTACACAGTATCGACCCCCAGCATCCCCCGCTAGTCACCATTTAGGAACTACACGGGCCGTTATATAAAAAATAAAGTCATTCCTTACCCAGCACACAGATGAGACGACATTCACAGCAATATCGTGTCTCCCAACAACTCCACACGCTCTGTTCGTTAACAATGACAGAACAATACAGGGATGGCTCCAGGCTGCTGACAGTTCAGAACCCGCCCCGCCATATTTTCAGGTCTCCGGCGGCAACTACAGCGCCTGGCAACGGCCACCAAATACACGCCCCGTTTTTTACTTGTAGGAGGGGCTTGCGGTAAGGACTGAGACGGTTCCGGGTTGCTGGGGGCGTGGTTATTGCTAAGGATTCTCAACTACAACTTCTAGCGTCCCCAAGCCTGCCGCACATACAATGGAACGCTGGGAGTTGTAGTTTTTAAAACGTCAGTCCGCTGGATGTTTAGTTTAAAGAGGCCGGTTTCGTGTCTGTGGGCTCCTTATGGTTCTGTCTGTAACCGCCATCAGGTCTGGACTGAGAATTAAAATAGGCTCTGATATTTCAAGTACACAGAGGCCCAATCAGTTCCCCAGGATCCCACTAAATAGTGACTTTCAATGGCACCTTATATCAGCCCCTCTGCATACCTCCCAACATTTTGGAAGTAAAAAGAGGGACAAAAAATGTTTTTGCACGGCAACCAATTTTGACCACGCCCTTTTTTGGCCACGCCCACTAATTACCATGTTCATTTTACAAAATTTGCCAGGTTATGAAAGATTGAAAATATTTCTCCTTCTCTAAACTGTTACAATTACTTATTTTCTTATCTCTAAATTGTTACAAAGTATCTTATTTGCACCTGCTAGCTGTTCTGGGCCCTCTGCCAAAAGCCAATTAAGTTAGAAACTTTGTTTCTTTTTCTGGCTGTTAAGTGCAGAGAAAATAGGGACTTTCCAGTACAAATGAGGGACTGCAGGTTGAACTGTCAAAAGAGGGACTGTCCCTCCAAAAAAGGGACAGTTGGGAGGTATGCCTCAGGCATTTGCCAGAACCCACAGATTGCCAGTCCGGGCCTGCCCGGCCATTGTTGTGGGGTGATGGTTACGTTTAGTTCCATCTTCCTTGTGTTGTTGCTGCTGGCGTGAAACCCCTTTATTTTATCCCTATTTACCGGGGCATCTACCTGCTGCTGCTTTTCTGTAGGTTCGAGCTGGTACCACAATCCCGGGCTCTGCAGGTGCTAAAACCAAAAGGGAAGGCGGCTACTGTAGCCCATAGAGGCAGGGGCACGATGCTCCTGAGAACACCCTGGCAGCCATCAGAACCGTCAATATCTCTTCTCTCTCTTTAACCCATAGTCAGTGGGACACAAACCCCGAAATAAATGTCATTCTAATCAGCCTTACAATATACATTCATTGACGCTTTCCGGTGGTCCAATGTCATTGCTAGTGGTTTACGTTTGTCACTTGCTGTTCTCTGCACTGCCCAGGGTTGCCAGGTGTAATTTTCAAAACTAGCCAAAGTCAGCTACAGAACCAGCCCAAAACTAGCCAAGTGGCACTTCAAAAGTAGCCCAAAATAGCACAAATGTGCAGTGAAAAAAAGTCTAAAACAATAAATGAATTTATGTGAAAATACACCTTTTTAAAATTTTCAGTTTCATAAATTTTCCCATGAAGCAAAATGGGACAGAGTCACACGTCACCAGGGGTGTAACTACAGAGGGGGGCCAGGAGGTATAGGGGTCCCATAAGGTCCTTATACATATACAGTTTAATAAATATTGGTAAAACAGGTCAAACTCTAGACATTTTGGTGGCCAGCAGATTTTTGCCCCAAAATTGTCTGAAATTGAGAAAAAAACATCGGTTAATGTGAAAATGCTTAAAGGGTTACTGTCATGGGTAAACATGTTTTTTTCAATATGCATCAGTTAATAGTGCTGCTCCAGCAGAATTCTGTACTGAAATCCACTTTTCAAAAGAGCAAACACATTTTTTTATATTCAATTTTGAAATCTGACATGGGGCTAGACATATTGTCAGTTTCCCAGCTGCATCCAGTCATGTGACTTGTGCTCTAATAAACTTCAGTCACTCTATACTGCTGTACTGCAATTTAGAGTAATATCACCCCCCCCCCCCGGCAGCCAAACAAAAGAACAATGGGAAGGTAACCAGATAACAGCTCCCTAACACAAGATAACAGCTCCCTGGTAGATATAAGAACAACACTCAATAGTAAAAGCCAAGTCCCACTGAGACTGATTTAGTTACATTAAGTAGGAGAAATAACAGCCGGCCAGAAAGTAGTTCCATCCTAAAGTGCAGGCACAAGTCACATGACTGGGGGCAGCTGGGAAACTGACAAATTTCCTTTTTCTCTGTAATAATAAAACATTGTCTTGTACAGGTATGAAACCTATTATCTAGAATGCTTGGGACCTGGGGTTTTCTTTAATTTTTGTAATGGAAATGGAGGTCTCTACTCACTTCCAAGATGGCGACGGCGTCCAAGAGGGCGACGGCGTCCAAGATGGCGACTCCTGGCCCCTCCATGTGGATCCTGCTGGTCGCAGCACTATGACGCCAGCGTCTTCCCGCCTGCCGATTGGTCGCCGGCGACGGAATGGTCGCTGGCATCAGAACGTGCGTCAGCGTCAGAACGCCAGCGTCAGCGTCATGACGCCATTGCGCCCAAACTTTGGCGCCAAGCCTGGCCTATATAAAGCCTTCTGGACACTACAGACATTGCCCAAGTATAGGTTTAACTTCGTGTATTCCTGGGCGTGTTTATTATTGATTGATTCCTGTGTACCAACCTTGCCTGATATTTCGGATTGACCCTTCGCTGCCTGGATTGAACTTTTGCCTGGACTTCGACTATTCTCTTGCCTCATCCTTCTGTTACCACGAACTTTGGTTTGCTACCTACCTCCTCCTTGGTCCGTACTCCAACTGCGCATTCGGGCCCTTACAAATTTGGATCTTCATACTTTAAATCTACTAGAGAATCACGTAAACAGTAAATAAACCCAATTGGCATGTTTTGTATCCAATAAGGATTAATTATATCTTAGTTGGGATCAAGTAAAGGTACTGTTTAATTATTATAGAGAAATAGGGAATGATTTTTCAAAATTTGGATTATTTGGATAAAATGGAGTCTTTGGAAGGCCATTCTATTATTTGGAGCTTTCTGGATAATGGGTTTCCAGATAATAGATCCCATACCTGCTAAAATATCATTAATCCTTCCTGGAAGCAAAACCAGTCTATTGGGTTTATTTAATGTTTAAATGACTTTCTACGTAAGGTATGAAGATCCAAAATATGTAAAGATTCATTATACGGAAAGCCCCAGGTCCCAAGCATTCTGGTCCCATAACTATATTAATGTTATGAATGTAAAATTGCTCAGTTGAATTTTGCAACAGCAGCGCCACCTCCTGGTCCGTTCTTCTGACTTTATACAGTTATGGGATCGGTTATCCAGAATGCTCGTGACCTAGGGTTTCCCCACATAACAGATGTAGTTTGGATATTCATACTTGCAAATCATATACAAGTACAAGGTACTGCTTCATTATTACAGAGAAAAAGGAATTTATTTTTCAAAATTTGGATTATTTGGATAAAATGGAGTCTATGGGAGACGGCTTTTCCGTAATTCAGAGCTTTCTGGATAACAGGTTTCCAGATAACGGATCCCATACCTGTATAAGAATTTCTTGGAATGATGAGTTACTATATATTAATACATATTTAGAAATCAGGCTTTTAGGGAAGTTAAAATGTCAGTATTCTGCTGCAAAGCCTTCTAAAAAAGTAAAAAGAATATTATATATAAAATATTGCAAGTGTCCCCATCCTTTGGGCAGTTTATCAGTGTGCCGCCCATCTCTTCACACAAAATTGTGCAACTGGAGTGGAATTAGATCTGGAGTTGACAGGAGATGGAGTTCCTATACTCATGCATGATGACACAGTGGAGTGAACAACAGATGGGACTGGGAGACTGCAAGATCTCAGCTTTTCTGATATCAAGAAACTCAACGCAGCAGCCAAGCACCGCTTACGGTGACTATGCTAAGCACCGGTACAATTATAGATAAAAATATACTAACATGCCAAAGATCTGCCCATTTCCCTTCCAGCATTTGTCTTTGCATTTATTGCAGTTGTGAACTGGAAACCCACCCTATCATTACACAGTGACAACACATTGAATGCAGGTCATATCTGGCAATGAATTCATGAATCTGGCAACCTGCTGCCCTGCTAAAATATCTATTTCTCACAGTCATAAAAGCTGAAGCAGCAACATATGGCTGCACAAAGTTACCCAGTGCAGTGGAAGTTAATGTGAGGCATCACCAAAATTTGGGTATACCGTCGGCAAAACTCATCTTGCACTTCTCTTTTCAGAATTTGTGCTCCAGCTACCCTACAAAGCACCAACCCAGAGACAAGTACAAACCAGGCTAATTGTATGCTCTCTATTCATTTTAAAATGCCTACACATATTTTTAGAATGTATTTTCGGAGGTTATGTTGACCTGTTTAGCCAAGGCCATTCGGGAGTCCTGATATCTGGGCTTATGTAGAAATGAAATTAGACAAATTTCATATCCAAATGGATATAGAAATCACTAGGTAAAGACAGTACTTTAGGCAACCACTGAAACTGAACTTTTAATGAACACTGTTACCCAATATATGTTTTTCTTAATAAGTCAGTGATCTGCATGTTTGGCCATCAGTTTGTAGGCAGTTGTGTAAAGATGGCTAAACATAAAGCCAGAACTAAGTGGGACACGCTTATTCCCAATCTGGAGGATGATGCGTGGGAGGAGGCAACTAGCGAGATCTACAGTTTTCTGATTTCCACTAAAGATAAAATGGTACAATTTAGGATAATGCACTGCACTTATATTACGCCGCTTAGGCTTAAGGCCATGGGTAGAAACCCTGATGCTGACTGTCCCAAATGTGGGCGACCGGACGCAGATTTCTTTCACTTATTATGGTCTTGCCCTTTGGTCAACAGTTACTGGGCAAGGGTGGTTTCTCAACTCTCCGATGTGGTCCTGCTTCCTGGGGTACTTGCACCAGAGGTTTGTCTCTTATAGTAGAAGCCCTAGCGCCCCTCGTCAAAACCAAATGCTTGCTGCGCACCCTTCTATTCTATGCCAAAAAACAGATAGCCATCAAATGGATGAGCCCCCTACCCCCGACAGTCTAGCAATGGCAAAAACTGGTTAATGATCGCCTTCCAGTTATAAAGCTAACGTACTTAGCTAGGCACTGCCCCCAATAATTTGATAAAATTTGGGGACCATGGCTAGAGGCACACGATGAAGTGGTCTTATGATGTAACTCCTTAGGGATGCCTTCTGTTTTGTGATCTCGTTCTGCTCTATCATATGGTTTCGTCTGGGGGGTGGTGTGCTCTGGCCCTGTGTGACTGAATGGGGATTTTGTTGTTTACATGTATGATTGGCTCATGCTGGGATACACTGACAACTGTATGGAGTGTTCTTTGCTACGCTGCACTGTAGGGGTCCTGCGAGACCTCGATGTATTATGATCACTGCCTATGTTACCTGACATATACTTTTATGTTGTGTGTTATGTTTTAAATGTAAATAAATAAATACCTTTAAAAAAAAAAAAAGATGGCTAAACATGGTCCACGTCTCACTGTTCTTGCCTTTCATTATTGTTGGCTGGAACACAATGGCAGCCATTTACTGGTGGCAGTTCTTGCTGTGGGATATTTTATATTGTTTTATTGTTTTCACTTCAGGAATATGTTTGATGGTGAAAATATTCCTACTCTGAAGCAGGCAGTTAGAGAATGTTTGCATCACAATCTGACAATTTACTTTGATGTCAAGGGTCATGCTGATCAGATAACCAAGTGTCTGTGTCTGTGTGTATACAATATACTTCTTTGGGGGGATTGCGCAGCCTCATGGCTTAACTCTCATTTCCTCAGACATTTACTCTCTCAGTTGCTTGTTCAAATGCTCCCTTAGCTTCTTGCCTTAGCAGACAGCACTCTCTCACAGAGTTCATTATACAAGCAGGTAGCCTTTCTACAAATATTTGTGACACAAACTCACTTCTGCGGAGCGCTCACCTCCCCAAGCTTCACTTTTGTTGTGTCAGGTGCTGTACTGGGAGACCCACTCCTGTCCCCGGGTCACATCAATATCCAAAAAATACCAGCAATGTTTCAAGTCTACCAGGCCCTTTATCCGCTTGATCGAGGGCCTGGTAGGCTCGAAACATTGCCTTTTGTATGTTGTACACTAGGGATATAGCGAACGTCGGAAAAAAAGTTCGCGAACATATTCGCGAACTTGCGCAAAAATGCGAGCGGTTCGCGAACGGTTCGCGAACCCCATAGACTTCAATGGGAAGGCGAACTTTAACATCTAAAAAAGACATTTCTGGCCAGAAAAATGATTTTAAAGTTGTTTAAAGGGTGCAACGACCTGGACAGTGGCATGCCAGAGGGGGATCAAGGGCAAAAATGTATCTGAAAAATCTGCCTGTGTGTGCTTGGAAGAGATAGTGTAGGGGGAGAGCTGTTAGTGATTTCAGGGACAGATGATAGTAAGTTTGCTGGCTAGTAATCTGCTTGATACTGCTCTGTATTGGAACAAAAAAATAAATAAAAGCAGTCCTTACAAGGACTACTGTTATTGCAGCAGTCAGCAGATGAGATCAGAAGCAGGACAGCTGCCCACTGCAGCTACATACAGAGCACTGCAGTAGAAGGTAGATTACTAGCCAGCAAAGCTACCTAAGCTTAAATGTCCCTCAAACCCCTGCAGACTTCTGTCCCTCCAATAACAGAGCAGTATCAAAACGATTACTAGCCAGCAAACTTTCAACTGTCCCTGAAATCACTAACAGGCAGCAGCTCTCTCCCTACACTATCTCTTCAGCACACACAGGCAGAGTGAAAAAACGCTGCAGGGCTTCGGTTTTTATAGGGAAGGGGAGTGGTCCAGGGGAGAGCTTCCTGATTGGCTGCCATGTACCTGCTGGTCTGGGGTGAGAGGGCAAAAAAAAGCGCCAACAATGGCGAACCCAAAATGGCGAACGTCGCGCGACGTTCGCGAACTTCCGGCGAGCGCGAACACCCGATGTTCGCGCGAACAAGTTCGCCGGCGAACAGTTCGCGCCATCTCTATTGTACACTATTGCAACCCTATTCAGTGTGCTGCTGGTCATTTTTTAAATATTTGGGAGAAACCCTCTGAGATAATCCAGAACACCCAGGTGGCAGGTCAGTTACATTAAGGGGCCGATTCATGAAGGGTCGAATATCGAGGGTTAATTAACCCTCGATATTCGACTGGGAATTTAAATCCTTCGAATTCGAATATCGAATTCGAAGGATTTAGCGCTAAAAATTCGACCGATCGATCGAAGGATTTTTCGTTCGATCTAACGATTAAATCCTTCGAATCGAACGATTCGAAGGATTTTAATTCAACGATCGAACGAAAATCCTTCGATCAAAAAATCCCAGACAAGCCTATGGGGACCTTCCCCATAGGCTAACATTGACTTCGGTAGCTTTTAGCTGCCGAAGTAGGGGGTCGAAGTTTTTCTTAAAGGGACAGTACTTCGACTATCGAATGGTCGAATAGTCGAACGATTTTTACTTCTAATCGTTCGAATCGTTCGAATTCGATCGAATTCGATCGAATTTAACCAATTCGATGGTCGAAGTACCCAAAAAATACTTAGAAATTCGAATTTTTTTTTATTCTAACCCTTCACCCGAATTTCGTGAATCGGCCCCTAAGATTTGGGGAGCATGCTTATAGGCTGTGCCACACATTCTAGGCTGCATTACTGATACAGCAATGGTTTTCATATGTCTGTTACTTTATCAGGTAAAAGGTGCCATTACCAGCTATTGGTGTTGGTGAATAAATCACTGGAATAATTTTTTCTTTAAGGGCTGTTCATGTTAAAATCAACCACAGAATAAGTTGTAAGAAGCTGCTAACCAGTTTAGTTGCACTTAGTCTCTGCACTCTCTCCAGCTCATTTATATCCCTCTTAAGGACTGGAGTCCAAAACTGCACTGCATACTCCAGGTGAGGCCTTACCAGGGACCTATTGTTCTCAGACCTTTTTTGAACATTGGTGTTGTAAAGCGCCCAAATCCCGGGGAGTGATTTTAACATTGTACAATAACTTTTTTGTCCTGACTGACACCCGTCAGGTTTCGTATACACAATTATGGCAAGAGGACATAGGCTGTGAAATAGGTTTAGACGACTGGGAAGTAATTTGGTCTAATATCAAGAAATCTTCAAGGAATGTCTCACTCCTAGAAACAAATTATAAGGTTTTACGCCGGTGGTACCTGGTCCCCGCACGTATAGCGCGATTTATACCTTCAGCTGATGATAGATGTTTTAGAGGTTGTACACTATGTATCATATTTGGTGGCTATGTCCTCTAGTTCAAAGATTTTGGATAAGAATATATAATATGATTTATTCCATTTTTAATATACCTATTCCAAAACACCCTAGCACGGCCCTATTATGTAAAAAACCTGATGCTTTCACGTCACACCAATTCCAACTGTTGATAATGACGGCTGCAAAACAAACAATCGCAAAGGCTTGGAAAAACCAAACATATCTCTATCGAGGTCACGAAGGGTAAAATTGATTGGATAATGGTCCAGGAGAAGATGTCTAGCTTCTTACTGGATACTCACCAGAAATACCTGTTGGTTTGGTCCCCTTGGATTGAATATAGATTTGGTACTAATTATCCGACTGCCTTTCTAAGCATTTGAACCGTCACTGTCTTATCTCACTTGTAACTATTTTTATAGGATTTTCAGGACTTGTCTGCAAGTTCAATGGTTAATTTGATTGTCAGTATTTTGCTTTCTATTCACCAACAGTGGATGTTCACAGTTTAACTATAAGCTATGTGTAAATTTGTTAGTATTTTGATGTAACTACACGTGGAGACTATATGGTATATTTGAAGACTCAACCTGTACTGTCTCTTAATGTGCTACTGTAAGCTACTGTCAACTTTGTTTATGTTATGTAAACTCAATAAAAATATTGGAATATAAAAGGTATGGAAAATCTTAGCTATGAGGAAAGATTGGCCAAATTGGGTTGTTCACACTGGAGAAGAAGCAGTTAAGGGGTGATATGATAACTATGTATAAATATATAAGGGATCATATAATTATCTCTCTAATGCTTTATTTACCAGTCGTTCTTTCCAGCTAACGTGAGGTCACCCAATCCGATTAGAAAAAAGGAGGTTCTGTCTAAATATTCTTAAGGGTTTTTTTACAGTGAATATGTGGAATTCTCTCCCTGAATCAGTGGTACAGTCTGATACATTAGATAGCTTTAAGAAGGGGTTGGATGGCTTTTTAGCAAGTGTGGGAATACAGGGTTATGGGAAATAGCTCATAGTACAAGTTGATCCAGGGACTAGTCCGATTGCCATTTTGGAGTCAGGAAAGATTTTTTTCCCCCTCGGAGACAAATTGGAGAAGCTTCAAATGGGTTTTTTTGCCTTCCTCTGGATCAACTGGCAGTTAGGCAGGTTAAAATAGAGTTAAAAGGTTGAACTTGATGGACGTGTGTCTTTTTTTTCAACCTAACTTACTATGTTACCAAATCCAGGATTCTGTTTGAATCACAGATGGTTACAGTTTTGTGGCTTTACCAAAATTTGTTGCATATTGGGGTTTAGATGTGGTTTGCTATTCAGCCAAATATTTTAAAAGGATTTGGCACATCCTTTAGCTAATGGGTCATTTTCTCCGCAGGTGTTTTGTTGTGCAAGGAAACAGAAGCAATGATAGGCAGATCCCATGTCTGTCAGCGCACTTGCATTCAGGAAGCAGAATGATGTAATTTACTAAAAAAGGTGCAGTTATCAATATCAACCAATCAGCACTTAGTTTGGGACAGTTTACTACAAGTTAGAAAATTAGAGTAAAGCCCTGACTGTTTACTATTGGTGCAGATTAGTATCAATATTGGGTAAATCAACCACAGAAATCCCAACTGTATCTACTTAGTAGTTGTATCCATTTAGTAATTTAGTTAAACCCAAACCAAAACTTTGCAGATAAAAGTAACAAAAGCTATTTATAAAGTGCAAACGTAAAATCCTGGCACATCTCTCCAACAACATGGTGCACCATATGTAAATTCCAGCTCTTGTAATTCTTGTATTCAAATGCCTTCGTTTTCCAGATGAGACAAGCAGACAGAAATGTTGTCACAGCTCTGACACACAGGCCTTGGAGCCTCAGTCACCTTGGAGATGGCACTCCACGCTACAACACCATATGGAAACATTACTGGTACATCTTTATGGATGTCTTGTTGGACAGGGTCACCACAACTTACTGTGCAAACTCTGTGGAGTCGCCGCTTTCTTACGCAGAAGAATTACATTTCTAAGTAAGTTCCTTTTTCTCCCACAGGTTGTTACGGTTTCCACAATATCCTCATAAAATCTATGTGATAGCATGTAATTATTTAAAAACTTAGAATTAACCAATCCCCAAAATGGAGTAAGGTAATTTCAATGAATTAAATTTGAATTACGTAGGTCAGTAAACAGGATAGAAGATTTTCTTTACATCAAATGAATAGCTTTTCTCCTGGCTGGGAAGATAAATAGCTCCTCTGACAGCGGGTGTGAACGGATGTCCTAACTAATAAGTATTGGTTAAATGGAGTCTATGGGAGATGGCCTTTCTGTAATTCGGAGCTTTCTCGATAATGGAGTTCCAGGTTAACGGATCCCATAGCTGTATAACATTCCAAATCTCATTAAAACCTTTGGGGTTAAAGCTGTTGAGTAAAAACATTCAGTAAGCATCTCTCAAATTAAACATTTCCTCTCTGTTTCCACCTCTGTTGTCTGCATTCACTTGTCTTACAATGTTTAGTCTCAGCCTTTTATACATGTTCACCAAAACTTCTTCACAGCAGCATTTCCTTAGACCCTGCTCTCACGATAATGAGATGGCCTTCCTGTAATTCAGAGCTTTCTGGATAACTGGTTTCTGGATAAGGGATCAAATACCTGTACCACAAGCTGGGAAACATAATGTGTTAGAATGTGACTACTTTAGCTTTGCTATAGAGCAGTGGTTTCCAAACTGTAGGACTTGGGGAAAGCAATTTGAAATCCAACCTGGGTGAGATTTAGTGGAAATCCTATTTGCCATCATAGAAGCCTAGACTGAAGGCGAATAAGAGATTTGCATAGATCATTTACAGGCAGCCCTAAATACTCTTTGAATTATCACTGAATGGCTGATGCAGCAGTGTTTTTATAGTCATGTAAGGGGTCACCTGCTCTCATTTTAGGGGACTTCAACATCCCCATTGACAACTCTGATTCTGCTGCCACCTCTAAACTTCTCTCTCTAACAGCTTCTTTTGGTCTCTCTCAGTGGACCGACTCACCTACCCACATCGAGGGTCATGCTCTTGACCTTATATTCTGCCACTCATGCTGCCCATACAACTTAATTAACTCTCCCTACCCTCTGTCTGACCATCATCTACTCTCCTTTCAGATACTGCTTTCACCTGCACCTTCACAACCATCTCTCTCTACCCACACCTACAGAAACCTTAAAGCCTTTGAACCACAACAATTATCAACAGTATCAGCACAATCCATATCTCATATTAATACTCTCTCCTGTCCCAATATCGCAGCTTCTCTCTACAACGATGCCCTTTCAACAGCACTTGACTCCCTTGCACCTTCTACCACCCGTCACAGCCAGCCAGCTAAACCCCAACCCTGGCACACTAGTGTAACACGGTACCTCAGAAGATGTAGTAGATCAGCTGAGCGACGGTGGAGAAAGTCACAAACTGATCCTGACTTCATCCACTTCAAATTCATGCTCTCCTGCTATAACCGAGCTCTATCATTAGCCAAAGAACAATACTTCTCTTATCTAATATCTACTATGTCCTCCAAACCACAGCAGCTGTTTGCCACATTTAACTCACTCCTATGCCCCCCTCCACCACCTCCACCTATTAATGTTACCGCCCAAGACCTTGCTCATTTCTTTAATGAAAAAATCGATCTCATTAGGCTGAGCATACCGTCCGACAACAATCTCAGACCAACGTGCAGTCCACTCACATCTACTTTGCACTCCTTCACCCCTGCAACTCTAGATGAAGTTAGCAAACTTCTAGCCAGCTCAAAACCCACCACCTGCTCCCTTGACCCCATACCCTCTCGCCTTCTCCACCCAATCTCTGATACACTCTCTCCTGCACTTACCCACTTATTCAATCTTTCACTCTCTACTGGTACCTTTCCATCATTATACAAACAATCACTAATCACTCCTATCCTCAAAAAACCTTCCCTTGATCCCAGCTCTCCCACTAACTATCGACCGGTCTCCCTTCTTCCATTCGCATCCAAATTACTAGAAAGGCTTGTTTACAAACGCCTGATCCAGCATCTCACTCACAACTCCCTCCTCGACCCCTTGCAATCTGGCTTTCGCCCATCACACTCGACTGAAACTGCACTCACCAAAGTAACCAATGATCTTCTATTGGTAAAGTCTAAAGGTCATTATTCCATTCTAATCCTTCTAGATCTCTCTGCAGCCTTTGATACAGTTGACCACACACTCCTCCTTGACATTCTACACTCATCTGGCATTCGGGACACTGCTCTTTCATGGTTTACATCTTATCTGTCTGACCGTTCCTTTAAAGTTTCCTTCTCTAACTCTACTTCTACTACTTTCCCACTCTCTGTTGGAGTTCCTCAAGGCTCTGTTCTTGGCCCCCTGCTGTTCTCGCTCTATACAACTTCACTAGGAAAACTCATTCAGTCATTTGGACTTCAGTATCACCTTTATGCTGATGACACCCAACTCTACTTGTCTACTCCTGATCTTTCTAACTCTGTCCTTTCCCAAGTCACAGACTGTCTCTCTGCTGTCTCCTCCTGGATGTCACAGCTCCACCTGAAACTGAACCTTTCTAAAACAGAACTCATCATATTTCCTCCAAGATCTTCCCCTGTCCCTCAGATATCACTCACCGTAAACAACACCACCTTTCATTCCACCACACAGGCACGCTGCCTAGGAGTCATCTTAGACTCTCATCTGTCTTTTTCACCACACATTCAAACACTTGCAAAATCTTGCCGTATTCAACTGCGCAACATTGCTCAAATACGACCCTATCTCAGTTCAGAATCAACTAAAACACTGATTCAGTCTCTCATCATCTCCTGCCTTGATTACTGCAACTTACTCCTCACAGGTATTCCAACAAGTCACCTTTCACAACTCCAATCTATTCTAAACGCGGCCGCTAGACTCATTCATCTAGCTCGCCGCTCAACATCAGCTGCTCCCATATGCATGTCCCTTCACTGGCTCCCAATCTCATCTAGAATCAAATTCAAATTACTTACACTCACATTCAAGGCCCTTAATAAAGAAACCCCTCCCTATATTTCATCTCTAATCTCCAAATACACTCCTTCACGAAACCTACGCTCTGCTTCTGATCTTCGCCTCACTTCTCCTCTGGTCACTTCTGCCCATTCTCGTCTACAAGACTTCTCTCGGGCTTCTGCTTTTCTTTGGAACTCTCTGCCACAAGCTGTCAGACTTTCCCCTTCCTTCCAAACTTTCAAGCGCTCCTTAAAGACCCATTTGTTTAAAGAGGCCTATTCGATGTACCTTAAATAATCATTGCTGTATCAAAAATGACAAATTGTTTATACAATCCTAATGTCTCAATTGTACCCTAACCTTTTAGTTTGTAAACCCTATTGTACTCTGTAATCCTTGTCTGTTATCCACCATTTATTCCCTGTTTGCTATAACTGCAGTAAAGCACTGCATATCTTGACAGCGCTATATAAATAAATGATGATGATGGTGATGATAAGGAAGAACCTGATGCATTTAGCCCTGCACTCCCCTGCAGCTAAACGCATTAAATTATATAGTGGGCAAAAATGCCCCTGTGTTGTTAAGAGCATATTTGTGAAAGGCAAACAGGCATTGTGTCACAATTTACCAGCTGACAGCTCCACAAATTAATTTACTTTTACAGGACTTTTAGTTCTCTTGTTGCAATTTCTCGGTTCCCCTATAATTAAATATGTACCTTTATCTGATGGACCAATCTTTACCTGAAAAGTGTGGTACATTGCTGAATGATGTTTTTCATACTTTCTTTCTTGCAGAGAATATGCGGAGCAGTGGAACTTCAAAGGAATTGAAGTTGTAGCCTGGACAGTTAATAATGCATTGGAAAAGTTATATTATGAGCAAGTCCTTATCAGTACTTGGAGGATTGTGACTGACACTACTGAACTCCTCACCCCAAAGTATTTATCTATTAGGATGTCACATTAATTGGCCGGCCACTAAATCGAAGCTGCAGCTGGATGCCAAATGCTGTTGTGGACTGAAGTGGCGACATGATTTAACTGTAGTTGGATTCACTCACTTACTATTTTTTGCACTCTCCACTGGAATCATTTCCCACGGTTTTAAAGTTTCTATTTTTATCACTGAAGGTAAAGTAGAAAGGATGAGCCAAAGAGCAACCTCCAGGATGAAGGGAGGTTTCCCCCCTGAAACGTAGAATTACTGGTGGCATAATAAAAAAGGGGCATAATCCCCGACTGCATTCAATTGAGTGTGTGCGGATCTGTATCCAAACAATTGCTGTCACTAGGGGACCCGGCCGGGCCTACGGAGCACCAGCACCACCATTGCAGTGGAAGTGGAGTACAGGTGTGCGGCAGAATTCATAGATTGTATCCATTGTAACAGTGCCTAAGCTGGTTTCTACTCCTGCCGAAGCGTTTCTACTGTTTTGAATTCCTGTCTTTTTGACTCCTGCTTGTTTATTGACTTTGATTCTTGTTGCCTGTCTTGATCCTTTAACCTGTTCTTCGACTACGTTTTGCCTAATCCTTGCCGGTACCTTGTTTTTGGACGCACTTCTCCTTCCGCAGCTGAATGCCCGGGGCCCCAAAAGGGCGTCGGTGAACACCGGAATCCACAGGGGTGCCCAGTGCATCTGAGTGTACCCACTGCTTTTAAAGGTTCCTAATAGACGAAATTGTTACAATTTTGATGTAAAACCCATGGAAACATTACTTAAAATCAGGGAAATAGTTGTAGTTTTAAGTAGTTTCTTTGCAGATATCATGCTGGCAACTGCAATTTACAATATGACCAGCAGGGGTCTGCATTGACCTTTCTATCAGAGAGAAGGTTGCCTTATTACTGGTTTAGAAAGATTGGAAAATAAACAGCGGTGTGATGGCATGCTAATCCATGTGATATGCCAGTGTATTGACACAGCTGGTCGCTAAGAGTGCATTGTCCTGCCAATCTGAACCAATCCCTGTTGCCTCATCTTCTCTATTTCCTATTGTTTGCCATTATACTGTGAAACTTCAAATTGACATGCCCTGATTTTAAGTTTTCCCTCATTTTACATTGTTATTTTGTGGTCCCACCTATATATTATGCATAATACTTTTCCCTGATTTTATATTTTCCTGGATTTTACATCATTTTTTCTGGTCCCCTGAAAAATGTAAAATGGGGGGTTCTACTGTATGTCATATGTATCCTTATTCTTTCCATTCTATCTCTTCTCTGCTGCCTTGCTTCTTCATTCACTTCCATTCCTTTTACCTTTTATGTAACTTTAAACTTTCTGTGCTTTATTCCCTGTCATTTCACTGCCAACTGTTCCAGCCCTTACACACTACATTATTTCTGCCCCACCACATATTTCCCTTAGAGAGATGGAGCATGTAAGGGAGGCAGATGGACAGTTTCATGGATTTGGAGACCACTAATGTCAAGAACCAATAAGAATTCACCTGTCCAGCCCCATTCCTTATACCATAACTAAGGGAGAATCACACTGGTTTTGCTTTTATCTGTGATTAAAGGCTTATCTCAGTTATACCACTGTTTACATAAGTAGGTTATATAAGAAATAAAAACGGGCATTGACAGTAGTGGTGATAAATTCCTTGGCATTGTGGGTGCTGAGAATCACCACCGGTAATACACCCAAACTGTGCAACCTCATAGAAATGCATATATATATTTATGCAGGTAATGTCACAGTGACAAAATGTGGTATCATTGCTGTAATGGCACATGCACTATTTTGTGTGGTTTCTAGTTCAAAGCAGTTGGCTCAATTTCATTATAGCTTTTTGCAAGTGGACAGCAAAACATTGTGGCATATGACACATAGGGGCAAATTCACTAACCTCTGTAAATTCGCCAGCGATGGCTTTGCTCACAATGCAATACTTCGCCAGGTGTAGATTCGCCAGGACAACGCTAATTCACTAAAATCCGAAGTTGCGTCCAGGGCGCCAACGGTGGCAAAGTTGTGCTATCGTTACTGCGGCAAGCAAAGCGAAGTTGCGCTACCGTTGGCTAATTTGCATACGGCGGGAAGTTAAAGTTCAATGGACGTATATGTTGCAGCAAATACATTACACTACACAAGCCCGGGAAACCATAATAAAATAAAATAGAGTTGTTATATTGCCCTACACATGAACCCAGTGTATAGTTTATGTGCCATATGTTAGGAAATGTAGGGGGGGGGGACCCGGTTACCATCTAAAAAAAATTACGCTCTTTTGCAGCCTATCACCCGGAAAAAAGGAAGACGCTAGCGTTTTTTGGGATTTAGAAAAATTTTCATCTGTTTTTTGAGGAAGTCCTATCCACTCTATTGCACTTCACCTGGTATAAGGTGGCGAAGGCAAGTCTGGCGCAAGAGGTACCGTTCAGTAAAATCCGCATCTTAGTGAATTTGCGTAGTTACATCCATTCGCCAGAGAGCAAATTTGCCTGCCGTTAGGGAGCGAAGTACCGCTAGAGTCTATCTTCTTCGCCAGCGAAGTTATGCCGGCAAACGTTAGTAAATCGGCGATGTTCCAAATTTTCGCCCTTTAGTAAATTTGCACCATAGTGTCAGCAATGTTTTTCTGCCAATGTTAAAAAAAGTGAACCTTGACTAAAGTGAGAATATGTCTGACACCTCTGGTACTGGTTTATTTTGCCTACAAACATGCATTTGAATGTTTTGGTCAAAAATCTACCTGTTGCAGTTGTAGTAAAGAGAAGCCAGTAACTGCCAGGACTTACCCATGTGGTGTAGCAGGAGAGCCCTTCCAACCCCGGTCTCCACCGATGCCTTTTTGGGCCCCTGGAACTTTCTGCTGCGGAGCAGGCAGGGATCCTACACATGGCCAAGGTAGTCAGAAGAGCAGTACAGTAGGGTCAGGCAAATGTCGAGTTCAGGCATGGGTCAGTGACAGGCAGCAAGGTTCAGTCAAAAATAGGCAAGGAGTCAAAAACCAGCAAGGAATACATGAATCAGGCTTGAGTGGAAATCAGGAGAACTGAGAACCAGCTTGGGCAAGGCAAGAATGGGGAAAATTTTGCTCCAAAACGTGACGCCCATTGATGTTTTGATGCATTGCGAGCACATTTGGTCGCATCAACACTATTGATATAGGAGCCCGGGAACCAACGCGCTTCAAGGTAGGAATGAGCCCTGGTCTCTCGGGGTGCCTAATAATACCTATGCCAATTATGTCAACTGTCCATAGCCAATGATGGGGGCACAGTATAGTTCAGGAGGTTTTCTGTTAGCATGTCAAATGTGCCCCAGACTTGTTTGGGGTCATTTTCTGAAGACACCAACAAGTGCCTGCACCTGCAGCTCTGCTCATTTTCCCAGAAACAGACAGATGTGAACGAGGTGTAATCACTGTAACCTCTTTACCAATACCAATATTTTGCAGCAAATCATGCAAATCAAGGTCAGAGGGCTTATGCTTACATATTTACATGCCAGTTTTCCACAGCGCCATTTTTATATTAGGCATAGTGCATTTAATAATCAATATATCATCCTATTTGAATTTCTCTTACAAAACATGCTAAATAAAGAAATGTGAGATAAAGAGACAAGGCACCCCTAGCACTCTGTCTGCCATGTTTGTCTTTATGAAAGAGTAAACTGGCCGCCCTACTGGATTCAGACAACAGTGGACATGGAGCATATTCTCACTATACAGGAGACAGGAATTCATGGCAAGAGCAATGTGACTTTAGACCGGAGCTTTCATTACCTGGTTATGCATGAGTTATGCCAAACAATAGCTGAAACGTACAGGAACCACTTCACAAAGAAACTGAAGGTTATGTATCATTTAGCAGGAGGGTTACAGATCCAGCAAAGGTCTATTTTATTGGTACAACAATACACATGTGGTGCTGGTTTTGTTAGCACAGCGATACGTTTTCCAATACAGAAATACAATTCTTTGGAAAGTTCAGAAATAGTTAATGGGATTCAGTAATGGAATGTAACCAATAATAACACAGAATGGCAGTGATGGAAATCTTCAGGAGAACATTCCTAGAAAAATATGTTGGTTATTTTATTTTACCATTATAAAAGAAGAAGCATACAGATTGAGCTAAGTTTGTTTTGACACAATGTGGCTCACAAGGCACAATATGGTCAGTCAGTGCTGTCGGTCAGTTACCTGCAAGTGACATCAGTTCCCTGTGCATGTGACATCACTTCCACGTACTTGTGACATCATTTCCACAATGGCGTTACCTCAAAGACCTAGGTACCCCTTATCCTCCAGCTCCACCGCCGGATTTAGATTGCAAGGCAGTGTCAGACTCGGATGGTTTGGGCCCACCAGGGCTGCTACATCAGGCCCCCCCTGGCCCCCTTCACAGTAGCAAATCTGCCTCTGCCCTGTTCCCCCCCACCAGAGGGAACCTGTATGCGTCATTTTTTTGATCAGACGGCCCAGTCAAACCCTGTAGCAACATCTCTGGCAGGGGCAGAGAGATTTTTTATTTTGAATTTTACATTTATTATATAGGCACAGTAGCGTTTTCCTCCCTTAAAGCTGACGCCCTAGGCACAGCCCATTGGGTTCCTATATAAATACGGCCCTGACTATGGTACATCGAGTTACTGTTTAAATAAAGGAATATTGGCCTAAAACATGCTATATGTATGTGTATAGAGAACTGGCTGAAGGATAGATTACAAAAAGTGGTGATAAATGGAACATTTTATAATTGGACCAATATTTTTTATTGCAGTGGTCTACCCTTTGCGTTTTTAATTTGTTCACAGAAGGCCTTGTCATGCAATGGGTACTTGTATTTCTGTACAAGGAAAAACTTGGCATAGAAAAGAGAAAAGATCACATTGATTAAGACAACTTGCACTGGAACCAGTAATGTTGCTGCTTGCCTTGTCAGTTCATTAGCACTTGCATCCTCTTAAAAAAAGAAATCATTTACTCTAAGCTAGTTATGAAGGCATGGATGGTGCATTGCAGGCGACTCCACTGTATTAAGTAACAATTTCCATAAACATTGAGTAAATATCCCCAACACTGTACAATGTACAGCAGCAGCACAGTCATTCCCCAATGGCTCAGACACAATGATGTTAATATCTGAGCTTTTTAAAAGCAGGCCCGTGTATTTTGCCTATTGTTTCCTTTTGACCAGTAAAGGGAGGTTTCAGGTAGATATTATATTACACATTGTTTCCTTGATTTTGCACCCATAATTTCATTCCTCTGCTTAGAAAAGCGTTTCAGATGTCATCTCTCTGCTTCACAGAAATAATTGCTTGTCTGAGACTTCTGAGCACTTGTAGTTCTATAAAGACAATACGTTTACTATAGCAGTGTCTCCCTGGGTCAAAGTTTAACTGTCAAGAGGTTGCAAAATGAGCGGATCTTGCACCCATATGCCCACCTTGATAGGGCCATATTGGGATCATCCGTTCGTGGCACCTAGGGCTCCACGATCGGATCAAAAGGCCATGAATGCAGGCGGTGGAACCAAGGAACACATCACTCTGATGGGAATTTTAAGCCGGATTTCAGCCAGATATCAATCACGTAAGCCCATTGGAGGGCCCCATACACTGGACAATAAACTATTGACTTTTTCTGTCAGCAGCTTTTCACGTCCCATGTATTGCCACCTTAAAGGACAAGGAAAGTCTAAAATAGAATAAGGCTAGAAATGCTGCATTTTGTATACTAAACATAAACATGAACTTACTGCACCACAAGCCTAATCAAACAAATGATTTATGCTTTCAAAGTTGGCCACAGGGGGCTGTCATCTTGTAACTTTGTTAAACATCTTGGCCTGACCCTGACCCTGCACATGCTCATTGTGGTCTGGGCTGCTTAGGGATCGTCATAAACAAAGCTGCTTGAGTTCTGCATGGCTGGGAAGTAAGGTGGGAGCTCCCCCTGCTGTTCATAAGTATGATTGTTTCCCTGCTCAGCAGGGAATGTCTGACAATTCCTATCCACAGCAGTAAATGAAGGGAGAATTTTACTGCATACAGTCTGGTTTCTTATAAAAACGGTACACATTTTTTAATTAAAGTATATTGGAGATAGGTTTCTTTTTCATTAAAGAAAGTAAAAATGGGATTTTATATTTTTGCCTTTTTACCAGTAAACTGGTATAAGGATACAATCTACTATCTATTAATTACCTAATTAGAAGGATCTGATTAACAGAAATGCTATTCATCATGGAATGAAAAGTTTTCTTATTTTTAGCTAAAATGTTTTTAAATAGAAATAAAAATACCTTTTACTTGATCCATATAACAGAAAGATCACAGATCAGCAAAACCTTGTGTCCCAAGACAAATACAGATCCAATAGTTAATAAATAAATTAATAAAAGAACAGGGACCAGTGAAGATTCCCAAAATCACAGTTTCAAAATATTAGGTCAAAGCCAGCTTGATAATTATTGGGGCAGTTTACCCTTTAATAAAATTGCAGTTGCATTACCCAACTGAAGCATGTTCTCATGTCTAATAATTGTCTTTGCTACACCTTCCAACCAGTACCAATATTTATATTTCCCCCAATTTCCCACCAATATTTTTGTATTCCCTGTCTCCAAATGATCCCCTTTTTGTTGTTTTTGACTGTAACTCTTTTTCAGAGTTTACCCTGCCACTCAGATGTTATATGTAATTATTAGATCATATCTTTATATATGTATAAATATGTATATATGTAATTATGTCATATCTTTAAGAAACCAAATCTGGGTGATCACCCTGAAAGGGGAAATATTAGCTATATATTTACTATAAAAATAGTGAACCCTAAGAGAGTTGCTTTTGCACTTGCAACCCATGGGCTTCGCAAATGAGACTGATAGCTTTTGAATACCTATGAACAAAATAAGCTCTATTGTGAAGTGCAATCAATGATTTGACAGTTTCACATAACACACAACTACATAGCATGCAACCATTTACTTAGAGAGCAACTCTTCATGTGAGGGCCAAAGCAGTGACAAGCTGAAGGTTGGCAGGTCATGCTGAAGGCTCAGAAAAAGTTAGGGAGCCTGCCTTAGGCCCCACCTAAAACTGTGCTTAACTATCCCTGTTCTGCAAAAGGCATACAAAATGCATGTTTAAAATGAAAATGCAAATCCTTATGTGCATACTAAGGCCTTCATGGCTGTACCATTTTTACCTGTGCAGGGGACTGGTAAATGCATTTCCCATTAATGTTGCAATCCCCTTAAGTTTGGCCACTTAAAGGCCCCATAGTTATACAGAAGCTAGACTCCATTTCCTGGGTCAAATCATGTGCCTTAATATCCCAAGTTTAGCCACTAGGTGACACTGTGTTATAATATAAAAAGCTGAGCTCCAGGGTACATTTGTTAATCCTCTTATATGAGCAGGCTGGAAGGGTGAAGTGGAACCTAGACAAGGTCAGGTCTAGAAAGTGATAGACTAGACAAATAGATCACTCTAGAAGTTGAGGCTTCTTTTAGGGAAAAGGCTGAATGCAGGGTGTACCTTTGTAGACTGTGTTTATGCTATCATTCCTGCGGGAACTTATACTGACCACAGTACTTGTGAGTATATGCTTATTCACTGCTGTTCATGTTCCTGTTTATCTTTGATTAAACTCCTACGTGGATTATTAAGTACCTAGGAATTCTGTAATGTATTCCTTAGCCAGTTCCCAATGCCTGTTCTCCTCTCCAAAATGGTTTATAGAGATGAACCAACTTGGAGATTGAATAAACTTTTGTAAGTATTCAATCGTAAACTCCTGAAGGTGTCACTGTTTGAAAGATTTGGTCAAAAGGCTTATAAATCCTCTAGGTGAAGTTAAAGAGCACTTTCCCTGATAAGTGTGGGTTCACATAAAGGTGCTTTATAGAACTTAAAAATACTACACTATATTAGATCATTTATGTCTTGTGCTGTTTATACTTGTGCCTTATTGAGCACTGGTTTATCTCTATTAACTATTTTCCTATGTGTATTTCCTATGTGCAAAAAGCACTGGTGCCTGTTAAAGTTTTATTACACCTTGGCTCCACTCTGTTGTGACGACTGAATATACTGGGTTAAAGCTACTAGTTCAGAGTAGCGGTGCGGCTCATTTTACTATAGCCTTACACCTGCAAATAAAATAGATGTTTCTTGAAGTCGTAGAAAAGTTACTCAAATGTTTCTTATATCATATAGCAGTTGGGGGTTAGAAAAGCAGTGTGTGCAGCAAAAGATCATGTTACCTGGAGCCACTATTGGTATTTGTTGTTGTAAAGCCCCTTTTTCTTGACAGAAATCCATACATAGATGACGTTTACCTTTGTTTGTGTGCTCAGATTCTTTCTCTTCAGATTCACAGCCTCTTGAGTTATGCTGAAATCCCAACTGCAGAGAAGCTTGCAGAACTTGACTGAGAAGAAAACTGGATTTATGTTGTTCTTTGGGAATGAACTTGGCACAATCAAAAATGCACCAAGAAACATCTTCAGTTATACCAAAAAGTTCTGTTAACTTGTAATTAGTTTTACAGATGGCTGTGACCAGAAAAAAATTTCTATGAATGTTAAGCTCCCCATAGACGCAAAGATTTTTTTTGCCGAACCGACCAATCCTTCAAAATTATCGTGCGGTTAGTGGGATTCGAACGATCGTACATCTTACGATTTTTCGGTCGACATCTATCAGAAAATTGATTGGCCAGGTTAAAAAATCTTTGTCGGTCCCAGTGCAATCTATCTATGTTTGCAGGGCCAAACAGGCAGCTCCCCTTTGTTTTCCTGGCAAATGGTCTTTTTAGTTGATGGACAATTCGTACGATCGTTTCGAGATAATCGTGGTCTCACGATGACAATCGGATCTTTTAAAAATCTTTTAACTTGAGTTCCATAGCAAATAATATTCATAACTATCAGGAGCTCCAAGATGTCCTATAAAATCTTTAGTTGAAGTGCACCAGCTAGAAAAACAGAGCACAGACCAATGACCATGAGGGGGTAGATAGTGAAGAGTAGCTTGATTTTATTTAGAGCACATCCTGCTGGTGAAGGGCGAATTTATTCACCAGGCGCAAAATCGTGGTGAATTAAATTTGCGAAATTGCCCAAAAAATTTGCCAGCGACAATTCTAGGCGCCCATTGACTTTAATGGGCATCAGAATTGTCGCCAGTGTCAGAATTGTTGCCGGCGTCAGAATTCTTTTGCAAATTTTTTGCCGTTTTGCAAATTTCGCAGGAAATTCGCTAATTTTTTGGCAAAGCGAAACGGGAGAAATTCACTCATCAATACATCCCGCACCTGGGCCCAGAAAAGGATAGTTACGTTACTGCAAACAAGCCCTTGAGTAGAAAACAACAAGGGGGGGTTTATTTTGAGCCCATACACAGGTTGATAGACAGTTAACATATTCAAGAGGGGAGACATCAGCGGCAAAATAAAACATATACAATTAACATGTTTCCTTAAATAAGCACAATAAATATTACTATTCAATTGTTGTTGATATAATCAAATCTTACAGCTCAATACAAATCAGCTCAGCACTATACAAATCAGCTCAGTATCAGCTTACACCGTAAGCTGATCCTGAGCTATAAATATTCCAGTTATCAAAAAAGAAAAGCAAATCAGTAGTTGTATGATTTATTTAAGTGTCAGCTATATACACTGTTCTGAGGCTCTTTAGTTCCTCCCATATTACCCAAATAACAAGATAAGAAAGCATGCTGCAAGGTACAGTCTGATGAGAAGAAGCGAGGCTCTCATTGTTTCTGATTGTAGAATGTGTGTAAAAACCATAGTACAAAACAGTGTCCTTTAAAAAAAAAGGGAGTTTTCATTTTATCCAAGTAAGATGAGAAGAGGAGTACCTTGGCATGTGAATTTGATTTGGTTTTTAATAAGAAAAAGCTCCTCATATATGTGGCGATTTTGTTGCAGTTAGAAACAGCTATAGAATGGTATGCTTAGACTGAATAAGATGCTTGTCCAATTCTGCAAGTCAGCTCTTAAAGTTACCAAAAGCAACTTGTTATTATTGTTCTTATTTATAGCGTTTTCAGTCTGGCTTTTATAATCGTATCATCCTTTTTAAAATGAAATTCAAGGAATAAAAAAAATATTATTTAAATTGATTTTAGGATTGCTGTGAACTGACACAGGAAACATTGCATTGTATTATGTTGTATGTATGGAGCAATTCAGCAGCAGAAGAGAATGGCATTCTTCGTTATTCCATACTGGAAGTTTGAGCTTTCTTTATATAGAAATATCCCAGTATTATGGAGGCCAACCAGGAAACTAAGAGCCCACTATCCTTTTTTCCCCATTCACATTTTATTCACATTTTCTTTCATGATTTTAGCCCTAAATATCTGTTTTTACTGTTATTTTATGGCTCTTTCCTCTTTGATGATTTTTTTGTAAGCATTTTCTCCCTTTCCTAGCACCACCAAACTGTATTTAGTATTATGGTTTGTTGTCTCTCTTCGTCTTTATTTTTCTTCATCTCTAGTCTTGCTTTCTGCGCCATATTCCTATATCGTTTTTCTTCTGTCTCTTCTCCTTGTCTTCTTGTCCGTTTCCTTCTATCCACTATATGGTCATTCATTTCTGTACAAATGCAAATTTGCAGAAAGGAATGCAATAGCCAGTGCAATTAAAATAATATATAGCCTCTTGATCTGTTTATGTGATATGTTTCTTTTAAGCTGATCATTTGGCTTGACCTCTACTAGCTGTATTTTTTCCCAAGGAGTTTCCTTATTTGTGAAATCCTTTAGATGATTAGCTGATATTTAAAACTGATTAACTTGCTTTGGGTAACCAGGTGGCTGCATACAAGACCAGCTATGTACAGTATATCTAGTATAATTAATTCTAGAGCAACTGGACTTGCTGAGTAATCACTGAAGATGTTTCCCTACTCATCCGAGCAATGGGCCATTGTGATTGGATTAGTGGAAGAGTGTTATGATTGGTATCCCAAACCCAGAACAAACCCCAAGGTCCTGGTCATGGCTTAGCCTTCTGCCTTTAACAACCACCTTTCACTTCAGGAGAAGTTCTCCACTACTCGGGTGCTGCAAGGTCTTAATATGAGAGGACCAAGAAAAGAGTCCTGGGCAAGCAAGGGAACCGCACGTTATACTGAATCAGAGAACAAGGAATGTAATTGGGGTCACAGGCCGGGTCAATATACCAGATGAGCAGAGCGGTACAATAACAGGAGTGTAATCAGGGTCACAGGCCGGGCCAATGCACCTAACAGGCAGCTCAGTACAAAACGGGAGTCAGAAGCGTAATCGGGGTCACAGGCCGGGTATGAATACCAGAGATTTAACAGGATCCGAGAGAATGGTGAAAACACAGGCAGGGGTCAAGACAGGCAGCAGACAAGACTTGGTCAAGAACAGGCATGGTCAAATATGAGTAAAAATACAGATAATCACACCCAGGAAATAATGAATAGACCTTTACGTTAGGCAATGATTTCCCCATTGAAAATTGAATGCGCTGGCCTGTGACATCACGTTCAGGAATTCTGGATATAGCCAGAAACAGCCAAGCGTGCGAAACCCGGAAGAAGACACATTCACAGACACATCGCCCGAAGAGGAGGGATATTATGAAGGACATATTTATAAAGAGTGCATAGATTTGATTTTTTTAAGGATACAGATTTGCATGTGCGTCTCATTTACAACAATGTTCAATCGCTGCTGGCACCTGCCAATGTCTGGAGTTATTCTCTGTTTTGCTCTACAAGAATCTAAAAGGGCTACAAAGAGTACAGCATGTCTGCACTTTATCTGAATAACACTGAGTAATATCATGGCAGATATATGACAACAAGTTGTTTCTTTTTAAATAGCTCAATGGTCTAAAGACTATAATATTCCTGTGAAAGCACTGAGTAAAAATTCCACGTAATGCGTCACAGCTTTTTGTTAATACCTCTTTGTAAGCTTGTCTAAATATTTCCATAGCTTTGTTTGAGGAGAGATATGTATTTAGCCTGTTGGTGTATGTATGTTATATATAATGTTGATAACACTGGGTCAACTCTTGTGTAATATTTGTCTAAAATATGCTATATTGTATTGATGTGTTATTATCATTGGTAAAGCTAGAGATCTGATAGGAATATGAATACCTGCTAATTCATAGTCAGTATTCTTTTATTTACTATTTATTTTAAATCATTTTGTTTTCTTTGTATATGGCATAGCAACATTCACTGATGGTCAAAAGGTGGAGTTCAGTAGTGTGCAGATAGGGAAAGATGCTGTGAGAAGGAGAGTTTAGGATAGAAAGAAAAAGCAAGGAAAGAGAAAATCTGAGTGCTGTGAATAAGATTGTGTCATTGCTGTAAAGAAAGAGAGACCCTGGTTAAAGGAACGTTACTGTCAAAAAATGTAAGTGTTTTAAAGTAATGAATATATAATGTATTGTTGCCCTGCACTGGTTAAACTGGTGTGTTTGCTTCAGAAACACTACTATAGTTCATATAAACAAGCTGCTGTGTAGCAATGGGGGCAGCCATTCAAAGGAGAAAAGGCTCAGGTTACACAGCAGATAAGCTCTGTAGAACATAATGGTGTTATCTGTTATCCACTATTTAGTCATATAGCCTTTTTTCAATTTCCGCCATTGCTAATGTAAGGCTACAAATGTATTGTTATTGCTACTTTTTATTACTTATCCTTCTATTCAAGGCCTCTCCTAGTCATATTCCATTCTCATATTCGACTGAATGCGTGGTTGCTAGGATAATTTTGCTGAAATTGCAAACCGGGGAGCTGCTGAATAAAAAGTTAAACAACTCAAAAGCCATAAATAATAACAGATTCAAATCAACTGCAAATTGTCTCAGAATATCATTCTGTACATCATACTGAAAGTTCATTTAAATATGAACAACCCTTTTAATAAGGGAGTGTTTGGAGGGGCGAGAAGGCAAATAAATCAAGCAGAATTCCAGAAGGCAGAGATATGAGGGCTTATTTACAATATACCATGCAGTGTGCATAAATGGCACATCTGCCATTTTTGTGCACTTTGCACACTGTGTGGAATATTGTCCAAATATCTGCAGACTTCTGTACTCTATTAATACAGTGCGGACTGCGTTCGTCAGAGATATATTAATTAGGAGTGGGTGTGGGGTAGGCACATAGGTGTTTAAGGCTGGAGGACAGGGCTGAGCTGCCCACTGTACTAAGTGCCGCTAATCATTCGCTCAGTTTAGAGGGCAATTACCCTAGGGGCGCAAGTGCTTTTAAAGTGAGCACTTGTGCTTTCCTGCACATTTGCACTAGGGTTGCCACCTTTTCAGGAAAAAAAATACCGGCCTTCCTATATATTTATCTTTTTTCCCTATTAATGGCATTGGGATCAACCATCATTTTTACTGGTAAAATACCAGCCAGGTGGCAACCCTAATTTGCACCCAGGGTTTGTAAATGAGCCCTATGGAATAGGACACAAGGGGTGTTATTTATTAAAGTCCAAGTACAAAAAAATCCAAAATTTTAGGGTTTTTTTACTATAAAATTAAAATTACATTTTTAGTGGAAAAAAAAACCCTCAATTTTTTTGAGATTAATTATGCAAAAAGTCAGAATCTGAAAATACTCCATCTTCAACCTGTCAAGGTCCTGTAGAAGTCAATGGCAGTGATCCTATTTGCAATTTGAAGATATTATGGTCTGCGCTGGGCAGGTCCAGACTGAGAATTAAAATAGGCCCTGGCATTTCAGGTACATAGAGGCCCAAAGAGCCCCCACCAGCCCACTAAGTAGTGACTTTCTATGGCATCTTATAGCAGTCCCTCTGGCATTTGCCAGAATCCACAGATTGCCAGTCCGGGCCTGGCGCTGGGTTTTTGTACGATAACTGTAAATACTTTAGTTTGTGCGACTGCCACAATAAAAAAATCTATAATACCACCTCACAAAAATGAATATCAAATTCAAAAATTATAGTGAAAAAATAATGAATATGAAAACACTCACAGTTCACCTCAGTCCCAAGGTGCAAGAAACCAAGAACACTGCATCACAAGGATGTGAGGGTTTCCAAAAGTGAAGAGTCAGATATAAAAAAATTTTTTATTAGGACATGGAAACCTAACGCGTTTCGTGCCTGTGTGGGCACTTACTCATAGGCACTACACTATGAGTAAGTGCCCACACAGGCACGAAATGCGTTAGGTTTCCATGTCCTAATAAAAAAATTTTTTAATTTTTATATCTGACTCTTCACTTTTGGAAACCCTCACATCCTTGTGATGCAGTGTTTTTGTACGATAATCCAAACATTTCTGGCTTTTCCGCTGATTTCACGAGAAATTCGGCTGTTTCGCATCATAATGCAAAAAAGTCGTAGTTTTTGTGCGACATTCCGCAAAGGTTGAGATTTTTTTTGTGGTTTTTAATGATAAAGAAGGGTAAATCGTGGATTCTAGTTTGGTCTGACTTTTTTAATTTAAAACATGAGAAAAATTTGGATTTTGATAAATAACCTCCAAGGTGTATACATTCTATATACGCAGCACCGCCCATTATCAGCCTGCCTTGTGAGACACATTGATCCTTCAGCATGTCGTAACTTCTATTCCCCCTCCTGCACTCTCCTGTGCAGTCTCTAGTGTCACATAAGAACCGCCCCACTGCCTAGCAACAAGCAGCAGTCCTGACTGCACTGAAAGTATTGTGACTGCCGACTCAAGAAGTGGGACATTTAGCTGCTGATCTGGGACTGCAGGCTATGGGCAGCAAGTTGCGTGAAAAGTGGGACAGTCGGGAGGTATGTAATATACAGTATGTGATGATGTGTATTTGTCTCTGGATATATGAGGATACAATGGTTAAGTCAGGCTGAGGGTGACTATTTATCAGGGCTCTTAGATGTACTGCAATGTCTGGCTTATGCTTTAAGAGCAGATTCTTTCAGCTAAACTGCTAGTTTTATTGCGGGTAATAAGACTTTAATGAGGAGTATCAGTTACAAAACTACAAAGGCAGAAGAGAATGTGTTAATTATATATGGTCGAAGTTTCTAGGGAAACCAAAGTGTTTATGTGACAATTGTCTTGGGAAGCTGAGCAGGTCCCCGCGATGGTTATTTATACTACACTAATCCAGTTGTCATTCACGTCAACAACCATAAGTAAAATAATTCATTTGAACAAAGTACAGGTATGGGACCTCTTATCCAGAATGCTCAGGACCTGATGCTTTCCGGATAATGGATCTTTCCATAATTTAGATCTTTATACTAGAAAATCATGTAAACATGAAATAAACCCAATAGGCTGGTTTTGCCTCCAATAAGGATTAATTATATCTTAGTTGGGATCAAGTACAAGCTACTGTTTTATTATTACAGAGAAGAAGGAAATCATTCTTGAAAATTTGAATTATTTAATTATAATGGAGTCTATGGGAGACAGCATTTCTGTCATTCGGAATTCTGAGCTTTCTGGATATATATATATATATATAATATATATATATATATATATATATATAGATATACTGTATATTTATAACTGTACTGTGGTCATAAATAGATTGTAGCAGTCTATTGATGTTTTTGAACAGATAAGCTATATGACCGCTCCCACACCCACACATACCTACCGTATATTCTGTTTGTACAGGAACCAAGCTAAATAGTGGTTGTAAAGAGTGGAAAATAAAGATGAAACATTCACTAATTGGCAAATTTTTGCCAAAATTTTCGCACCACTTCACCAGGCGCAAATGCACTACGAATACACTAATTCACTAAAATGCGAAGTTTTGTCCGGGGCGTTGAACGCTGATGACTTTTTACTAGGATTACTTTGGCTGTGTGAGCATTTCATAGCGAAGATGTGCCTAGCGAAACTTCGCTAGTGATCTTGCGCTTAGGTCAATTTGCATACGGTGGGAAATTTAAAGTTGTATGGACGTCTTTATTATAAATGTTCCTGCAGATGGTTTAAGTTACCGGTTTATATAACACATGTCCAGGGAACCTTAATAAAGACAAGAGAATTATTATAATGCCCTACACCTGAGCCCACTGTAAAATAAATTTTCTTTATGTTATAAAATGTCTTTGGAAAATCGGTTTGCCAAAAAAAATTTAAGTTAGGACTTGTGCAGGCAATCCCGCTTCTAAAAAATGGACTTTAATGCATTTTCCGCAGACAGGATATGATGTAGGTGACAGAAGATTGAGGAAGATCTAGCTGCTTTATAGCACTTCGCCTGGTCTGAGGTGGCGAAGGCAACTCTGGCGAAAGAGCTAACATTCATTAAAATCCGCACTTTAGTGAATTTGCAAAGTAACGATCGTTTGCTAGAGCAAATGGCGCCTGGCAATAGTGCGAATGACCGCTATCGCCATTCGCTAGTGAATTGGCGCCTGCGTCTGTTAGTGAATTGGCGATGTCCCTGCGGGTGGCAACGCTGGTGAAAAGTCACTTGCTTTAGCCACTTTGCCTTTTAGTGAATCTGCCCCCAGCCCTTTTAGCAAAGCAGATACCAAGCATGTAGAAAGACTGCAAAAAATATAAACTTTTAAAACTTGCTCTCCATATTGTTTGACAATGGCTACAACCCTTCTGCACTATGCAACATGTGGCATCAAATATTTATACAATATATGCATGCTTCAAGTGCAGGTTAGGTGTACCTGGAGTAAGCTAAATCCTTGTCCAGGAACAAAATAATTAATGTTACTCCACCAGGGTTATGAATTCTGTCTATGTAGCCATTAGGTGCTGTGGAAATATTGACTACGTGGTGGCAATCTGGTCATTATTGTTTTAATGGCATATTATCATTTTTTCTGACACTTTATGAACAGGGCCATGGATGAGATAAGCATGACAACAGTCGATGACCAGTGATGTCACGAAATGTTAAAAAAAAAGGAGCAAGTATTTCCATGAACAGCAGGAGCTTATGCCTCACAGCCTCCCACAAGGGAATGTCTATGTCCTGAGACACTATAAGTGTGTGAAATGTGGGTGTGACAAATGGTGTGATATATATATGGTGATGGTGTGCATAGGTTACCCATAACAACAAATGAGATGCTTGCTTTCATGTAGCTGACCATTAAATGCTACTTGCTGCTTGCTATGGATCAGGAGACCTGTTGCTAACTTGTAATTATTTTTACACTACTGTGAAACTGTAAAACGTTTACAGACCTGTAGTCCAAAACTGAATCATTAATACACTAAGGGGCCGATTCACTAACTTCGAGTGAAGGATTCGAAGTTAAAAAACTTCGAATTTCGACGTTTTTTTTTGGACTACTTCGACCATCGAATGGGCTACTTCGACCTTCGACTACGACTGGTCACATGACCAGGGGCAGCTGGGAAATTGACAAAATGTCTAGCCCCATGTCAGATTTCAAAATTTAATATAAAAAAAACTGTTTGCTCTTTTGAGAAATGGATTTCAGTGCAGAATTCTGCTGGAGCAGCACTATTAACTGATTCATTTTGAAAAAAAAATTTTTTCCCATGACAGTATACCTTTAAAGCTGAGAAGTGTACAATCCTGTGTATCCTAGTATTCATATATAAACAAAGACAAACATACATATATCAGTAAAGCTACTGAGCAGGTTTGCAAAAAATCTTTATTTTTATATAGTTTACATTTTTTTTAATTATAGCCTCTCTCTGCTAAAGGTCAAACTATGCAAGAGCAGGACAAAACAGTTTAAATCATTTATAAAATAAAATAAAAGGGGGTGATTAAGACCAATTTAAAATTGTTTTAGCACATACAACATCTACCTTACAATGAAATATTATTTCACTGAGATTACCTCCATGTTATATTTAAAGCAGAGTATCTATTCCTCAAGTCACATAGTATGTACCATTGACTACCTATCTTGCACATTGATCAATCAGCAAAGGGAGGGGCAGAAGCAGGGGACCTGGGTTGGATTTTGCTCCTGACCCCACCCCGCACAAAAGCACATGTGACTGCCAAGAAAGCAGACCCCCAAATGGGCCCGCTGTGCCCCAAACCCCACTGCGGCTGTAGGGTCTGCTTCCTTGGTAGTTATGCCACTGGTCAGAAGGTCCAGTGACTAGGGCAGCACCTAATTTAAGTTACAGTACTGGCTACAAGTGGAATATATGTAACCAGAGATGTCCCTGGTGTTTTACAAACAATCACAAAACACTTTGCTTACCGTGATTGCTTAGGACAATGGTTTTACTGTAAGATTTGTTGCCCAATCGTTAAATCTGCTAAAGAGCAGGAAAATGCCTTCCTACTTGATAATTTAATCTGAGTAGCAAAATAAATTGCATTCTGTTTGAGGCAAAGGTATATACACATTGATACACACTTAACAAGGGCAAATTTATAAAGCTGTGTTAAAAATTGCTTTCAAATACAACATCTCCATGGGGAGCAGATGATTGTGGCACCAGGGAAAGTTCCATCGCTTTGTGTATAAGCATGGGTGTAACTATAGAGGATCTAATTGTTAGAAACCACCTTCCAGGCTCTCTCCAACGTACTTGCGAGTGGCTGTGGAGCAGGCAGTATGGGAGGGGGCAGGCTTAATTTTAGTAGTAGGGGGTTGTTGTGTGTATCGGACCTCTCCAACAATTTTTTTGCTACCCCATTGCGTATAAGAAAACAAAAATAATTGAGCTCAATTCAGTGCATGTGTTCCACTCCACTGCAAGCTTTTAACACACAAATGTGATCTAAATCAAATACAAACGAATTGTGGCGAATAGCTGGACACCAATAGGCAGTAGGTGACCCTTTATTTGCCACTAAGCAAGCCAGTTCAGGAAGTGGCAACACTTGAAAAAGTAACCAAGTATAATTAAAATGTAACTTTTACTGTTGTAATTCTAAAAAACACGCTCATTGAAACACACACCCACTAGCCAACCAATCAGTCGGCAGTGCTGGACCGTATCCATAAAAATGCATGACATGCAGTTTAAAAGAAATTAAGCATAAGGTGTGACGGTGGGGGTCTCAAAAGAGACTTCGTTAGTTGTTGTGGAATTAAATTCTACCCCTCCATGTACCTGGAGTCCACAAACCGCCCGCTCCCTCCCTTCCAAACAGAGCCCCCGTGCAAGACCTGCCTATCTACGTTGGGACTGCGTGGGAGCTAAGCACTCCACCGTCCACCTATGCCCGCCCTACGCGTTTCGCCGATACCTTCGGCTTCGTCAGGGGCATAAGTGCCCCTGACGAAGCCGAAGGTATCGGCGAAACGAGGGGTAGAATTTAATTCCACAACAACTAACGAAGTCTCTTTTGAGACCCCCACCGTCACACCTTATGCTTAATTTCTTTTAAACTGCATGTCATTTTTATGGATACGGTCCAGCACTGCCGACTGATTGGTTGACTAGTGGGTGTGTGTTTCAATGAGCGTGTTTTTTAGAATTACAACAGTAAAAGTTAAGTTTTAATTATACTTGGTTACTTTTTCAAGTGTTGCCACTTCCTGAACTGGCTTGCTTAGTGGCAAATAAAGGGTCACCTACTGCCTATTGGTGTCCAGCTATTCGCCACAATTCGTTTGTATCCCATTGCGTATAAGCAAGTTATATCCTAATCTCCGGCCTGGGTACAGGAGAGAGGTGAACCCCCCAGACAGGCCCGGACTGGCAATCTGTGGGTTCTGACAAATGCCAGAGGGGCTGCTATAAGGTCCCATAGAAAGTCACCATTTAGTGGGCTGCTGGGGGTAGATTGGGCCTCTATGTGGGCTGATTGGGCCTCTGTGTACTTGAAATGCCAGGGCCTATTTTAATTCTCAGTCCGGACCTGCCCCCAGACACACATGTAGTCAGAACAGTCAGTCTCCTGTTGATTGCTAAGTACCTGCATCATAGACCAGCAGTGGTGATGTTCTGTATGTGCACTACTATTCAGGCAGCTCCCCTCTGTCCTTACAGTATAAAGTCAACATTTTCCTGCAAGAAATTTGTTTTTGTTTTTCCCACGGTAATGCCGGCTTACCCACAGCGATAGAGCAATAAAAGTGTTGCATGTGGAAATTTCGTATTTTTATTGCTCATGTTCAGTCTGGGAAAGCCGATAACATTACAAAGAAAAAGACGTGAAATATATAATGTTAAAACCCCATGCAGTTGCATGTGGAAAACTTTGGTTTTCAGGAGTCGCCATTAGCTTGAGTTACAAGGAGGAGAGTTGGTTTGCAAATAGAAGCCAAAGACCAGGTGCCTGTTAAGCAGTACTTGTTGAAGAGAAGGATGGTTTGGTAACAGTAGTTATGGCAAGCTGCACTAATTTACTCATGTCACCAAATGAGCATGTAATTAGGTCAAGAATTAGGTCATTAGGCCCGGGCACAGGGTTGAAACTAGTGGTAGAAAATAGAAGCATTTGCCTAGGGTGCAACCATTTTGGGAAGGGGTAGAATAATTTGGCTTATGGGCAAATGTTCACCTGGGCAGAAACCCAAAACATCCCATCAATAATAAACTTTCTATCTGCCAGCTGCAGTTAAACCAATGAAAGCAAATATCTGATTACCATGAAATACTGCCCAAGTACAAATTTGCACAGTGATTTTACATGGCATGTTTGTGGATTCTCCAGAAATGTGCCTATAACACTTTCCCTTAAACGTTCACTAGGAATGGTGTTAATCACCTCCATTGCGGCACTGAAATTCACATAAATGTATCCGATATACCCACACTCCTGGGTCCCTCAGTAGTCGCAGGGTCTGATTCCTATATGTTTGTGCCCCCAGTTCAAAGTTCTTAGAGGCAAAAATTCTAATTCAAACCTTGATAAATGACCCCCTTAGTTGATACATTTGTTATCTTTGTCTCTGCTGAGCAAAAACCTGCGTTGTATTAAAGGCAGCTGTTAGAATTGATACAATAGTTGCTGATATTCCACAAATACTGCTGAGAAATTTATCAACTAAAATGTAGCAACTAAGGAGGTTATTTATCAACGGTCAAATTTTGCAGTTATCTGAATTTATTTTTAACTCTAATATATTCTAAAGTACTCACAACTCGAATGGGAGGTTATTTATGAAAAAACTTGAACGTCTAACATTCGATCGAATATGAACGACCTGAAAATTAAATTATAATAGAATTCGAATCAATGGTTCAACAAACCTTTGGCATTGACTACATGAACTCGGCAGGTTTTTGGTGACAAAGTATCGAATTGGAACTGTTTCCACTTGGTCGAGGTGTGATAAATCTCACATTCAAATTCAAATGGTGGTTTTAAATTCAAAATTGTGAGTTTTGACCAAAAAAACGATTAGAATATTCGTATTTGAATTTACCATTCGAACCTTTGCAAATTCAAAATGTAGCAGATTGTAACAGATCAGATGCCCCTGGATCTGCCAAACTGAAAACACTAGAGACACAAAAATTAAACTTTAAGCTTCAATTTTGTGAAAATGGTAAAATATAAAAGATGGAAAGTAATTGAAAAAAAGTATTTGTTTATGGACAACTGAACTGAAAAAGTGTTTGGAAGGTTAATAACCCCTTTATGATGTAAAATAGCAGTGTGACTCCTTACATCAAGAAACGGGTTAATAGTGTCACTGTGGGAGAACCAGAGGAGCAAGAGTTAAGATAAGAGTCTAGATAAGGAAGATGCCTGAGGGAACAGGCAGAGAAACTAGAGGTAGAACAAAGTTGGATTTGTGTATTTACAGCCAGTGTTCTCTCTGAGCTGAGGAAGGGTACAATGGAGAGACAAGGAATCTGCTGAAAACTCTGAATATAAGCAGCACAAAGTTTTTTCTGACAGCAAAGCTAGTGATTTAGTACCTGCACTTCTTCTGTAGTTCCTAACACAATAGCTGCAGGGACAGTGCACTTACAGAACATCTCTTATCCACTTTCTGGACTGGGCTGTAGCTAGGGTTGCCATCTGGCCAGTATTTTACCGGCCTGGCCGGTAAAAATGATGGCTGATACCAATGTTATTAATATGGAAAGAAGATAAATATATAGGAAGGACGGTATTTTTTTCAAGAAAAGGTGGCAACCCTAGCTGTAGCGCAGGCAATGACAATACAACAGGAGACTGACAGTTCTGACTAACTGTTCCTCTCTGGGCTTCATTTGCTGGATATACAGTAACTGGAAATGCTTATGTGCACAGCAATGTAACTTTCCCCAGTGCCGAATCTGTATGAGCTCCCTTCTCACCAAATGAAGGTACAAATCCATTGTGCTACTTGCTCATCTATTTTATCCTGAAATTTATAAAGCTCTTATTACATGAGAAAGTCCAGTAAAGTTTACAGCGCTTTAAACCTAGTATGATCCATGGGAAAAAAAATCTGGCATGAAAAGTGCTGCAAAAAGTCATAGCTCTCAATACCTTTTTGCATCATTTAAAAAAAAAAAAAAAAATTAGCAAGCTTACATTCAGACTCTTTCACATCTTTAAAAATATGCTTGATTCTGCATACTGTAGCAAGAGATGTTTGTATTTGAATGCAATTTTCTTAACACAACTTTTTAAATATGCCCCTGTAAGTGTGTATTTGTCAGTATGCAATTTATTTTGTTATTTAGAAACTATATGCCACTGTGGTATTTATAGAAATGCTATAATAAACATATAATTGGCAGAATCAGTGTCGGACTGGCCCACCGGGATACCAGGAAAACTCCCGGTGGGCCCAGGTGTCAATGGGCCTTCTTGCCTCTAACCATTTGGTCTATTTCATGGTCATTACCTATTTATTTATGGGAAAAAAAGGCTTAATCAGTGTTGGACTGGCCCACCGGGATACCAGGAAAAGTCCCGGTGGGCCCAGGTATCAGTGGGCCCCATGCTGCTATTCATTTGGCCTATTTCATGGCCGTTCCCTATTTTTATGAGAATAAAGAGGCTAAATAGTTGGAAAATAGAGTATAGTATGTAAAGAATAGAGACTAGGAGAATAGAGGTTGAGTGAGGAGTGGAAGATAAATAGTGCTAAGTGTGGGCCCCTGGTCTAAGATTAATTGGTGGGCCCCTGGTCAAAGGTTTTTGGATGGGCCCCTGGTGTACCAGTCAGACACTGGGCTTAATAATGGAAGAATAGAGTATTGTCTGTAGAGATAGAAGACTAGGAGAATAAAGAGTTTGAGTGAGGAGAGGAGGAATAATAGTTTGGAAAGTGGACCCACGGTCTAAGGTTTTCTGGTGGGCCCCTGGCATCCCAGTCCGACACTGGGCAGAATTATGGGCAGTCTATGAAAGTAGCACCCTGCTATAGAGATTGTTGTATTATAAATACGTTCCAGTCTATAGGCAAACACTTTAAGGGGCCAAAATCGTTCGACTATTCGACCATTCGATAGTCAAAGTACTGTCTCTTTAAGAAAAAACTTCGACCCCCTAGTTCGCCACCTAAAAGCTACCGAACCCAATATTAGCCTATGGAGAAGGTCCCCATAGGCTTGGCTAAGTTTTTTTGGTCGAAGGATAATCCTTCGAATCGTTCGATCGAAGTATTTGCGCAAAATCCTTCGACTTCGATATTCGAAGTCAAAGGATTTTCATTCCCAGTCGAATATCGAGGGTTAATTAACCCTCGATATTCGACCCTTGGTGAATTTGCCCTACGTATGACAGAGTGACCTGAGGACACAATACATATGATGATTTTTACCATAGTAATCCAGATTTCTGCATTAAGCACAAATGAGCTTTAATGATACGTTATCCCTCTTTGTTAGATAAATGTTGTCTTTTAACATTATCTTGTCTGTCAGCATGATAGAAATATAACATTGCAGGAATTTGCACTATTTGTTTTTGAAGTTTTCTTTAGTGCATTTCCCCTTTTTTGTTTTCCTGTTTGTGAATTCCTTGCCTCTGAATAGATGGGAGCAGGGTCATACTGGGTGCTGCCTAGTGACAAAGGGTAAACAATCCCTGCGACGAAGTGCTATGTTAGCCTATGGGGACCTTCTAGAGCAGTTTTTTTGAAGTAAAAAAAAAATTGTTCGATCGATCGCTGAAATCCTTCGAATGGTTCGATTCGAACGATTTAATCATTCGATCGTTCAATTTTACTTTGACCGCAGAATAGCCAAATTCGATGAAAAAAAGTTCGAATTCGAAGTATTTTAATTCGATGGTCGAATTTTGAAGTATTTTTAACTTCGAAATTCGACCCTTGATAAATCTGCCCCTTTGTAGTATTTCTGGTCAGGTGATCTCTGAGGCAGCACACAGACCATCACAAAATGGTGGTTCAAGACAAGAGATGTAAAAGGGCAATATTTACTTAAATATTTATTCCAGTTTGGTAAGATTCTTTAATATGCCACTTAATTTGATATAAACTGTCTGTTGCTTAAGTATTCATTTTGGGGGTATAGTTTTCCTTTAATGGCTAGCTTTTTGAAAGCAAGCATTCTATTTATTGTTAAGGGTTATTAACGAGTGGCAAACTTTGCTGTTCTATTGCTCCATATGCCACCCACACATTTCCAACATTTATAATGTCTCAAGAAGTGACCTTTTGGGTGCCGTGAGACCTAAGCTCTTGCTATTCAGGAAATTCCTGCCTCTATTTCATAACATTTTGTCACATCATTGGTCATTCACTGTTCCATAACGCTGTTATCATGCTGATCTCATCCATGGGCCTATTCATAAAGTGTCAGTAGTAATGGTAACTATTTCCACACACTACACCAGATTTCATCAGTGCTGATACTGCCTATAGATATAGGGGCAGATTTACATAGGGTCGAATATCGAGGGTTAATTAACCCTCGATATTCGACTGCCGAAGTTAAATCTATTGACTTCAAATATCGAAGTCGAATGATTTACCGCAATCCGTTTGATCGAACGATTTTTCTTCGACCAAAAAAAGCTTACACAGCCTATGTGGACCCTCCCCATAGGCTAACATTGAGGTTCAGTAGGTTTTAGATGGCGAAGTAGGGGGTCAAAGTTTTTTTTTAAAGAGACAGTACTTCGACTATCGAATGGTCGAATAGTCGAACGATTTTTAGTTCAAATCCTTCGATTCGAAGTCGAAGTCGTAGTCGAAGGTCAAAGTAGCCAAAAACACACTTCGAAATTCGAAGTTTTTTTATTCTATTCCTTCACTCAAACTAAGTAAATGTGCCCCTTATGTCAAAAGATTTTCCGACAGTAAAGTAAAGGAGCTATCAAAATTATAAAATGCCATTATTCAGGGTAATTAAAATGATTCTGACCAGATCGCCACCAGGTAGGAAATATTATTTAATTTAATAGCATTTAATGGGTATAAACACAGGATACATAAATTGTATACTGCAGAAACGTTCTAGCCATTGTCATAAAATATGGAAAATGGCCAACAGTTTTTTTTTTATTTTTTGCAGTCTTTTTTATTTTTCTGCTTCTCGCTTCTGGGAACTTTAAGAGCCAAATTTCCATTTTTTAATACGGCGTTTCTAGTGCAAGAGAGTGCAATTGCTGCGCTAGTGATTTGCACAGACAATTTCTGTGCTGCAAAAAAATGTATTGTTAAATATAAAACTGTAATTATCATTACCAAACTGTTTAAAGAATTTGCTGCCTGGTCACCAGGGTAAATATGACCGGAAGGTCAACAAGTTCATGTTTTGCTGTGTTTAGTCTAGCGTAAATAGCCATCTCTGTTACCAGCCAGTTTGCCAAGAGAGTATGATCATCCACTGACAGTGAATTGTCACAGAAACACTTTGTTTCCCTAGAAACTCATATATAATTAACACATTTTCTCTTGCTTTTGTAGTATGTGATTGAGGCAACTGATACTCCTCATTAAAGTCTTATTACCTGCAATAAACCTAGATAAGATTGGATTGCAGTTTACCTGATAGAAGCGGCTCCTAACCATAAAGCAGACATGTAGTACATCTAAGAGCACTGATAAATAATCACCCTCAGCCTGGCCCACTATCGTAACCTTATAAATCCAGAGAGAAAATCCATCGATTCAAAACATAACAATGCAGTCAGAGGTGATCTTCACATTTATCAGAAACGGTTCTGTACCAATAAGCATCTAATGTCACATTTGCTGTGCTGCAGAATTTTAAGCATTCCACTGAAAGGCAAAAAAAACGTTTACTGATCTCGCTCTGTTGTGTTGGTTTGTACCTAAGGGCAGAGACACGCTGCTATTTCAGGAGATTAGTCGGCCAGCGATAAATCGCTCCTTCTTCGGGGCGACTAATCTCCCCGAACTGCCTTCCTGCTGGCTAGATTGAAATTCACCAGCTCAATGGCACTCAGAACACTTCGTTTTATAAATTCGCCCGAAGTTGCCTCACAAGGAAACTTCGGGCGACTTCGGAAAGCCGAAGTGATTCCAGTGCCATCTCACCGGCGATTTTGATTCTAGCCAGCGGGAAGGCTTTTCGGGGAGATTAGTCGGCTGAAGAAGAAGTGATTTGTCACTGGGCAACTAATCTCCTGAAATAGCAGCGTGTGTCTCTGCCCTAAGGTGCTACTGAATAATGTAAATATTGCTCCTGATAATTTGTTTTTGCATCTAGTCCGTCACATGGCACACACTGATGTACATAAAGCTATGGCCAGACAGGGCCGAAATCAGCCTGCTGAAATCTGCAGGCCGATTTCTGCCACCAACCGCATGCAGTGTCCTCTTCTTGTTTTGCGTCCAATTTCAGTAGCCTGATTTTGGCCCCATCTGGCCCTAGCCTTAAATAAGCAAGTGTAAATGCACCCGGGTTCAGAGCAAAATGCTAAGGCACATGGTTGTTTGGAGAAGATCCATTCCAACCAAGCAGTCTGCTGCTACCAGCAGCAGCTTTACATTTTTGTAGATAAGCACTACCATGTGCCTAAAGTTGGCCATACATAGGCTGTTAAAAGCTGCCGATTTGGTCCTTCCCGAGCAAAACATTAGTGTGCGCATAAAAATTGTTGTGCGTCAAAATAATTTGGACGCCCCTTTGACTTTAATGCATTTGGACAAAATAGTCACGTGTATAAAAATTGTCGTTCGCATCAAAATTCTTGCGTGTCAAAATAATTCTGACGAGCATTGACTTCAATGAGTTTTGAAAATGTTTTGCCGTTTTGAGAACGTTTTCGCCGTTTCGCAAATTTTTCAGATTTGCAAATCACTATTGCTTACTGTATTTACTATTCCCAATTATGGGGCAAATTTACTAAAGGGGCGAAGTGACTAATGCTGGTGAAAATTCGACAACGTGACGTCATTTCGGAACTTTGCTAGAGAAGGAGATAGACTCTAGCGGTACGTCGCTCCCTAACGTCAGACGTATTTGCGCTCTGGAGAATAGACATAACTACTCAAATTCACTAAGATGTGAATTTTACTGAACGTTACCTCTTGCGCTAGACTTGTCTTTGCCACCTCAGACCAGGCGAATAGAGTAGATAGGAGTTATTTTCCTTTTTTCAGGGTGATAGGCTGAAAGAGCGTAACTTTTTTTGGGGTAACTTCCTTCCCCCCTACATTTCCTTACATATGGCACATAAACTATACACTGGGCTCATGTGTAGGGCAATATAACAACTCTATTTTATTTTATTAAGGTTTCCCGGGCTTGTGTAGTGTAATGTATTTGCTGCAAAATATACGTACATTGAACTTTAACTTGCCACCGTATGCAAATTAGGCAATGCTAGCGCAACTTCGCTTTGCTTGGCGCTGTAACAATAGCGCAACTTCGCCAGCGCTCTTCGCCCTTGACGCAACTTCAGATTTTAATGAATTAGAATTGTACTGTGGATCTACGCCTGGCAAAGTGTTGTGCTGTGAGCGATGCCGTCGCGGGCGAATTTTCGGAGGTTAGTAAATTTGCCCCTATAAGTACGAAGGAAGGCCATACCAACTGGAAGTGTGAAATAATGCATTTTGTTATCTTGGGAGTTCAGCCTATTGAACACTACTGTTGGATGATTAACACATTTTTTAGTTTGATAGTGCTTACTATTATTTTCTTGATGATCAGCACTCTTCAGTTCATTTGTGCTCCTGGTTTTGGTGGCCAATCAAAGCTTTAGTACCTCCTTGGGATTAAAAGTATTATATATTATCATCATAGAAAGGTACAGTTTTCATATTCCTATTGATTTCCAGCTTTACGAATAATAAAGAACAAATGGTATATTTTAGACAAATATTACACAAGAATTCTATGTTTATATTTACTGCAAATTTAACTAAATTTGTAACAAATATGACATCAGACTGCTACTATTTCAGTTAATTTACAGAATGTATATACTTTTATATACTATTATTATACGTATATCTGACACCAACTGTACATTTCGCTCCCCAAACAAAACCAAGGAAATATTTAGACAAGCTTACAGTGAAGAATTAAAAAAAAAGATCTGACACTTACCCCCATATGTAATATATGGCACTAAGTTTGCCCAGGAGCAGCAAGCCATAGCAACCAATAAGAGGTTTGCTTTTAAACAGGTGACCAGGAAATGCTACCTTCCGATTGGTTGCTATTGGTTACTGCTCCTGGGCAAACTTAGGGCCTTTTATTACATAACCCCCATTATGTGCAAATATTACTCAGTAGTAAAGGTACAGATGACCTCAGTGAACACAGACATAATAGGGGTCATTTATTTAAGGCAGTGTTCTTTGCACTTTGTCATATACTGTAGGTCAATGGGGGAAGTCAGTTTTTCTGGTTCCACTGGCTCTGTGGCCGCAAATTATCTTTAACTGCTTGTTATATATATCTGTATTCCTTAAATGCTTTTCTTGGAACAATTACCCAAACTTGTCACTGGTTTTTATATATTTTGCTGGGAGCAGCTAGATCCAAAGCAGGGAATGTAGTATATCTGTTCAACCTTAACATTCACCTCAAATGAGGTGTCAGAGGGCTGCATGTGTGTGCTTCAAGTGACCCCTGGGTGGAGTGAAATGTGTATAAGTAATGTAAGACTATCACATGGGGCTGATTCTCGGATGAGCCTCATAAGAAAGGAATACCAGAGGAAGTGATCTCCTTCTAACCTTGACTAGTCATTAGCAATTCTATTTTATCCAAATGTATTGCAAACAAATCCCATAGACACATAAATATAGGGGAAGATTCACTAAAGGGCGAATTGTGGACAGCGACCACTTCGCACTATTTCGCCAGGTGAACATTCGTTATCACTACGCAAATTCACTAAAATGTAAAGTTGCGTCCGAACGCTGGTGACATTCGGCTTGCGTTACTTTGGCAGTGCGAACATTTCAAATCGAAATTACAATAGCGATAATTTCTGCCTAGCGAAACTTCGTTAGTCCTCTTACACTTTGGTCAATTTGAATAGTGCGGGACAAATGGACGTCTTTATTAGAGATGTTGGTGCAAATGCTTGAAGTGGCCACTTTTTATAACAAGTGTCCAAGGAACCTGAAGAAAGAGAAAATAGATCCTATAATGCCCTACACATGAGCCCAATTAATGTCCCATGCCCCTGAAATGTCTGGGGGAAAAAAAGTTAAATAGGACTTAAACAGGCAATCCCGCTTAAAAAAGGACAAATCTCCAGCATTTTTTTTGTAACTTAAATTTTTTATTGGTTTACAAAGGTCACATTAAACATTGCAACATTCCATTACTGTAAGGTAGAGTATACAATGGGTGCAAATAAAGTTACAAACAAGCAGGCAAATGAAACCAAGTGAGAGACCCAATGTACAGCAACTTTCGTCAGAGTGAGTTCGTGTGGGATAAGTTGAAATAGAACTGACACCTTTTTCCTGGAGCAGATTGCTCTAGTGCTGTGAATCTCCTTAACTAATTAAAGTTATATAGCGGTACATTAAATCCCTCATGTCTGGCTAGTAAGTGGGGGGTGGATTCCTTGTGACCCATTGGTAACCAAACCTCTGAGTTTCCATATGTCCCAAATATTAGTGTACAGGTCCATAGTGTTGGATAGCATTGCAATTCCCGCTTCGAAGATTCTGTTTGCATTTATTCTATTAACTATTTCAGTCAAAGTCGGTGGCATAGAGTTCTTCCAGTGCGAAGATATGGCTAGACGAGTAGCAGTCAGAATTTGGTTAACCAAGGCATGTCCACATTTACGCAACATTGGTATAGGTTTGCCTAGCAGCGAGATTATGGGGTCCATAGGTATTGGCCTATGTATTATACGGCCCAGGAGTTGAGTAATTTCAGTCCACAATGGTTGGATTACTGGGCAATCCCAAAAAATGTGGAACATAGTGCCTCGAGCTCCACAATTCCTCCAACATAGGGGCGAATGCTGTGGGAACAATATGTGTAATCTGTTGGGAGTATAGTACCAACAGGTCAAAATCTTGTAGATGTGTTCCTTCTGTCTCACACAAGTGACCATACATTTTGCGTTTTCCCATATCAAGGGCCAGTCCCTGGCCTGTACTGGTTGTGGGAGGTCTCGGTCCCATTTGTCCATATATTTATGTCTGGGTTGATCTGAGTCTGGAGGGGTAGTCAGTATACCATAAATCCTGGAGATGAGGCCTTTTTGCGGTAATCCCTGGATCGCTATAGTTTCCAATACCGTAGGAGAGTTTTACTTGAGGTACGAGACATACTGTGCAATGAAATGGCGTACTTGAAAGTATTCAAATAGTTTTATGTGTGTTAGAGGTTGTTTCTCTCTGATCGCTTGAAAGGGTAGCATCACCCGAGTGAGCGGAGTGAGCAGATCTTTGATCGTAAAGAATTGTAACTTAGACCACTTTGCACAGAATGATGGCTCAGTGACTGGTGGAAATGCTGGGTTATTTAAAAAGGTTGTCGCCAGTGATTTAGCAGAAATCATTTTGTGTTTAAGTCTGGCCTTCAGCCAAATAGAGTAAGTAAGCCCCGTTGCAGAGAGGGCGGATGGTAGAATCCGTTTAGAGGAGTTGAGGTCCCAGATGAGTGCGTTTACGTGGTATTCTTTCACCATACAGTTTTCGATGTGGCCCCAAGTGGTGGATGGAAGATGGTGAGACCACGCTAAAAGTTGTCTCAGATGTGCGGCCTCATAATACTTTTGAAGGTGGGGCACCCCTAAGCCTCCCATTTTTGTATGTGCCATAATCACTGATTTGGCCACTCTGTGACAACACTGGGCCCATATAAAATTATGAAATAATGCCTGTAGCTCCTTGAAGACCTTGGGTGAGACTTAAATCGTCAAAGTTTCAAACAAATAGAGGTATTTGGGTAAAACAGACATATTTAAAGCGGCTATCTTCCCAAGCCAAGAAATAGGATATTTAGTCCATTGCATGAGAGAATTCTTTGTTTGCTGGATAAGCGGTTTAAAATTAAGATTGTACAACTGGTCATGAACTGCTGCCATCTGGGTCCCTAGGTATGTCAAGGAATCCACCCTCCATCTGTAATTGAACTTAAGTTTCAATGCTTCTAGTTCTCTGGATGGAATGTTGAGAGGGAGAGCTTCCGTTTTATTAATGTTCAATTTGTATCCCGAGATCTTACTATATCTGTCTAGGACTTGGTGGAGGTTTGGGAGGGAGATATGAGGGTTGGTCACGGTGAGTAGAACATCATCCGCAAATAGGGCTATCTTGTAATGCGTGGAGTCTACCAATACCCCCCCCTATATCTGGGTGTATCCGTATGGCTGCCGCCATTGGTTCTATGCTAAGGGCATAAAGAAGTGGAGAGAGGGGGCATCCCTGTCTAGTGCCATTCCGTATTGGGATAGCTTTACGTGTCTGTCCTGGTAGTTTAAGGTGAGTGGATGGGGTACTATACAGATTATGAAGGGTGAGCAAATAGGGGCCAGAGAAATTTAAATGTTCTAAAAGCTTAAATAGGTATGTCCAATTTAATCTATCAAATGCCTTTTCAGCGTCTAGGCTAAGAACTAATGAGCTAGCTTTACGTCTTTGGAGTATTTCAATTAAATCCACAGTTCGCCTGGTGTTGTCTCCGGCCTGACGTCCCAAAATAAATCCAACCTGATCCCTGTTTATAAGTCTTGGTAAGATTGGGGCCAAGCGGTTTGCAAGAATTTTAGTGAACAGTTTTAAATCTGAATTCAGAAGGGCTATAGGTCTGTAGTTAGTGCATAATGTAGGGTCTTTTCCTTACTTGGGTAGCAATGTTAGATAAGAAGTTAGAGTGGAAGAGGGGATGGGCGTACTGTGTAAATATTGATTAAACAGTTGTAACAAATAAGCTTGTAGAATATGTTGATATAGCTGGTAATACTTATACGGCAACCCATCTGGACCAGGAGTTTTGCCACTAGGCATAATTTTAAAAGTGTTTGTCAACTCCTCCACCGTAACGTCTTTATTTAGAATTCCTAAGTCGTCCTCTGTATGACCCAGAAGTCCCAAATTCCCCAAGAATTCAGTGATTGAGTCAATATGCAGCTTAGTGTCAGCTAAGGGCGGGGTCAAATTGTACAATTTGTGGTAATAATCATAAAACAAAGAGCCTATATGATTGGGGTCGTAGGTTAATTGACCGGTACGTGACACCAGGGAAGTTATTCGAGATTGGGCTTGTTGGTCTTTTAATTTTCTGGCAAGTAATGTATGTTGTTTATCTGCCTTTTCATACAAACGCTGTCTTGTCCAAAGTATGGCCTTCTCTGCCTGCTTTTGCCTTAAGGCGGCCAGCTCTGTACGCACTTGGCCGATCTGAGCCAATAAGGAATCAGTATGTCCTTGATTATATTGCGATTCTAAATCTCTAAGTTGTCTATGGAGTGTAAGGTAGTTAACATTAGCTGTTCTTTTTTTGTGTGCTGTCAAAGCTATCAGTTGGCCCCTCAGTGTGGCTTTATGGGCTTCCTATAGTGTGGTTAAGGAGTCTACTGAGCCCTCAATCTCCAGCATTTTTACAACTTAAATGCATTTCCGGCAGACAGGATATGATGTAAGTGATATAAGATTGAGGAAGATCTAGCTTCATTTTAGCAGTTCACCTGGTCTGAGGTGGCGAAGTCAACTCTGGTAAAACGTTCAGTAAAATTCACACTTTGCTGAATTTGCGGAGTAACGGCCATTCGCAAGAGCGAAAAATCAGCTGACAAAAGAGTGCGAATGAACGCTAGTGACGGTCCCGCTCGCTAGTAAATTTTGACCTACACCTGTTAGTAAATTGGCGATATCCCTGTGGATGGGATTTCTGGCGAAATGTCGCTAGCGCTAGCCACTTTGTCCTTTAGTAAATCTGCCCGATAGTCTTCTGTGCAGTTGCCTGGTGACACAAAGACTGAATACAACAGCAAGCTAATCAGTTTGACCTTAGCTGATCATTGTCTTCTGAAGGATTTCACAAATGAGGAAACACCTTGGAAAAAAATACAGCTACTCACAAAGCCTCATTTCCTTGTTCCATCATTAAATAAAGTAGAAACCAAGCCAAATGATTAGCCTACAAACAGATTACATAGGAGAAAGAAACTTCCTGGTAGCTTGATAGCAAATTGCTTGTGAACCCTTTCTATCTACCATCTTGTGTATACTGTAAACTTGATTCCCTGCTCATGTCTGGATTAAGCTGCATGGTTTCTGGATGGAAAATATTTTACCTATTTAAAGTTACATGTGAAAGAAATGAAAATGGTGCATGTTCCTAAGAAGCCAATAGTGTGACTGTCTGTGCACAAACAACACTGAACAGACAGTGGAACAATTGCAACGAGTCTAATCCTACACTGTCCTGGATTTTTTTAAATGTATATAGAATCTCATGCAGGTCCTGCACTTGGACACGCTAGCTGATCTAGTGGTAAAGGTTCAGTATACATTTTTGACAAGTAATTATTGTAAGAGTAGTGTGAGAATTCACATAGGAAATCAGTCCAGCCAAGAAAGGGGTTAATTCAATATAAATTTATGAAAGTAATTATTTTAAGAGTATAATGAGAATTCAGATAGGGAATTAGTCCAGCCAGATAAATATTACTGGGCCCTATAGCAAATAGTATTTTGAAGGCCCCAAAATGTCTAAAGGTGGATCTGTTTTACCAGTGTTTATTGAAATTGTATATAAATTAGGCTCTCATATATCTCCTGGGCCCCAATGCAGCCGCAGGGTCTGCTTCCTCTGTAGTTATGCCCCTGGGTTAATGTAATTTTGCCTCTTCCAATCAGCTGCTACAGAATGCTTTTTAAAGTTCCCACTAGTGCATGAGGAGATTTGTTGCGCACATTTAAATTTTAGCTACTGCGTGGCACAAACCTCCTTGAAATATTTTCCCACTGGCAATTAAGTAAAACGCTGGTGGGAAAATATATGCTGCACAACGTTTTCAGAAGTCGCCAAAAGTTGCCTGCGAGGAAAACTTTGGGAAAAAAATGGCGCATGTTTTCCCATTGTTGATTTACTTTATTAGCGGTGAGAATAAATTTTGAGGAGATTTGTCGCCCCTGGTAGTGCAAATTTAAACCAGTAGCCTTAGACTCTGGTAAAAAGGGTATTACTTAACTCCAGTTAGTTTCTGAATCTTTATTATTATTAATATGTATTTTTTGAGCACCAACATATTTTGCGGTGCTGTGTTCATGTTAAATCCTTGGTAATGCGTGTGACCTCCTGTGTATAACCCAGCTTGTGGTCTGACTCTGCTCCTGCCAAATTTATTGGTTAGTTTGCCCTCCTGTGTATGACCTGGCCTGCACCAAGTCTCTGCTCAATCTCAACCATGGCATTCAGCCACAGGGATTCTATAAATTACTGTATACCTGTATACTAACTTTCCAGCCATGGGAATTCTATATAATAAATCCTAATAGATAGATGTATCTAGTACAAATTGGCTATATGTATTATTTTCTTTTTAACAGAAGTGGAGACCTGACTTTTGAATCTGGGGAGTGAAAAGGAAGAATTAGAAAATCATGTCTCGCAAAAACAGTGATGGTTTTATTAATGCAGCCTATCATGACTCAGAAACCTTGCAAATGGACAGAGGGTATGTCTGCAATGTGATCTTTCTATATTACAGTATATATTACAGAAATGAGACCTGTCTCTGGCCAAAGCATATATCTCTCATGTAACATGCCAATTAGTTATTTGTCACGTATTCAAATATTCAAGCATTTTGAAAACTATAGCTCTTTGTTCAGGAGCAATTAATTGCACTTCTAGGACATATACAATGCACTTCTAGGGCATACTGTCTTGCATAAAAAAGGCTCCAGTCCTTAAGAGGGATATAAATGAGCCGGAGAGAGTGCAGAGACTAAAGGTGGCCATACACGGGCCGATAAAAGCTGCCGACAGACTGTGTCGGCAGCTTATTGGCCCGTGTATGGGGCCCCCCGATGGGCTTCACCGATCGAGATCTGGCCGAAAGTCGGCTAGATCTCGATTGGATGGGACGAAAAATTCCGTCGGATCGCGGCCGCATCTTTTCGTTGATGTGGTCCCGCGATCCGACCCCTGTTTCCCATGCGTTAGGATCCGATCGTTGGGCCCTAGGGCCCACGATCGGATCAGCCCGATATTGCCCACCTCAAGGTGGGCATATTGGGGAGAGATCCGCTCATTTGGCGACATCGCCAAACAAGCAGATCTCTCAGTGTATGGCCACCTTATGTGCAACTAAATTGGTTAGAGGGATGGAAGACTTAAATTATGAGGGTAGACTGTCAAGGTTGGGGTTGTTTTCTCTGGAAAAATGGCTCTTGCGAGGGGACATGATTACATTTTACAAGTACATTAGAGGACATTATAGACGAATAGCAGGGGACCTTTTTACCCATAAAGTGGATCACCGTACCAGAGGCCACCCCTTTAGACTAGAAGAAAAGAACTTTCATTTGAAGCAGCGTAGGGGGTTCTTCACAGTCAGGACAGTGAGGTTGTGGAATGCACTGCCGGGTGATGTTGTGATAGCTGATTCAGTTAATGCCTTTAAGAATGGCTTGGATGATTTCTTGGACAGACAGAATATCCAAGGCTATTGTGTAGTATAGTAGTATAGTGTAGTAATGTATATTATAGATATGGGTATATTGAGTTTATGGAGGGATCAGTGTGAGTGTGTGAGAGTGTAATGCTGGGTTTTATTTGGAGGGGTTGAACTTGATGGATATGATCTTTTTTCAACTCGATTTAACTATGCAATCTCTTTGTGCTTGTAAATTGCTGCATAATTACACCCTGACAGAAATAGCATGTTTTTAATGTACTATAAATGCACGGATCACCCTTAGATCAGCCATAGACCACATTGATTTTCTATCCTGGGATCAGTTTCTTTACTTGGATTACGTTTGCAGCCCTATACTGTACATTTTCTTTATTTATGCAAGATATACAGTAAGGTCAGCTAAAACCAATGTTTACTCTTGCAGTATCCTCAGTTTGGCAGTACTCAGGGGAAGCCCCGCTGCTGAACAAACTGCTGGGCTTTCTTCCCTAGTGGGGTCAAATAACTTTGATGTTGGTTGCAAACCTATAATGAGCCAGATTCAATATAGTGAGAAAAAGGTTTATAATGTGAAAACTCATTGTGAGATGTAATTCAATTCAGAAATAATAGATTATTATGTGAAAAATCTATTGAAGGCTATGGGGGAAAACTGGAACTGAATTTGGAGAAAAGTGTTTTCTCCTTTATCTGCCATAAAACTCTTGTAACAATTTAGGCCAGCCATATATTTAGGCACCAAAGGTGTATTTTAATTTTGCCAGTGTCCAGAAATACTGGACTATAAACAAAATATAACAAAGTGTATAATTTCCAAAATTAAATAGGATGTTTAGCACATCGTTCTCAAGACAGAAGTCATCGTTCTACAACCCTAATCCCTACAATGATGATGACATTGGCTATGGGGAACAACCACCTGAAAGGAGGCATAACAAAAGGTTTTTGCCAATGAACTCAGTGCAACAAGATCCTGAATACAGCCAGCAAATTCCAAGAAACGTTGTTCCAAAAAACAATCCCTATGGAGGAGGAGAACATAGTAAGTAACACAGAAGGAAAATGGAGTAAGTATTAGTTGCTGGATATGGCATAAATGTTAACTTCATTAAAAGTACCTGTACAAGGGTCTGAAGGCTGAAATATTTTATATTTCTAAATAAAACTATGAAAGAATAATGTAATATTGTGCAGAAAACAATACAGGGGGTCATTTATCAACATTGGCCAAATTTGCCCATGGACAGTAACCCCTGGCAAATTGCTGCATTCATTGTTCTACTTGCAGCTGGCTTTAAAAAGCTAATCACCGATTGGTTGCTATAGGTAGTTGCCCATGGGCAAATTTGCTCTGTGTTGATAAATGAGCCCCCACAGATTCCAGAACAAATATTGTGTCTCATAGCAGCCAACCTTTGACAGGACTGGTGTAGTTTAATGTTAAATTTGCAGTGGTCATCATTAAAATTGATGGCCAGATTTTTACAGCCATATTGTCATTAAACAGTATAATTATTTTTCCTAGGTAATCCTGCCTTTGAACCAGATTCCAATACAGTTACATCTTATAATTATAATGGCACTGAAGGACACCCATACTTTGGCAGTGGGATTGACCTAGCAGAAGGTATGTATTATCCTATTAGTATGTGAAAATAGTACAGGTATGGGATCCATTATCTGGAAAACTGTTATCCAGAAAGCTCCACATTACAGAAAACATCCTCACATAGACTTCATTTTATCCAAATAATCCACATTTTTAGATATGATTTCCTTTTTCACTATAGTAATAATAAAACAGTACCTTGTACTCAATGCAAACTAAGATATAGTTAATCCTTATTGGAAGCATAACCAGGTTTATATAATGCGTGTACGATTTTCTAATACACTTAGGGGCAGATTTACTAAGGGTCGAAGTGACTTCGAAGGAATTTTCGAAGTAAAAAAATTCTAAATTTGATGTAATTTTTTGGATACTTCAACCATCGGATAGGATACTACGACTTTGAATTTACTTCGACTTTGATTCGAAGTAAAAATCGTTCGAATATTCGACCATTCGATAATCGAAGTACTGTCTCTTTAAAAAAACTTTGACTTCAATACTTTGCCAAGTTAAATCTGCCAAAGTGCTATGTTAGCCTATGGGGACCTTCTACAACCATCTTCTAAGTCTTTACACATCGAATAAAAATCGTTTGTTCGATCGATCGCTGAAATCCTTCGAACCGTTTGATCCGAGGGATTTAATAGTTTGATCAAACGATTTTTATTTGATCGCAGGATTGCCAAATTTGTTGATTGCCAAATTCGGAATTCGAAGTTTTTTGTACTTCGAAATTCGACCCTTAGTAAATCTGCCCCTTAAAGTATGAAGATCCAAATTACAGAAAGAGCCGTTATCCAGAAAACCCAAGGTCCCACACATTCTGGAGAACAGGTCCCATACCTGTACAAACATTTGCTTGCATACTCTTTTTATTATTTTGTGGTTATACTTGAAACTAAAGACTTGTAACCCAACTTTGTTTTGAGTCAGCGTGGTTTACCAGTGCAGGGCAACAGTGCATTATATGTCATTCCTTTAAAACACTTTCATTTTTTGCCATTACTGTTTCTTTAAGAAGAAAATGCATTACATCCAAGAGTGATTATTGACCAAGCTTGTAGTTTCAAACAAGTATAAGTTATGTTTTTTCTTAGTTTCTCTGGTCACATCCCTCCTTAACTCTTCCTGAACCGTCAAAATCCCTCACAAGGAGCCAGCTGGCATCTTTTCTAATAGGGATTCCTTAAGGTTAGAATTGAGTGCTTAAATGATAAACTTGTAGGTGAGGTGTTTTTTTAGTGATAATAGAATATTGAAGTGCATTATATAGAGTTAAACAACTGAAATGCAAATGCTCAGGAAATTTTGCTCTGGTAGTGATTTAGGGGAAAGTTTATTTTTTAATATGAAGAAGCTTGCAGTATGTGTAGAATCAATGCAAACTCAATTGCTAGGTTACAGTGAGTAGCAAGCTCATTGGTCAGCAGATGTTGTAAACGCGTTAGCTTGAAGCCATGGAGGTTGATATTGAATCCCATGTTATCTGTGGGCAAAAGCGTCTTCAACATCTAAGGAATGTGAAGAGAATAAAAAAGATTTATCCTTTAGACTGTAGTACAGACGGAGAACAAATTTCAGGCAAGTTCAATAAAATTTTATTTAAATATGTATCTGGTTTAGGTTTCAAAAACTTGCATGAGAGATCAGTGGATATGGCTGAATAAATTTGTGTCATATTCATGCCCGTCTATAAGCAAATAAAGATTGTATGCTCTACAGGAAAGGGACACAACATGCATTCAGAATTCTATGTAAAGTTTTATATTGAATATAAACTGAACTGTATTCAAATATTAAAGGAGAATTCAACCCTAAACTTAAAAACCCCCTACCCCCTACCCTACATAGAACCCCCCTCCTCCCCCAGCCTAAGGGGTATATTTATCAAAAAGTGAAGATAATAGTGAAGTTCCGCCACTACAGTGAAATTCCGCCACTTCCTATTCATTTCTATGGGGTTTTTAAAGGTGTATTTATCAAAGGGTGAAATTTCACTTTCACCCATTGATAAATACGCCTTTCAAAATCCCATAGAAATGAATTGAGAGCTGCCGGATTTCACTCTAGTGGCGGAACTTCATTCTTTGATAAATTTACTCCTAAGTGTTACCCCGGGCAAATGCCCCTAACACTTTACTTTACACTATTCAGCCATCGAAGTTCACGGCAGCCATCTTCTTCTCTTGGTAATCTTCAGAATGAGACTGGCGTATGTGCAATTGGAGCATATATATATATATATATATATATATATATATATATATATATATATATATATATATATATATATATATATATATATATATATATATATATATAGTTTAAGCATGCGCCTAAATTGCTGAAGGACAGTCTTATTATAAAGATTACTGAAGCGGCTGAAGAAGGCGCCTGTGAACTCCGATGCCTGAATCTGCACCGAGGGGTAAGCAAAATGTTAGGGGCATTTGCCTGGGGTAACATTAGGTTGGGGAGGAGGAGGGAGGGGGGGTCTATGTAGGATGGTTGGGGGGAGGGTTTTTTTTTACGTTTAGGGTTGAATTCTCCTTTAAATATATTCTAAAATAACCACCTTTATTTTTTTCCCCATTATTCAGATGCTTCACTTTGTTCAGGCACATGCATTTTAATGGGATGTCATTTGTGGTTCCCACTATGAGCTAGTAAATGGTATGGTAAATATCTGATAGTTTGGCTCATAAGATAGATGTGCTATGTAAGGACAAAGTATCATGTATTTTACTGAACTAGAGGGTTGCAAAATCACTTTCGGACAATTGAATATAAAACTTTACATAGAATTTTTAAAGCTATAGGCAGGTGTGTTTCTGCAGTTCCCCACAAGTTACCAGAGGTGGCAAAAACAGCTCCTGGTAAATTTAAAAGCCAAATTTTCATTTATTAAACCAGAAATTCAGCTTCCTCTATCTTTAGGCAAACTAACTAACTGGTATTTCTAATAATATTACAGTAACTGCAAGCCTCGGTTAAAGGACGTCACCCCCCAATTTTTTTTTTGCCTAATAAAAGAAAACATAATGCTAAGCAACTTTTTAATATACACTCATTACACATTTCCGATGTGCATTTGTATTGCTTTTGAAAGCAGTGTTTGTCTGTCCCTTTCTCTTCTCTGCCCTGGTGGCTCTGGTTTTTGAAAACAATGTAACATAAGCCAACCGACTGACAGGCCTGTATTGCTGAAGGAGACTGGCTTTTGCAACGTTGTTAAAAAATGAACAACCAGTTAAGCGAATGCTGCTTTCATTAGCAATTACATCCACACTTTTAAAGCACTAACAGTTTTAATATATTCATATTGCAAAGTTGCTTATATCTGTGTTTTCTTTTATTAGGCAAAAAATAGTTTTTGGGGTTGACATGTCCTTTAAAGGAGACTTACAGTATAGCATAACTAAAATCTGGTAGGCAATAATGAATAATACATGGTGCTGGTTTTACGTTGGGCTAAAAATTTATATTATCTTTAAAATGGCCCCTTTATTGGAGCTCCCATAGATTTGCTACAGCCACTGTCTGTGTTTCAGATAATGGGTGGGCATGTCCTGACCAGTAAGAAGGTAATAGCCAATCAGTGTCCTGCAGTCACACAAGCAAAGACAGGCTTCAGATCCCTATCAGGTCAGCCTAGCTCCTGATTTACTTAGTATAGCATTGGTTTAGACCAGAGTGTGTCACTAACAGTTGCAGTCAATGGTAGAATGTACTGTACATGGTACTATATCCTTTTTTAATACTTTGTTAGATCCAAGTTTCAGAAGACGGTCCAGTAGAAAGAGCACAACTGTGCTTCAGCCAAGGATTTCGGATGTGGATCCCTCTCTTGAACAACAAGGTTGGTCTTTAGGCTGCTGCCAGTGATCACTATGTATATAGTAAGGGAGCTCCAGAAACTTGTGCAAGGATGTAGTTAAGAACTGTGAATTTCTGGGCCCTCCAGATTTTATGAACACCTATCATATCATTCTATATAATCACAATTATACGTTTTGGGTGAGGGGGGTACCGATGGAGGATAGTTTTATATAGAGCAGGGCCCTCTTTACTTCTTGTATTGGTTATGGGTTGTATTTTTGTAGACTGCAAAAAAGCAATGTCCCATTTAAGAATAACTATCAAGACACAAAACTTTGCTTTGAGCCTAGTGGAACCAGAGAAAGTAAAGAGGTCAGTAAATATCCCATAGATTCTCGATGCAACACTACACTTCAGGAAGTGACACGGTTTGTTCTTTACTAAATCCTGTGAGTGTGGCTTACTTTTGATGTTATTATCATGAATAACATGTTAATATCATGAATCAAGGCCTTGGAAACATTAAAAAAAAAATACAAAAATTGGAATTCACCAATCAAATTCGTTGATAGGTGCTTAAAATCAAAAACAAAAATTTAACACCATACCAATATACAGGGGTGACTTAGTACTCCATGGTATCTAAGCTCCTCCCTTCTAACCTGTTTTGCACCATTGGGTAGCTTCGTCACATGATCAATTTTTGCATTGTGAGTTTTATGAAATCTTTATAACAATAGTAAAAAATGAATCCATGTTCATATTTTCATGGTTTCAACAGAAAATGAAGAGCTTGTTAGGAAGCTTGCAGACTTGCCAACTGCCGACATAGCCAAAGAACTCAGAAAGATTCCAACCTCTTTGAAAGCAAAACGTGACCTGAGGTAACGTAAATACCCAGCTAGTGTTCATTTGTGTTACAGTCTGGTTATAGCATTTCTACTGAAAAACTTTAAATCTGTGTTGATAACAATATAAATTGTGCTGTATACAAATGCCGTTTTGGAGTAATGCATGTGTTCTAGCCCCCTTCTGAAGGGGGTCCCTTGATCAGAAAAATATATACTGTACTATTTCTCAACAAGTCATAGCATTTAAACTAGTTTAAATGGAATGAGTGACATGGTGAACCATCTGAGCTAAAAGTCCAGGTTCCTGCATGGGGTTAAGTAATCTCGGGAATCCACAGCAAAAACCCAAATTACCCAATATAGCTGGTGGCCCATTGACATGCTGATATGTTGGAAGTTGCATTTGAATGACAATTGTAGCTGCAAATTGACTATACTTATTTTACTTTACTTTTCTTAAATTGAGGGTGCTGCCTTCCTGCCTTCTATTGGCCCCCTGAGATTTAGAACCAATTTCCTGGGTGCATGTAGTATCATATTTAAGTGTTATGTTGAGGTCCATGACATTCATCAGTTGCTATTTGACAGGAGCAAAGTCTTCTTGTTGAAACAGAAGTCATTTAAAGGTGCCTACCAAATGGACTGTTGTAATGGATGTCTTCACCATATAAGAGTGGTAAGTTGAATATACATTATGTGACATACGTATTATTACAGTACTGGTGCAAGGTCCTGACTTTCCCTACTGGCTTACTTTTTTGAGACGGGTATAGGATTTGTTTTCCGGAAAGCCTTTATCCGGAATTATGGGAAGGTCATCTCCTATAGACTCAATTTTCATCAAATAATTACATTTTTTTAAATAATTTCGTTTTTCTGTAAAATAATAAAACAGAACCTTGTACTTGATCCTAACTATGATATAATTAATCCCTATTGGAGACAAAACCAGCTAATTGGGTTTATTTAATGTTTAAATGATTTTTAGTTGAGTAATCCAAATTATGGAAAGTCCCTTCATCTCAAAAACACCAGGTCCAAAGCATTCTTGATACTGTCTCATGTCTGTATACTGATGCCAAAAATAATTGTTTTCTTTAACTGCTTCCTGTAAACACAACTACTTTCTAATAGTATTTTTCTGTCTCTTTGTTGTTTGTTAGTTGTTCCGGAAATCCAGGCAGTCAATAGCAGATATTTTGGTACCATTGCAACTTTGGCACAGCACTCTCAAAGTAATAGGGAGCAAGTTTGGAACAAGTATCCTATCCTATTTTATATTCCTCAAGTGGCTCCTGAGGTTTAACATCTTCTCATTTATTGTGAACTTCAGTTTCATAACAATTCCACAGTTCTTTGCTATGAACCCCAACAACTTGTCATTTTCTGGCCTGGAGCTACTAACAGGAGCTGTAAGTACAAGTTAGCATATACCATTGGAATATGTGTTCTTCTTTCTTGTCCAATGCATTATTACAGCCCAGCCTAAGAGAAACAGATTTCATTCCTCCTCCTTATCACATTTCATTTCACAAGAGTTTTGATACCAGTGCACATGCCTCGTGGAGAGCAGAGAAAATGTCTCACTTTGCACAATGCAGGATGCATTGTGTAAGTAGGCACAGGTCTCTGTACTCCTTTATTTAACGTTAAGACAAAGTCATGCAATATAGATTGTGGTCTTACACTGGCACCCCTGGGGTAATAAAATGCCCTTAAATGTTTGCACACACAGCCTACAAGAATTGAAGGTAACCATAATGCAGTTTAAATGCCTGAACACTCTACAACAGTGGTTCCAAAACTATGAGCATAAACAACAGCTCCTCTTTCCCCCAGCCTCTCAATCTGAAAATTGCCTTGTGCTCTTTAGAGAGGTTGGTACCTTTAGTTTCGAGATAATTGTGGTCTCATGATAACGAAAAGATCTTTTAAAAATCTTTACATCTATAGCCAGCTTAAGAGTGGGGGCTTGGAGCAGTGCCAGAGAGCTTAGCTTTAAGGCCAATGAGGTTAACATTTGGGCAGAATGTTCTATTAGATGCCCTTGAAGGCCCAGTTTGAAGGACAATTAGGATGAGATATGGGGTGGAAATATAATTGCTGTCCTAGATATACTTGGACTATGGCTGAATGATATAGCAGTCATTTGTATACTGTATATTTATTTATATATAACCCAGTAATGAGGTTGGACCTTACTTGGTTATATTATACAGTATGTTGGTGGTTACGGTGCAGCTATACCAAGCCAAGTATGTGTAGCAGAGTAGTTAAAGGAACAGTAACAGCAAAAAATTAAAGTGTTTTAAAGTAATACAATTATAATGCAGCGTTGCCCTGCACTGGAAACACTGCTGTGTTTGCTTCAGAAACATTACTATTATTTATATAAACAAGCTGCTGTATAGCAATGGGGCAGCCATTCAAAGGAGAAAAGGCTTATAGCAGATAAGCTCTGTAGAACATAATGGTGTTATCTGTTATCCACTATTTAACCTGTGCCATATAGACTTTTTTCAATTTCCACCATTGCTTCACAGCAGCTCGTTTATATGAACTATAGTTGTGTTTGTAAAGCAAACAGATCAGTTTTACTAGTGCAGGGCAACAGTATATGATATTTTCATTACTTTAATACACTTTCATTTGTTTGGTGTTACTGTTCCTTTAGCTCATAATGTATCTGGTGACCATCATTTACAACCAGAGCTGGGCCAACCAGGCACGTTTCAGGGGCTGCTGCCGCCTGAGGCAGCAGCCCCAATGCCGCCCCTCCTCCTGCTCCGCTCTTCTAACTACCAGCGTCGGAGCGGGTGGAGGAGGGGCAGCATCGCTAGTGCAGTGAGCGCTATTGCGCTCGCTGCGCTAGAAGAGCCGAATTTCCGTTTTAAAAAACGGAAATTCGGCTCTTAAAGTTACCAGAGGCGGCTTTTTGCCGCCCCTGGTAACTGGCCGCTCCGTGCCGCCTGAGGCAAGATTCTCACCTTGCCTCATGGCCGGAGCGGCCCTGGGGCCAACCCAGCCAGGCGCCCTAGGCAACCTTGCCGGGTACGGCGCCGGCTGAGTGTGCATGCGCAAAAGTGCGCATGAGTGCGCATGCGCGAAACTTTGTGCACACATGCGCAGAAGCGCAATTCTAGAAATATATGCGTGCCAGTCGGGGAAAGACGGGACCAGACAACGGGGTAGGCGTCAGAGCAGATACGTGATTGGCGCCCCCCCAGCTTTGCGCCCTAGGCACATGCCTACTCTGCCTACCCCTAGTTCCGGCCCTGTTTACAACATAAAAGTACATTAAATATTAAGACATGCAGCCCTCTCTTCAGCAAATTTTCTCCGAGTACATATTCTGGAAGGAGCAGCCCTTCTGTCTGTGTTTCAGTGTGATTAGTTTTACATCAGGCTGCATTCAAAGTTTCTTTATCAAGGATATATAATATATATTTTATTACTATTACAATTATATGACCTCTTGACGAAGCTGTGGTTGTGGCAAATAGGCCATTGAAGTAGCAGGCAGTACCCTGGATTAGGGCACTTTTTACTAAGGACGATGCACCATGCACCAGTGTAACTAATCACCACCTGGTAACTATTAAGTTATTAGATATGTAAAACTCTTGTTTACCAGAATGAGTCGAGGAGCTTGGCGTCTTCCGTCCTTTGCAGGTTATCCGACACTCCCACTCGGCAGCGTGGTTGACGTATACAAACTTTAACTTGTGTCTGAAATCCACCGCAATCCACACGCGTTTCGTGACCTCGTTAGTCACTTCCTCAGGGCATGCCCTGAGGAAGTGACTAACGAGGTCACGAAACGCGTTGGCAATCTTTGCACTGCATATGTAGCCTAAAAATGTGTGCTTTTATGAAGATTTAATAAAGCAAGATGTTTTAACTGAATTTGTGGATTGCGGTGGATTTCAGACACAAGTTAAAGTAAGTTATTAGATATTGCATAAAATATGCACAAGTAACCAAACAGTCACACTTTAAAGGAGAAATAAACCCCCCAATCCAGTCCAATACAAGCCTCATCTGTTGAATTCTGTATAAATTCCGTATGGACTTTATAATTAGGGGATCAATATATTTTCAAATTCTATCTTTATGGATCTTCTGTCCTTAAGGACATGAGTGAGGGCAAAATCGCCCCTATGGCACGTTTAGAGAAGAAAGGTTCACTACACTGGTGTAACTACAGAGGAAGCAGAGCACTGAGGCCCAGGAGGTATAGGGTATAGCCCTAATTCATACACAGTTTCAATAAATATTGGTAAAACAAACAAGTCAACCCCTAAACATTTTCGGGGCCTGACAAATAATTTGCTGTGGGGCTCAGTAATATCTAGTTACACCACTGTTTCACTGGTAAAAAATCTTGGGGCAGCAATACAAACTTAATTAACTTAAATGTAAATCAAGCGTATCCAGTCTATAGCTGTTGCTGAAAGGCACCTTCCAGCATCCCCAGACAGGCATTCATGGAGCTTTTAATTAATTGAAATCAAATTAAACCCATTTGCAAAGGAATTGCTCTTTTCTTCCTTGGATAAAATGAAAAACCCTGTCTGTTAAGGTAATATTCCATAATCACCTGTACTGTTTTCTTTATAGGGCTATTTTCAGGACACTGTTTTGTACTATGGTTTTTACACCAATTCTACAATCAGAAACAATGAGAGCCTCGCTCCTTACAACATGCAGCTCGCCTATATCTTCACTATCGGACTGTACCTTGCAGCCTGCTTCCTTATCTTGCTATTCAGGTAAATGTGGGCAGAACTAAAGAGCTTGGTAACTATCACAGTCAGAACAGTGTATATAGCTGACACTTCAATAAATCATACAACTACTGATTCACTTTTCAATTATGATAAATAGCAGATTTATAGTTACAGTATAATAACAGCTTTAGGTTTCTTTCCTGATTTGTACAGAGTTGTAAGAGAAAATTATATAAAGAATAATGATAGCAATGTTCATTGTATTTATTCAAAGAAACACATCCATTTCTTATTTTTCTGCTGACTTTAGCACTCTTGACTAAGTTAGCAGTCTATCGACCGCTTATGTATGTGCCCAAAATAAAACCCTCCTTGTTGCTTTTCACTTAAAGTAACCTTTAGGGTCAGGGCAACTTCGGGCGACTTCGGAAAATGAAGCACTCCGAGTACCATCCCACCGGCGATTTACATTCTAGCCGGCGGGAGGCAGTTCGGGGAGATTAGTCGCCCCGAAGAAGAGGAGATTTGTCACCAGGCGACTAATCTCCCCGAATGGTCAGGGCACATGCTCAGATTCGGGGAGATTAGTCTCCAGGCAACAAATTTCCTCTTCTTCAGGGTGACTAAGCTCCCTGAACTGCCTCCCATTGGCTAGAATGTAAATCACCGGTGGGATAGCACTAGGAGCACTTTGTTTTCCGAAGTTGCCTCATGAAGAAACTTCAGGGACTACGGAAAACAAAGCGTTCTGTGTGCCATCCCACCAGCGATTTACATTCTAGCTGGCGGTAGGCAGCTCGAGGAGATTAGTCGCCCCAAAGAAGAGGAGATTTGACGCCAGGTGACTAATCTCCTCAAATCTGAGCGTGTGCCCTGACTCTAAAGGCCATAACTGGCTTGTTTGTGTTGATATGTAAACTTAAATTGAAAGAGACACTTTATAAACAAAGGGATCTTTGGATCACTAAGCTTAATTTTCCTTGTGCATTAACTGTGGGCCAGTACTTGTATGTGACATTCAACAAACAATGCAATGTCAGATCATGTTGGCAAGTTCTGGCAGTTAGAGACTCACTCCCCACATTTCAAAAATCAAAACTATTTTGAGTCATTTGCTTATTTTTAAAGGGTAACTATCATGATAACAAAAATTGAATATAAGCGTAATTTTATGGAAATCAGAAACTTTCTTAATGAAATCAAGCTCTGTCTAGCTGGTGCACTTCAAGGATTTTATTAAACATCTGCTATCCATATAATTTGCTATGCAACTCAATAGTGATCTAAACGTAAAAAAAAACCTTTATTAACATTCACAGCCAGATTACTTCTAGGGAACTATTAACACCTTTCTGCCATCTGGGAAATAAACAGGATTTTTTGGTATAACTGATGAAGATTCTTGGTACATTTTTCAGCATGGCAAGATCATTCCGCAAGAATTTCATTAATCCAGCCTCCTTCTCAGGCAATGCCTGTAAGCTTCTCTGCAGTTGGGATTTCAGCATAACTAATGAAAAGGCTGTGAATCTAAAGAGAAGGAATCTGAGTACACAAATAAAGGTAAACCTCATCTCTGTATACGGTTCTGTTGTCAAGAAAAACTGGTTTTACCACACAAATTCCAATAGTGGCTTCAGGTAGCATGATCTTTCGCACCGCATTATCCTAACACTGCATCTCCCCCTAAACGCAATATGATATTTGAGACAATTGAGTAAATTTCTCTGACTTCAACAAATGTCTTTTATGTTTTTGCAAGTAACAATGAGCCTTTGGCTCTGCAACTCTTTGTACGCCTTTAGAAAGGCCAGCCAAACTTCAGCTTGTCTCTGCTTTAGGAAAGGCCTCACTTGATGCGTTGTTGACTTAAGCTTGTGAAGATCCATAATGTAAGGTTTTTACAGCTTATCTATAAGCTAGTCTGCCTCATTTGCGAAGCCTTGGGGGACAGAGAACTTACACCCACTGGATTGTTGCTCTCTGTACTGAACATCAGTGCAGATAGAAGCATCAGGAGGCCTTAAAGAAGAACTCAACCCCAATTAAGCTATTACAGTAACATACTATGGTTTGCTTGGCCTTTATTAGCATTTAGCTTTAATAAACCACCTGTCCCAATCCCCTCTGGTGTGTGTTATCTACTGCGGGGCACAGAAAGGTAAAAATATACATACTGTGTTCAGACAAACATCTGTCTAAGTTGAATTTAATAAGTAAATGTATATGTATCAACTTAAATACAAATTCAACTTAAGTACAAACCTACAGATCCTTGTACGTAACCTGGGGACTGCCTGTATTTTGTTTTTGCTTCACAGGAAACTCTTTCAGAAATATTACAGGAGAAACTGAAGTTAACTGTGAGTCAGAGGATTGTACGTTTTCTAATCCATTTGGCGGCATGGTTGGTCTCCAGTGGCATTGCAGCTGGATGCTGTGCTGGTGTATACTATCTCTGCTTGAACCTTCAATCCCTTCAGGTATTCTGCCATTGTTATTTTTATTAATACATATTAAGAAATTTGCAGTGTAATCCAGCTGGGCTTGGTTGGGGCAAGCTGTGACTAAAGAAATCACCAAGATTTGATTTCTAAGAGGTGGCATCTCGGGTAACGAGAGCTGCCATGCTGGTACTTAACAGTGCTTTTTAATTTTATTCTTTGACTCCAATAGAATTGTGTAGGGATAAAAAGAAATTGTAAACTACAGGCAGTGTCAGACTGGCCCACAAGGATACCAGGAAAAGTCCCGGTGGGCCCAGGTGTCAGTGGGCCCTCATGCTGCTAAACATTTGGCCTATTTCATTCCGATTCACTAACTTCGAGTGAAGGATTCGAAGTAAAAAAACGTCGAATTTCGAAGTGTTTTTTGGGCTACTTCGACCATCGAATGGGCTACTACGACCTTCGACTACGACTTCGAATCGAAGGATTCAAACTAAAAATCGTTCGACTATTCGACCATTCGATAGTCGAAGTACTGTCTCTTTAAGAAAAAACTTCGACCCCCTAGTTCGCCATCTAAAAGCTACCGAACTCAATGTTAGCCTATGGGGAAGGAAGGAAAAGTTTTTTTGAACAAAGGATATTCCTTCGATCGTTGGATTAAAATCGTTCGAATCGTTCGATTTGAAGGATTTTATCATTCGATCGAAGAATTTTATCGTTCGATTCGATAATCCTTCGATTGTTCGATCGCACTATTTGCGCTAAAATCCTTCGACTACGATATTCGAAGTCGAAGGATTTTAATTCCCAGTCGAATATCGAGGGTTAATTAACCCTCGTTATTCGACCCTTTGTGAATCGGCCTCCTAAGGTGCCAAAAAGCACCTAGCACTAGCAGAGAATTTAGGGGGTTATTTATCAAGCGCCGAATATCCGAAATCTGAAAATGCTGATTTTTCAGACCAAAAAAAAAAAATCAGATGGTCTAAAAAACCTGAATCTGAAAAGCCGGCATCTCAAAGCTCTCGGGGTCCTGTATAAGTCAATGGGGAAGGTCCCAGTGTCTGCACTGCTGTCCGTACCGATATCCGATGATTTTGGGGATTTTTTACCGAGAAGTCCGAAAAATTCATGTTTTTTGCATAAAGTCTGAAAAATTCTGACTTTTTGGGCAAAGGTCCAAAGTTTTCAGATTTTTGCCCGAATGATAAATAAGGTCCATTCGGAATTCGGATTTGCTTGGATTTTTATATTAGACATATTGAAATAAATTCAGAGCTTGATACATAAAATACACTCAATAAGTTTAGGCAGCTAATCAGCACAAAAGAGATACATTTAAATCAAGAGGTACTGTGCCGCACAGAAAATTACAAAAACAACCCTTTCCTAACTTGGGGGTTGGGCTTTGGACCTTCTTTCCCGGAAACTATGCATATTCCAGATTTATAACTGCTACTAACACCTAATAATAACATACTGTATAATATCTGAGTGGAAGGGTAGACTCTGGAGAAATAATTATAGTCAGCTTTTCTAAGCAGAGGAATGAAGTTCTGGTTACAAAACAAAGCTTTTACATGAAACAATGTGTAATATAATATTTACCTGAAACCTCCCTGTACTGTTCTAAAGGAAACAATAGTCAACGTACAAGGACCTTCTTTAGAATAGGTCAGATATTAACCTCATTGTGCCTGAACCGCCTCATTGTGGAATGAATGTGTTGTTTTCACCTGTACATTATTCAGTGTAGGGGACAGTGGTGTAACGATAGAGGCAGCAGACCTTGCAGTCACAGGAGGGACAGGGGTCCCAGACTGCAATATTTACTGCATATAAATCCCCTCCAGTCACTTTTTAAATTTGTGCGCCTATACCACTACACACACAAGCAGGAAGGGGGAAGCAGAGGGGGCTGGCTGCAGGTTTATTGTGCGCGCTGGACCCTTCCAAACTATTTTCTGGGGGGGGGGGGCAGCAAATGCTAGTTACGCTGCTGGTTGGGGGTATTACATTATTGTATATGGCCATTGATTTTTAATACACTGGAGTACCTACAAGGGCAGCAGACTGGGTTGCACCATACAGGCTCCTGATACATACATATACAGTATTTCCAATATATTCTTATTTCTAATACATCTCTACATATTTTCAACAGAATGCAAGTGCTAATGAACTGACAAGGCAAGCAGCAACATTACTGGTTCCAGTGGTAGTTGCCCTGATCAATATGATAATTCCTCTTGTCTACGCCATGTTTTTCCTTGTAGAGAAATACAAGTACCCAAAGCATGAAATCTACGTAGAGATTATAAGGTTTGTGTCAAAAGTTCTAAAGTGTTTCCCTACTGTTTGTATTTTTTTTAATTTATTTAGTACTGCTAATAGACACAGCTCTGTTCCTTAAAACGTTTAAAGAACAAATGTGGAACCATTCAATAATAGACTTTGAATAAATAAAAAAACAATTGCATTCAAAAGTAAGTACAAAGTCTTAACAAAAAGTGAGATCCCTGCCCAGTACTGTCCAATCTAAAGGTAGGGGCCCACGGGCAGATTCAATCGACTAATCGCCTCTTCTTGGGGGCAACAATCTCCCCGAACTGCCTTCCCCTACCTTGCCACCGGCTATAATGAAAAATCGCCAGCGCAATGGCACTCGCGGCACTTCGATTTTCCTTGTGAGGCAACTTTGGGCGACTTCGGAAATTGAAGCGCTGCGAGTGCAATTGTGCTGGCGCCAGGCGAAAATCTCCCTGAATCTGCCTGTGTGCCCCTACCCTAAAGGGGTTAAAGGGGTGGTTCAAAGCTACTTTTAAACTGGCCTTCATCAATTCTTTTTTATATTTTTTTAATTATTTGCCATCTTCTTCTTCTGACGCTTTCCATCTTTCAATTGGGGGTCACTGACCCATCTAAAAACAAATTCTCTGTAAGTCTACAAATGTATTGTTATTGCTAATTTTTATTACTCATCTTTCTACTCTCTTACTCATATTCCAGTCCAAATCAATGTGTGGTTGCTAGGGTAATTTGGACCCTAGCAACCAGATGGCCAACACTGCAAACAGGAGAGCTGCTGAATAAAAAGCTCAAAGTCAAAAACCACAAATAATAAAACATTATAACTAATTGTTGCCTCAGAATATCACTCTATAATTTAAAGACAAACAACCCCTTTAAAAACACAAATGGAAGGGTATTGCCTCGTTGTTTGTGAACTTGATGTTAGTTCATTTTCTATTACAGGTATGGGATCCATTATCTGGAAACCCATCCAGAAAGCTCCAAATTACGGAAGGGCTGTCTCTCATAGACTCCATTTTATCCAAATAATCCACATTTTTTTCTTTAATAATAAAACAATAGCTTGTACTTGATCTAAACTAAGATATAACAAATCCTAATTGGAAGCAAAACCAGCATATTGGGTTTATTTAATGTTTACATTATTTTCTAGTAGATTTATGGTATGAAGATCCAAATTACGGAAAGATCCGTAATCCGTGAAGCCCCACGTCCAGAGCATTCTGGATAACAGGTCCCATCCCTGTATTATAACATATTTTTCTGTTGTAACTTGTGCCATGTTGTGCCTTGTCAGACACTTTATGTAAAAACAAACTTTGCTCCACGTGTTTGTTTCTTCCATTCATGCTTTGTGTCCCTTCTAGCCATGTGTTGTGTAGTATAATAAACTGGCAAAATAAAATAACCTTAACCACCATATTTTCCTAGGAATGTTCTCCTGAAGATTTCCATCATTGGCATTCTGTGTTATTACTGGTTACATTCCGTTGCTGAATCCCAGTCTGAGGTTAGTTTGAATTTTGCAAAGAATTGCATTTCTGTATTGGAAAATATATCGCTGTGCTAACAAAAGAAGCACCACATGTGTATTGTTGTACTGTCATTTACTAAAATAGTCCTATGTAATGTAGTAGATACACCGCACTCCTGTAATCCACTCACTCTGCAGTAGTGGTGCTGGTCCTCTGCCGACCCGGCATGGACCCACAGCGACAGCAACTTTTTTGTTAATGGATCCGCACACACACGATTTTCTGCAGTAGGGGAAGTGGCCCTTTATTTTATATCACCACTAACATCAACGTTTCAGGGGGGGGTACAACCTCCCAACCTGATGAAGGGAGGTTGTACCCCCAGAAACGTTGATGTTGGTGCTGATATAAAATAAAATAAAGGGGCACTTCCCCTACTGCAGAAAATTGGGTGTGTGGATCCGTTAACAAAAAAGCTGCTATTTAATAAAATAGACCTTTGCTGAATCTGCAACCCTCCTGCTAAATGATAAACAGGGGGTTATTTACTAAACTCCGAATGCAAAAATCACTTTGTGGGGTTTTTTTCAATAAAATCTGACTTTTAAAAAATCACAAATTTTTTGGAATTTATTAAACCCCGAGGATGGAAAAGTCTGAATCAGAAAATCCGGCATCTCAGACCTGGCGAGGTTGCATATAAGTCAATGAGAGACGTCCCAATGATTTTTGATGTGCGATGGGTTTCGGGCAATACCCCGAAGTTCTCGGGTGAAAATTATGGAAAAATCGTGAAAATTAGAATGAAAAATTCAGAAAAAAACACGAAAAACTGATTTATTTTTCCCGCAAAGCCAATTTTCGGGAAAATGTAATAATAAATAAGCGTAAAAAACCCGAGCGGATTTGATCGAAGTTTGTAGCAGAAAATATTGAGATAAATTCGGACTTTGATAAATAACCCCCAAAAAATTCAGTTTCTTTGTAAAGTGGTTCCTGTACGTTTCAGCTATTGTTTGCCACAACTCATGCATAACCAGGTAATGGAAGCTCCGGTCTAAAGTCACATTGCTCTTGCCATGAATTCCTGTCTCCTGTATAGTGAGAATATGCTCCATGTCCACTGTTGTCTGAATCCACCGGGGCGGGCAATTTATTCTTTCATAAAGACAAACATGACAGACCGGGTTCTAGGAGTGCCTTGTCTCTATCTCTCACATACCTTTATTTAGCCTGTTTTGTAAGAGAAATTTAAATTATAGGAAGGGTTTATTAAATGCACTGTACCTAAAATGACTCACTGCAATATACTATATACTATGTTTATATATATACAGGTATGGGACATGTTATCCTGAATGCTCGGGACCTGGGGTTTTCAGCATAACAGATCTTTCTGTAATTTGGATCTTCCTACTTTAAAGGGATACTGTCATGGGGAAACAAATATTTTTTTCAAAATGAATCAGTTAATAGTGCTGCTCCAGTAGAATTCTGCACTGAAATCCATTTCTCAACAGAGCAAACAGATTTTTTTATATTCAATTTTGAAATCTGACATGGGGCTAGACATATTGTCAATTTCCCAGCTGCCCCAAATCATGTGACTTGTGTTTTGATCAACTTCAATCACTCTTTACTGCTGTACTGCAAGTTGGACTGATATCACCCCCCTCCCTTTCCCCCCCCCCCCCAGCAGCCAAACAAAAGAACAATGGGAAGGTAACCAGATAGCAGCTCCCTAACACAAGATAACAGCTGCCTGGTAGATCTAAGAACAACACTCAATAGTAAAAACCCATGTCTCACTGAGACATATTCAGTTACATTGAGAAGGAAAAACAGCAGCCTGCCAGAAAGCATTTCTCTCCTAAAGTGCAGGCACAAGTCACATGACCAGGGGCAGCTGGGAAATTGACAAAATGTCTAGCCCCATGTCAGATTTCAAAATTGAATATAAAAAAAATCTGTTTGCTCTTTTGAAAAATGGATTTCAGTGCAGAATTCTGCTGGAGTAGCACTATTAACTGATGTGTTTTGAAAAAAACATGTTAAGTCTACTAGAAAATCATATAAACATTAAATAAACCCAATAGGCTGGTTTTGCTTCCAATACGAATTAATTATATGTTAGTTGGTATCAAGTACAAGCTACTGTTTTATTATTACAGAGAAAAAGGAAATCATTTTTAAAAATTTGGATTCTTTTTTATAATGGAGTCAACGGGAGACAGACTTTACGTAATTTGGAGTTTTCTGGATAACGGGTTTCCGGATAACAGATCCCATACCTGTACTGGCATATTGTGTGGATTAGAATGCTATAACGGAGGGGTGCCCAAAAGGTAGATCGGGATCTACCAGTAGACCATTAGCTGGTAAACAGTAGACCTTAAGACACTGTCAACAAACAGCTTATCTATATCATCCTCCTATTTCATGCTTTTCATTTAGATAGTTATTATGTTAAGAATTACATAAGAAAGAGCTGCTTGTTAAATATAGCAATAGAAATTCTCTCAAATCAATATAATATTTAAATGAATATGTGTATTACTAGCATGTCTGCTTATAAATTGGCAAATGCTTTTAAAACGTTTAGGTTGTTAATTTATGCCATCTTTCTGTACCTGTTATAATGCAAAAAATAATGCAGAAAGCTCAGTGCAGACTCCTACTGGCCATGATGTAAATGGCAATTGCTAGTATGATACAGTACATACAAATGAACAACTTATTAGGTTACAATACATATAAATGCCAAACACACAAACAGTGGTTCTATGTAAAAATAATATTGTAACATGCATATGGCAGTTTGGAAAATCTTGCCATAAGGCTAAGGCCACACTAGGCGATAGCGCCGCGATTTGACTCGCGGCGACTTTTCGCCGCGACTTTTAATCCGCAATCGCTGGGGAAACTTTTGCGCTGGCGTTTATGGGGAATCGCGGCGTAAAAACACACGCGGCGATCTTTTATCTATTGTCGCTCGAAATCACCTAGCGAGGCAATTTCGAGCGACAGTAGAAAAAAGATTGCCGCGTGTGTTTTTACGCTGGCGATTTTTCGCGATTCCCCATAGACGCCAGCGCAAAAGTTTCCCCAGCGATTGCGGATTAAAAGTCGCGGCGAAAAGTCGCCGCGAGTCAAATCGCGGCGCTATCACCTAGTGTGGCCTTAGCCTAACAGGACACATCAATGAAACATATTTAACTAATTTCCCATGCTGATAAAACCACATATACTTGGGAATCTGTAGGTGTATTTATGAAAGTAACATTTCTCCTCAACTGATCAACTTGTGCTCAGGTGAAAGGGGTGAGGCCTTATTAATGCAAAGAGATCAGGCATTTAGGTGTAATATTATTTGCAGTCCTTCCCTTGATGTGAATGTCATAAGTACTATATCAATGGCCTACAGAGTCATGTATATTCATTAATGTGCAAATGTAGTGTCTGTTCATTATGCAATATTTACGAATATATTTTATTGCATTAGTGCTGGGAATCATTTGTGGGAGAAGACATCTATCGGCTTGTAGTGATCGATTTCATATTTGCCCTGATTGGTTCCTTCTTTGGAGAATTTATAAGAAGGTAAATTGTCTATTCCTCCCATATAGGGTTGCTTTTAAGGATATCAAAAACCCCTGAGCAAGAGGTTTCCTGATAGTATTAATGCATAAGACTTCTGATAACTAAAATACAGCACCTAAATGCAACTAAGATCTTCTCTATCATTATCCAAGTTTAACTTCAAGTCTGAATCATATGTGCACTCTTCCCTGAGGCATGCAGTGTCTGGATTCATTTCTAAACTGGACTGGAAAAAATGCATTCAGAGGCAATGGGGGTATGTTTTTAATGGCATAGGACTGCTGTATCTTTGAAATGATACAACATAAATGCTGGTGGCAGACGTGTTGATTCCGGGGAGATTAGTCACCCAGCAACAAATCTCCTCTTCTTCGGGCGACTAATCTCCCCGAAATACAGGCGGGACGGCACTCGGATCGCTTCGGCTTTCCAAAGATGCCCAAAGTTTCCTCGTGAGGCAACTTCGGGTGACTTCAGAAAACAAAGCGATTCGAGTGCCATCCCTCCGCCGATTCACATGCTAGCCGGCGGGTAGGCATTTCGGGGAGATTAGTCGCCCGAAGAATGCAGTGGCTTCAATACTATTTGCGATTAACATTATTTATGCTATTTAATTCCTTACCTTCTCTTTGTTTAGAATCATTGGGATACACTGCTGCAAAAAATTAGGGAGGCCTGAATTTGATATAGCACGGAATGTCTTAGATTTGATATATGCCCAGACACTGGCATGGTACGTAGCGACACAACCTTCTTTGTGCATACCATTTTATAAAGCTGTTAACTTCTTTAATAATAGTAACAATTCTTTACATGCAAAAAATCTATTACTTTGAAATGTAGGGGAGTTATTTTCTTTTCTCATATTTCATAGGATTGGAATGTTTTTCTCTCCCCTCCTGCCAATAATCCAGATTATTAAACTCTTCATCATTTTTTATGTTAAAAAGGTAAGGATACTTATTGATGGGAAGTCAGGTGATGTATATGGAGTGTAAGGTGTATACAGCAATAAGCTGTGTTTTTTCCTAGGTGAGTCTGATGATGAACTGTACCCCACCTCGCAGAGCCTGGAGAGCAGCTCAAATGACAACAATTTTCATATTTCTCCTATTTTTCCCATCATTTGCTGGCGTTCTTTGTATGATTGGTGTCACTGTCTGGAGGTAGGAAGATACAAACTTGAAGGGGCTTATTTATAAAAAAAAAATCTGATTTTTTAGGTAAAAAAAAGTCTGACCAAACTAGAATCCACAATTTGACCTTATTTATCAACTCGATAAAATCGGTTCGGAAAAAAACTCAAAAAATTGGGGTTTTGAAAAAAAAACCCACATTTTCCGGGTTTTGTGCCCGAAACACTCAAATCTTTCGTGAAATTGCTCGAAACCCCTAAGTTTTTCTGATATTTGGCCGAAACTCAGCAGACCATGATATCTTCAAATTTGAAATGGGACCTTTGCCATTGACTTCTACAGAACCCTGACAGCTTGGAGATGGAGTATTTTCAGATTCTAACTTTTAGCAGCCTTGGGGTATAATAAATCACGAAACATTTAAGTGCTTTCTAGTGAAATTTTTTTTTCTAGTTTTTACCATCAGACTTTAATAGATAACCCCCTACGTATCTAAAAGCCACAAATAATAAATAAAACATATCCTTATAAGTTGTCCTTAGTGATGTCATATGTTATACATTCTGCTTGTGTAATAATTATAGATATATATATATATATATATATATATATATATATATATGTTACAGACTGTGCTCAGTGATGTAATTTACATCACAAAAATGCATAAAAATTGTGTAATAAAAGAAATAATACACCCCTTGTTCTATAATATAAAGATATTAGTAGTGACATTGTACTCAACCTTGTGCAGTTTCTTAGTTACTTAGTACCAGTGATCAAAATGCAACCAAAATACACCATATGCCATAGCCATTAGTGAACGTCTTATTATAATTAATGCATATAATATTTTTTTTTCCCAAAGACGACAGCCATCACAAAACTGTGGTCCTTTTCGAGGCTTGGAAACTCCTTATCAATCTATATCCAACTGGGTGTCCTCCTTGACTATATTTGATAACTCACTGTGGGTTGTTTGGATTTATGAAAATATAGTCGAGAGCGTTCTTTTCTTCTACATTCTGACTCTGATTGTGCTGTAAGTACTTCTTACACTTACTGTACAATGTTTGTATTTATTTGCATTTAGTGTGTACATGACAAGACTCTACTGATCTGTTGTGCATCAGCTGTGCTCATGTTATAGCCTCCCACCATTGAACATGCTACTCTTTAGTAATGCCCATGTACTGTAATAGCCTTCATGCATTGCCCATCTGCAAGCTTTCTAGTAGTGCTCAATTGTTATTGCAAATCTCTCCTACATTTGCTATAGTATTGTATTATGCAGAAAGCTGCAAAATATGTAAAAGCCATCTCCTATAGGTACCATATTTAAAGGAATTGTAAACCCTGAAAAATAAAAAACAAGAGCCCTCGTCTTTTGCAATTTCTCTGTAATAATAAACAGTACCTGTCCTTGTATTTGATGATAACTAAGCTGCATAAATACATATTGGTGGCAATGAAAAAGTTGTAAGGTAAGGAAGTTTACTATAAGAAAGACCATTATCTTAATAACCCCAGGTCCCAAGCATTTTGGATAATAGCCTATACCTAGGGGCCCATTTACTTAGCTCGAGTGAAGGAATAGAAGAAAAAATACTTTGAATTTTGCATGGTCGAATATGGCTACTTCGACCATCGAATAGGCTACTTTGACCTTCGACTTCGAATTGAACGATTCGAACTAAAAATTGTTCGACTATTCGACCATTCGATAGTCGAAGTACTGTCTCTTTAAAAAATACTTTGACCCCCTAGTTCGCCACATAAAACCTACCGAGGCCAATGTTAGCCTATGGGGAAAGTCCCCATAGGCTTCCTAACAACTTTCTGATCAAGGAAAATCCTTCGATCGATGGATTAAAATCCTTCGAATTGTTCGTTTGGAAGGATGTAATCGTTCCATCGAACGATTATTCCTTCGATCGTTTGATCATAGGAATAGCGCTAAATCCTTCGACCGATATTTGAAGTTGAAGGATTTACATTCGGCAGTCGAATATCGAGGGTTAATTAACCCTCGATATTCTACACTATGTAAATCTGCCCCCTATTGTATTATCAATAATATCCCTATTCTAGTGGAGCCTAGATTCCCAATGTGATATAAATTTACGTTTTACTGCTTTTTATATTTTAGAATAATTTCCTATTTGTACTGGCAAATAATTCAAGGTCGAAAGATTATGGTGAAGCATTTGTACCAGCAAATTGCCAATGTGAGTATAACCATGAAATATAACTTTTATGTATAACCTTTCCTATAGGTAACATTTTCATTCTGCATTAGCAATAACTTATTAATAGTAAACTGGTGCTTTTGTATGTTCCTACCCTTCCTCAAGTTGAAAAAGGCAACAAAAAATTACATTTATATACTCTACAAGTGTAATATGCAATATAATATATGAGGGCTGGTTTGTTTTTTCTACCTGGTGCAAGTTATATTGTTATTCTATTAACTTTTAATATACAATTGTCTTTTTCTTTATTATTTACTAAATATTTGCTATCAGTCAGGGATGGATGGCATATAAACATTAAAAATGTGTTTCATTTTATTTCTTTTATGTAAGGTTCTGATTTTATTGTTACAGGATGGAAAAGATAAATCATTTTTACTTCATGAACTTCGGAAAGCCCAGAGCCTAAATGAAGCTCCAGGCAGGCCCCCATACAAAGCAGCACAAAGACAGGTTTGTTCTTACAAAAGGGAGATGCTACGTGTTCTGTTAAACGGTTTTGTACATACAAAACTTTGAAAGTTCACACAAATCAGTGCTGATTCGGTTTCTTTTTAATATGCAAAATATTTGTATCAATATGTAAAAAATAATTATGCAGCTGTTATTGTGTATAGTGTGTAATATGGATTACAGACGGGGGCCTGCTTCCTCTGTAGTATGTGCTCATGCAGTGCAGCGGGGGATAGTTGGCGATGCAGGATCGCTGCGTGGGAAGGTATGCACGGCAGGGGTGTAACTTTGGGGGCCCCCTGCAAAAACAAAATTTCTGGGACCCTTAAGAGTTTGAAATTATAACCTATAACCTTTCTATACTTTTCAGATGCAGTCTTCATACAGAAGTCAGGAAACGCACACTGTTAATGGTGAGTTGGCTGCTAAATACACTTTGCTTTAGATTCATAGTTGGAATTCATATTGGCACTAAATATACATACTTACTGACATTAAAAGGGACACAATACTGACCATTTTTAATTGTAAAAAAACCATAGGGGTTGTGCATCTACCCCTGGGCTGCAAGTGCTAGAGCAATGTTATAGATAAATAACCCAACTGAACACCTGAGAGCCAGGTCTAATCCCAACCGCTTAAGTATAAATTGGAACCAGGCCTAATCTTCTGACATCAGGACACACACTGTGAATCATTGTCTAATCTGTTACATATGAAGAAAACCCACCTAACAAAGTTCTACCATCTAACTCAGGGGTGTCCAAACTTTTTGCAACGAGGGCCAGATTTGGTGAGATGAAAATGTGTGGGGGGGCTGGGGCCAACCATTCAGCCCGACATTCTTTGAACCATTAACATTAAATTACAGGAATTGAGTTATTGTAGCAGTAATATTTGGGCACATTAGTGAAATGATGTGCCACTTGGTCTATACTGCTGCCTGTGTGCTGAAGGTGTTAGCAATAGACACGTACTGGAACGTAGTGACGCCATACTTCTTACTGTACTGGCACGTCAATACGTCTATTGACACCTTCAGCCCTAAAGAAGTATGCGAAAACAGCGTTTCTCTACGTGCCAGTACGTGTCTATTGCTAAGACATTCAGCACACAGGCAGCAGTATAGATCAAGTGGCAGATTATTTCACTAATGTGCCTTAATATTACTGCTATGGGATTCCTGATCGCACTGTGCTGGGGGGCCTCATTATTATTAATTTCATGATGGAGGCTGAGGGCCGGTGTAAATTTGAAAACGTGCCGCAATTGGCCCCCGGGCCGCACTTTGGACATGTCTGATCTAGCTGAACCCCTTCCCAGAAGAGTAAATTATGTTTGGGCAGCTAAGAGATGTTTCATTCATACGAAGAGATACCAGCGCTGCAAGCTCAGGGATAGACACCAAAAAAACAACGAAATAAAATATAGTGTAGTATTTTATAATAAAATTTACACCTCTTTGTGCATTTGCTATATAGTGTGGTTTGATTTCTTCCACCAAGGGGGTTTAGTTACCCTTTATCCGTGATGTTTTAACGATATGCATGAACACCTCCTGTGTGTAGGTAATGGGTACTTACAAACGTTTAATTATACTACTAGCGTAAAGTATAGTTGTTGTTCAAATCCAGGACCTCTTTCATTTTCTAAAAAGGATATGCTAAAATCGTGTTAAAACTTCTTTAATAAAATAGGAAATAAAATACAGATTGCACTCACATATGTGTGCTTAAAATAAGCGTATATTCAGTCCGTCTGAGGGTTCTCCAGTCCTGCGTTCTACTATAGATGTTAATTGCCTGGCGTTGTTGGTAGGACACACGTTCTTGGTCTCACCCCGATAACGTCACTGCTAGCCGACGCGTTTCGTCTATGCGACTTCCTCAAGGCTTTCGTGTTTTGAGGGGAGCAGAATGAGGTGCAGGACTTTAGGGCAACACTACCCTTTTTTCAGTAAGCAGCTTTAATCTCTTTGCTTAAATTGGTGATACAATTATTTCATGAAAACTGTGTTAAAACGACATCCAATCATAAGTAGTTTGCTTCTACCCCCTGCAAAGTGTCCACATTTGGGGGGGGAGAGTAGGAAATCCACCACTGCCAAGTTATTGTAAAACCCTGACGTCCCTGTCTGTAGATCATCCAGGTTTTATTATAAAATACTACACTATATTTTATTTCTTTGTTTTTTTGGTGTCTATCCCTGAGCTTGCAGCCCTGGTATCTCTTCGTGAAAGATTTTTATTGTGACTAATCTGAAGGAGAACAGATTTCTATACCGGCAAAGGGAGTGAACTACAGAACCTCTGGTTCTGAGATGTTGGAGAGGCAGATATACACTGATATTGCAGATATACAATATCATTTTGGCTATACAGTGAATGCCTTCCATTACTCATTAAAACAAGGGTATTATATTAATTACAAAAGGTTATATCCAAAGATATATGTCCCAAGGCTTTTCATACGTAAAAAAAAAAAGTATGACTAAGTGCTGGAGGGTACAAAACGCGTAGGGTGGACCGTGTGGGGTCAGTATGTATCCAATTTCTTTATGTAATCTTGAATAAACTTCTTGTTTTTACTTATGAAAAGCCTAGGGATATATATCTTTGGATATAACCTTTTGTATGCTGATTGACTGGGAACTGGGGCAAGTCCCTTTGGTTTAACAGAAGATATACAGAGATCAGGCGTGGATTCCCAATACAATATTGTTATATTATATTACTTACTCAATCAAACATTTTAACCAGACAGCAACCACGGGTGATAAAACTTGCAAGAAATAACAGCTTTATCCTCTCCTGCAAATAATTCAAAATGATCTTCTTTTTCTCTGTAATAATGAAACAGTAGCTTCAATTTGATGATAACTAAGCTGCATGAATCCATATTGGTGGAAATACAATCCTATTGGGTTTAGTAAATATTTGAATGATTCTTAGCAAACAGGTTATGGTGATTATGGTGAAATTAGTGAACCATCCCTTATCCGGAAAAACCCAGTTCCAAGAATTTCCGATAATAGATCCTATACCCAAGTCAAAAAAATAAGAAATGGTTGCACAAAAAAAAAAAAAGACATTATTTAACTGAAATGCTGGTACCTTTGTTTCTTAACCTCAAAATCTTAGAGTCACTGTTATTGAATGAATATCTATGACATATCTGACTGACCTTGTTACAGAACACATTCCACTTGAGCCCAGGAGTGAAAGCATTGGGACTTCAGATGTCCTGGGGCTTGCAATGAGGGCGCGACAACAGGCTGAGTTGGAGGAAAGCTCATCGGCACTGAATAGTAGACTCTCAAGCAATAATGATTACCCTCCAGATCCATCAGGACTAGCTTGGAGTTCAAGAAAACAGCAGGACTCAGGCAGGGAGCCATTCTGGAACAATGATAGCCGGTCAGAGGCAATAGCCATGGTAATGAGAGAAAGACAATTGGCTGAAAGAGGACCACCTACTGGTTAATATCCCATGAAACCAACTGATGAAATCTAGGAGAGAAATGTTCTAAGCTCACATGGAGAACTATCCATATAACAAGATACTGTATATGGAAGACAGCTGGCTGAAGGAAATGAATGGAATGAAGCTGCCTGATATGTCCTCAAGCAGATAAAGCCTGTGATGAACAGTGCATGTCTGATTTGTTAATGCCAAATGATAATGCACTGAAGTATTTATTTGAAAAGTTTCTAATGTCTAACAATGCTTAATGGCAGTATAGATACATTTGCACAACACTATGCAGCTTAAATGTTGTCTTGAAAATAAATATCAGCAAATCTTTTTAATTTCTAAAACCTGCCAGTGAGTGAGTGAGTTACTGTATTTGCATGTTGTGTGTTTAGTTAGAAAAAGAACAAGATGAGTGTATCTATTTAATTACTCTTAATTATATTTCAGTAATGGGATTTCTATGATCTGTTATTAACTCATTATTTGAACTAAATGCATCATCGACTAACAAGCTATAAGTCATGCACTGAGTCCAGAATTCGCCCAAATCTCAGCACTTCTTTTTTGTTTTGGAAGATAAAAGGCTGGGTAAGTGGAACCAGTCCATAATGGCAAAGCAGCTGTTTTAACTGCTGTGGTGCTTCAAAGCAAAACTGAGAAATCAAAATTCCCAATGGCAGTGGTAGCTATTTCTTTTCTGCAGATGGTAGCAGGCTGAATGGATCACAAGGTCTGATTCTTAGTCGGCCAAAATGCAGACTCGAGTGAAACATTTTGAATTTTCACACAACTTCAGTATTGGACTGGTTTGGATGCAGTGATTGTGGTGTGCTGCAATGTAAAGGTGTTTTAGTTCACTTTTGTGGTTTCCAACATAAAAAAAACCCGGTGTTGCATGGCAATAAATGCTTGTTTAATTTAAGTTCAATGAAAAGAGCTTGTGCTAACCATACTTTTTGAAGCTACTAATGTTTCTACCTTCCTGGTTCTTGCTTGGTAGATATCCAGATTACCAGTGCACAGATAACCCACCTCCATAATTAGTTAGTAAGTGTAAAAGCAAAATAAATCTATATTACTTTAAAAAAACTTAGAAAATATTCATTTTTATCCAAATAAAAGTATTGTCAGAATGTATTTTCAGTATCAGTTCTAATGATTGTCCTTGTGTATACAACTGAAAAGAGGTATGTTTTTATTGAAAAATTTGCATGTGGCAAAAGTAAGTATTTGGTGTGTCCCCCTTGTGTAGCAATAACTGCAAATAACGACTCCGAGGAACTTTAACCTATTCCTCCATACAGAACAGCTTCAGTTCTCGGATGTTGGTGGGTTTCCTCACATGAACTGCTCGCTTTAGATTTATCCACAACATTTCAATAGGGATAAGGTCAGGACTTTGACTTGGCCATTCCAGAAAATTCACTTCAATGAGTGGTTCGCCTTTACATTAACTTTTAGTATGTTATAGAATGACTAATTCTAAGCAACTTTTCAATTGGTCTTGATTTTTTCTTTTTTTTTAGTTTTTTAATTATTTGTCTCCTTCCTCTGACTCTTTCTAACTTTCTGACCCCATTTAAAAAGCAAATGCTCTGAAAGGCTACACATTTATTGTAACTGCTAGTTTTTATTACTCGTCTTTCTAATCTGGCTCTCTCCTATTCATATTCCAGTCTCTTATTCAAATCAGTGCATGGTTGTTAGGGTAGTTTGTATAAAAAACTGAATAACTCAAAAACCACAAATAATAAAAATGAAAACCAATTGCAAATTCTTTCAGAATATCACTTTCTGCATCATACTAAAAGTTAATTCAAAAGGAGAACAACCTGTTTAATTCTTCTTTAACCATTGGTAGAATTACTTGTGTGTTTAGGATCATTGTCTTGCTGCATGACCCACTGTTTCTTGAGATCCAATTTATGGACCATGCTTGACATTTTCCTTTAGAATTTTCTGGTATAGTTCAGAATTCATTGTTCCATCAATGATGGCAAGCCATCCAGGCACAAACCAGAACACTCCCTCCACTATGTTTCACAAATGGGATAAGGTTATTTTGCTGGAATGCAGTGTTTTTCTTTCTCCAAACGTAACGCTCTTCATTTAAGACAAAAAGTTATCTTTTGGCTTCATCTGCCCACAAAACATTCTTCCAGTCTCCTTCTGGTTTGCCCACATAATATGTAGCCAACTGTAGATGGTCAGCAATATTTTTGGGGGAGAGAAGTGGCTTTCTCCTTGCTACCCTGCCATACACACCATTGCTTTTTAGTGTTCTGCTGATTTTGGACTTTTGAATATCAACATTCGCCAATGTGAGACAGGCCTTCATTTGCTTATACGTTACCTTGGATTCCTTTGTAACCTCTCAGACTATTAGGTGCTTGCAGTTGGAGTTATGTTTGATGGTGGACTACTTCTGGGTAGGGTAACAATGGTCCTGAATTTCCTACATTTGTCCACAATCTGTCTGACTGTTGATTGGTGGAGTCCAAACTCTTTAGAAATAGCCTTTCCAGCTTTATGGGCATCAACAACTCTTTTTTGGAGGTCATCAGACACCTCCTTTGTTTGAGCTATAATACACATCCGCAAATGTGTTGTATCAGGCTTTGCTGGATCCCCGTTCTTTAAATAAAACAGAATCTCTCACTAACACCTCCTTGTTATTCCACATGACTAGTAATGAGCAAAATTTCTGCAAGTTTCGCTGATAAAATGACTCCCATAGGCTCTAGTGGGAGAAAAAATTTGCAGTGCGTCATAAATTTGTTGCTCAATTTGTTGCACGTCAAAAAAATGTTGTCGTCCATAGACTTCATTGCATTTGGGCAAATGTCTGTGAATTTTCAGTGAAACGGGCTAAATTTGCCCATGACTACACATGACATCATTTATATATAAGAATATAAACAGCGTGGTAATATTTTTATAGCATTATAAAGATAAATAGTCAGAAACCATAATCAGTAAAAAAGCACATGCTTTTTGGCAATTTAAAAACAGCAATGCACAGTTGGGAGGCTTTAGAAATTATATAATTATATAACACCAGACATGTAGGATTATTAACTAGCATAAGAGCCAACCTGAGCAAGTGCCTGTAGCAGCCAATCACGTCTTTGCTTTGTACTACACTGTTTTCAGAATTGGCAGATTGACTGCCATTGGCAACAGGACTTATATTATATATTTATAGTATGGATAATACCTAATAGCATATGTATTCATATGCAAGCTAATCAGGGGATGGACAATGCCTGAAACTATAAATTTACAGAAATATAAAATTACAGAAAGATTCAGGCAGCTTCTGCTTCTTACAACTGCTCCTGTGGCTGATTCTAATGTGAATAGTTGGTAACAGCCACTTTAAACAGTTATGCAGCTCAGAGAATCTAGGAGAGCAAATAAGTGTGCTTTCCAAATCTTACTGTACCGGACCTAGTTCTAGGAGAGCAAATGTAAATTATCACCAATTATAACTCTAACTGCACCAAAGTATGGAACTTTTTACTTACCGCTCGGTACAGATTCAGAGATCATAATTCACTGCAGCCAACTTCTGGGTCTTCGGTAATCTGAGAATGAGACATGCGCAGTTGGAGCAATTTCCCGGTTCACTACAACTGTGCATTCCCCCGGCATTGACAGAAATTGCTGAAGCACAAAGCACCTGGAAGATGGTTGCCGTCAACTCTGCTCCCTGAATCTGCACCAAGGGGTAAGTAAAAAGTTAGGGGCACTTGCCCGGATTAGCAGCTAAGCTGGGGGTTTCTATGTGGGGTAGGTTTTTTTTTAATAAGGGGTTTGTTTCTCCTTTAAGTGAGGGTTAGTTAAGGTGACAAATAAAGTTTAATGCTCAAATTATTGGAGAATAAAAATATCTTCGGGCGCTCAACACGTCCTATGGAAGGCATCGAGACAGCCAGGAGGATTCCGGGAATTGGGAACACATTCTTTTCTCTCTCATTTGTCCAGTCATTATCAAGGTGGAGAGGTTTTTTTCAGGCAGCGAGATATGAAGAGAATACACAGAGAATAATCGGGATATAGGATTATACATTATTATTATATAGGTATATAGAGCAGAGTCTTGAGTCTCCATACTTCTCCCGATTTTGACAGCTCAGCCTGCAGTCCCGGGTTTCTTACTGAAACGTCCCTAATTTCTCTTTGATCTCTTTCACTGATGCCATAAAAAAAGTGCCAACGTTTCTGAAACTTCATTAAAACAAGAGGCTTTTTTGGCAGAGAGCAAAGAACACTGAGCAGCTGCACTTTGCTACATTTGTAACAATTGAAGATAAGCAAAGCTACAATTGTAACTATTTAAGATAACCAAATCTTTTGGGGAAACTGGGACTGACCCGTTTAAAAGGGCAATTTCAGCTTCATTAGCAAAACTGCTGTGACACATAAAATACTGTCCTAAAACTCCCATAAATGTGTTCAAACTTTCACAAAATGGGTGTGGTTAAAAAATGGCATGTTTTTGTCTCTCTCTTTACATTTTTCAAACATTCTGAGGTATGATATATATAGTGAATAAAGTACCCCCTTTTGTAAAATATAAGGATATTATTAGTTACCGAGGAGTTTCATGCCGAGTGTTTTTATACAGGTCATGGAATTCCGAGGTAACTTCTAATATCCTCATATTTTACAACTGGGGGTACTTTATTTATTATAATACACAAATTTTAGTGAGTCATGTGACAGAAATGACATCACTACTCACCGTTTATAACTGATGACATCACTACTCACCGTTTATAAGGATATAATTTACAGGATATTCATGGCTTTTGTGTATTATATATGAATACAAGCATTTATATTATAGACAAGGTACTACCTGAGAAAAACAGGCTTCCGCCTAGGACTGATACTATCATGTTTCCTTACTGTATCTACTACTTAACAATTACTGCTCCAGGCAAGTTGGGAAAGGTATCACCTACACCTAGGTCCCTTACACCAATCCGCTAACAGAAGTCTTTAATTGACAGGCGGAAAGCCCGCCTACTTCTCCTGTGCTTGTTGCAGCTCTCGGCTCAGGGGGCGTGTCAATGTTGGGAGCTTATTGAGCTCAGGGGTACGGAAGCTGAAGGGTGGGGAGCTGGATTGTCGGTGTTTTACCAGAGGATCCGTGGATAGTGTCCTGTGTATCTCCATGGCACGCCGGTTTCCCGACAGCCCGTCTTCTGACGGAGATAACGGTGAGTGTCTGTGCGTGTGAGTGACAGGTGGCAGACTGCCGAAGAAACCTCCTCCAACTAAATCCCATTTGGGAGCGCGATATTTGTGTTAGGAGTCCCGAAACCAACTTGTTTAGCTTTATTCAACCTGCGGCCGAGCAGCAGCAGCTGAGCTACGGAAAGCATTTTAGGACATGTGCCTGCCTGAAACTTTTGTGTGGGGATGTTATTGTCCGAGGCAGATCCCTCGCCCCTCCCTCTGTTGACAGTGTAGGTCCTGCTGTGTTCTACCTGATATTCTCTAGTTTCTCTGCCTCTTCCCTTCCCTCAGGCACTTTCCTTAAGGTGGCCATAGACCCACAGATCCGATCTACGAATCGAGGATTTGTACGATTTTCGGATCGTGTGTGGCATGTGCCGACTTCTTTCGTCCGGCGGAGATCGGTCGTTTGGTCGATCGGTCAGGTTTGATTTTGACCCGACCGATCCCGCCGGAGCTCATGGCACATCGTAATCTGATCGCTCGGCCGTATGGCCGAATGATCAGATTACCCCCGATATAGCCATGCCTGTCAATGGCATATCGGGGAAAGATCCGCTCGTTTGGCAACATCGCCAAACGAGCGGATCTTTGCATCTATGGCCACCTTTAAACAAACTCTCATCTTGCCTTTTGCTCCCTTAAGGTGGCCATACACGGGCTGATAAAAGCTGCCGACAGACTGTGTCGGCAGCTTATTGGCCCGTGTATGGGGGCCCCCGACGTGCTTACTTCGGCCAGATCTCGATCGGATGGGTTTAAAAACCCTGTTGGATCGCGGCCGCATCTGTTCGTTGATGTGGTCCCACAATCCGACCGTTGGGCCCAGGGCCCACGATCGGATCTGCCCGATATTGCCCCCCTCAAGGTGGCCATATCGGAGGGAGATCCGCTCGTTTGGCGACATCGCCAAATGAGCGGATCTATCCATGTATGGCCACCTTTACTTATTTTACCATTATTTTATATCTTAGGGTAAGGTCACACTGGGCGTTTCGGGGGAGATTTAGTCGCCTGGCAACTAATCGCCTCGTCTTTGCGGCGACCAATCTCCCTGAATGTCTTCCCTCAATCTTGCTCTGGCTAAAATGAAAAATCACCGGCACTTAGCACACGTGGCGATTAATTTTCCGGAGACGCCCCAAGTTGCCTCACGAGGAAACTTTGGGCGACTTCGGAAAATGAATCGCCGCGTGTGCTTAGCGCCACCGATTTTTCATTTTAGCCAGCGCCAGAGTGAGGGCAGACGTTCGGGGAGATTGGTCGCCGCAAAGACGAGGCGATTAAATCTCCCCGAAACGCCCAGTGTGACCTTACGTGTTTTATATACATATAAACATGTTTTATTTACATATATATGCTGAAGTTATTGCAGAGACTTGGCTCTGTTTAAAGGGGAACATTTTCGTATGTTATAGAATGTCCTATTCCTAGCAAATATACATGTTTATCGTTTTTGAGTTATTTGCCTTCCTCTTATTCATCTTCCCAGCTTTCAAATGGGGTCACAGCCAAAAGCATATTGCTCCGTGAGGCTGCAATTGTATTTTTATTACTTTTTTATTCCTTCTCTTTCTGATCACTCCCTCTCCTATTGATATTCCAGTCTGTCATTCAAACCACTTCCTGGTTGCTAAGGTAAGCAAGACCCTAGCAACCACAATGATGCAGAAATTCCAAACTGGAGAGCCGCTGAATGAAAAGCTAAATAACTGACAGCCATGTCTGGTCACTCGCATGCGCATAAGGGTAGGACTACATGGGCATTTTTGGTGCGATCCGACGCTCTGTGCAAAAACGCAGGCATCACGTCGGATGTGACAGAAATAAGGTAAGTGAATGCATTGTCAGATTGTATCGCAGCGTTGATCCGACACGACTGTCGCATCCGAGTTGACGCCTGCGTTTTTGCGCAGCGCGTCGGATCCCTCTAAAAACGTCTGTGGAGCTCCTCCCTAATGCGCATGTGATGTCATGCGCATACTGAGCAATTCGGGGCAGCTTTTCATTACGCACATTCAAGTGACCGGACATGGCACACCTTTGGTTTGGGATAACATTTTTACCCAACAGGTACCCGTTATATTAATTTTTAGTATGTTATAGAATGTCCAGTTCTAAGAAACTTTTCAATTGGTCTTCATTGTTTTTTTATAGATTTTTTTAAAAAATGATTTGCCTTTTTCTTATGACTCTATCCAGCTTTCGATTGGGGGGGGTCGCTGACTCCATCTAAAATATAAAAAAAATGCTCTGTAAGTCTACAAATTTATTGTTAGTGCTACTTGATGTTGTTCCTCTTTCTATTCTATTTTATTCTAGTGTTCCTCTCCAATTCATATTCCAGTCTCTTATTCAAATCAATTCATAGTTGCTAGAGTAATTTGGGCCCTAGCAACCAGATTGCTGAAATTGCAAACTGGAGAGCTGCTGAATAAAAAAACAAAATAAGTCAAACTACAAAAAATAAAAACCAATTGTAAATTGTCAGTCTCTAAACATCATACTAAAGATTAACTCAAAAGTGAACCACCCCTTTAATTTAAAGTTGAACAACCCTTTTAACTTTGTGTTATGTCTGTTCTACATGACATTTCCAATACATTTATCTGATTGTGTGTTTTGTGTGTTCTAAATCATATTGGCAAACCATTTATGCTAGAAGTGTCTTCATATCAGAGTTCCTTGGATATAGATCAAAGTAAACATATACTCACATGCTGGAGTCCTCTAGTGACCAAGCAGAGGTACAACCTCATTACTTACAAAAATTTTAAGATAAAAAAATACAGCTTTATTACATCTTGTAAAACATCATTAAATACCCCTCATGGAGCCTAACGCATTTCATGCTTACCTAGCACTTAGTCATAGGCAATCTCTGATGTTCAATTGTAGAATCTCACACATATGTCATCTGCATCATCAATTAGAACTGGAGCTATTGGCTCAATTTTTTGGAAACACTTGATATTATACAATCCATGTTATGGGGTGCACATTAAATATAACACCTGCCCTAATCTGTTCTATCCCTTGTATCGAGAAATATTTAAAATTGCTATAGCTACATCTAGTGACATTGGTTTTATTGCTGTATTTAGTGTTACTCGATTAATTTATTCCCTCCTTCGTTCCTTAAGTGATCTGGTGGTACAACCCACATATTGTTTATTACATTTGGTGCACGTAATTAGATAAATTACTCCTTTGCTGCAGCAATTTATGTATTGTTTACTTTTATATGTGTTATTGGTTACTGTAGTGCTAAATTCTTGGGAGATCTTTAGGTATTTACATGTAATGCAACTTGGTGACATATTGTCGCTGAGTCTATATAGAGAACATCAAAAAAACTGTGAGCTGAAATATAATGGATTTTACAGATGAGGACATAATCGTTGCATTACATGTAAATACCTAAAGATCTCCCAAGAATTTAGCTCTACAGAAGTCTCCTAATTTCCTTCAGAAGCAGTGGATTCTCTGATTGTATCTGTTTTAGAGATGCGTAAATTGCAAGAGCCAGGAGGAAGCTTTGACGCGTCCAAAGTCCTTTTTAAGCGCAACAGCAGGTCTTCACCAGTGTTTCCCTCTCAACTTGATCAGATAATCCAACAAGAATGGGACAAGCCGAAGAGGCGTTTTCCAAGCTAACCGTAGATTTTTGAAGCTGTATCCAGTCTCAGCTCACTGAAAAATGGTCAACACCACTGTCTGGATGCCCCAGTCTCTCGTCATTCTAGAAACACGGCTTTACCAGTCCCAGATGCCTCTTCTTTTAAGGATCACATGGATAAAAATATGGAGGGACTTCTCCGCTCCACATTTTCGACATCAGGAACGGCTCTTCGCCCGATTTTAGCTACTGCCTGGGTAAGCCGAGCAGTACAATCGTGGTCTGATTCTCTCCTTCAGGCAATTCTGTCAGGAGCTCCACGCCATGAACTGTCACAATTGTCAACCCAAATTAAAGAGGTGAATGACTATATCTGTGAAGCTTCTCTAGACGCTACTCAAGTGATTAGTAGATCACCGGCATTGGCTGTAGCAGCCCGGAGGTCTCTTTGGATGAAACTGTAAGAAATCACTTACTTTTTGGACCAGTCTTAGACAAAATCATTAGTCAGGCTACTGGGGGCAAGAGTACTTTGCTTCCACAACCAAAGGCTCGCACAACATTTTGCAGGGGAAAATTTTTTCGTCCCTCACAGAATAACGGTAACAGGTCTCCACCCAGACAATCTTCCTCAAGCAGAGGACGTTTTGGTAGCAAGCCCAAGTCTTCCTGGCAAAACCGTAAGCCTTTCTCCAGACCAACTGATAAATCCTCTTCAGCTTGACGGGATATGCAGGCCGCCAGGCCTGGTGCCTCTGGGAGGATGACTGTGACACTTTACAGAGGTCTGGCTTTCAACCACACAAGATTCATGGGTTCACGAGGTGGTCACACAAGGCTATCATCTGGAGTTTTCCTCCATCCCTCCCAGACGTTTTTTCATGTCAAGAATTACTCAGGAACCAGTAAAACACAAAGCCTTTCAAGAAGTCATCGCATCTCTTCTTCAACAGCAAGTGATCCGTCCCTCCCACCGAAATTTTCAAGGGATATTATTCAAATCTTTTTGTGGTCCCCAAAAAAAGACGGGTCAGTCCGTCCAATACTGGATTTGAAGGAACTCAACAAATTCATTCGACCAAGTACATTCAAAATGGAGTCGATAAGATCTATCATATCTATCATATCATATCTATAGCAATGAGTCAAGGTCAATTCTTGAGCTCCCTCGACATCAAGGACGCTGACCTGCACATTCCAATTTTCCCTCCCCATCAAGTTCTTGCCTTTTGCCTTTCAAAACAGTCATTATCAATTTACATCACTTCCATTCGGTCTGACATCAGCACCGAGAGTTTTTACCAAGATAATGGCAGTTGCAACAGCACTAATCAGGAATACAGGTGTTTCAATAACCCCATACCTCGACGATCTGCTCGTAAAGGCACCATCTCTAGTGGAAGCTTAACATTCGATCAACATCACCATGTCCCAGCTAAAGGATCTAGGTGGATGTCTCAATTTGGAGAAGTCATCCCTATGTCCCAGCCAATCCATGGTCTTTCTAGGGATGCAGTTCAATACTCTGACTCAGAAAATATCTCTTCCTCAAGAAAAGATCCACAATATACAATCATTAGTCAAGGCCTTGCTAGCAAAAACAAGTCATTTAGCCAGGCTTTGTATAGAGGTTCTGGGGGTCATGGTGTTGGCAATAGAAGCAATGACATTTGCACAACACCATCTCAGAGAGCTTCAATGGAACATTCTAGCAGCCTGGAAATGGAAATCACTTTTCCAGAAGATTCGGTTATCACAAGAAACCCGGTCTTCCCTTCTGTGGTGGTTACAGACCTAACATCTCTCCAAGAGTTGTCATCTAGGAGAACCTCACTGGCGTCTCATGTCGACAGAAAGGTCACACAGCACAAGGGCAGTGGAATCAAGAGGAAAGTATTTTGCAGATCAATCTTCTTGAAATGAAATGAGGCCTTCGACATTGGCAGAGAGAACTTGCGGGTCAAGCAGTAAAGGTTTAGTCGGACAATTCTACAGCAGTGGCGTATATCAATCATCAGGGCGGCACAAGAAGCAGAGCGGCCCTGAACGAGGTAAAATTGATATTCAAATGGGCGGAAGCATATCACACTCCGCTATCTGCCATCTACATTCCAGGCTTACAAAAATGGGAAGCAGATTTTCTCAGTCGACAAACATTGGATCCAGGAGAATGGTCATTGGTAGAGGATGTCTTCGACCAGATAACACAATGTGGGGAATGCCAGAGGTCGACCTCATGTCAGCAAGACACAACCGGAAAAGTACAGTCTTTCTTCGTTTGTTACCGAGATCCTCTGGCAGAGGCCGCGGATGCACTGACATCTCCCTGGAAGTTCCATCTAGCATATGCTTTTCCTCCGCTACCTCTGGTGCCCAGAACAACCAAAAAGCTTCAGAGGGAACAAACCACCCTCATTCTGATAGCTCCGAAGTGGCCCAGACGAACGTGGTTTTCAGATCTCAACCTGTCAATAGCAGATCTGTGGACACTCAAGGCACGTCCGGATCTTCTGCACCAGGGGCCAATTCGACATCCCAATACAACCAGACTCAACTTGACTGCGTGGAACTTAAGACCCAAATCCTAAAAAAGGTTTTTTGACTCAGTGGTGAGCACAATATAGGCAGCAAGAAAATCAGTTTCTGCAAAAACATATAAGAGTGTGGTCTACTTACCATCAGTGGTGCAGGAATCGAGAAAGAAATTTTGAAGTTCTCTCAATACCTAACATAGTAGACTTTCTACAAGACAGTCTTTCCAAAGGTCTCTCTCTTGGATCACTTAAATCACAGATATCCACTTTGTCAGTTCTTTTCCAAAAACGTTAGCCATCTTACCAGTTGTTAAAACATTCATACAAGGGGTGGCTCCTCCCTTCCGAGCACCAATTGCAACCTGGGACTTAACATTTGTCTTAAAGGCTCTTCAACATCCACCATTCGAGCAAAGTCCGTATCCTTACAGTGTGTCCTTATCCTTACAGTGGGTTACTTGGAAAACAGTTTTCCTATTTGCGATTGCTTTAGCTCGACGAGTATCAGAACTCAGTGATTTATCGTGCAGGTCACCTTTCACCATGATAGAGCTGTACTTCGCACTTGACCATCCTTTCTACCTAAGGTGGTTTCCTCCTTCCATCTAAACCAGGAGATTACCATCCCAACATTTTGCCCTTCAACAGCAAACTCCAAAAGAAGTTGAACTTCATTCCTTGGATCCAGTTAGCTCTCAAGTTATATTTGCAAAGAAGTCAAGACATTTGCAAATCAGGTGCACTATTTGTTCTTTCATCAGGACCAATACAAGGTTCAGGGACTTCAAAGGTTTCCATTTCAAGGTGGATAAAGCAGGCTATCCAAAAAGCCTACTCTGCACAGGGGAAGACGCCACCTGTCAACATCCAACCACTCCACTAGGGGGATGAGCACGTCCTGGGCATTCAGAAATCAAGCCTTGGCAGAGCAATTGTGTAAAGCAGCGACGCGGACATCTATACACTCGTTCACCAAATTTGACCATTTTGACAATTTTATGACACCTGACACGCTTCGGCAGGAAGGTTCTTCGACTGCATAGGGCCTATTCCCGCCTGTAATTGGGGACAGCTTTGGTACATCCCCACTGTCTCCTGTGTCCCCCAAGCTGACAATGGAGAAAAGGAGATTTTGTGATACTCACCGTTAAATCTCTTTCTCTTCAGTCGCTTAGGGGACACAGGACTTCCCTCCCTAAGTGGAGGCCCTCGCTTTCCTTTAGATATGTTTGGCAGTGCCAAGAGTTTTTGGTTTAAACTTGTTGATTAGTTCATATTTAACCTCCTTTGGTACAAACTGACCAGGCTCCGCCCACTAGAGGGGTATAGCCAGTGGAGGAGGAGCGAGTTATTCTTCTTGTTGTGTCCCGCCTCTTAGTCATATCCGCTATACCCCACTGTCTCCTGTGTCCCCCAAGTGACTGAAGAGAAAGAGATTTAACGGTGAGTATCACAAAATCTGCTTTTTTTTTCTTTTCTACTATTCATAATTTTGGCTCCTGGATTCCATTGACTGTTTGATTTGGTGTTCCGGAGTGGAGCCTGCCCGTCATCCAAACTTTTCATGTGCTGTCACATATTGTACCTGATATGCAAATGTGTCACGATTATATTATATGTAGAATAATGTGTGTATGTATGAATTACATGTTTTTACATAGAAGATCAACGGGGAAACACTATTATGAAAACTCAAGGAATTGCTTCTCTGTCTGCCCTGTAGCATAGGCAAATATGGTGCTTGGATGTTTGGTGATCTGATTACTCAGCCAGATTAGGGGGCTTATTTATAACCACTGGGCAAATTTGCACTTGGGCAGTAAACCATAGCAACCAATCAGTGATTAGACTTTTCCATCCAGCTGCAAGGAAAACAATGAAAGCTAACATCTGATTGGTTGCCATGGGTAGTTGGCCAGCTTAAATATATTGCAATATATGGACAAACAATCCCTGTTTTGTTTAAAGGGTAAGGCATTTTTTAGTAGCTGTATGCACAGAATGTCTCAATGTCTTAAATATATTGATAATGGTTTGAGTGGGGTAACTGTCCAGTTGCAAATTTGCCCATTGTTTATAAATGAGCCCCTTAAGTTTGTTATGGACTATGGATGTGCAGAATAGCTAATATTTAACATAATTTCTCATAAGAGAAGCTGACTTTATCTAACCTATTAACTGATGAGTTGTCTAGTGAAATATTGGAAAGTCTGGCAACACACTTGGGTGTCCGTTTACTAAAGTTCATAAAAATCGTCTATAAGCCATCAAGCAACTATTGCAGCAAGATTAAAAAATCTGACTTTATATCTCTCCCATTATTCTGACGTTTTTTATGGCACAGGTCTTCATCGCTATTATTCCTGTTGCACCTTAGAAAACCTACCCCATTGTATTGACAGCTGAGTTGGAAGACAGAGAGGTTGTCTAAATGCTGACTGGAAAAGTATTTACATATTTTTTTTTTTCCTTTTGTTTTCAGATGTCTTCTTGCCAGATGGAAGTTCAGAGCCTGTTAGTGAATTCTTGCATGAACTGCCAAGCTACCAGTCTTTGTTAAGGAGGAAAACATCCTATTATGGAACCATTGAAAGACGCAGAAGTACCCATCAGCTTAAAGCTTCCGTTTCTGTTGATCCAGGTATTATGGAGCCAGCAACTGAGGGGATGATACCATTAAGGGAGCATGCACTCAGTATGCAAGAAAAAAGGAAATTAAGGTTTGTATTCTTTATTGCAGAGTTTTGAATGCTTGTGTAAAGTTCATATAGGTTGAAGAATAAATGACTAGGACAGATTACTAAAAGAATGAATATCTGTGCCAGAGAGAGTCATGGGATGACCCGAGTCTCCTAATGGGACATTAGAGTCAGTGTCAGCCTATTTCATTTGCTTGGTGAAGTAAAGTCCATAGGGCAATTGAGCTGCCTCCAAACTGAGTAGGCAACTTCTTAACCTTTGTATGTGGATCTTGAGAGGTCCTGGCTGATTGACATCCAGCCAGGAATTGGATTGAAAATGCTGCCAGTAAAGGACTACATTGACGTGCTGATGCCATCCTCTCCCATGGTCTCCCAATTATGATTTGATTGTTAAAATTGGGGCAAAATTATTGGATCTTCTTAGTTTTGCTCTCTGCGTTGGTTGCCAAATCAGGTAAAGATCCATTCTTTTAGCAAATTTGCCAAACGAGTGGATCTAATAATGTATGCCCAGCTTTAGACAAGCAGCAAATTACTCTGCTTTTCATTGTTGTTAGGACACATATATCTGGTTAGAAAAAGAGTGTTAAAGATTATTCTCTATTACAGAGACTATATTAAAATAATTATTAATTACTTATATCTGAAACAGAGTAGTACCCTGTTGATGCAATATGAGACCTAATGTGGCCCTTTAGGGGCTCTGCCTGTGTAGTGTTTCTCCTGCCTAAGTAGTTCTACAACATAAAAGTAAAATTGCAGTTGCAGCTATTAACTGGTGTGCATGGGACATGAGGTTTTCGATATAAAGGACCATATTTTAAAGGGAGTCTAAACCCTAAAAAACAATTGTAAATGTACTTGGTTGTTCTGAGCACTTTTGCAATTTCGATACATTTGACATATTTAAGGGGTTATTTGAATACAGGAAGTACACAGACAGTTATGGTAGGTAACATTCTGGGCCTTCAAAAAGCTACTAAGCTGAAAGCCAGCCTAGCGTTATAAATATGCTAAAATCACAAAATATAAGTTTAAAAAGTGCCCGGAGTGGTACTGTATACGTTTGCACCAATTGATTTTTCTTTTTTAAGCCTTTAAACATAATAAAAACATTTAAACATTAAATAAGCCCAATCGGTTCATTTTAATTTATTTTTGAGCAAGTAAAAGGTACTGTTTTATCATTGTAGAATCAAGCAAATAACTAACAGAAATACAATTAGTTGCATAAAATGGATTATGTGTCCGTACCCTTCTGTCCATTCTAAGTATTGTGTTTTCAGATAAGGGTTCCCCTACCTGTATTCATTTTATTCATGCTGGATCTTTGATCATATGCCATAGATTTCATTGGTGACTGTGCAGTAAAAATATAATGGCATAAATTTGGTAACCTGCTTCTGAACTTGAAACATCCCCTTGAAAGGGACAAACAATTTGACTTAAATTTAGCTTGAAAAGGAAATAATACTCATGTCTGGTTCTTTATCTTGCTGCCCCAGTGTTTGATTCCCAATATAAGTGATAGCTAAAAGCAAAAATTACTGACCCATATATTTATTGTATAAATCTAACAAAATAGCTGCCTTTTGCACAAATTCTGCATGTAGAGAGACTGGATTTCTGTTGATTTTAGTAGAGTGAGCTCTAATACATATTCTATGCAAAACGAGCCCCCTATAAGATATATTGTTTCTAACTGTCAATAAATATCTGACACCCAACTGCTGCATGAAGACAGAATGAAGAGAACAGATGCTGAGAGAGGAATAGGGAAGATAAACTTGATTATTTCAGAAACCGTACAGAATTTTTAATTGATTGTATTTAGAAATTTCCATATGCTGAAGCTTATATTACATTTTCATTATAGTTCCCCTGTAGTAGATGTATATCATTTTAATATATGCACATGTAAATTGCCGTGATGTAAATTGCTGTTGGTTATTTTGTACATAGGGATATGCAGAAGTTGTGTTCCCAGTACATCACACGATGGAGCCAGTGGAAACAATCAAGTTGGAATTCATGCAGAAAATTAAAGGATGACATTGCTCAATTATTCATTAGCCATCTAACACTTTGGAGAGGAAACATTCGTAACATTGAGGGTGCATATTTTTTTTTATAATCTGCTGTTATGTGAGTGGGAGTCTCAGAACACTTCATGAATAAAGTGAATTGTCACAAAGTATTAATGTTATGTACTGGGTGGCTGGAGGTACAGCAATACTCTGCACATAAAGATCCTTACCTCCAAATTTATCACATGGATGTTTAAAGAGATCCTGTCATCGGAAAACATGTTTTTTTCAAAACGCATCAGTTAATAGTGCTACTCCAGCAGAATTCTGCACTGAAATCCATTTCTCAAAAGAGAAAACAGATTTTTTTATATTCAATTTTGAAATTTGATATGGGGCTAGACATTTTGTCAATTTCCCAGCTGGTCATGTGACTTGTGCCTGCACTTTAGGAGAGAAATGTTTTCTGGCAGGCTGCTGTTTTTCCTTCTCAATGTAACTGAATATGTCTCAGTGGGACATGGCTTTTTAATATTGAGTGTTGTTCTTAGATCTACCAGGCAGCTGTTCTCTGGTTACCTTCCAATTGTTCTTTTGTTTGGCTGCTGGGGGGGAAAAGGGAGGTGGATGATATCACTCCAACTTGCAGTGCAGCAGTAAAGAGTGATTGAAGTTTATCAGAGCACAAGTTACATGACTTGTGGTAGCTGGGAAATTGACAATATGGCTAGCCCCATGTCAGATTTCAAAATTGAATATAAAAAAATCTGTTTGCTCTGTTGAGAAATGGATTTCACTGTAGAATTCTGCTGGAGCAGCACTATTAACTGATTCATTTTGAAAAAAAAATTTTTCCCATGACAGTATCCCTTTAAGTTCTCTGTCTGGCCCCTTGCTGGTGATTGCATTGGGTATGTATAGTATGTACACTGCTACCCACATTGGAGAGGGCCAATCAAGATCAGACAGTAGATGGAGACTTATAGCAGGGGTCCCCAACCCTTTTTGGCCTGGGGATCAGGAAGGGGGTTAGAGGGGTCGGCGTTCAATTTGGCACAACGGCATCCAATTTGGTCGCGCCGGTCTCCAATTTTGCGCGCCAGCTTTAATTGTTCGGTGGCCCACTTCAGGATTGTCCATGGCCTGGTGGTTGGGGACCCCTGGGTTATAGGGTTGTTCTACGATGCATAAGGTACAAAATTCTGTAATATTGCATGAACCAATAATGGACGTAGCTTTTTCCAACGTGGGCTACTTTCAGGATATTTTTAAGCTTTGGTGGGCCACAGGTATAGATTAACCTGAATCTGAATCCTGCAAATAAGCCTGGAAATTGATGCATTTTAAAGTGAAAATATGAAATTTATTGTGAAAATGAAAATATAATATAAGCTTTATCATACTGAAATAAGAAATTCTCTTAATATAATAGATTAAAAATTCTGAACCGTTTCTGAAATATCCAAGTTACTCTTCACTCTCTCCCTCTCAGCATCTTTTTCTCTGCATTCTGTCTTCTTGCAGGAGTTGGCAGCCTGATTTTGAATGACCGTTACATCCAATCTTTTAGGGGGGGCTCGTTTTGCCTAGAAGATGTATTAGAACTCACCAGAAATCCTGTCTCTCTACATGCAGGATTTGTGTAAAAGGCAGTTATTTTGTTAGATTTTGTTTGTACTGGAATCAGTTTTTTGATTGAGCTCTAATACATCTGCTAGGAGAGGGAGTCCCCCCCTAAATGATGAATTGGAACGGTCAATAAAAATCTGAAACCCAATTGCTGCATGAAGAGAGAAAGAAACCGATGCAGAGAAAGGATAGTGAAGATAAACTTGATTGCTTCAGAAACGTTGCAGAATTTTTAATTGATTAAATATAGGCAGTATCTTATTTCAGTATGGCAAAGCTTATATAACATTTTAATTTTTGCGATAGTTCCCCTTTAAAGTCAACATATAGTACAAATGTATTCTGAGCATTATGATATTTTATTATATTCTGATTACATCTTCTGTTTGACTGTATTGTTGTTGCTCAAAAAAGTGCAGTTCAAATACTGTATGTTTTCTGATAAAGCATTCCTTTCAACTTCTTGTTTAAATAAGCCTCTTGGTGTCAAATACATCCATGTATCTTGCTCTTTCTAAAGAATTACTTTCTCGTTCCAGTTTTCCACCATCTAACTTCCCTTAGTCAGATATACAAGCAAAAATTGTAGCTGTCTATTGGAACTATTCGTAGGGATCCTCAGAAATAGAATTAAATGTAAAAAAAAATGCACAAGATGTAAAGGTGTCATCTGTTTTTTTAAAATGTGTCTCAATTTTCTCTTCTAGGTAAATTTGGAACCGGTATCGGGTCTTACTTCTCATTTCTTAGGTTTCTGGTGATTTTGAATCTTGTGATGTTTCTCTTGATATTTTGTTTTACTACACTCCCAGTCGCCATTTCCAAACAAGGAGTTTTCAACAGCAGCAATATTATCCCATCCAAAGTTGGTAAGATAAAAGCTGTGTAATGTATTTGTTGTTGCCTCATGTTCTGGAAAGATTTTTAAACAGTTTGTACTTTTTACATCTACAGATTTGGAATGCACACATTATACCCCAGGTGGCTATGGACTTCTGTATTTTTATAGTAATGTTATTGATTTACTATCAGGAACGGTATGTATAAAGGGCATTGTAGTAACCAGTTGAATATTTTTTAAAATATGATAGATGCTCCTCCTTGCAAGTTAAACCAATGTGTCCCTTAGTATGAGAACTGTTTAGTTCAAAAGTAGTAGCTTAGGGAAGTCAAACAAGAAATCAATTCTTTTCATGTAGTTTTTGAATTTTTTGATGACTTTACACACATGTGCCTGTAACATACTTACTTTTACACATGTGTTTTTATTGGAAATGCACCTCCAAGTACAGTATAGTATCTAAAGCTGCATTTAAATTAGGCATCATTTCTTTTACAGCCAGTTCAGACTGTGAATGTATCATTATATGTACAGGAAGGGTTTGTATAGTGTTTTATATGCAACATATCTTTCTTTATATGTTGTCTTTCAGATGGGTTTTGTACTGACACTATATACATTTATTTCAGGGGTTTCTAGAGCTCACCTATCTATTCTATGGCTATTATACCATAGACACCGTCACCTTTTATGTCTTCAACTACAGTCTTCCACTTGCTTATGTGTTGGTCACCATAAGCTGCCTGTTGTTGAGCATTATTTGGATAGTTAAAAGGTAACGTTCATTTTCCTTTCGTAGGTAATTGCATGTTGTAAAGGAACTGAAACTAAATCTGTGTATTTGTGCTGATAATGGGGATTATATTGACTTTTTATGATATAAATTCGAGGTGGATCTGCCCTGGAAAACTGGGCAGAAAACTGGAAAATGAGGTTCAATGTTGATAAATGCAAGGTTATGCACTTTGGCAAAAATAATATAAATGCAAGTTATACACTAAATGGCAGTGTGTTGGGAGTTTCCTTAAATAAGAAGGATCTAGGGGTCTTTGTAGATAACACGTTGTCTAATTCTGGGCAGTGTCATTCTGTGGCTACTAAAGCAAATAAAGTTCTGTCTTGCATAAAAAAGGGCATTAACTCAAGGGATGAAAACATAATTATGCCTCTTTATAGGTCCCTGGTGAGGCCTCATCTGGAGTATGCTGTGCAGTTTTGGACTCCAGTCCTTAAGAGGGATATAAATGAGCTGGAGAGAGTGCAGAGACTAAGTGCAACTAAATTGGTTAGAGGGACGGAAGACTTAAATTATGAGGGGAGACTGTCAAGGTTGGGGTTGTTTTCTCTGGAAAAAAGGCGCTTGCGAGGGGACACGATTACACTTTACAAGTACATTAGAGGACATTATAGACAAATAGCAGGGGACCTTTTTACCCATAAAGTGGATCACCGTACCAGAGGCCACCCCTTCAGACTAGAAGAAAAGAACTTTCATTTGAAGCAACGTAGGTGGTTCTTCACAGTCAGGACAGTGAGGTTGTGGAATGCACTGCCGGGTGATGTTGTGATGGCTGATTCAGTTAATGCCTTTAAGAATGGCTTGGATGATTTTTTGGACAGACATAATATCAAAGGCTATTGTGATACTAAGCTCTATAGTTAGTATGGGTATATAGAATTTAATTAAAAGTAGAGAGGGGTGTGTGTATGGATGCTGGGTTTTCATTTGGAGGGGTTGAACTTGATGGACTTTGTCTTTTTTCAACCCAATTTAACTATGTAACTATGTAACTATATGTGTGACATAACACCTTTTTTTTAACTCTTTTGATTGAATTTTCGTCAATTTTTTTTCCTCTCAAAAAAATGAACAAATAATCAGGGGTTACACATTATCAAAAAGAAGCATTGTTAAAGTTATCTCCAGACTCCTCTACCCCCAATATGGGGGGAGGGGGGGCTAGATTGCTGTACCCCAAAAGTAACAGGACAAACAACTTTGAAAAAGCTGTTAAGCAAAACGTGTTGGCGTTTTTTCTCTTTTTAACCTACTTTTTCAAACTATTTACTTTCAACATCAGTTTGGTGTAGGTCTGCTGGGGGTGTGGGGTGTGATATTCATGGGCGTGATCCTTCTCATCTTTAAACCCCTTAATGCTTCTGTCCTTTCTAAGGGGCCGTGGATTTGTGGCTTTTTAAGGTTGCTCAGTTCTTTCTCAAGTTTAGGGCAAGTTAATACACCAAGGCCACATTCCCGGTTACCCTGACCTGCCTTCTACTTTGTGGTGTCCCAGGTCTTACAAATTGATCAGGCAGTTAGCTTTTGGGACAACTCCACCCTCTATCCAATTTTTCCAATTTCCTTAACAATTATTTTACGGATTTGAGCCATGAATTGCTTTTATCAACCCACCCCTATTTTTGGTCATTAGGTTATATAGATAATCAATGAATTTCTAAGTATTCCTTACTATTTATTGCATTACCACTTTTAACCACTTAGGAACTGCACTTTAGTATTATATGGTGATTAATTGTAGTGATAAGGTACAGATCTATGAGTAAATGCCTGCAGCAGTATTTTTAAATTAATTTATTGGATCTCACCTTATTTATTGACTAGCACCTCTCTAAATCAATTAAGCGACTTTCTTACTTTAATTTAATTAATATACGTCTATTAGCTTAATGAATTCATACACGCCGTAATTGGCACCCACATTTTATTAATTATCATTATATATATTTATTAATTCCTGGTATTGTCTCGTTTTACTCGATTTTAAATATAGCATAGAAATTGGCTAAGTTATATTTGTCTTCTTGTCCAATATTGATAAGGTAACACACCTCAAATTGGGATTACTTTAAAATCCTGTTGGTTATAGGCAGGGTTCTTTTCTATTTTTAGGCTTTACAATTTTTTTCTGTCAGACCTCTGCATATAACTATCAGACCAACCACTTTTTTTTTATTAATTAAGGGGTTCTATACTTTTTTGGTCCCCAGGATAAACAACCAGTGAAACTATAAATGAACAATCGGGGAAAAAGAAAATAACATTAAAAAGAAGATAATAATATTTGGGCAAATCCCAGATAGAATTCATAACACCTGTCTTATTTGAAGCACACAATAGGATAGCAGTGTCCCAGTGTAGTCAAATAGAAAAACTAGCTAATAAAGCAGTGCTACAACTATTAGATCATAAGCCTAAATTTCAGTATACTGCTATATCACATACTTCCTTAAATGTTACTTCATGTTCCACCTTTCTGTTTTTGCTGTGGACATATATCATAACCTGCAAATGGTGACAAAGGGAAGGCGAGCTTTGAACAAGCAGGAAGGAACTTTGAAATCTTTCAGTGCAGTAAGAACTGGAACATGGCACAGATTTTCTTCCTACGTGAGCAATCATTTGGATGTAAAGGCATAATGGTTTCTCAGTCTTCAGAGCGAACCTGGATACAATATAGGGGTTTGAGTTGTTCTGGTTTATGTATATTTGTGCTTAATGGAGAACTAAACCCCTGTCAACCCCTTCTTATATTCTCCCATTGGTGCTTTGGTTATTTAAAAGGGGAACTATCACGAAAATGAAAATTTAAGATAAGCTTCGGCATACTGAAATGAAAAACGTTCTAAATACAATCAATTAAATATTCTGTGCCATTTCTGAAATAATCAAGTTTATCTTCACTATTCCTTTCTCATCATCTGTTTTTCTTCATTCTGTCTTCATTCAGGAGTTGGGTGACAGACATTCAGTGACAGAAAGATCCAATATCTTATATGGGAGCTCCTTTTGCCTAGAAGATGTATTAGAGCTCACTCTAAAATCACCAGAAATCCTGTCTCTCTACATGCAGAATTTGCAGTTATTTTGTTATATTTTGTTTGTACTGGAATCAGTTATTTGAGTAATGCGGGTAAAATTTTGGGTTGCGGGTTAGGTACGGGTTTCAAAAAATGAACCTGTGCAGGACTCTAGCACCTATATTCCTTTGCAAGGGCATGTGGCCTACTAATGGAGATTTTGATTATGGATAGTGGAAAGGGATCTTTGACGATATGGGAGCAAGTTTGCCTGCTAAAAATTTGCCATCTTCAAGATGCCTTTTGTGCCTAAATACTCATTTCATTTTTTGGGCTTCAAACTAATGTCCTTGTTCCATTACATTAGAAATCATAGCGAGAAGCAAGATACAATATTGTTATATGATTTATATTGTTATAATACACAAAAGCTATGAATATCTTGTAAATTATATCCTTATAAACGGTGACATCTGATGTCATCAGTTATAAACGGTGAGTAGTGATGTCATTCGGCCTCGTGTTTTTATATGGTCCTGAAACTCCTCGGTAACTTATAATATCCTTATATTTTACAAGAGGGGGTACTTTATTCACTATATATTTGTCATAATGTTTTTTTTTTTTTTCTTATACTTATACTAAATTACTTTACAGGGCTGTAAATGGTTTTAAACAAAGCCTGGTACATGATGAAGACAAATTTCAGAGCTACTGCAATAAAATATTTGCAGGTTGGGATTTCTGTATCACTGATCAATACTCAGCAGGTCTTAAGCACAGCAGTTTGCAGTATGAATTAAAAGTGAGTCACTGTTTTATTTTTACTAATTGTCCTGGTTTATGCAAGGAATTGTGTCAGATATGTTTTATGTTAACAGGAAATATTGGGTGAAATACAGGATGTAAACAGCACTGTGCGTTTGTGTTGGCCTCTCACACTATATAATATACCCCCTATAAAACCAATATAGAAATACGTGGAGAGATGTATAATGGATAATGAATCATTTCCTATGTATTACTATTCATATATGGCTGCCTAATCTGTATGTCTATGTGCATAAATAGCATAAGCTTTAAAAGTTAAAAAATCTTCCTACTATATACAGTTATGGTTCACAAACCTTAAAATCTTTAACTATAATGTACAAAATTTATAAAACTGAAGGTCGCAAAAAAAAAAAAAATTGTCATCAGAGAGAAAGTCCAGGGTGGAAGAGTAGCATATATAAGTGTAGCAATATAGTAATAGCATTAAAAAGGAACAGTACTCCAGTGCTGGGACAAAGACAATGTTGATACAGACACTAGACGAGGGACACCCAATAATGTAGCCAAAGTATTTACTTTAATGGAAAATTCCTTGTCTATCGTTTTCTCTCTCTCCTCACATGCACAACAGATTTATGGAGGGACAAATCAACAAACAGCTTGTATCTTTAATCCCTAAAGTGCATTAATCTGTCCCCAGAATTCATGTTGCTTCCTGCCTAAACTGCTTTGTGTCTGTGATGGTTATTAAAGAATGGAAAGTACCTAAAATCTAAACTGGCCTGAAAAATTTGAAAGGAAATAAAAGGGTTACATGAAATAGTCCAGTTATAACGGATAATATACAGTAACAGGTGTTCATTTATTAATAGGAATGCACCGAATCCAAACTGTAATTTGCATATGCAAATTAGGGGTGGGAAGGGGAAAACATTTTTACTTCCTTGTTTTGTGACAAAAAGTCACATGATTTTCCTCCCCGCCTCTAATTTGTGTGTGCAAATTAGGATTCGGTTCGGCCAGGCGGAAGGATTCATCCAAATCCTGCTGAAAGAGGCCGAATCCCGAGCCGAATCCTGATTTGGTGCATCCCTATTTATGACTGCAAATGAAGAGCAAATAGCTAGAATGGGCGGAAGAAAACTTAAAGCAGTGTAGCTGTAATGTGGAAACAATTGAAAATGCCCTACATATAGTGGACATATAACATATGGTTTTGTTTTTTTGTTTTTTTTACAGACAGACCTGGCTGAGGAAAGAATCCGCCAAAGGAAGCAGAAGAGGACAAGAGGAGACACATGCCGCATTTATTTCATACGTTTTCTTTTAAATGTAATTGTCCTTGGAGTGTTGGCCGGCAGCTTTTATGCAATTTACAGAGCTACTGTATATTCAATGGAAAACAGCAACACCGTTAGTATTTCTTTTACATTTAATTAGTAGCCAATAGTGTTTCAGGATTTTTACCAGCTGTTTATGATGCAATGTGCACAAAGTTTAAAGGGGCATTATACACCTTGTTCGACATGAGAGCAGTTAATGGAGCTTTTGCCTGTTGTTTTAATCAGGAAAGAATCTATGGTTTTTGTTATTTTTTGAGCCAAACAGGAAAATTGAGTATTTTCCATTTCTGGTCCTCACAGGGTGGATAGTTAGTATACAACCTCCTCCCTCCCCCTGTTGTTGTTTTGTCCTTTATACGGTGCTCATATATATTTATTGCATTAATTAAGGATTGTTGGGGTCTTGGATCTTATTATGTACATAACTAGTGAGCGTGTACAGAGATAAATTGTTGCTTCTGCATCCTGCAGTTGGGCTAAGGTTATAAATGGTCTGTTAAACCGCACTGTATTTGAACCATCTCTGTTTACTCTAATTAGGAATGACTTGTGAGAGCAATGTCTCTGTTTACTGTTGAGACAATATTATGATGGAGGTAGAATCTATGTAAAATCTGGCACAAATAAAGTGAATTAGGCTAAATATGTGAACGAAAACTCTAAATAGAAAATTAGAATAATGACTTTTAGCTAGCTATTCCTGTCACCAGCAACATGCCTTCAACCACTTGTTTGAAATAAGTGGGTAGTTTAAACATTGCATTTCCTTGTTCCTTGAGTCACTCTTTAGTGAAAGAACATCTCATTCCTGTTCATAATCCAGTTCCTTCTTGAAATCTTAGCCTGATTTTAAAAGCAGCACTGGAAAGTGCAAGGCATTAAAGTTGACCTTATTTTCTAGTTCACAGCACATAACTAGCCACATTCTTTTCCTTGCTTCATTCCCCAGGATTCAACCTTCAGTCTTAATTTTTCTTTACAGAGCATATTTCTGAGGAGGCAAGCAATACGGAAACTCTCACAAATACGTATAAATGATGATAGGAATGCTATGCCCTGTTGCTTTACTACTTAGTTAAAGGGTCCCCAAAATATAAAAAGTTTTATAGTGGGCAACTGTGAGATGTAGAAAAACCCAAGATTTAAAAGATTTCATTGAACTGAATGTAACAAATGTGATTTTCATTTTTGATTACTTGACTGTAAATATGATAAAATAATCACAGGGTGCAGTAAGGGTTAGTTTCACCTGTAAAATGACATTCATTTGTTTTACTGTTTAGGTGAGTGGAAGCAGCGCTGACCCTATAAACCTACTAGTGGAGTATTTACCATCAATTGTAATCACCATTGCCAACTTTATAACACCTCTGATCTTTGAAACTATTGTTCGATACGAAGATTACTCTCCAGCCTTTGAAATTAGATTTACATTGATACGGTAAGATTTATTTTATATTATGTAGTGTTTTGATCTCTGCTACGTTGTCTGGGAATATTAGCCAATATTAAATGACCGATGCTTGGCCTGGAATGTGGAATCGGGAATGCAGGGGAGGCAGTTCGGGGAGATTAGTCGCCCCGGAAGAAGAGGAGATTTGTCGCCGGGGCGACTAATCTCCCCGAATCTGCCTGTGTGCCCTGACCCTTAGTCTGCAAAAGCCCTTTTTAGTATACACAGAAGAAAATGGTGAGCTAATTATAGGGACACAGGAGAAACTTTATTGACACTCAATTTAGCCACAATCACTTGTGAATATGAGTGCAGGTGATTCTCCATAGTTTTATTCCTGTAGCTGGGGATGTGCTGTTTAGTCTATTTTGTTGTTCATGGACCTGCACTGTAGATTGGTCATCCATAGGCTATTGATTTTGTAAGTGAGTTTGTTTTCAGCCAACACCATTTAGCCACTAGAAGAAATTTGCTGTTCTCCCCAAGCTCATTTACTTCAAGCTTAATTCAGTGAGCAGTAAACTACAATCATTGAATGCTGATTGCTCATTTGGAATTGGCCTGTCTTGGGAGGCAGTGGATGGAAAATGATAGTAGTAACTGTTGCACATGTATAGCATCTATTAGTGAAGCAAACTCCTTGTTTGCCAGGACAGCACTTGGTCTTTTCTACTTTCTTTGCACAATTAGTAGCCAGTGGTTTGTCAAATGTTATTCCCTCTGGATTTCTAGTTACAGCTGGGTACATACAGTGAAGCCTCTATTTTTACATACCCTAATTTTAAGTTCTTACATATGTTATACCATTTTTGTGGTCCCACCAATATTTAATGCACAATACGTTGTGTACAAGTAGTCAAGCAATAAAAAGATAACCACAGCATTAATTGCTTGCAGAGTGCTCTCCTCATTTCTTTACAAATCAAGTTACAGATATCAGGATACCGGTGACCTGATCGAGGAAAGTTGCACCCTTCTCCTGAACCAAGCGGGCGGAGCTTTTGGGGCATTATACTTTTTGGATTTAATGCACAATACATTTCCCTGACTTTGCACCATTTTTTCTGGTCCCCTCTCAGGAGCAGGAGAGGAAGGGGGACAAGGTGAAAAAATATACATTATAATAGTTTAGATATTTCTATCTATATAGATTGAGGCAGAGGGTTATTAGAGATGGAGAGGTGAGTGTGGGGGTAACTCAGCAGAATGAGAAGGGAAAGGGTAAAAGAGGACAGTGAATAGAGCGAGGCCATGGATAGGTGGGGGACAGCAGGGCAAGGAACTGTAGGAGTTAATGTGCTTTGTGGCAAATGCACTGGGAGAATTTATTGTTTGTAGGAAAACCCACAGCCAGCCTGTACCTATAAGATTCAGTAATGAATGTAGTTAAACAGCTATACACAGGTTCATTATAGTCTCTATAATTCACACAAGGGGCTTATTTATCAACACTGGGCAAATTTGCCTATGGGCAGTTACCTATAGCAACCAATCAGTGATTAGCCTTTTAGAGAAAGCTGCAAGTAGAACAATGAAAGCAGCAGTTTGGTTGGTTGCCTTGGGTTACTGCCCATGGGCAAATTTGCCCAGTGTTGATAAATGACCCCCAGTCAGACCTTCTTACACACAGTTGCCCTTACACACATTAAAACTAAGGGGCCGATTCACTAAATTCGAGTGAAGGATTCGAAGTTAAAAAACTTCGAATTTCGAAGTTTTTTTGGGCTACTTCGACCATCAAATGGGCTACTTCGACCTTCAACTACGACTATCGAAGGATTCGAACTAAAAATCGTTCGAATATTCGACCATTCGATAGTCGAAGTACTGTTTCGTTAAAAAAAAACTTTGACCCCCTAGTTCGGCAGATAAAAGCTACCGAAGTCAATGTTAGCCTATGGGGAAGGTCCCCATAGGCTTGGCTAAATTTTTTTGATCGAAGGATATTCCTTCGATCGTTGGATTAAAATCGTTCGATTCGAAGCATTTAATCGTTCGATCGAATGAATAATCCTTCGATCGTTCGATCGAATTTTCTGCGCTAAATCCTTCGACTTCGATATTCGAAGTCGAAGGATTTCAATTCCTAGTCGAATATCGAGGGTTAATTAACCCTCGATATTCGACCCTTGGTGAATCGGCCCCTAACAGTTCATTTTAAACACACACATACATATATACACTGGCTTCACGCTCTTAAGTTTAACACAACAGATTCACACTTATCTGCCCTTAGAAAGAAGCTGCTTCATCAGAAGATTATCTGCTCTGATTCTCTCATTCGACACACAGTTGAGTACGAGAAAGCATCTCACAGAGGGAATAATAACAGTATCAACAAATAGGTCTCTCTGATATTCCTGAGGTGTTGGTACTGCTGCTCTTCATACAGTTGGGTGCACCACTTCCACTAACCAATAATCCTAGAAGGATCCACTTGAGAGCCAATCAGTGCCATTTATGCTATGTATCACTGATTAAGTTAAAAACTTAATTTCACTGACTGGCTCTCCAGTGGATTCTTTTATGAACACAGCTTAAAACAGTTGAACACTTTCTATGCATTTCATAAACATAATATGTTAGGGAAAGCTTGTAAAGTCACTTTGTTTCCACTGGATGTGGTGTCTTTCCCGTAGCTTATTAACCCTATGGTTCTGCTCCTGTACCCCGTCCAAGGTTCAATATCATCAGTATAAACGTGTAGGATGGAACAGACCAGGTTTACGCAGTACTTTGCTGCAAAATTTCCTTTGACACTTTTTATTTCAGTTGTTTTACAAACGTCCTCTTTCTGTAGCCAATAATAAAATCTTGCTCTTTGTTACAGATGTGTGTTTGTCCGGTTGGTCAGCATTGCAGTTCTGTTGATTTCTCTTTGGACTCGAATCACCTCCTGCCAAAACCAGACCTGTAGCCTTTGTGGATATAATTACAAGTTATATCCAGTAAGTCTATTACTCATTTTATGCATAGACAACATACAATTATCAAGAACGTGAGGCAACTTCAGAAAACAAAGTGCTCCGAGTGCCAATCCTGCCGGCTATTTAGATTCTAGATTTTCGGGGAGATTAGTTGCCTGAAGAAGAGGCGATTTGTCGCTGGGCAACTAAATCTCCCCGAATCTTAGCATATGCCCTTACCCTAAAGAGGTTGTTCACCTTTACATTAAGTTTTAGTATGATCTAGAGAGTGATATTCTGAGACAATTTGCCATTGGTTTTAATTTTTTTTTTTTTATTATTTGTGGCTTTTGAGTTATTTAGTTTTTTATTCAGCAGCTCTCCAGTTTGCAATTTCAGCTATTCGGTTGCTAGGATCCAAATAATCCTAGCAACCATGCATTGATTTAAATGAGAGATTGGAATATGAACAGGAGGGGGCCTGAATAGAAAGCTGAGTAATAAAAAGTAGCAGTAAGAATATATTTGTAGCCTTTTAGAGCATTTGTTTGAATGGGGCCAGTGACCGACATTTGAAAGCTGGAGAGAGTCGGAAGAAAAAGTCAATTCATTAAAAAAAAAAAAAAAAAAATGATGACGACCAATTAAAAAATTGCTTGGAATTGGCCATTCTGTAACATACTAAAAGTTAACTTGAAGGTGAACCACCCCTTTAAAAGGCAAATTGACCTAGAGGCACATTTATCAAGGGTCGAATTTCGAAATCACGTGATTTTTTTTTTTTTTTTAAACTCCCATAAATTCGACTAGTCAAAATTTATTAATAAAGTCAAATTTTTTTATATTCAGACAAATTTAAACAACCCAAAAGTTTGAATCGAATCTGATTCGAATTCGATCGAACTCGATTCAAGTTGATTCAAGATGATACTTGTGTTAAAATATAAATCCTATATAATACAATTGATAATTTCTGCTGACACAATTATATGGTTGGGTTGTATAGATACATTTTCTCTTCTTTTTTCAGTGCTGGGAATCTCGGGTTGGTCAGGAGATGTATAAGCTGATGATTTTTGACTTTTTAATTATTGTGGCATTGACATTATTTGTAGAATTTCCACGAAAGTAAGTACAACTATTTTTTTTATTTGGTTTCAGTGGTGAGATAAGTCAGTGTTTAGAAGTGGCAGGGGATAACTGCATTGTGTTTCATAGTAGGCCACAGGGACATAAATCATGTGACTATTATTCTATAACTGATGGTTAAAACTTTTCGCTTTGCTTGCAAAGTTGTGTATATACCAAGAGACAAGGTAATAGCTTGTGTTTTCAGAAGGCTTTTGCTTTTCTTGAATTGTGAGGCAATTCTTAGTTCCTTTTAGCCTTTATGGTTTTCCATTTAAAGCAATAGTAAAAAAAAAATTAAAGTGTTTTAATTGAATGATAATATAATGTAGTGTTGCCCTGCACTAGTAAAACTGGTGTGTTTGCTTTAGAAACTCTACTATAGTTTAAATAAACAAGCTGATGTATAGCCATGGGGGTAGCCATTGAAGCACATGTTACACAGTAGATAACATATATGTTTTGAACAATTCCATTGTATAATACAGAGCTTATCTGGTATCTGCTGTGTGTCCTGTGCCTTTTCTCCTTTTTTAGCTTTGAATGGCTGCCCCCATGGCTAAACAGCAGCTTGTTTATATCAACTACAGCAGTGTTTCAGAAGCAAACACACCAGTTTTAGCAGCACAGGGCAACAGTAAATTTATATTTTCATTACTTTAAGACACTTTCATTTTTCAGTGTTACTGTTCAATTAAACAAAGCATAAGACATTTCAGTCTATAGGACTTATTTAGCATATGTAAAAGAGCTAAGAGAACGCAATTTAAAACCCCTTTATAGAGAATCCATAATATACAATGCATTAGCCAAACTGCTTGCTTACAGTACAGTAAGCAAAATAGAAAAGAGAGAAAGCATTACAATTTGATAGGCAGTAGTATATAGTAAAATTTGACCATTAAAATGAGGACAATCTAAAAACTAAAAAATTAAGGGTTGCGCATCTGGAAAGGTGGCCATTCATATTTATCACAGGACCGGGTGTGACACAGCTAGTATGGGACCTGTTATTCAGAATGCTCGGTACTTGAGGTTTTCTGGATAATGGATCTTCATGCTCTATGTCTACTAGAGAACATTAAAGGGATACTGTCATGGGAAACATGTTTTTTTCAAAACGAATCAGTTAATAGTGCTGCTCTAGCAGAATTCTGCACTGAAGTCCAATTCTCAAAAAAGCAAACAGATTTTTTTTACCTTCAATTTTGAAATCTGACATGGGGCTAGACATAGGAGCTGATTTACTTAGGGTCGAATATCGAGGGTTAATTAACCCTGGATATTCGACTGTCGAATGTAAATCCTTTGATTTCGAATATCGAAGTCGAAGGATTTACCGCAAATAGTTTGATCGAACGAAAAATCGTTCAATCGAACGATTAAATCCTTCGAATCGTTCGATTTGAAGGATTTTAATCAATCGATCGAACGATTTTTCTTTGACCTAAAAATTGTTACAAAGCCTATGGGGATCTTCCCCATAGGCTAACATGGCACCTCAGTAGGTTTTAGGTGGCGAACTAGGGGGTCAAAGTTTTTTTTTAAAGAGACAGTACTTCGATTATCGAATGGTCAAATATTCAAACGATTTTTAGTTCGATTCGAAGTCTTAGTCGATGGTCGAAGTAGCCAAAAAAATCATTTGAAATTCAAACTTTTTTTTTTCTATTCCTTCACTCGAGCTAAGTAAATGGGCCCCCTATTGTCAGTTTCCCAGCTGCTCCAGTCATGTGACTTGTGCCTGCACTTTAGGATGGAACTATTTACTGGCAGGCTGTTATTTCTCCTACTTAATGTAACTGAATCAGTCTCAGTGGGACTGGGGGGGGGGAAAGGAAGTGGGGTGATATCACTCCAACTTGCAGTACAGCAGTAAAGAGTGATTGAAGTTTATCAGAGCACAAGTCACATGACTGGGACAGCTGGGAAACTGACAATATGTCTAGCCCCATGTCAGATTTCAAAATTGAATATAAAAAAATCTGTTTGCTCTTTTGAGAAATGGATTTCAGTGCAGAATTCTGCTGGAGCAGCACTATTAACTGATGTGTTTTGGAAAAAAACACGTTTTCCCATGACAGTATCCCTTTAAATAAACCCAATAGGCTGGTTTTGCTTTTGGACCAAGTACAAGGTGCTGTTTTATTATTAAAGAGAAAAAGGAAATAATTTTTTAAAATTTGGATTATTTGGTATATATAATGTATTCTATTGGAGACAACCTTTCCATTATTTGGAGATTTCTGGATAACAGATCCTATACTTGTAATACCAACAATTCTGCATTTTTAGTCTAGAGGATGAGAAGGTTCCTTTCTGTAGTGCATTGTAGTAGTTTGGGTAAAAGTTTTCGTCAGTAAGGAAAAGTTTGGGTGTATCGCCAGTAGGGAAGCCCTTTTCTGTAAAACAGACTTTATGTCTCCCTTATGTCAGATCAAAATAATGATTTAATTTGTTTTTATTTGGGGCAATAGCCATCACTAAACAATGATGTTCTTACTCTGTAGATTGATGGTCACATACTGCTCCTCTAAACCCGTGCAATGGTGGGGTCAGCAGGAGTTTGAGATTCCTCAAAATGTTCTAGAGATTGTCTATGGGCAGACCATTTGCTGGATTGGAATATTTTATTCACCTCTTCTACCAGCCATTGCAACTGTGAAGTACTTCATTATATTTTACATTAAGAAGGTACATTTTATAACCTTGATGGATTTTTGTGACCTTTCATATTTTCATTTATTTCTATTCTTATATTTTTGTAAGTGGATAGACCTGCACCCTAATAGATACCAGGCTGGCAGTGTTTCATATGTTATAAAGCTCAACATTGGCAAAGTTCTACCTATCTGTTGGGGCAGGCTGGTATTCCATATATCAGTGCAGTTACCATAATCGTGACCTGTCATCCAGACATAAAAATCTATATAATAAAAGTCCTTTTCGAATTAAATATGAAATCCAAATTCTATTTTGTCTTAAAGCATTCATAGCTGTTGTAAGCTCATTTAAAAATCTCAGCTGTCAATCAAATATTGTCTGCCCCTCCTCTATGCCTTAGGCATAGAGGCGGGGCAGTCAATTCCTTTCACTTTCATTTCAGCACTTCATAGATAGAACTGCTCTCCCCACATTCCCCCAGTTCTCTTAACCATTTAAATATGTAACCAGGGCATGTGGATGGACATCAGGTCCCCCATTCAGCGCACAAACAAGATTCTTAGATGATGCAAGACTTGTCTTAATAACACTGTCCACAAAATGGCTGCTGCCTACTTGCTAAAATTATGAAGTCCCAGACTGAAGGAAAAAAGATTAAAATAATCTATACATTATAATTAAAGTTCATGTTGCTTGACTAAGGTGATAAAATAGGATTTGGAATAATTTTTTTTAGGTGACCTTTTAACTTTGCAAATCATTGTAGGCATATGCCAAGTACTTTTATTTCTGTAATGATCATTTCTCTTGCCTAGATTGGGGGACACAGGCACCATGGGGGATGACGATCCTGTTGCTTGGAGGATGGACACTAAACGGTTAACGAAGCTCCTCCTCCTGCACTGGGTCTCATCCCCCGCCTACTTCCTGTACCCTTAGTTTTACTTTAGTGTCCTCAGAAGAAGGACGGATACTACTGGTTGGGAGCAGTGGTGCTGATTTATTCTATGTACCATACCAGCAGTGGGGGCCCGAGTTTTCTTTCCTGAGCCCCCCCCCAGCCGGAGAAAGTGTGCCCTCAATGCCTTCCCGCTCCACGGAGGTCTGCAGGCAGATGCTCCCTCACCAACCCGGGGCTACTGGTTCCCGCTCCACGGAGGCTGCACCAGGAGCCCTAAACGGGTACGCACCAACATAAGGGCACGAATGGCTGGAAGCAAATAGGGGTAAGTCATCTATATTATCCCTGTTTACCCCCTTATCTCTGAAAGCAGCTCTATTCTGACTGGACCGGAATGCTCAATCCCTGTAGGGCCCTGCGCACTTCTCATTGCGACCGCATCTTAATTCTGGGCACTTACATGTAGGTTTTCGTTGCGGCCATTTTTTCTTGGGGTGTTGCGTCATCTGCCTCCCAGTACATTTAGATTCGGCGCTTCAGTGGGCAGTAAGAGAGCGTACTGTCTCCCTTCGTGGTTCCGGTGCAGTTCCTGTGCACATCTTGCGGCCGCCATTTTGGAAGTGGTCACTCTTCCTCTTAGAGATCGCGCGGCGGCCATTTTTCTTTTGGGATCTTGCGCCCTGTCGGGCCCCCGTCGCGTCACGTCCGCCCGCCATCTTGGACACGAGATAGACGCAGCGCAGCTAGCTAGCTCTCTGCCTCCTCTATCGGGAGACTGAAGAAACCAACTTCTCAGTGAGTACATTTCTCTCTTTCGGCACCCGCTCATGTTATGTTGTGCTTAGCATATTTTTTCTTTCATACACGCAGGTTGCCACTAAAGGGAGGTCCCTGTGATACGGTCACACTACTCACCCAAAGTCCCCTGCCTATTTTCCTTAAGAGGGAAGTCAACCATACTAACCATGGCTGACAGGACAGAGGGGTTACCCTCCACTAAGAGGCAACATAAGAACCGCCCTCAAACACAAATTTCTTTTCTTGCATGTTCTTCATGCAAAGCCAAATTTGACACTGCTTCTGCTGAGCCAGAGTGTGTATCTTGTAGAACTGGCAGTACCCCTGCACTTAGTTTGCCTAGTGCAACCCTACAACCCAGCTCAGCGATAGCTTCGGCTAATCAGTTGAGCTCGGATTCGGAATTGGTGCGAGCGCTCTCCCTCTCACTGGCAGGACTACAGAACCTAGCCAGAATTCCAGAGACCTTAGACAAGGTTTTAGAGCATCTTTCCAATCAACCACAAAGGATGAGCGCGCAGGCATCTGTTAGTAAACGCCCTCATCCCCCATCACCTGAATCCCCAGAGGAGGAAGATTCGGGGGAGGAAGGTCAGGTGTTGTCAGGCGAAGAGTCAGATCATGAGCAAGATGTTCCCAGATCACAAAGGGAGGTAGAATCATTGATTCAGACGGTTTTACAAACCTTAAGCTTAGATGAGCCTTCAGCTACCGCCGAACCAAGCAGGAACATTTTTAAGAAGCAGAAAAAGACTTCATACGTGTTTCCAGCTTATGAACACCTTGATGACATAGTTAAGACACAATGGAAAATTCCGGATCGCAAAGTTCAACTGTCTAAACGTTTCTCACAGACTTATCCCTTTACTCAGGAAACTATGGAACTCTGGTCGGCCCCTCCAGTTGTGGACCCACCAGTGTCGCGTCTGTCAAAGACCACAACCATACCAGTCGCTGACGCAGCTTCCTTTAAGGACCTGATAGACAGGCGGTTAGAGGGTTTCTGTAAGACAATATTTTCAGCAGCAGGAGCGGCTCTGCAACCGATTTTCGCCACGGCTTGGGTGTCAAGAGCAATGGAGGTATGGGTAGAACAAGTAGCACAACTTATTGGGTCAGAGCACCCGGCTACAGACCTACTATTGTCTCAGATTGCTGATGCTAACTCTTATATCTGTGAAGCAGCCCTGGATGCGGCAAAGCTAGTTGCCAGAGCTTCAGTGCAATCCATCGCAGCCAGACGGTTCCTATGGTTAAAGAACTGGTCTGCAGATCTCACATCGAAAAGGTCTCTGGTCAGCCTTCCTTTTGTGGGAAAACAGCTCTTCGGAGCAGAACTAGAAAAAATAATTTCACAGGCAACTGGTGGAAAGAGTACCCTACTGCCACAAAACAGACCCAAGCGCACCTTTTTCAAGAGAAGGCCATTTCTGCGGCCCTTTCGTCAAGGTCAAGGCCAAAGGCAGAGAAGACAAACAGTCTTCCAATCGACCCAGATATCCAAGCAAACAGAGCCACAGCTGGTCCTCAACCAGAAATACGGCCAAGCCCTCACAAGAAAAATCCACCTCCGCATGAGGAGGTGCCCACCCCCGAGGGTGCTTTCCTAGGCGGCCGCCTAAGAAACTTTCGGGAGGTGTGGAAACAGAGTGTCCAAGATCCTTGGGTCCTGAACGTAGTGTCCCACGGATACCTCATAGACTTTGTTCAGATTCCACCAAAAAGATTCTTTGTGTCACGACTACCCTTAAGGGAACCAAAGCGATCAGCATTTCGAAAGATTCTCCGCAGCCTCTCAAGCTCGGGAGTCATACAGCAAGTTCCACCTGTAGAAAGGGGCCGAGGTTTTTATTCCAACCTGTTTATCGTTCCAAAGAAGGACGGAGCTTATCGTCCTGTGCTAGATCTAAAGGAAGTGAACAAATATGTCAAGAGACAACACTTCAAAATGGAATCCATCCAATCAGTTCTACTATCATTAGAATTGGGGGAATACATGACGGTGTTAGACATCAAGGACGCGTATCTTCACGTGCCCATACACCCCAACCATTACAGATTTCTTCGCTTCTTTGCCGCAGGAGAACATTGGCAATTTGTGGCACTTCCATTCGGGCTATCCTCGGCTCCACGAGTCTTCACAAAGGTCATGGCAGCAGCGCTAGTAGACTTGAGGCTTCAAGGTATAGGAGTCATACCATACCTAGACGATTTACTGGTCAAGACTCCGTCCCATTCCCTAACCACAAGTCATCTCCAGACTGTAGTAGAAAGACTGACCCAATTAGGTTGGCTCATCAACTATCAGAAGTCAGCGTTTACACCAGCACAGAGGACAGAATACTTAGGCCTTCTGATAGACACATCACAGGGAAAAGCTTTTCTCCCACCGGCCAAGGTAGATACATTTCGTACAAGACTAATGATCATTCAGAAGGAAAAACATGTACCACTACGAGTGGCTATGAGAGCGCTGGGGACAATGGTAGCATCAATTCCAGCGGTGCCGTATGCCCAACTACATACAAGACCACTGCAGAGATTGATCCTAAGACATCAGAGACGGAGGTGTACAGACCTGGACCGCAAGATACTCGTTACAGATCCAGTTCAAGCATCATTAAAATGGTGGCTCCAGCCGTCAACGCTGCAATCGGGAAGACTATTTCCCAACCATGCATGGACGATAGTGACAACAGACGCCAGCCTGCAGGGATGGGGAGGAGTTCTGGAAAAGCAAACCGTTCAGGGCAGATGGAGCCCAGGGGAAAGGTCGTCCGGTGAGAATACAATCCGACAACATGACAGCAGTGGCCTACATAAACCACCAGGGAGGCACAAGAAGCCAAACGGCCCTGGTCGAAGCACAAAGGATACTACTTTGGGCAGAACAGAACGTACCAGCCATCTCCGCAGTTCACATTCCAGGAATAGACAACTGGGTAGCAGACTATCTAAGTCGAGAGACGATAGACCAGGGCGAATGGAGTCTTCATCCGGAGGTATTCCAGGAGATAGTTACTCGGTGGGGGACACCAGAGGTGGACTTAATGGCGTCGAGATACAACAACAAACTAACAAATTTTATGGCAAGATGCAAAGATCCGTTGGCAATAGCGGTAGACACTCTAGTAGCACCCTGGACCTTCCACAGGGTATATGTGTTCCCACCACTCGCCCTTCTTCCAAGAGTAATCAGAAGAATAAAGGAAGAGAGAGTAGAGGCAATACTGGTGGCCCCATACTGGCCTCGCAGACCCTGGTTCGCAGAAATTATACAGCTGACCGCAGATACTCCATTCCGACTTCCGAGCAGGGAAGACCTCTTAACACAAGGACCTATTGTCCACCCGAATTCTCCGCGGCTGGATTTAACTGCGTGGCTCTTGAGGCCTTGATACTTTCTAGATCTGGAGTCCCACAAGAGGCCTTGCCGACCTTACTGAAGGCCAGAAAACCGGTATCGGCCCGTATTTATCACAGAGTATGGAAGACATTCATAGCATGGTGCGAGAATAACTCCAAGGATCCACAGATACTGGATGAGGCAAACATACTGCGTTTTCTTCAGGAGGGATTAGACAAGGGTCTAGCTCTTAGCTCACTGAAGGTCCAAGTATCTGCACTATCCATTCTTTTTCAACACCAGTTGGCGTTGCGCCCAAACATCAAGACGTTCCTACAGGGTGCTCTTAGACAGGCACCACCATACCGTCAACCGATTCCCCCATGGGATCTTAACTTAGTACTATCGGCAATTCAGGAGCAACCTTTTGAACCTATCAAGGACATTCCCTTGCTTACACTAACAATTAAGACAGTTTTTCTACTAGCAATCACATCAGCTAGAAGAGTGTCTGAGTTGGCGGCCCTATCCTGCAAACCTCCGTTCACTATTTTCCATATGGACAAGGTCGTACTGCGACCAACACCAGATTTCCTGCCTAAGGTGGTCTCGGAATTTCACCTTAACCAGGACATTATTGTGCCGTCTTTCTGCCCACAGCCAAAGACACAGATGGAGAAAAAGTTGCACACTCTGGATGTGGTCCGGATCCTGAAGAAATACATTTCAGCCACCGAGAGTGTTAGAAGAACTGACAGTCTCTTTATCATTCCAGAGGGACCAAGGAAAGGACTCCGGGCATCAAAGACAACGATCTCCAGATGGATCAGGTCTGCCATCGAAAGGGCTTATGCTGTCAAGAACAAACCTCCACCCTTTCGGATTCGAGCTCATTCAACAAGATCGCTAAGCACTTCTTGGGCGGTACGCCACCAGGCTTCCGCTGAACAGGTTTGTAGGGCTGCAGTGTGGTCTTCACTACACACTTTTTCCAAGTTCTACAGAATACATACTTTCTCCTCGGCTGAAGCAAGCTTTGGGAGAAAGGTGCTACAGGCCAGTGTAAACTGAGCACTGGGGTGTATGTCCCGCCCTCATGGGTAGCTTTGGGACGTCCCCATGGTGCCTGTGTCCCCCAATCTAGGCAAGAGAAAAATAGATTTTTGTACTTACCGTTAAATCCTTTTCTCTTGTCCTACATTGGGGGACACAGGCCTTCCCTCCCTGATTAAGTTCTAATTCAAAATTTATATATATATATATATATATATATATATATATATATATATAGATATACCTGTATATAGTTATAGGGGGTGAGAGTTTCTCTTCCGTTAGCACATGGTTTTAGTAGGGTTGTCCTTCCTTCTTCGGCCCAAAAACTAAGGGTACAGGAAGTAGGCGGGGGATGAGACCCAGTGCAGGAGGAGGAGCTTCGTTAACCGTTTAGTGTCCATCCTCCAAGCAACAGGATCGTCATCCCCCATGGTGCCTGTGTCCCCCAATGTAGGACAAGAGAAAAGGATTTAACGGTAAGTACAAAAATCTATTTTTTACCATCCATCTATTCTATTGTATCTTATCAGCATACAGCTGCAAGTAGCTGCTTTACCACAGTTTGGACAAGCTATGTTCTCACTATATGACTTTTTCTCTTCCTCCAGATCAGTCTAATGGAAAACTGCAGACCATCGACCAGGCCTTTCCGGGCCTCCAGCTCTAATTTTTTCTTCCAGGTGATACTGTTGATAGGCCTGGTCTTGGCCTGTATTCCTGTAGGATTTGGAATCGCATAGTAAGTAATTCTATTTGCAGGTAATGCCGAAGGGCTTTTTGTGTGTTGTATATTCTTGAAATGTTTGATATGAATTAAGCCTCTACATATGAGTCACAGAGAGATTTGTGCTCTTAAGATACAATGCTTACTTAATTCTGTTGAATAATGCCCTATATTGGAAAATCGCTTACAAATATTTTTCATTAGGCCAAATTTTATTTTTGGGTCTACGCCCCTTTAAAGGAGAAGAAAAGCCATTTACCACTTGGGGGTGCCAAATGTTAGGCACCCCCAAGTGAATGTATTTACTTACCTGAAACCCCGGGCAGGTGCTCCTATCAGCAGAAAACTGCACCGGCCTAGGGTTATTCCAATAAGCACCACGGAGCGCTTCTCTTCCGGCTTCTTCTTTCTTCAAATTTCCCAGGGCAGACGTATGCGCAGTAGAAAGAAATAGTCGACTTTTTAATTAAAGTCCGGCTTTTCACTCAAATGCGCATACGCAGCCGTGAGAAGGAAGAGGAACACTCTGTGGTGCTCAATGGTATAACCCCGGGCCAGTGTAGTTTTCTGCTGATAGAAGCACCAGCCCGGGGTTTCAGGTAAATAAATACATTCATTTGGGGGTGCCTAACATTTGGCACCCCAAGTGGTAAACGACTTTCCTTCTCCGCAAACAATGAAGTTCAAAAGTCACAAGAGATTTAAAAAAAAAAAAATATATATATATATACACACACACATACATACATACCAGTGGATATAACTTACCCGTCTGTTGTTAACAGTGCTCATTATTGCCTGCACAATACTTTTTTTTTATCTGTAAATGTTTTAAAAAAAATAAGCTGTCGTACAGCTCTCACCTTACTGTTTAATTTGCAGCATACCAGCATCTAAAGCATGTGGCCTGTTTGTGAATTTCAACACATCATGGGAAATTATACCAAACGTTGTAAAAACATTTCCAAATGGGCTGCAGAAATTCATCTATGTCATCGCATCAGAATCTTTTGCTGTGCCCTTTTTCTTACTGTCATGGTAAGTCGGCTTTCAAACATAATGCTGATGTGATACCTGCTGTTAAAGAAGAAGGAAAGGCTGAGTTAACTTGGGGGTGCCTAACTTTGATTGTATATATTTACCTGAAACCCTGGGATAGTATTGGTGCAGAAAACTGTATTGGTCCGGGAGTTCTTCCAGCGAGCACGCATGCACAGTAGTGCAAAAAGCCAAATTTTAACCAGGAGGTCTGCTATTTCGTTCTACTGCACATGCGTCTGCCCAGGAGAATTTGAAGAAAGAAGAAGGAAGCCCCCCGGACTGGTGCAGTTTTCTGCTGATAGGAGCACTGGCCTGGAGTGTGAGGTAAGTATATACAATCACTTTGGGGTGCCTAACTTTTGGCACCACTTGTTTGCTTGAGTCAGCTGAAATTCCCCAATATGAATGCAATACTGGGTGCATGTACCGTCAGTGGTCCATCCTCCACCATTAATCCAGAAAGAAGTTTTTCGTACAGCACCGCTAGATTAAAATGCCTTTATTGATACATTAAATGGCAAACAGCCTGGTCCACGACGTTTCAGGCCTTTTATCAAGCTCAAACTTTTGGCACCTCCAAGTTAACTCCGCCTTTCCTTCTCCTTCAAAGGAGAATTCAACCATAAAAAGAAAAAACTCCCCCCTACCCTGGGTAGACCCTCCCTCCTCCCCCCAGCCTACCTATCCCCCTGGGCAAATGCCCCTCATTTTTTACTCACCCTCCATGCATATTCTGGCCTCGGAGTTCACGCCAGCCATCTTCTGTCTTTTTCGGAAGTTTCGGAGCATGTGCAGTTGGAGTAGATTTCCAGTCTGCTGCGCATGTGCCGAAAGTCACAAAAGTTTCCGAAAAATGTTCGGAAATTTTCGTAACTTTCAGCGCATGTTGAGTTGTTGGGACCAAAAATTTACTCCAACTGCGCATGCGTCAAAAATGCCGTCAAGACACGAAGATTACCGGAGAAGAATAAGATGACTGCCGTGAACTCCGAGGCCAGAATCTGCACGGACGGGTGAGTAAAAATTTAGGGCCATTTGCCCGGGGGGGGGGCAGGTAGGCTGGGGGGAGGAGAGAGGGGGGTCTTCCCAGGGTAGGGGGAGGGTTTTTTTTTTATTATGGGTTGAATTCTCCTTTAAGCTACAGAAACCAGCCTTGTAGTGCTGTTGGGTATGGGGATAATTTACTGTGAAAATTACATATCCATTGAGAAGCTTTCTGCATGCTGGTGTGTCTTACACCTGCCCTAAAATGTGCCTGGCACTAGGGGGACAGGAAGTTCTACAACCAGCTAAGTTACAGTTACTCTTCCAAATTCACTGCTGCCAGCAATAGACCAGTGTCTAACCCAGTACTGATTAACGTGGTATTGAGAAATTTCAGATTTTTGACAGAAACCTAATAAGCAGTAGGGGGTTGCAAGGATTTGTTTACTACTGTATTATTATGCTTGTCTTTTTTTGATAAGGAACTATTTACAATTGAGTTGCACTAGGTGCAGCTTTAAAACCCTGGTTTGCCAAGTGTTCCACAACGATGCTGTTTTTGTTTTGTTTTTTACAGTCTTGTCATGTTTTATTTTATTGCTCTCGCCGGAGCTCATAAAAGGGTTGTGGAACAGCTACAGGAACAACTAGCCATGGTAAGACTTTGATGTGCGACTGATTTGCTGCTACAAGATTTCTATTGGTGTTAAAGCTTTGCAGTCTTAGAGGCACATTTATCAAGGGTTGAATTTTAAATTCATGCTTCGAATTTAAACTCGCATGAATTTGAAATTCAACTAGTCTAAATGTATTAATAAAATCTAATTATTCGAACTCTGATTTATTTAAACAACCTGAAAACTCGAATCGAATTCGATCAAACTCTATTTGTGTTTTTTCTCCGATGAAAACTCGAATGTCAGGAAACAAACATCTTAAACTTGATCCCTGGACGTCTCCCATTGACTTAAACAGCAATTCGGCAGGTATTAGGTGGTGAATAGTCGAATTAGAATTCTTAAAGGGCCAGAGTATGATCAATCTCAAAACAAACTCAAATAGAGTTTGGATAACTCCCTAGTCGAATTTGACAGTTTTGACCTTTGAATCTTCAATTCGACCCTTAATACATCTGCCCCTTAATGTGTGAAAGAGGGTGCCTGTGCAATAACTGGGCTGGTACAGACAGGTCAGAGCTGTCCCTGTAGGTGCCTTGCCTTTGTTCAAAGTGTGTTACCTTCATTGCTGCCATATTTGGAGCACAATCTTCAATGGAACCAACTTCTTCCAGCAGAGTTCCATTAGTGTAACGCAGGGTTATTTCTGAAATTTTGTAGATCTCTGTGCAGTGTAGCCAGTTGAGCTTGTGATGCCTCCAGTGCTTGTCAAGAAAAAGAATGAGGTCAAATGTACTTACAGAATTTCTCTTTGTCTTGTGAGATTAAAGTGGCAGCCTCTTATGGTGGTTGTGGGTAGGGGAGAAGAACCCACAAAGTCACATGTCTTAAGGCTGCCTGCGGAGCTCCACTTATTGGTGAGGTCACCAAACTAGTGGATCTCTGCATGTAAGGTCGCATTAAAGGAGAACGCAACCCGTAGTTTAAAACCCCCCCCCCCTCCTGGAAATTTTCATGACTTTCGGGGCCGAAACTTTAAAAAAAAAAAAAAAGATAGAAGAAAGAAGATGGCGCCGGTAAACTCTCATGGCCAGAATCTGCATGGAGAGGTAAGTAAAAAAAAAACTAGGGGCATTTGCCTGGGGGGGGGGGGGGGGGGAAGCGAGAGGGGTCTACCCGGGGGAGTTTTTTTTTTAAAATTACGGTTGAATTCTCCTTTAAGACTAACATGGGACCGGACCAAGGATCACATCAACAAATGTGGTTCTCATTCCAATGGATTTTTAAACCTGCCGATCGTCTTCTGCCCGATTTTTTTTTTTTTTTCCGCCAGATATTGATCGGGGAAGCCTGTCTGAGGACCCCATACACTGCCGAATAATTAGTCGACTGTTTGCAGTCTGTTAGCAGCTGATATTGGCCTGTTTATGGCCTTTAGACTAAAAGCTTCAATTTTTCAACTGTTTTACATAAACTGCATTATGAGTCTCTCTAGAATCTTTTTTTTTTTTCTTAAACTTTTATTTCTCTTTTATAGGAAAGTCGGGACAAACTTTTTCTCATAAGACGGCTAACTGAAGTTCACCACATCAAAGTTTAAGGTCCCATGAGTGGCAGTGCAACTTTTTCCCCTGGTGGTGGCATTAAAGAACAGAATAGAAGAGTGAATTATACTTATGCATCTTTCCTTTGTCCCTAGTGTATTGGCACCACAAACTGAACAGAAGATGTTGGGTGTAAGACGGTATAGCGAGAATACCCCATGTTTGTGGCATTCTCTAAAAATGTAAAATGTACTGCATCACCATTGACAGTGTCACATTTGACTACTAATGTCTGGAGAATCTCTTTACTAGTTAGACAAAGTGTGGGGTTGTTTCTCTAAAGGTTTGGCTTTATCGGGCTTTTTAAATAGTTCATTTTTGTTGTATTGTAACTTAATGTATTTTTTACCAGATGTGTTTACACATTTCTACTTCAAAACGAGCTAAGTTTAGGGAAAGAGACTTTCTGTACCTATGAACTGTCTGGAATAGCAAAGTTCAGCCCATTGAAGGAGCCACGCAGACGCTGTACCATAAAGGAAACCGTGTCTGGAAGGTTAGATGGATTATTCCTGTTTTATTTCATGAGTATCAAACAGGCAACTCTCAGCTCTTGTTGTAACTGATATAATTCAGTTGGAAATCTGAACTAATGGCCCTGACAACCTTTTATATAATGGACTGAACAAGAAATGGAGTTGTTACATTAGTAATACTGGATTAAAATGCAGTTGTTGTTTTTTGTTTTTTTTATTAGGTCAGGCATACTTATAGTCCCTTGCAAAATTATTCCAACCCATGTCATTTTACTGAATACCAAATCCTACAATGAAAATTGTTGTCTGTGATATTTTTTTATTTCAAAGCACTGAAACACAGTGTTTAAAATGCTTTTGAGGTAAGTACTGACTATCTTTGCACTGTTTGGGAATGATCGTGACCCATTCTTCCAGGTTAGTGAGGTCTGCACCTGAGTTTTCAAATACTGGCACAGATTCTCAATTGGGATTTAAAGATTTGACTGTGGAATCATATGACAGTTTACTCCTTGTTACTTTGGCCTTGTGTTTGGGATCACTGCTTTACTGAAACATGAACTTCTGCTGAAGCTTCAGTTGGTAGAAAACAAGAACAAAGATTTTCTTGCAGTACTTCCTTGTATTTTGCATTATCCATTCTTTATTTTAAAGGGATACTGTCATGGGAAAACACATCAGTTAAAAGTGCTGCTCCAGCAGAATTCTGCACTGAAATCCAATTCTCAAAAGAGCAAACAAATTTTTTTTTTATTCAATTTTGAAATCTGACATGGGGCTAGACATATTGTCAGTTTCCCAGCTGCCTCAGTCATGTGAATTGTACCTGCACTTTAGGATGGAATTACTTTCTGGCAGGCTGTTATTTCTCCTACTTAAAGGGCATGTAAAGGCAAAAAAATAAAATCCCATTTGTACTTTCTTTAATGAAAAAGAAATCTATCTCCAATATACTTGGATTTAAAAATTTGTACTGTTTTTATAAGAAACCTGACTATATGCAGTGAAATTCTCCCTTCATTTACTGCTGGGGATAGGAATTGTCAGACGTTCCCTAACTGCTGAGCAGGGAAACAATCATACTTATGAACAGCAGGGGGAGCCCCCGCCTTACTTCCCAGCCATGCAGAACTCAAGCAGCTTTGTTTCTGACGATCCCTAAGCAGCCCAGACCACACTGAGCATGTGCACAGTCTTAGTCTTGCAAAGATGTTTAACAAACTTACAAGATGGTGACCCCCTGTAGCCAACTTTGAAAGCATAAATCATTTGTTTGATTAGGCTTGTGGTGCAGTAAGTTCATGTTTATATTTAGTATACAAAATACAGCATTTCTAGCCTTATTCTATTTTAGACTTTACATGCCCTTTAGGCTAAGGCCACACTAGGCGATAGCGCCGCGATTTGGCTAGGCGATTTCGAGCGACAATAGAAAAAAGATCGCCGCGTGTGTTTTGACGCTGGGATTTGTCGCGATTCCCCATAGACGCCAGCGCAAAAGTTTCCCCAGCGATTGCGGCTTAAAAGTCGCGGCGAAAAGTCGCCGCGAGTCAAATCGCGGCGCTATCGCCTAGTGTGGCCCTAGCCTAATTTAATGTAACTGAATGTGTCTCCGTGGGACATGGGTTTTTACTATTGAGTGTTGTTCTTAGATCTACCAGGCAGCTGTTATCTTGTGTTAGGGAGCTGCTATCTGGTTACCTTCCTATTGTTCTTTTGTTTGGCTGCTGGGAGGGAGTAATATCACTCCAACTTGCAATAAAGCGTGACTGAAGTTCATCAGGGCACAAGTCACATGACCAGGGCAGCTGGGAAACTGACAATATGTCTAGCCCCATGTGAGATTTCAAAATTTAATATAACAAAATCTGTTTGCTTTTTTAAGAAATGGATTTCAGTGCAGAATTCTGCTGGAGCAGCACTATTAACTGATGTGTTTTGAAAAAAACCCTTTAAGAAGGTGCCTATTCCTGCTGATAAAAAGTTGCCCTGTAGCACTATACTACCACCACTCCTCACTGTACTAGTACAATAACATTTTGGGGTGGTAGCATCATACTATAGAGCTATTACAATTAACATTGTCACACTAAAAAATGTTTCAGCACCAGTTAATAATGCTGCTCCAGCAGACTTCTGCGCTGAAATCCATTTCTCAAAAGAGCAAAAAAATGTATTTTATATTCAACTTTGAAATCTGACATGGGACTAGACATATTGTCAGTTTCCCAGCTGCCCCCAGTTATGTGACTTGTGCTCTGATAAACTGTAGTCACTCTTTACTGCAAGTTGGAGTGATATCACCCCCCCCCCCCAGCAGCCTAACAAGAGAACAATGGGAAGGAAACCAGATAACAGCTCCCTAACACAAGATAACAGCTGAACTGGTAGATCTAAAATTAAACACTTAATAGTAAAGCCAAGTCCCACTGTGACTAATTCAGTTACATTAAGTAGGAGAAATAACAGCTTGCCAAAAAGTAGTTCCATCCTAAAGTGCAGGCACAAGTCACATGACTGGAGCAGCTGGGAAATTGACAATATGTCTGTTTGCCCTTTTGAGAATTGGATTTCAGTGCAGAATTCTGCTGGAGCAGCACTATTAACTGATGTATACATGTTTTCCCATGACCGTATCCCTTTAAAATCATCAGCATCCTGATGCGTTTCGTGTCACAGATATGGAATCATAGGCATTAGCTTAAAAGATTTAGGTCAGCTACTGATAATACCTCTGCATGTATTGCTTATCTGACGATATCAGTGGGTGACTGTCACTACTATTTGTCGGACATAACCATTGTTTGATTGCGGTCAGTCAATTAATGGCCAGAACATCATCTGATTTGTTATTCACAGCCGCCCGTACTAGTGATCTATTCATTCCACTTCATGTTAAATCATTTAGCACAAACTGATAAAAAAAAAAGAAAAAAAGGGATTTTTAGATGACTAAATTATAATAAAATTGTATTGGGTGAAAGTGATAATGTTGGTATTAAACACATTGAAATAAGTGTGAAATTGCTGGTGAGTTTTACGGCACACTGTAATACGTCAGATAGAAGTGAGGACGCCGTCGCTCTGAATTTGCGGAATCGTGTCATTGGACTCTAGGAACCAAAAGCGCAATACGGAATGCACAGGACACGATTTTTCAATGCGGTTTGACAACGGATGTTTGTGAGTGTGATTTTAATTATTTATTAAACTTGTGAAAAACCCTTCCGCACATGTCCATTTATCTCTCCACATTAAGCGCATAAAGAAGTCTCAGAAACAGGAAGAAATAGATTTTAACCAACACCTTCCTTGTCTCACGTCTAGCGAGTATAATATACCACTGGGGGCACTAGGATTCTAGAGGTGGGTTGCTATACCACCGCCTCCCTAGTTACGCACTTACACTGTGGGAATCGTATGCTCATATAATTACACTATATAAAACTTTCTGTTATCTCCCCCTCGATAAACTTTGGTTTTTTTGAGGGATACAGCAATTCATATTTGAAGAATTTTTGTTTTATAACGGGCGGAGGAGAGCCTATCTGATTGCTGGAATTTGGGGACACCATAGCTCCAGGATTCAAACTTTTATTTTTGGACATCAGATAGAAATACTCATAGTGATTCTATTGTCTGGGACTTTTGGATGAATCTTTCTATTAACGCTGTTTTATTACAGAGAGAAAGGAAATCCATACAAAATAAAGAATTGTTTAAATAGAACTAGCTCCATGGCATGACTTATTGTGGATATTTCTGGAATGGGTTTCCATGTAATAGCTCTAATACATGGGATCCAGAATGCTCGAGACCTGGGGTTCACCAGATAATGGATCTTTCTGTCATTTGGATCTTCATACATTAAATCTATTAGAAAATAATTTAAACATTAAATAAACCCAATAGGCCGGTTTTGCTTCCAATAAGGATTAATTATATCTTAGTTTGGATCAAGTACAAAGGACTATTTTATTATTACAGAGAAAAAGGAAGTATTTTTAAAAAAAGTGGATTATTTGGATACAAGCGAGTCTATGGGAGACAGCCTTTCCGTAATTCTGAGCTTTCTGGATAACGGGATTCCAGATAACAGATCCAATACCTGTACCTGGTCTGTTTATAAATACCACAAACTGTCTGTTTTAAGCCCATGTTAGGTGTTGATGCTCCTCAGAGCTGATACTTCATAAACAATGGCAAGTGCCCGTGTATTGGTCATTTACAATACATTATATATTATATTATAGTACATTTTATATTATAGTACATTATATATATTACAGTACATTATATTACAGTACATTGTATATATTATATTACAGTATATTATATTACAGTACATTATATTACAGTACATTATATTATATTACAGTATATTATATTATAGTACATTTTATATTATAGTACATTATATATATATTACAGTACATTATTACAGTACATTATATATTATATTACAGTACATTATATTACAGTACATTGTATTATTATATTACAGTATATTATATTACAGTACATTGTATATTATATTACAGTACATTATATATTATATTACAGTATATTATATTACAGTACATTATATATTATATTATATTACAGTATATTATTACAGTACATTATATATTATATTATACTACAGTATATTATATTACAGTACATTATTTGCATCATTAGCAAGTAAAGATCTTTATAAAGTTGTATTCAGAACAATAGCAGTGTGTTTAAAAAAGTGAATATAGCTCAAAATCCTTATAACAGCCTTTATTCCAGCAGCAGCATGATATGACTGTTGGGTCTGGTGGTTTTCTATTACTCAACGACACCTCCTAGTAAATTATTTGCCATGTACAAATATAATTTCTATCAAAAATAGTAATTTTTTTTTTACTTTACTTGTGACATCATTTTAAATGAGGCAAATGTTCCATCTTCATAATTAGATGATTGCTTGCTGCCTCTGGGGCCCTCGGGAGCTGCACATACAATCATTACAATAACCCTTATTTACAGCTTTGACTTCTTTTAGTTCATACCTTACACTTCCATCCACACTAATTCTGTATATTTGGCTGTACCTTCTGGCTGCTACCACCAGGGCCCAATATCACAGAGGTCTGGAAGAATGGAAGGACTGAATGGCACTTATTGGAGGAGGATGGCAATGATCTGAATCGGCATGGAGTAATTACACGGTACTGCCACCAAGTTTTATGGGATAGAAGGAAAAAAGAAGAGAAAGTTGAGCAGGAGCAATGCAGAGAAAAAAAAAAAAAGCCAATGAGAAACCAACTCATATGCTATGAATAAAGTTTGGAGAGGGGAACAGGACAACCAGAAAATGAAGATAAAAATGTGTGAGTAGAATAAATCTAAAGGGAAGGAAGTAGTAGGACTGTAAATAAACAGCATTTGGAGGTGCAACCAACCACCATGAAACAGCGGGGAAACTTAGACAAATTCTATTCTGATGTATGAAAACTGCCCCCAGCATTTAGAGCAAGAGCACTGCTTGGTGTGTCACGTGCCATAACTCGCTGAACTCAGCACATTAACTTGCTGTGCATTCACTATACGGCTGCGTGTCTTTTCACCCCAGTTAAAGTTGCCTAAATCCATCCTGCAATGTGGAGCTGGTTACTGGAAGTGTAATAAATCCCTTATACCTGACCTAAAACACAGTTGCTTCTCGGGCTGTCTAGGGTAGTGTAGCTAGAATGTGTGTTCAGTAAGGCACTCCTAGCACTACTTTTAGTCAGGTCTTTGCTTTCCCTTTAAAGAGACGCACTACTTGGAAAGTCTTGAATTATACACAGATGTGTGTAGCTGCCCCCTTATTGAAACTATTTTGGCTTGCTATAGTATTCAGTGTATGGTACATTCCCTTACACACTTATAGGGATGTAGCGAACGTCGGAAAAAATGTTCGAACATATTCGCGAACTTGCGTCAAAAATGCGAACGGTTCGCGAACGTCGCAAACCCCATAGACTTCAATGGGAAGGCGAATTTTAAAAGCTAGAAAAGACATTTCTGGCCAGAAAAATTATTTTAAAGTTGTTTAAAATGTGCAACGACCTGGACAGTGGCATGCCAGAGGGGGATCAAGGGCAAAAATTTATCTGAAAAATACATTGTTGACACAGCGCTGCGTTTTGTGCTGTAAAGGGCAGAAATCACACTACATCACTCAGGTGATGTTTCTGGACACGGAATGTGAAAAAGCTCACACAGCTAGGTGGCACTTGGTTAAAGACTGGGCAAACAATGCCTGCAAGGTCAACGTATACAGTAGTGGATACGGAATATATTATTGCTGCTGTAAAAACATCACTCAGGTGATATTTACGGACACGGAATTATTATTGTTATTTAGACAGAATGTGAAAACGCTCACACAGCTAGGTGGCAGTGGTTTGAAGAACACACTGGGCAAACAATGCCTGCAAGGTCAACGTATACACTATAGCAGTGGATACGGAATATATTATTGCTGCTTGGAAAAACGTCACTCAGGTGGTGTTTCTGGAGACGGTATTATTGATATTTAGACAGAATGTGAAAAAGCTCGCACAGCTAGGTGGCAGTTGTTTGAAGAACACACTGGGCAAACAATGCCTGCAAGGTCAATGTATACACTAAAGCAGTGGATACGGAATATATTATTGCTGCTTGGAAAACGTCACTCAGGTGGTGTTGCTGGAGACGGTATTATTATTGATATTTAGACAGACTGTGAAAAAGCTCACACAGCTAGGTGGCAGTTGTTTGAAGAACACACTGGGCAAACAATGCCTGCAAGGTCAACGTATACACTACAGCAGTGGATACGGAATATATTATTGCTGCTTGGAAAACGTCACTCAGGTGGTGTTTCTGGAGACGGTATTATTATTGATATTTAGACAGAATGTGAAAAAGCTCACACAGCTAGGTGGCAGTTGTTTGAAGAACACACTGGGCAAACAACAATGCCTGCAAGGTCAACGTATACACTACAGCAGTGGATACGGAATATATTATTGCTGCTTGGAAAACGTCACTCAGGTGCTGTTTCTGGAGACGGTATTATTATTGATATTTAGACAGAATGTGAAAAAGCTCACACAGCTAGGTGGCAGTTGGTTGAAGAACACACTGGGCAAACAATGCCTGCAAGGTCAACGTATACACTACAGCAGTGGATACGGAATATATTATTTCTGCTTGAAAAACGTCACTCAGGTGGTGTTTCTGGAGACGGTATTATTATTGATATTTAGACAGAATGTGAAAAAGCTCACACAGCTAGGTGGCAGTTGTTTGAAGAACACACTGGGCAAACAACAATGCCTGCAAGGTCAACGTATACACTACAGCAGTGGATACGGAATATATTATTGCTGCTTGAAAAACGTCACTCAGGTGGTGTTTCTGGAGACGGTATTATTATTGATATTTAGACAGAATGTGAAAAAGCTCACACAGCTAGGTGGCAGTTGTTTGAAGAACACACTGGGCAAACAATGCCTGCAAGTGCACTACTATGAAGAACAGCAAACAGCACTGGACACGTTCAAGAACAGTAAGATAAGTAAAATAAAAAAAAAATATATATATATATTAAAAAAAAAAAATACTCTGGTTGGTGCTGAACTACTAGGAGCAGCACAGCAGCACACCAGTCCCACTCCCCAACACAGCTAGACTAATAGCACTGGGCTCTTATAGTAGCAAAGTAAAAAAACAAAAAAGAAAATAAAAGCAGTCCTTACAAGGACTATTGGGTTATTACAGCAGTCAGCAGATGAGATCAGAAGAGATCAGTGCCCACAGCAGCTACATACAGAGCACTGCAGTAGAAGGTAGATTACTACTAGTCAGCAAAGCTGACTAACCTAAACTCACTGTCCCTCAAATCCCTGCAGAGTTCTGTCCCTACAATACAGAGCAGTATCAAGTAGATTACTAGCCAGCAAACTTACTATCAACTGTCCCTCAAAGAAATCAGTGAAATCAGTAACAGCTCTCTCCCTACACTAGCTCTTGCAAGCACACACAGGCAGAATGAAAAAAATGCTGCAGGGCTTCAGTTTATATATGGAAGGGGAGTGGTCTAGGGGGTGTGGGGGTGGTCCAGGAGGGAGAGCTTCCTGATTGGCTGCCATGTATCTGCTGGTCTGGGGTGAGAGGTAAAAAATAAGCGCCAGCTAAGTCGAACCCAAATTGGCGAACGTCACGCGACGTTCGAACAGTCGGCGGACGTGAACAGTCGATGTGCAGGCGAACAGTCCGTGTGTTCCTTTTATATATGTAAGGTTTCCCAGAACCGGCCACTATCCTCCTGAGGAAACTCAAAGGGGGGAAAGTTTTCCTGGAGCCGAATAAAGATCTACTGGAGAAATACAGTAACTGCCAGAAGGTGGAAGAAGTGCTGAACGTGGAGTGAGAATATCTAGCAGCAGCCAATGATAAAGATAATGAAGATATTGGTATGTGAATCTACGATATTAAAGTATTTACGATATTAAAAGAACCTTTATGTGGTCATGGAACTCGGTGGTGACTTACAATAGCTTCTATTTTACAATAGGGGGTACTTTACTCATCCTATCTACACTGCCCTCCATAATGTTTGCGATAAAGACACACTTTTTTTTTTATTTACCTCCATCAGTGTGTAGCCCAATTATGTTGCTGGCTGTAGAGATGGCCACACTGTTCATATATTTTGCCTAATAATAATAGTTTTCATAACAAGAAATCCCCTAATAAAGATATTCTATTCAGTATCAAAATGAACGTTATTGAAGAGCTGGGCCTTGTGGAAAGCAGCAGTGATGGGCGAAATTCTCCTGTTTTGCTGAAAAATTTGCAAATTTCCCGCAAAATGACGCCAGCGATAGTTTGACGCGCATTAAAGTCAATGAGACGCCGGTGAATTTTCACTTCAATTTCACTAATTTATTTGCCGCCAGCGAAACGCAGAAATTTGCCTCGAATTTGCTCCTGGCAAATAAATTGGCCCATCACTGACAAAAAGATAATGTTGCATAGATGTCATTGAAATATAATTCAACTTACCGGAAACAGTCGGGATCTCTCAAGTTTATGTGCCATTCCCAGGTGAAAGCCAGATTCCTCCAGGTCCCCAGGCAGCAAACATCAAGCGAGAGACCCTCCTCCAAAAACATTGAAATACTCCTTCCCTCCTGCACATCCCTCAGTGGTTTTTTTTTTTTTTCATGTCCTCCAAGGACGAGGGGTGCTTGGCTTAGATTACACACCTCACAATGTGATTAAAGGAACAGTAAGACCAAAAAAATAAAGTTTTATAAAGTATTTAAAAAATAACATGCTGTTGTCCTGCACTGGTACAACTGTATTTGCTTCAGAAACACAACTATAGTTTATATAAACAAGCTGTTGTGTAGCCATGGGGGCAGCCATTCAAGCACAGGATACACAGTAGATAACAGATAAGTACTACTATAGTTTATATAAACAAGCTGTTGTGTAGCCATGGGGGCAGCCATTCAAGCACAGGATACACAGTAGATGACAAATAAGTTCTGAAGAATCCCATTGTATAGTACAGAGCTTATTGGATATCTGCTGTGTATCCTGTGCCTTTGCTCCATTTTCAGCTTTGAATGGCTTCCCGACAAGCTGTTTATATAAACGGCAGTAGAGTTTCTGAAGCAGATATCCCCAATGCATTTGTGTGTATGAAAATAAAAGCTATTAGAAGGATTTTGAGCTTAACGACTTTAACAAACTGCTATTATTCTGAACACAACTGTACCATTAAACAAACAAATGGGGCATTGGGTCCGCTGTTCTGGTAACTGATGTATATACTATCTGCTATTCGGAAACCCCGCTATCTAGAAACCTCAGACTCCATTTGATCCAAATTTTTAAAAAAATATTTCCTTTTTCTCTGTACTTGATCCAAAAAAAGATATAATTAATCCTTATTGGAAGCAAACCCAGTCTATTGGGTTTATTTAATGCTTAATTTTTTTTTTTTTGAGTTAATGAATGGGGATCCACATTACAGAAATATCCCTTATCTGGACAACCCCAGGTATCTGGATAACAGGAGCTACCTGTACAACATTGTAGAGTCTTGCGCAGGTCCATTTTTTGGAACCCGTACCCGCAATCCGTAACCCGCATTCTTACCTGCAAGTACCTTATTCCGTAACCCGCTGACCATCAAGAATCAGGAAGTGCTGTCATTGCAAACTGGAAGTGACATCATCGGAAGTAGGCGTGATCAGAAGAAAAAAAAAAAAAAAGAGGAAAAAATTGCTATTGAGAAGGCCCGTCCCGCAAACCTGCGTCTATACCCGGAACTTCTACCTGCAACCCGCAGGTTTTTGCGGGTACCCGACCCGCTTCAGGACTCTACAACATTGCTCTAAGCAAGTGACCCCCAAGCCGTTGTCTCTGTACTAAGGAAAGGTGTCGACGGTGTATATAATAAGGAAACTATTCATTTAACAGTATATCAATTTTATTGAAACAAGAATTCAATTCTTCATAGAACTTTGTATTTTATAGCAGAAATGTCATATTACAGATGCCTCTCTCGAAGGAAAACCGGGAGAGATTTCAGCCTTATCTCACCGCTCGCAAGAGAACCGTAACGAGTAGCAACAAAACTGGATAAACCGCTTCCATTTTACATTTGTTTTTTTCTTCACAATAATTTCCAACAGAAAAGTGTGAGAATCAGGCGCTGCTGTATAGGAATGGCCGCTCAGTGGTACATAAATCATGCTGGGCAGTCGCATTAAATACGACTCTTACATTAAACTGAAAATATACTCTTTGTGAACTCTATTTTACTCTATTAATGCTTTAGATTGAGACAAAAAGAAAGGGCTCTGGATTCAGCGATGAGATTAACCCTTTCATTACCCACAGAGCCCTGCTGCTCTCAGCCAATGAGAGGGCTCACAAGCTGTGGATGCCACTTTGCTGGTATAGGAATAGTTGTGAAGCGTATTTGCTGGTTGCTGTGAGATTTAACACGTCGTGTGCTCTTGCTAATGCTCAGTATGTTACAGGCACGAGGCTGGACATGGCAACACCATCGCACATATAGAAATATGTAAAGCCTAAATGATCATTTTCCTATTGCAATAATTAAACCCCTATTGTTTCTAAGAGACATTCCCACTTGAGGACCTGAACGTTTCTGAATTGCAGCAAATGTTGCAAGGAATGGGATCTACTATATGGAAACACATTACTGAAATACAAGAATAACATTTCCTATTCAATTCGTCCTATTAAACTTTATTTTCTTTGGAAGAATAAGTATTTATTTTAAAGGAGAACTAAAGCCTAAAGATTAATATGGCTAAAAATGCTGTGTTTTTTTTATACTGAACTTATTGCACCAGCCTAAAAGTTTCAGCTTGTCAATAGCAGCAATGATCCAGGACTTCAAACTTGTCACAGGGGGTCACCATCTTGGAAAGTGTCTGTGACACTCACATGCTCAGTGGGCTCTGATTGGCTGTTGAGAAGCTAAGCTTAGGGCTCGTCACTAATTATCCATCAGAAAATGAGCTTCCCTGGCTGTAATATAAGCTGATGCTACAGGGCTGATTATTAAATTCTGATGCTAATTGCACTGGTTTCTGTGCTGCCATGTAGTAATTATCTGTATTAATTACTAATCAGCCTTATATTGTGACATTTCTATTCTATGTGTACTGTATATTGTGAGTGGGTCCCTAAGCTCAGTAAGTGACAGCAACACAGAGCATGTGCAGTGAATCAGCAGAAAAGAAGATGGGGAGCTACTGGGGCATCTTTGGAGACACAGATCTTTACTGCTAAAGGGCAGTGGATGCTTTGGGCTGGTGCAGAAGCACAAAACAATGTACAACATTTCTAGCTACTTCTTTAGTTACGCTTTAGTTCTCCATTAAACTACAACCCTTATTGAGTGTGTATATATATATAGAGAGAGAGAGAGAGAGAGAGAGAGAGAGATTGATTATTCCAATCCATATACCTTAACGTATATTGCAAAAGTGCCTGTGCAGTTTAGTCCATACGAAGCAATAATACTTAAACCAGCAAATGTCTGACACTTTTCTGCTCAGTTCTGTCTCTCCTGGGGAATAGAAGAGAACAGAGAAGCATCAGGATATGTTATCTGCTAAGTCCCATAGTTTAGGAGAATAAAAGTGTAAGTAAGTCAGTAACAACCTTTTGCCTCTTTCTGGTTTTCCCCAGACTGAACAGCAGAGGGCGCTCCCGTCAGACACATGATATAAAAACAGCTAAGATCATCATTTATAGCAACATAGTACAAAAATAAGCACTAAGCAATACATTAGAAAGATATACATTGGGGTTGTGTCCCTTTTAGAATTTCCTGTAGAATTAAGGATTTGGTGCTCCATATTACATAAAGATCCCTTATCAGGAAAACCACAATTTCCATGCATTCCAGATAATAGATCCCATAGTCTTCTCTAAAGGGATACAGTCATGGGAAAACTTTTTTTTTTTTTTTAACACAGTTAATAGTGCTGCTCCAGCAGAATTCTGCACTGAATCTGTTTCTCAAAAGAGCAAACAGATTTTTTTATATTCAATTTTGAAATCTGACATGGGGCTAGATATATTGTCAGTTTCCCAGCTGCCCCCAGTCATGTGACTTGTGCCTGCACTTTAGGATGGAATTACTTTCTGGCAGGCTGCTTTTATTTCTCCTACTTAATGTAACTGAATGTGTCTCAGTGGGACTTGGCTTTTACTGTTGTGTTGTTTTTAGATCTACCAGGCAGCTGTTATCTTGTGTTAGGGAGCTGCTATCTCGTTACCTTCCCATTTTTCTGTTGTTAGGCTGCTGGGGGAGGGGGGGAGTGATATTACTTCAACTTGCAGTAAAGTGTGACTGAAGTTCATCAGGGCACAAGTCACATGACTTGGGGCATCTGGGAAACTGACAATATGTCTAGCCCCATGTCAGATTTCAAAATTGAATATAAACATTTTTTTTTGCTCTTTTGAAAAATGTATTTCAGTGCAGAAGTCTGCTGGAGCAGCACTATTAACTGATGTGTTTTGGGAAAAAAAAACAAAAAAAAAACATGTTTTCCCATGACAGTGTCCCTTTAAGATGATAAAAAATGGCAAGTCCTCATTCCCTGAGAGAATGCCAATGGAAAATGCAAGATTTGGTTGGCAAGATGTGAATGCTGGGTAATACAATCTATTCTGTACTGTGCAACGATGGAACGAATGAAATGGCTCGGATACGTTTCCAGCCGTGTTCAAACCAAAATGAACTACACTGAGAAAAGCCAAAGCAATAATATTCATGTAAACTATAACGAAAAACATCTGCTTGAACGGGTGAATGTTACATCACAAAGATGTATGTATATATATATATATAAAAGGCAGGGCATAATCTGTTAAAATCATCAAATACAAATGCATTAAAACCATGTGTCAAATGAACACTTACTTTACACTGAAAATGTGAATTAAACACCATTTCACTCCACCTCCACCAAAACACGACTTTATTCATTAACTGCCAGCAATGTGAAACGCCACTGGTTAGTCTATGCTGGTTAAAGGGGAAACAAGGTTAAAGGTTTACAGCTGGGTTCCGTGTGTGTCTGTGTGTCTATGCGCGTGTGCGTGTGTCTGTGCGCGTGTGTGTGTGTCTGTGCGCGTGTGTCTGTGCGCGTGTGTGTGTCTGTGCGTGTCTCTGTGCAGAAATGAACATGGCAGCCAAATAAAGTGTGGGTGTTGTGTATAAATGGCTTGTTGTACTGTACAGTGACAGTTGCAAGGGAAACTGTACACAATGGGGGTACAGAATAGCACAACCAAGCCGAATACTAAACTGTTTTTGGGGGGTGAATCTGAATTTTGAACGTATTTTACAAGATTCCCAGCTGCCAAACAAAACTAAATCTGCTATAGACTGGCCAACGAGTGAACTACAAGAATTGTAAATAAACAAATATTTCTAATCTACAAAGAATTTGGGGCGGGGAAAAAGGGGAGAACAAGGCTTTATTCTTCTATTGAGAAGTCCATCCAACTTAGTATTGTTCTTTGGCTGCGTATTTTTCAGCGAATGGAAAGGCCATGCTTCATCTCCCGGCCTCCTCTGTGCTTACTGGTCAACTGAACAAGCGCTGCTGCCAGGCAACAGGGGGAACCCAAGAAACTGTCAGCTACTTCTTCACAGCAAATCCTTGACGGCCCCAGTTATTTTCCCCGTTGTCGCAGAGGGGGCAGCATTTCCTTAATGGAAGAGAGTTCTAGATCACGCCCAGGTCTGTAGGGGAGCAATTCCTTTCTGCCGTGCGCACGGATACTGTGTCAGTTCTTCCATAGCAGAAAGACAAACGAGTCTGCCAGACGGATCATTATACTCGTTACCCTGGGGATTGCAGACCATTGGTGTGGGTGCAGCTTTCCTGTGGGATTCCCTTCCCACTGCCTCATGTTAAGCCCCAGGATTACCACCGGCCTTGGCGCGGATATGGACGCCTGAGGCATTTTTGATTGCGGTGGATGTCGGACTTTGTTGAACCAGGCGAATATACCTTCTTCTCTCTCTCACACCCAGGCTGTCCAACCTTCATACAGCTGAGCCAGGTTTTCTACGTTTGTTGCTTCCTTTATTACAAAGTCCACCTGAAAGAAGTGAGCAGAGATCATGAAATGGAATCACTCCATCCAAATAAAAGTCATGGGGACATAGTAATTGCCAGTGAGAATATTTATAAGAGTATGAACGTGTATCTCCACTCACCTGGAGTTATACAACAATGCAGAAATATACATCTAGATGTGCACTGGGCCTTGCTCTCCTACTGAGTAATAGAATTATGGAAACAGAACTCCAAACAAACAAGTTAACAGTTATAGGCCTTGAGGGCAGTATCCATGGTTTTTAAAGGGATTCTGTCATGATTTTTACAATGTAGTTTTTACACTGCATATAATTCACTCAAATTCATTCCTGAACCAGCAAGTGTATTTTTTTTTGTTGTAATATTGGTGTGTAGGTGCATCTCAGGTCATTTTGCCTGGTCATGTGCTTTCAGAAAGAGCCAGCACTTTAGGATGGAACTGCTTTCTGGCAGGCTGCTATTTCTCCTACTCAATGTAACTGAATGTGTCTCAGTCAGACCTGGATTTTACTATTGAGTGCTGTTCTTAGATCTACCAGGCAGCTGTTATCCTGTGTTAGGGAGCTGCTATCTGGTTACCTTCCCATTGTTCTGTTGTTAGGCTGCTGGGGGGGGGGGGTTATATCACTCTAAGTTGCAGCACAGCAGTAAGAGTAAGGGCACATGCAGGCGCGCTCCAGGCTGTTTTGCCGCCTGAGGCAGCGTTTGAAATGCCACCCCCCCGCCCGTCGTGCTTACCTTAAAATCGCTGACAGGGGTCCAAAGGGGGGCCGCATCGCTAGCGCAGAGAGACAAAAATTCGGCTCTTAAAGTTACAAGAGCGGCTTTTTGCCGCCTCTTGTAACTTCTGGGGAGATGCCACCTGAGGCAGGGAACTCACCTTGCCTCATGTCAGAAACACCCCATGGCACATGGGAAGATTTAGTCACCTGTCGACTAATCGTCAATTTGCCTTCCCGCTGGCTATAATGAGAAATCGCCAGCGGAATGGCACTTGCGGTGCTTCGTTTTTTCCGAAGTTTCCTCGAGAGGCAACTTCCGACGACTTTAGAAAAAACGAAGTGCTGCGAGCTGTCGATTTCTCATTATAGCCGGCGCCAGGCGACAATCTCCCCATGTGCCCTTACCCTAAAGAGTGACTTAAGTTTATCAGAGCACAAGTCACATGACTGGGGGCAGCTAAGAAACAGACAATATGTCTAGGCCCATGTCAGAAATTATTTTTTCCATGATAGTATCCCTTTAACAGTTTATGCCTGAGATATCTGTCTCAAGGGCCATAGTAGCGGGTTGTGATAACGAGTGAGAGGTTGTAAGACAGTTTAAACAGGCTAAATATTGGCCTATAATGAATTAATAAGCCTTGGGTTGGAGAGGCATGAACTTTACAGTGTCATTAGGGAATATTGTAATAAAATGTACCTGCTCAGCGACAGACATCCTTCTGTTTGGATCCACATCTCTTCCTTCCAGCTTGGCTTTGACTCTCTTCCACACACTCACCGCATAGGAATTTCTTTCTTGAACAGCTGTGAGACAGCAAACAAATACTCTCTGATAAGTAATCTACAGACATGATGAATGTCTCCTATAGGCCGGACCCACATGGGAAGCCTGTTCTGCTGAGAAAGCACCTACACAAAAAGGTCAGAAAAAGACATCCATGGCCGGCACGAGGAAGAGGGATATCCCTGCATGATGATTGGCCAGAAATAACAGCAATATAGCGAGGATTGATTAAATAAGCGACTGGAATATGAATAGGAGAAACCTGAACAGAAAGAGGAGTAATAAAAAGTAGCAATAACAATACATCTGTAGCCTTACAGGGCATTTGTTTTTATATGGAGTCAGTGACCCCATTTGAAAGCTCAATAGAATCTATTCTAAAGAAAAAGGCAAGTAATTAAAAAATGATAAAATATAAATGATGAAGACCAATTGAAAAGCTGCTTAGAATTGATCATTCTATAGCATACTAAAAGTTATCTTAAAGGCGAACCACCCCTTTAACTAATAAACAGGAGACAGGATTGCCATGGTACTACACGTTTTCTCTATAGACGGGCCTCCTATGCAATTTGAGTTGAGGCTTTCAAATCGAGCAAGCAGTTCCATGAGCAAGAACAGAAAAACAAGAATAAATAAAAATTCATTAAAAAAGTACATTTTTACCAATGTGAAAGTGGAATTTGGATTTATTATCTTGGTTGAGATACTAGAAAGTGTTACATTTATGGATAAAGGGCAAGTCAGAAACCAGGATTCGGTTCAGGATTCCTTCTGCCCGACCAAGCCAATTTTGCATATTCAAATTAGGGGCGGGGAGGGAGATTGCGTGACAAGGAAAAGGGGATTTATTACTTACCGTTAAATCCTTTTCTCTCTAGTCCTATGGGGGACACAGGAACCATGGGGGTTAAATCCCCTCCCATCAGGAGGCAGGACACAATTAGAACAAAAAAAAAAAACGGGAGAGGGATCCTCCTCTCTATATAGCCTAACTCCACCTCCACCTGCTCAGTTATGTAACAAGAAAAAACCGAGCAACCCGGAAAAACCGCACCAACGGTGTATAAGTGTATAAAGACATAACTATATATATGCATATATCTATGGCTGAGGAAAGAGGTATACCTGTTTTGGGTGGGAAGTCCTGTGTCCCCCATAGGACTAGAGAGAAAAGGATTTAACGGTAAGTAATAAATCCCCTTTTCTCATACGTCCTGGGGGACACAGGAACCATGGGGACATACCAAAGCTGTCCCATGTGAGGGAGGGAGCAAACAGGCAACCAAAGTATCTTCCTAAAATTTAGGAAACTACCGATTGAAGAACTTTGCGTCCAAAAACCGCTTGTGCTGACGCATAAGTATCAAAACGGTAAAATTTTGTGAAGGTGTGGGCTGAGGACCACGTTGCTGCCTTGCACACCTGTTCCGCTGAGGCCATGTTTCTGCATGCCCACGAGGCGCTGATCGCCCGTGTGGAATGAGCCCTAATGCCCAATGGTACTGGCTGTTGGCTGGAGACGTAGGCCTTGCGGATCGCTTCCTTAATCCATCTGGCTATAGTAGCTTTTGAGGCAGGGAGACCCTTCCTACTTCCAGATGGGATTACGAAAAGATTATCTGATTTTCGGAACATAGCCGTGCGCTCCACATACGTACGGAGGGCGCGGACCACGTCCAGCTTGTTGAACTGTGCCTCCTCAGCATTCTTAGGCGAGCTGCAAAAAGAAGGAATGACGATTTCCTCGTTCATGTGAAACGCCGAAATCACCTTGGGAAGAAAAGAAGGCACTGTCCGCAATACTGCTTTCTCTTCATGAAAAATCAGATATGGGGGGGGAACAGGACAACGCTCCTAGTTCGGACACCCTACGGGCTGAAACAATGGCCACTAGAAAAACCACTTTCCAAGTCAGCCATGCCATCTCGATAATAGAGACAGGTTCAAAAGGAGGTGCCATCAGTGCCGACAGAACCAGGTTGAGATCCCATGGTGGTATGGGAGAGCGGTAAGGCGGTGTAATGTGTGCCACCCCCTGCAGGAACAGGCGCACATCCTTTTGCAGAGCCAGTCGCTTTTGCAGAAGAATTGACAGAGCTGATATCTGGACCTTTAGGGAGCCCAAACTCAGCCCTTTAGCCAACCCCTCCTGAAGAAAATTAAGGAGAACTGGCACCTCTGCCTCCACATATGAAATTCCTTGATCTGAACACCAGTCAATGAAAATCCTCCAGATCCTGTGATAAGATTTTGAAGAGACCGTCTTCCGAGCCTTCAACATCGTCTGAACCACGCTCTCAGAGAAACCCCTTCGTGCTAACATCGAGGCCTCAAGAGCCATACCATCAAATTGAACATTCCCGGATTGTGATGGAGAATGGGACCTTGCCGCAAAAGATCTGCTCTGAGAGGAAGTGGTATTGGTGGTTGTATCGAGATGTCCAACAGATCTGTAAACCACGATCTTTTTGGCCAATGTGGTGCGATCACAATGAATGTGCTTCGCTCCCTCTTTATCCGCTTGATAATTCTTGGAAGCATCGCCAGAGGCGGGAACACATATGCTAATGAGGTCTTCCATTCTGCCGTCATCACGTCCACCCCTACTGCTAGAGGGTCTCTCGTCCGTGCGATAAAGCGATCCACCTTCCTGTTGTGACGAGAAGCCATGAGGTCCAGATCTGGTTGTCCCCATTGACCGACTATGGAGCTGAATACGTCTTCGTTCAGTTCCCACTCTGTCGGATCTAGCCGATGTCGGCTCAGAAAATCTGCCTCTTCGTTGCACACTCCTGGAATGTGTACTGCTGATATTTGAGGAATTCTGTCCTCCGCCCAGCAAAATATCTTGCTGATCTCGTGTGCGGCGGCCAGACTGCGTGTGCCCCCCTGACGGTTGATATATGTCACCGTTGTCATATTGTCTGACTGGATGCGGATGTCCAACCCGAGCAATTGGGCCTCCCAATGTAGCAGCGCCCTGAGTACTGCCTTGATCTCTAGTATGTTGATGGGTAGCCTGCTCTCTGCCAGCGTCCATTGACCTTGAGCGGTCTGATTTAAGAACGTTGCTCCCCAGCCTGCCAGACTGGCATCGGTCGAGATCACTTGCCATCCTGGCTCTAGAAACGACCGACCTTGACTCACGTGCCTCCGGTCCATCCACCATTGCAGTGATACCCGTGCGGAGTCCGAGAGGTACACTCTCTGGCTGAGGCACTCCTTGATCCTCCACGCCGATATTATGCACTTCTGTAATGGCCTCAGATGAAATTGCGCAAAAGGTATGGCCTCGATTGATGATACCATCACCCCCAGGACTCTCATGCAGAATCGAAGAGATGGTCTCTCCGTTGAATAAAGACTGTGTACTAATGCGGTCAGATTTTGAATCTTCTCGTCGGGAAGGAATACTTTCCCTTGAACGGTGTCGAAAACCAAACCTAGGAACGTCATCCTCCGAGATGGAGACAGACAAGACTTCTCCTGGTTGATCGTCCAGCCGAATTGTTGAAGAATCTGTATTGAGAGATTCAGTGACTTCTCTGCAAGGTGGATTGACTGTGCCTTGAAGAGGAGGTCGTCCAAGTATGGAGTGATAGACACTCCCTGGACTCGGAGGATGGCCGTCATGGATGCCATAATCTTGGTAAAAACCCTGGGGGCTGATGACAGGCCGAATGGTAGCGCCACAAACTGGAAGTGGTGCTCCTGGAATGCGAAACGGAGGAATTGTTGGTGTGGGGGGAATATTGGGACATGCAGATAGGCGTCCTTGATGTCCAGGGACGCTAGGAACTCTCCTGGCTCCATGGCTCGTATGACCGATCTGGTGGACTCCATCTTGAAACGACGATAAATAATCCATCGGTTTAGACGTTTCAGATCCAAAACCGGTCGGTACGACCCGTTTTTCTTTGGTACTACAAAAAGGTTCGAATAGAATCCCTTGAACCTTTGGGATGTAGGGACTGGTACGATCACCTCGGATCTCACCAAATCGTCTATGCTGGAAAGAAAAGCCAGCCCCTTTTGAGGATCCTGAGGAACCCTGGATAAGAAAAATCTTGGGGGTGGTAGATGTCGGAACTCGAGACGGTAACCACGAGTTACCACCTCGACTGCCCAGTAATCCTCCACGTCCCTTGCCCATTGGTCTGCAAAATGTCTCAACTTTCCCCCCACAGGAATTTCTGGATGTGACTGAGCCATCCAGTCATGCTGATGACTGTTTGGTGTTGCCCGGCTTGGAATTGGTCTTCCTATGTTGCCAGGTGGGTTTTCCCCTGGAGGAGAAGTGACCCTTAGAGGAAAACTGCCTGGGTGGAGATGAATCTCTGGATGAACGAAATCCACGGCCACGAAATGGACGTGAACGCCTCTGTGAAAAACCCTTGGCTCTTGTCTGAGGCAGAAGAGTGCTCTTACCTCCTGTCGCCTGAGATATAATTTTTTCCAGCTCCTCTCCAAACAATCGTGTCCCCTTAAAGGGAAGAACCGTGAGAGATTTTTTAGAGCTTAGGTCCGCCGACCACAATCGGAGCCACAACGCTCGTCTGGCAGATACTGACAAGGCAGACGTCCGCGCTACAATCTTTAGAGAATCCAATGATGCATCACAAAGAAACGAGCTAGCCTCGTGCATTCTGATGACAAGAGTTTCTAGCTCCTCCGTGGGCAAATCCTCTCTGATGCCTGAGAGGAGTATATCAGCCCAAGCCTCTAGCGCCCTACTGACCCAAGCCGAGGCCAGAATAGGTCTAAAAGCTGATCCCGCAGAAGAAAAAATTGCTTTCAGAAAACCTTCAAGTTTCTTGTCAGTGGCATCCTTAAAGGCCGACACGTCCGGGACTGGCAGTGCAGTTGTCTTTGACAGTCGAGATACTGGTGCATCCACTAACGGAGGTGTGCTCCATTTCTCAAATGCATCCTTAGGAAAGGGATACAACCTTGCAAACTTCTTAGTAACCTGAAACTTATGTTCAGGCTTGTCCCATTCATCCTGTATAATGCCTTGCAGCTGATCATGAGCAGGAAAAACCACTGTACGCTCCGAATGCCTGCGAAACAACCCCTTAGACCTCTTCTCTTGAGAAGGGGATTCCTCAATCTTAAGCACCTCAATGACTGCTGCAATAAGATCATTAATCTTAGCAGAATGGTCAGGCGAAACGGAAGAGTCCTCCCCCTCGTCCGAGGGAGATAGTTCCCCTTCACTGACAGATTCCTGATCAGATAAATCAGTAGAAGAGTGCGCTACAGAAGAGGTGGGCAACAAAAAACCTGAACACCCTGACGTTTTTCGCTTCCGCGGTTCCTTGGGAGAAACCGGGGCCGCCAGCTTCTCCAGAACTTTGTCTAGAGATGCAGCCAGAAGTGGAATTCCTTGAAGTGAAGACAAGGATTGTGAAAGCGAAACTGCCCAGGCAGGTGCCTCCTGCACCTCAACTGCTCCTATACCAGCGGATGAAGCCGATGCCGCTGCCACCTGCCCATCCACGGCCATTACTGCCTGTTTTCCCCCGGCTACCGTAGCCGCATGCCCTGGCTGCGTAGCAGGTGTGCAAGAGGAGCAAAGCGGTTCAGACCGGCCCCCTTTAAATTTTTTCTTGCAGTGGGCACATGCCAAGAAACTTACCTTGGCTGCCTGCTTGCTCGCTCTTGTGAAAATGGCATCGCCACTCCCCTCAGCCATGTTCCTCCAAAGGAGGCAAATATATTGGCAGTGCCTCAGCTGTGGTGCGCTCTCAACCTGTGTCCCACTATGTGGGCTGGAGAGGGCCAATAGAGAGGAGGATGCTCTCAGATGCAGTAGGCTGATGAGGCTGACGCTTTTCTCCTGTGCACTGAGAAGTAGTCTGGGAAAATAGTCTGGTGGGAAGTGGTCTGGGAAGGCAGTGAACCGAAGCCTGGAGTAATGGCGACTAGAAGAAAAAAACGGCGCCAAACAAGACGCGGCACTGAAAACGAGGCGCAACGCCATAACGAGGCGTGACGCGCATCGCTTGCCCGTCCCGCCCCTAGGTGCCGGCGCAACCCGGTCACTTCCCAGGACGAGGAGGGAACCTCTGCTGCGTCGGCCCACTACCTTCCCTGGACTACCCCACCAGTCCCCCAGGCCCAATAGTGCCTACCTACCTGTAGCGTTGTCCTGGTGTTGCCCTTCTGCATCCGGCAGAGTCTAGAGGAAACCTCACGCTCTGCCTCACCTCTGCCTCACCGCTGGTCCCTGGCTTTAAACCGGCATCCTGGGTGAGGGTCCCGCGGAGGGGGTTAACGCATCGAGTTCAGACCAACTGACTCAGGTATCACCCCGGGTGCCCAGGCTAATCCTGGGCCGAAGTTTCCTCTGTTGGGCCCCACTAGGGGCCATGTCCACCTCCTGACTTGCGAGGACACAAAAAAAACTGAACAGGTGGAGGTGGAGTTAGGCTATATAGAGAGGAGGATCCCTCTCCCGTTTTTTTTTTTTGTTCTAATTGTGTCCTGCCTCCTGATGGGAGGGGATTTAACCCCCATGGTTCCTGTGTCCCCCAGGACGTATGAGAAATTAAAAATGTTTCCCCCTTCCAACCACTAATTTGCATATGCAAATAAGGATTTGGTTCATTATTTGGCTGAATCTTTTGCAAAGGATTCGGGGGTTCGGCTGAATCCCAAATTGCGTGCAATCCTAATTGACAGTAATGGAAGTTATAACAGAATCAGAGCAGTTAGTTTGCAAAGGAAAAGCTGCTGAGAGTGGAGTGATTTACCTTTGCCTGTTTTAGGATCCCTGACAGCCTTTTTGGGACTGGAAGCAACGCTTTTGCCGGGGCCCAGGACAGCGCTCGGTGGAGTATCCGCAGATGTCGCCAGGTTTCGTTGCACAGACTTTTTTGCATTCTGGGACATGCCTTCAGGCTGAGTTTTCTGAACAGTGTTGCTGCGCACAGCTTTGGGTCACAAGGAGTGAAACAAAAGAAAAACATTAAAGATCAGCCGTGCGCAGGAAGAACTGAACCTTTAAATGGCAACAATTACAATCTATATTACTGGGAACAAACGTAGAAAGTGCAGGCAATGTAGCTTTCTCATTTCCAGATTCCCCAAACTACCAAGTAATAGGATGTTAAATTGGCAGTGCAAGTTGGCAGTTAAGCGGCTGGAACAAATTCATAGAAAGTTTGTATCCACTTTATTTTCAATAGATTTGCAGAAATCCATATTGGTATAGGTTATTCTGAATAGGAATCCTTAAAGGAAAACTATACCCCCCAAACAATGTAGGTCTCTATAAAAAGATATTGCATAAAACAGCTCATATGTAAAATCCTGCTTCATGTAAATAAACAGTTTTCATAATAATTTACTTTTCTAGTAGTATGTGCCATTGGGTAATCATATATAGAAAATTGCCATTTTAAAAAATAAGGGCCGCCCCCTGGGATCGTAGGATTCACTGTACTCACAAACATACCAACAAACCATACATGTTAGGTCACATGAGCCAATTAACAGACAGAGTTGTGTCTTTTGCTTCCACACGTCTTCCTGTTACAGTTAGAGTTGAAGTATTTCTGGTCAGGTGATCTCTGAGACAGCACAGAGACCATCACGAAATGGGGGTTCAAGGCAAGAGATGTAAAAAGGGCAATATTTACTTAAATATATATTCCAGTTTGGTAAGATTCTTTAATATGCCACTTAATATGATATGAACCATCTTTTGCTTAAGTGTTCATTTTGGGGGTATAGTTTTCCTTTAATGATCTATATGCTCTATTCATTTCCCTGATTAAAGGAGAAACAAACCCCTTTTTTTAAAAAACAAACCCTACCCCACATAGACCCCCCTCCCCCCAGCCTAGCTGCTACCCCGGGCAAATGTCCCTAACTTTTTACTTACCGCTCAGTGCAGAGTCGGGGATCGCAGTTCATGGCAGCCATCTTCCGGGTCTTCAGTAATCTGAGAATGAGACTGGCGGAGCAGCGCATGCACAGTTGGAGCAATTTCCCGGTTTGCGCATGAGAAATTGACAGAAATTGCAGAAGTGCCAGAAGAAGACACGAAGACCAAGAAGATGGCTGCGATCCCTGAATCTGCACCGAGGGATAAGTAAAAAGTTAAGGGCATTTGCCCGGGGTAGCAGCTAGGCTGGGGTGGGGGGGTCGGACAGGGCCGGCAGGACAATGGGAAAAAGTCTGGTGGGCCCCTGGATCTTGTGGGCCCGCCGGCCCAGATCCGCACCCTGTGCCACCTCCTCTCTTGCTGCCGCGACCTGCACTCTTCCCGGTTGCGGCAAAAGATCAGCACACGTGCGGCCGGAGGGGGGCCCTGAGGCAGCAGCCATGGCGGGAGGAAGGATCTATTTGGGGTAGGGTTTTTTTTTTTTTTTTTTAATAAGGGGTTTGCTTCTCCTTTAAGGCAGCTCAGATTATATATATCTATATATCTATATCTATAAATAATTTACCAGGGAATCAGTTATCCCACATTATGAAGGAATTGGTAAAATATCATAAGACTTTATAAAGACCTGCAATCAATGGGTTTTCTAACGTGCAATGAATAGTCAGGGAATCAAGCCATAGAAGAAACAAGAAAGATGTGTGAGATGAACTGTAAAGGAAAAGTGTTACCTGCAGCAAAGCTGGGCAGATATGTAGATGATGTGGTAGGACTGGAACATTCATTTGTTGCATCAGTAACCAATGGAGATGCAAAGCTCACTAGGTTGGTATAGATACTGTAGAGGGAAAAAGATAATTATGACACATTCACATGAGAATGAAACGGAGGAGGCTTGTTCTACAGGTTAAACCGTGGTGTTACCTCTGGCTTTGCTTTTTGAGTTCCTTCAGGGTAGGGGCGATTTCTTGCAGCATTTCTATATGTTCTTGACTGCGAACTTGTCCCAAAGCCTGAACTAATGTAAACAGCACTGTCTGGATGTTGTCTTGCCATGATTTGTATTCGCAAAGAAACTCCCTCACGCTGTTCTCATAAGGAACATCTTCACCATCCGCCATGGCAGCTTCCTCATCCTTAAAAGGGAAACAAATTACATATTATGACTGACAATTCTTAAACTTCACATTCCAAAAAAAAAAAAAAAAAAAAAAAAAAAACTACAAAAGTACTACAACATGAACACAATGCAGTTTAGTCAATTAAAATCAAACAAGTACAATGCCCTTCTTTGGATTGGCTTAAAATATGTGACACCAGTCAGTGCATCTATGTGCAACTTAAAGGAGAACTAAAACCTAAGAATGAATATAGTTAAAAATGACATATTTTATATAATGACCTTATTACATCAGTCTAAAGTTTTAGAATCTCAACAGCAGCAATGATCCAGGACTTCACACTTGTCACAGGGGGTCACCATCTTGGAAAGTGTCTGTGACACTCACATGCTCAGTGGGCTCTGAGCAGCTGTTGAGAGCTAAACTTAGGGGTCATTGCAAATTATCCAGCAGAAAATGAGATTGGTCTGTAGTATATATATATATGCAGGGCTGATTATTAAATTCTGATGCCAATTGCACTGGTTTCCGTGCTGTCATGTAGTAATTATCTGTATTAATTACTAATCAGGTTTATATTGTGACATTTCTATTCTATGTGTACTGTATATTGTGAGTGGGTCCCTAAGCTCAGTAAGTGACAGCAGCACAGAGCATGTGCAGTGAATCAGCAGAAAAGAAGATGGGGAGCTACTGGGGCATCTTTGGAGACACAGATCTCTGCTAAAGGGCTGTGGTTGCCTTGGGCTGGTGCAGAAGCACACTTCTTTAGTTAAGCTTAATGGTGGCCATAGACACACAGATCCGATCGTACGAATCGAGGATTCGTACGATTTTCGGATCGTGTGTGGCATGTGCCGACTTCTTTCGTCCGGCGGAGATCGGTCGTTTGGTCGATCGGTCAGGTTTGATTTTGACCCGACCGATCCCGCCGGAGCTCATGGCACATCGTAATCTGATCGTTCGGCCGTACGGCCGAACAATCAGATTACCCCCGATATAGCCATGCCTGTTAATGGCATATCGGGGAAAGATCCGCTCGTTTGGCAACATCGCCAAACGAGCGGATCTTTGCATCTATGGCCACCTTTAGTTCTCCTTTGAAGCTGATAGCAAAATGGATGTATTTTTTTGCTGCTGTATTTTAATATAAATCTGGAGCCCCCGATTAGTTTTCAAGCAGAGAACAGTAAAATACTAGCAATGACGCGTGGTTCCCACTAAAGTAAATATGAAGTGGGTCTTCTCTGTCAGATAAATTATGATGGCAGAGAAAAAAACGTGCCACATTCCAAAGTCACACACAAAAAAAAAAAAGCTTATTTTTTTAGCAGAATTACAAAGAACAGGGAAAATCAACAAACAGAGGAGACCATTCTATGTCAAATCTAAAGGGAATGCAAAATAATTTAAGAACACGATCCCTTTGGAGCTTTATGATAATTCTGAGCATAAACAGTCCAATTTATGAAATCAACGCTTACTTTTACCACATTTAGGTGTGGGTGGATATTGATACAGTAACCATATACACAAACAACACAGAGGGAAAAAACCCTTGCCTTTGCCATGGCCTTGAGCAGATGTTTGACATCTCCGAGCTGTTTGTTGTGGCCAGTGAGAACATTCTTAATAGAGTCCACCAGGTTCTGTATCAATTCACACAACGTTTCAATTTGTTGCTCTTTTTCACCCTGTAGACTTCTTTGATTTGACATATCGTTACTCAGCTGCTTATGGGCTGACACCAGCCACTCGGGAGTCCCGATAGAATGTTCACTGCTGGTTCCCTGCAACAAAATATTAACAACAAACACTCAGCCACTATATATACTTATTTTTGTTGCTGGCACGACAATACAGAAGCAAAACAAATATATAAAGACATTTTACATGAAATCAATAATTACAGAGCACCACAACAGCCCAAGACTTATAGATGGGAGAGAATCCCCCCCCCCACAGCAGAGTCCATGAATGAAAGAGAATTATTCTCTGTGATGTGAGACATAATAAGGGGCACGTTCATGAAGATTGCCAGATTTAAAGGAGATTTTGTGTACTCACAGTTAAATCTCTTTCTCTTCAGTCGCTTGGGGGACACAGGGATAGTGGGGTATAGCTGGAACCACTAGGAGGCAGGACACAATAAAAAAATAGAAACTTGATCCCTCCTCCCCCTACTCTGTAGGCAGAGACACTCAGTTCGTACCAAAGGAGAAACAGGAGGTTATTAATAATCAACAGAAAATCTGATAACTAATTACAAGAAGAACAGATGGTTGAGTCAACCAAATCTGAAGCCAAGAGAAGGCCTCTATCCAGGGAGGGAAGCCCTGTGTCCCCCAAGCGACTGAAGAGAGAGAGATTTAATGGTGAGTACACAAAATCTCCTTTTCTCTAGGTCTGCTTGGGGGACACAGGGACAGTGGGGACGTAACAAAGCTGTCCCCTGAATCTACGGTGGGAAGTAGAGGCCTACGTGGAACCAGCCACTGCAGCCTGAAGTACCTTCCTGCCGTAGCGGGTGTCAGATGCCACAAGGTGCCAAACTGATAAAATTTGGCAAAAGTATGGATTGAAGTCCACGTTGCAACCTTGTTCCGCTGAGGCTTGGTTTCGAAAAGCCCTGTGGTGGAATATAGCCTGATTGATGTGGGGGAACCTGACCCTGTGATGAATAGGATCTCTGGATATCCTGTTTTATCCATCGGAATATGGTGGTCTAAGTAGCTGGTATGCCTCTGAGGGCCTGAGGGAAGGGCGAACAAGGAGTCCGATAGACGGATGTCCTCGACCTGGTGCAGGTAAAAGTTGAGGGCCCTAACGGGGTCGAGGGTGTGCAGTGCTGCTTCCTTCGCATTGGAAAGGGATGGGCAGAAGGTAGGAATCGTAATTTCCTGGTTGAGGTGGAAAGTGGAAACCACCTTGGAAGAAAAGAGGGTGAAGTATGAAGTACTGCCCTGTCATTGTGGAAGGTCAATAGAGGAGACCTACGGGAGAGGGCAGAGATCTCGGATACTCTCCGTGCTGAGGCAGTAGCCAGCAGAAAAAACTTTTTTCCATGTGAGCCACTGAAGTGGAATAGAATCCATGGGTTTAAAGGGAGCGTGTTACAGGGCACGCAGGACTAGGGTTAAGTCCCAATTTGGCACCGGTGAAAGTACCGGGCGATTTATGTGGGCCATTCCCTGAAGAAAAATCCTAACATCTGGGAGCAAGGCAAGTGCCGAAAACTGAGATTTCAGTGATCCGAGGGACATGTACAGGGACAGTCCCTCCTGTATAAGGCAAGAAGGTGTGGAGTGGAAAACTTCAGTGAATTGAAACCATTACATTGGGCACCACCAATGGTAAGTGAACCAGACCCGATGGTACGTCTTGGCAGAAACTGGTTTGCGGGCTGCACGCATGGTAGAATGACAGCGTCAGAGAACCTCTACCGTCTCAGGATCGCGGTTTCAGTAGCCACGCCATCAAATTGAGGTTGGCAGGACAGTGGTGAAGGATTTGACCCTGAGAGAGAAGGTCCAGGATGAGAGGCCAAGGTTCCTCTACTGAGAGATGTACTAGATCCGAGACCCAGGATCGACAGGGCCATATTGGAGCTATGAGGATGAGAGTGGTGTGTTCTCTCTGAGGCTTCTTGATCATTCTTGGAATGAACGCGGGATGTAAGTCCCAGGGAGAGTTGAGGGCATCTGCCGCCAGAGGGTCCCTGGACCTTGCAAAAAAGAGAGGAACTTTACGATTGTGACGTGATCGACCTCCATCTTTGAGTGATCTTGTGGAAGATGTTGTCCTTTAGAGGCCACTCGCAGAGATCTAGGGATTGTCTGCTGAGATAATCTGCTTCCCAGACCTGGAATGAAGATGGCTGACAAGCGAGTCTGCCGGATCTCAAGAAGGTTGATGTGAAGACATTGTTCTGATAGAGACCAGCGACCCTGCGCTGACCGACCCTCTGCACTGCTCATATACTGATGCACTGCTCCCCAACCGGAGAGGCTTGCATCTGTGGTGAGCAGTCACCATTGTGGATCCCCTAGGGATCTGCCCCATGTCAGGTGACTGGTTTGCATTAACCAGAGAAGAGAGACTCGAGTCCTGCGGGAGAAACGAAATTCCAGGAGAAGGGATTTGTGCCTCCAGGCCGCAAGAATATTCCACTGAAGCTCCCTGAGGTGACGTTGGGTGAAGGGAACTGATTGTATCATCGAAACCATGACTCCTAACACCTTCATGTAGAATCTCGCGGTGTGGGACTTCGAGAGGAGAGACCGCACGAGGGTACGTAGATGCTGGACCTTGTCACTGGGACAGTTTGTGTCTGGGTGTTGAACTGCATCCAGAGGAAGACCATGGATTGGCTTGGGGTTAACGAGGACTTGTCCAGGTTGATAAACCAACCAAACTCCTGTAACTGAACCATGGTGAAGTGCAACGCCTGCTGGGCCACTGCAAAGAAGGGTGCCTTGATCAGGAGATCGTCCAGATAAGGAGTTATGGAGATCCCCCTGGTGCGGATTAGAGCACCACCAACATGATCTTGGTAAAGACATGAGGGGCCGAATACAGGCCAAGAGGAAGGGCCGCGAGTTGGAAGTGGCGATTTTGGAAGGCAAACCGCAAGAATCTCTGATGGGGACAGAAAATTGGGGCCGCGATGACAGACCAGAGGGATTCCAACTTGAACCTTCGCGGTCGAATGAAAGTATGGAGTTCCTTGAGGTCCAGGATTGGCCGAACAGATCCATCCTTCTTGGGAACTACAAACAAGTTTGTGTAATAGCCTCGGAATCGCTCCTCAGTCGGAAAAGGGATGATGACCTCTGAACGGATAAGCTTGCTGATCGCGTTGTGCAGCGCCTGAGCCTTTTGATGCCCCTGAGGATATCTGGACATGAAGAACCGGCGGGGCGGGAGAGAAGCGAATTCTAGGTGGTAGCCCTGACTCACGACCTCGTGTACCCAGGCGTCTTGAGTCAGATTCTTCCAGGAGTCGGCAAACCTGCAAAGTCTCCCCCCCCCACGGCTGAGTCGCTGGAGGGAAGAAGGGGTGAGTAATGCAGACGTGGGCTTGCGGGACTGCCAGGATGGCCTGGACCTTCCACTGAAGCGTCCTCTGCAGGTGGAGTGTCGTGAGAGACTTTTTTGAAGACAAGTCCGCAGTTTCATCCAGAGAGATCTGCGAACCGATACCGACAAGTCAAGTCGGCTGGATTTCTGCTAATCACCTGTAGCACATCAAGGGAGGCTTCACATAGGTAGTCAGCCTCCTTCATTTGTGAGGCCAAATGAGCAAGTTCTTCACGGGGGATCCTTGTGGCAATCGCTTGGCATAAGGCGTCCGACCAAGTTTGGACGGCTCTACTTACCCAAGCTGAGTCTAGAACCGGCCGGAGGGAGGTACCTGAAGCAGAGTAGAGGGAACTTACAATGCCCTCAAGCTTCTTGTCCATGGAGTCCTTGAAGGAGGCTGCATCAGGAACTGGTAAGGCAGTGTCCTTAGATAGTCGAGAGACATGTGCGTCCACTGAAGGTGGGGAGGTCCACTTTTCCTTTAGATCCTGTGGAAAAGGATATAGTTTGAGAAAACGGCGGTTAGCCTGGAAACATCCCTCTGGCTTGTACCATTCCTGTTGGATAATTTGCTTGAGTTGAGCATGAGAGGGAAAGGAAGGTAAGGACCTGCTGCGGCGCTTAAACAAGGAGGTACTGCAACTAGGTTCAGGCTCCTTTAAGTGAAGGGTCTCTAATACTGAAATGAGGGAATCAATGGCCTCAGAGGAGAGTTTGGGGGGATTCCTCTTCCTCTGGGTCGGAGCTGTGAGATAGTTCACCATCAGACAGAGCTGGATCCTCCTCGGAGTCAGGTGGCAGGGATGAAGTAGTGATGGACTCCGCCTCACACTCATCCTCGGAAGGAGAGGGGGCTTTACATTTTGGAGGCTTATATAGCCACGCTAGCAGTTTATCAAGGGAGAGAGACAATTTAGGAATGCCGGCGGCAAGCTTAGATGCCCATTCTAGGGGAGGCTGGGGGTCCAGGGGGTGGAGTCCCGGGGCTGGCCTGATGGGTCCCCATGGGAGGCTTGGCTTACCTGAGGACGGAGTTCTGAAGTTTCCGAAACTGCCTCAGGAAGCTTGCACATGGAACACAGAGGGTCCTTGTGACCAGATGCGGCATTTGGCACAAGCTAAATACTTAACCGATGAAGTAGTTGCTGGCCTGGAAAAAAGGTTATCGCCTGTACCTTCAGACATGGTGTACACAAGCTGTTCCTGTAAGAGAGGAATTAAGTTAACAATATATATGATGTAGGTTATATATATATATATATATATATATATATATATATATATATATATATATATATATATATATATATATATATATATATATATATAAATAAACTGAAAATGCCTCCCCAGGGTACTGCTGGGAGCAAAGCCTTGGAGGAGAGTAAAGCCAGTGGCAATAGCTAAAAACCCCACTGTGTCAGAAGTACTGCCCTGTTGTGATCTTAGAAAAAACAGGGGGGGGGGCTGTGCTGCAGAGAAGCTGGGGAAGAGTTCTGCCCAGCGTGGTGAGACTGCTAGTAATGGAACCTCCTCCAGAATCAATGGGAAGTAGCTGCCTGGGCGCACAATGGAGAGTGTGAAGTATGGCCCCTCCCCTAGCAGTGACATATGGTGCAGACGCACACCTTCGAAAAATGGCGCATAAGGCACTGGCGCACACATTTTTTTCGGTTGCACACATGGTGCCCGTACAGTAAGTGCCAAATCTGCCCCAGCCGTTGCCTCCCCATGTAGACAGCCCCAGTGAAGTCTCTCGTAAAATAGCGGTGCGCAACTGGTGCTAAGCCCACAATAACTGTCTTGTGTTTCTGACAGTGAGGACAGTAGGAAACAGAAGTGCCTGAGTCTGAACTAGTGACCTGCAGGTTGCAACAAAGTCTCCTATACTGCTGTGCAAGGCAGATGGATTGTGCAGAGGGGGAGGGGGGCTCAGAGAGTGAATAGGCTGCTATTAAGGATAAATGCTTACCTTAAATGAGCCACGGCAGGAGTTCCCAGACTGTAGTGTAGGGACCCTTGGGGCATATAAGGAGGATTGAGCAACAGGATGAACCTGGCTATACCTCAGCCCTGTGTCCCGGCCAGCGCATCCGCTCTCTGTATGTCAGAGGGAGGGAATCAATGCTGGATGGTCAGTGCAGAGCACAGGAGACCCCGGTGACATCCTCAAGTAATGGATCAGACTACTCGGTGTAGCTGTCCAGCTCCATATCATGTGAAGGAATTGTAATGAAATAAAAATAAAAGAGCAAAGTAAATAGTAAAATGCTCCTGAATGCAGGAGACGGTACTAACCTCCTGAGGACACAACAAAACTGGGTGTCTCTGCCTACAGAGGAGGGGTATAGCAGGAGGAGGAGGGGTCAAGTTTCTATTTTTTATTGTGTCCTGCCTCCTAGTGGTTCCAGCTATACCCACTGTCCCTGTGTCCCCCAAGCAGACCTAGAGAAATGGATGGTATACCGTCATGCGAGTTCTATTTTACTAAATGAATTATATTAGCTAATCAGTATAGTTTCAAGCTTTAATACTTACCACCCTCTTCAACAATCGCAGCTCCAGCTCTGAGACAGAACTGTTGAACTGGGAGGCAAATGAACACATTTGTTGGCAACGCTTGATCAGTTCAAACAGGCTGGCGTCTAGGCTTAAAGTCTCACTTGTACGTGTACGCAGGCCTTCAAAATGCATGATGGTACTGCACAGGAAAGTCACCTGAAAAGATAATGGCAGTACATTTAATCTATTATATCTCTATCCATCCAGTGTCGGACTGACCCGGCGGGAAAAAACCCGGTGGGCCCCGAACCTCATGGGCCCCCGCCGGGCCAGACCCCATCTCCCCATATTTCGAATCACCCTGCGTGGCGCCGTTCTCGCATGTGCCTTGATGTGTGTGTGCGCACCGAGCAGCGCCTCAGTAGGGGCCGGGCAGGGAGGCCGGAGGGGGGCCCTGGCCAGTGGTCCCCGGGCTCCCCAGTCCGACCCTGTATCCCTATCTCTCAATCATCTCTCTATCTCTCAATCATCTCTCTATCTCTCCCTATCCATCATCTATCTATCAATGTATCTATCTATCTCTATATCTATCTATCATCTATCAATGTATCTATCTTCATCTATCGATGTATCTATCTATCATCTATCTATCTATCTATCTATCTATCTATCTATCATCTATCGATGTATCTATCTATCATCTATCGATGTAGCTCTCTCTCTCTCTCTCTATCTATCTCTACATCTATCCATCCATCCTCATACAGTGGTTCAGAGAGATCTCCAAAGATGCACCCAGTCAGTGATTCATTTTGCAGATGCCTATAGGGAATCACCTAGGATTATCCATGTACCTGGAATAGAGTTGCCTGTGCAAAGTACAGGTATCGAACCTGTTATCCAGAATGCTCGGGACCTGGGGTTTTTCCAGATATAACAGATCTTTCCGTAATTTGGATCATCATACCTAAAGTCTACTATAAAATCATGTAATATAGTAACATAGTAAGTAAGGTTGAAAAAAAGACACATGCCCATCGAGTTCAACTTTTTTTTTTTTTATTTTTAAACTACCTATCTGCCAGTTGATCCAGAGGAAGGCAAAAAACCCATCTGAAGCCTCTCCACTTTGCCTTAGAGGGGGAAAAATTCCTTCCTGACTCCATTAAATGAACCCAATAGGCTGGTATTGCTTCCAATAAGGATTATTTATATATTCAAGTGGATCAAGGTAATGCTTTAGTATTACAGAAAATTATTTTAAAATAATTTGGATTATTTCATTTTAATGGAGTCCATTTGTAATTTGTAGCTTTCTGGATAATGGGTTTCCGGATAACGATCCCATACCTGTACTTACGAATACTGCGATTTGTCCTTGTTGTTGAGCAAAAAATAATTTCATGAGTTGTGGTGTAAATAAATGTATCCAGCCAACTGCACTAGAGTGCATTTGTTACTTTATAATGCAGCTCTGGGGGGGGGGGGTGGCAGACCCTGTAAACTGTTCTAAATTGATACATTTCTTATCTTTGTCCCTGCTGAGCAGAATCTCTGGGTTTCATTAAAGGCAGCTGTTAGAGTTGATACAATAGTTGCTAATCTTCCACAGATACTGCTGAGAAATGTATCAACTATGTATCCACTAATTGTAACAGTACAGAATCTGCTCCTGGATCACTGAGCTGCCAGAGTGAGACACCAGAGACACGAACACTAAACTTCAACTGGAGAAACTGTATAAAAGAATAAAATGGAAAGCAATTAGGGATGCACCGAATCCACTATTTTGGATTCGGCCGAACCCCCGAATCCTTTGTGAAAGATACGGCCGAATACCGAACCGAATCCAAAACCCTAATTTGCATATGCAAATTAGGGGTTGAAAGGGGAAAATATTTTTTACTTCCTTGTTTTGTGACAAAAAGTCACGCGATTTCCCTCCCTGCCCCTAATTTGCATATGCAAATTAGGATTCGGTTCGGCCGGGCAGAAGGATTCGGCCGAATCCGAATCCTGCTGAAAAAGGCAGAATCCTGGCCGAATCCCGAACCGAATCCTGGATTCGGTGCATCCCTAAAAAATTGAAAAAAAAAAAAAAAAGTCTGTTTCTGGGGAATAATCTGAAACCAACTGAACTGAAAAAAACATGTTTGGAAGGTGAACAACCGCTTTAAACATAGATTTTGAAAAAACAGTATTAATGAATTGAAAAAGTCTTTATTTCTGGGGAACAATCTGAACTATAAAAAGTGTTTGGAAGGTGAACGACCCCTTTAAAAGCAGTGTGTACCCCTCTTTCCTGGTTCTGACTCTCAAACCCAAGTAACAGGAGTCGTGAGATCATCTCTATATCTTTGAATCCGTTTTAATTAATTAGATGGCTAGCAACATTGTTTCAGCCAGAGCCAGGAGTGAAGAGGATATAAACAGGCGTGTCACTTTCAAGAGCCATTACCTTCAAATAGCTTTAACACAAGTGGACATTTGTAATGGATATATAATGGTAAATTGTTTAAAATTTGATTATTATTCCAAATATAGTTTTGGGGTGGGAGAGTTTAAAGCTTCTATTGTATCAGCTCCTGATATCACTGGGGCTTTTTGATAAGGCGGCAGCAGCAGGTCAGAATTAGCAGCAGCAAATCACAGCAACATCTTCATTAAAGTAGTTTTGTGTGTCATGTCAGTGGTTAAATTGCTGTGTGTGACACAGTAGTAGTAATTTCACAATAGATACCTGGTTTATTCTTTGGTTTTCTTTTAAAACAAGATTCCTCCTTTCTGTAATGGTGGCCTCAAAGTCTTGAAGGACAGGTGCCAAAGCTGGATTTGCACCTCCGGCCCATTTCAAACGCTGCTCGATGCTGGCTTCTAGTGCCGCTAGTTTTTCCTGTGGAATAAACAATTTTTAAACAATGTCTAAAATCAATCAAAAAATATGATTGCAATCAAGGCCTGGATTTCACACTGTGCATTACTCTTATGCTTGACAAAGGGCTCCTGTGGCTGGAAGCATGCTGCTTCAAATAAACTAAGTGACATTTTGTAGTATAATTCTGCAGTGGTGTTACAGCAGCTCCTCTCTGCTGTTAACTGCTCTAACCCTTAGCAAGTACAGTAGCCAAGTTTGTTTAAAGGGATACTGCCATGGGAAAACATTTTTTTTCAAAATGCATTGCTGCTCCAGCACAATTATGCACTGAAATCCATTTCTCAAAAAAGCAAACTTATTTTTTTAGATTTCATTTGGGGCTAGACATATTGCAGTTTCCCAGGTGCCCCAGTCATGTGTTTTGTGCTTATAAACCTCAGTCACTGTTTACTTCTGTAGTTGGAGTGATATCACCCCCTTATCAGCCTCTTTTAGTCCCTTAAACATTAGAACACAAAAGCCAAAAAGGAACTGCATAACTAGAAAGGAGTGACCATATATACTGTATATTAAACATTGTCTGTTCAAGCTATTAGAACCTAGATCTAGTTTTACAAGAGTGAGAACCAGTTGCCTGTATAACATCAGTTGCAAAGTGACTCCTAATTAAAAAATTATGTAAAAAATCCCTTCTACCCACCTCCAATAACACATCTGGCCTTGACAGGGTTAACAATCTTTAATTTTTCCCACCTAAATAACGACATGAAATCCCTCTTCCGGTTGTACTGAGGTCCCTGAAAAAGGCGATAGGACGACGAGCACTTGAACCAGCTCTTACGCGCGCGCTACTGTCTCCTATTTCACTGCGAGCAGTGAGGGAGTGAGTGCATTTGCGCTGACTTTGTTGGGGCTTTCTGCAGTAATTGCAAGATTAATGGCTGACCTGGCTGCTGCCCTTACAGCTGAAGTTAGTTTCTCTGGCTTCACTGAGCCTGCACTGTTCTTCCTCCTTGCACTCCTGCCGGTTTGGGTTCGGAGAGTGTGTGGGTAGTTTTATTTGCTCAGCCATGATTTATAGCAGCAGTAAGTGCAGCAGTCAGGTCAATCATAAATCTTCTAAAGATTTAAAGATCCAAGTGCTCGTTGCCCTATCGCCTTCTTCAGAGACAACAGTACAACCGGAAGAGGGATTTCGTGTCAATAACAGGAAATTGTTTTTACATACCGTAATTTCTGTTTCCTGGTCACCTTCCATGGCAGCATTCACCAATGGGTTAACCTCCCTCCGGACCAATGGACAGGACCTCCCTCCAACAAGTTAAAATGAGAGCCCCACCCATACTCACTTGTCTTAGTTTAAAGCCTGACATCTAGGGTGGGTAATTCCCTGGTGAATGCTGCCATGGAAGGTGACCAGGAAACAGAAATTACGGTAAGTAAAAACAATTTCCTGTTTTCCTAGTCACTCCTGGCCAGCATTCACCAATGGGACTTCCAAAGCTACGAAAAAAGGGAGGGATACACATGTTGCAGAAATGAAATAATATGCTTTATTCAGCAATGTATAACTGATTGCAAGACCCTCCTCCCAAATCTAGCTTCTTGGGAGGCAAGGACATCTAGTCTATAGTGTTTAATAAATGTGTTGACAGATGACCATCTCGCTGCTTTACAGATCGCTTCTGGCGATGCTTTTGCTTCCATTGCCCATGAACTCGCCAACGCTCTGGTGGAATGGGCTTTTAACCCCTGGGGAACCTTCCTGCCCGCTATATTGCAAGTCTTTGCAATTGCAGACACAATCCAGGAGCTTAAGGTCTTTTTGGAAGGCGCTTGCCCTTTCCTGAATCCACAGGGAATCACAAACAGATGATCTGATTTTCTGAACGTCTTGGACCTTTCCAGGTAAATTTCAATGGCTCTGACCAGATCTAATGTATGCCAATATCTTTCTCTGTCTGACTTTGGAGATGGACAAAAAGATGGAAGAACCATTTCTAACTCCATATGGAATTTCGATACGACCTTCGGCAGAAACTTGAACGCAGGTCTAAGCACAACTTTATCCTTGAAGATTACCGTATAAGGCTCCAGAGCAGATAGGGCAGCCAATACTCCAACTCTACATGCTGATGTAACCGCCACTAGAAGAATAACCTTTAAGGTAAGGTTCCATAAAGAAGACTTTTCTAATGGTTCAAAGGGAGTTCTTGTGAGAACATCCAGAACAAACGGTAAGTCCCAAGGAGGTGAAATTTTCTTTATGCAAGGTCTTACTCTTACAAAGGCATCAAAAAATCTTCGGACTAATGAATCCGATGCCCAGCTTACTCCTGTCAACGCCGAGATAGCTGATACTTGCACCCTTAATGTACTCATTTGGAGACCCCTCTCATAGCCTGAGAATAGAAAATCAACCAGCAACGAAGCTGTCGGAGAAATTGGATCTTGGTTCTTAAGGGTTGCAAAATGCACGAATTTATCCCAGACTTTATAGTACTGAGATGAAGTGGAATACTTCCTTGACTTTAGAAGAAAATCCACAATCTCTTCTTTAAAACCTTGCTTCTTTAACCTCTCCCTTTCAACCTCCATGCCATTAAGGACAGGGGGTCTTTCTCCTGGTAGAGGAACATTCCCTGGGACAACCACCCTGGGAATTTCGAAATCTTCTTGGGACCCTCTAAGGTAAGTTTGCGAAGCAGAGGAAACCAGGGTCTTCTTGGCCAAAAGGGAATCAGTACTATAGCATCGACTGCTTCCCGATCCACTTTCTTCAATACTTTCCAGATCAGAGGGATTGGGGGAAAAATATACACGAGTCCCCTGGACCAATCTTGACTTAGACCGTCTATGGCCAGTGCCTCTTCGCAGGGATACCTTGCGTAGAATTTTTTGCATTTTCTGTTTTGGACTGAAGCCATAGCGTCTACTTCTGGCATGCCCCATGCGTACACCAATTCCTGAAAGATGTTCTCGTGAAGACTCCACTCCCCTGGGTCTAAAGTGACTCGACTTAAAAAGTCTGCTCTTATGTTTTCTGTTCCTGGCAAGTGTATTGCTGAAAGATTCTCTAGCCATCTTTCTGCCCACTGGAATATCGGAATGGCTTCTTTTAACAATGTCATACTTCTGGTGCCTCCCTGCTTCTGCACATAGGCGACTGCTGTGACATTGTCTGACATGATCTTTATACTCTTCCCTTTTAGAACATCTGAAAGAGCAAATAGAGCCTTCCCTATTGCCCTTAGCTCGAGAACATTTGAAGGTGTTTGTTTCATATCCCATGAACCTTGAGCGAAATGTTCTCCAAAATGGGCTCCCCAGCCGGAACCTGACGCGTCTGTCGTTAACACCGCCCACACTGGTTCTTCGAGCTGTGTTCCTTTCATCAAATTTTCTTTTACGCACCACCAATCTAGGTTGTGTTTTATCTCCTGCGGCAATATTAGTGTTTTGTGCATATTTAGCTGCGGACATCTTACTTTTCTTAGTAGGAAATTTTGCAGATCTCTCATGTGCCATCTCGACCATTTTACAACTTGTATCGTTGACGACATCAAGCCTAGAATTTTCAGACAGTGATGAACTGTCACTGACGAACGGCTTCTGAAGTCTTCTATTGCATGAGGAATTTTCCGCTGTTTCTGGATTGGAAGACTTACTAAATTTTCCTGTGTTTGGAAATATGCTCCCAGGAAAGGCAGTGACCTTGATGGGATTAGCTGACTCTTTTCTAGGTTGACAATCCATCCGTGTGTTTGCAGAACTTCCACTACTCGACTTGTATGTCGTTCTGCTTCTTCTCTTGACCTTGCGGCCACGAGGATGTCGTCTAGGTAATGAAACGCTGCTATTCCTTCCTTCGTTACTTCTGTTATTATGGTAACGAGGACCTTTGTAAAAACTCTTGGGGATTGTGATAACCCGAATGGAAGGCATCTGAATTGTACTTGAGTGTCTCCTACCGCGAACCGAAGATACTTCCTGTGTTCTGGGAAAACTGGTATGTGGAAATATGCATCCTTCAAGTCTATGTTTGTTAACCAATCTCCGATTGAGATGGCCTGGATGATGGATGCCAAGGACTCCATCTTGAACTTTTTCTTTATTAAGAATCTGTTTAGTTTTCTCATGTCCAATACCGGTCTTAAAGCGCCGGATGCTTTTTTTACCAAGAAAAGCCTTGAGTAAAATCCTCTTCCTCTTTCTTGAGGCGGAACTACTTCTATGGCTCTCGAGAAGAGTAGCTGATTCATATACTCCTGAACCAAACCTTGACTCTCTTGTTTGTTTCGGAACGAAGAAACTAAAAAATAATCCCTCCTTGGGATTGTTTCGAACTCCAAACGAAAACCTTCTTGAATTATTCTTGATACCCATCGATCTTGTATCGTTCTGGCCCAGACTTGAGCGAAGAGATTCAATCTGCCTCCTACCTCTGCCTGAGCCAAGGTACCCTCATTGCTGCTGAGCTGTAGAAGAGGAGGAAGAGAAAAAACTTGATCTTTTCATATTCCCCCTGGAGCCTGGACGCCCCGATCTCCAGGATGCCTGTCTTGTGTATTCTTTTCCAGGCCTATATTGTCTTGAAGATTTAAAAGGCCTGTCTTTGTCTCTGGCAAATGATGTATCATATCTGCCTCTTTTGCTTCTCCTCTCTTGAGGAAGGAATACACTTTTTCCACCCGAGACCTTTTTGATAATGGCATCAAGTTTCTCACCGAAAAGCATATCCCCTTCAAAAGGAAGCTGGCATAAATTTGTTTTTGAGGCTGCATCCGCCGCCCAAGGCTTCAGCCACAATGCCCTCCTTGCTGCCACTGAAAGTGCCATGGATCTGGCCATAAAATGCACTAAGTCTACCGAGGCTTCTGACATAAAGTCAATTGCTGATTTGCAATCTGCAAGCATCTCCAATAATTTAGGTCTCTTGACGTTGGATGAGATTGCTTCCTCGATATTCAGGAGCCAAACTTTAACTGCTCTAGAAACAGAAGTTAGTGCTACAGCTGGCCTGCATGCCGCATATGATTTCTTTAGGTTAAATTCCATCTTTTTCTCCATAGGCTCCCTGAAAACCGCTGCATCATCCACAGGTAATGTTGTTTTCTTAGCCAGCCTAACCACGGCTGCATCCACCTTGGGAGGGGCATCCCAAAATTTTGCCTCATCATCATCAAAAGGATACTTCCTTTGGAATTTCCCGGCCGTCTGTGGCCTTTTCTCTGTCTTCTTCCACTCTGTGGCTATTATCTCCTTTATAGAGGCATGCACTGGAAAGCAAAGTGATTTTTTCTTCAAAGAAGGAAAAAGCTTATCAGCCGAAGACAATTCACATGGTTCTGTAGGAAATGTTAAAGTATGACGGACTGCCTTGATTAGCGGCTCCACTATAGACAAATCAAAATTTGACTCATCCTCTGAGTCAATTTCCCCTTCTTCTGAGCCTAATGGAGAATGAAAGACTGAAGTATCTGAAAGTTCCCCATCAGAAATCTCCGACAGTGAGTCTGTCTGTCTTGAATATGTATGCCTGGGTCTTTTCCTGGAACTAGCCACTTCTTGAAAACCCTGCACCACTGCTTGTTTTATGACAGCTGCTAAGGACTCCGTAAAAGCTTGAGTTTCCTGAGAGCATGAAGGTGCTCGATCTTCCTGAGCTTGTGAAGTAGACGTCTTCTCAGGTGTTTTATCTTTTTTCTCTGTGGCAGGAAGGCTGCATAAAATCATAAATAAGATTAGGACAATAAACTTGTCCACTTTTTTTTTTTTTTTTTTTTACATTCAGGTACCATCTAACCTTTTCCCCTTGGGGTGAGGTGTCTTGCCCGGTACACCAGCATCCATGTTCAAGCTATTCCCTGGAGCGTAACACAGTGACAGGATAACAGCACACAAACAAATGGATACGACCAGGAAGTACTGACTCCTTAAATTGCCCACAAATCCACAAGCATAATATAATTCTACCCTCTATGTTAGGGTTACAAACTTAATCTATGCTTGTTCCAGGGCTGCACGCCATATCTAGAGGATTTTGGCGCCAAAAAGAAACACTTCCGTGTTTCACCTTAATGCTGCGACTTTGCCCATATCAAAAATGGCGTCCTATCTACTTCCGGTTTTAGTAAAGTGTGGGGATTGCTTTTTTTGGCCCTTCCCGTGTTTCAGGATGACCGAGCGCCCCTGCCTACCTTATCCTTTGACCACCGTCTACCGTCTGACGCCGTTCCTCCCTTCGCGCATCCCTTCCTTAGTTGGAACGCACGCCGAGCACAACGATGACGTCACTTCCGGTTCCGCGCACACAGTTCACAGACGTCTGGCGCATCAGGTCTGCAGCATCACCTCCCTAACCCGCTCCGCGGGAGGTACAGCTTGGCCTATAATGGCGATCTCGCACCACTTGGCCTTCCTTAACTAACCCCTCAAAGGGGAGTATTTGGACCTCCAGCCATGCAGTGGACTCAGGGAACGCACGGACCCCACATGCTGGGAACTCCACAGGGACTTGACCCCTGTCTGTTGACTCCATCCATCGGCCTCTGGACAGGACGAAAAAAGACAAGTGAGTATGGGTGGGGCTCTCATTTTAACTTGTTGGAGGGAGGTCCTGTCCATTGGTCCGGAGGGAGGTTAACCCATTGGTGAATGCTGGCCAGGAGTGACTAGGAAATTTAGGTGGAAATAATTAAAGATTGTTAACCCTGTCAAGGCCAGATGTGTTATTGGAGGTGGGTAGAAGGGATTTTTTTTACATAAAACATTTTTGCATTACTGGTGCTTTAATGTACAATAGACTACATAATTCTTACAAACAACTGTCTGCTCATTTCCAGTTGTTAGTCATTCTGTTAACTGTAAGCGATGTTTCATCCCTTTAACAGGGAGCCCCTAATTTCAATTTCAACAAGGAAAAGTAAAGTACCTGGACAGCTACAATAGAAGAGTCTATTTGTCCAAGTGTATGCAGTTTCTTTTTCATGCTGGTTAAAATCGCAGACCGGGGTGGTGGCGTCACAGATAAAGTCTGTGGGCGGCTGATCAAGATATCCTCATGTTGCCACTTAAAAATAAAGAGACAAAACGGTGAAAACAATATCTAGAAAGTCAGATAACATTTCCATAATGTAGCAATGGACTGTGCAGATATTTGGACAATGGAGCTAAAAAGAATCTGGGGTAATCTCATATGGAGCACAAGAAATTAATCTTAATTAATCAAAGTAAAAATGTATTTTACTTTGGTGATCTTGAAGAAATAGATGAAATATTACCTGAAACATTGCAATGTGCAGCTGCACTCTCTGTAGACTGGTTTTGCAAGCGGAAAGGTTTGTTTCAAGGCGGCGCACAAGGTCTTGTTTCTTCCAAGCCGTGTCATAAGAGCTTGCTAATACAGTGGCCCTGTTCATCACCAGCTGAGAAAAACGGTTCAGATGGAGGTTTTGCTCCACAGCCTTTTTATACAGGTCGTCAACAGAGACTTTGCTCTCTGCCCCAAAGTCCTTCGCCTCTACTTGGGCAATGATATCCACACCCAGAGCACTTATAAAGCTACAAAGTGTAAGCCCCAAGGCCTGTGTTGGAAGGCCAATTAATAGCTGTCTAACAAAATCTGCTGTAAATCCTTTGATTGGTTTGGACATTTGATCTTCACTAAAACAAGCGTTCCTGTACATTGTTTTAACATTGACCAACTGCATGGGTCCGTTTACAGTATTCTGATCTTCAAGGGAACATTTACCTGTAGAAAGACAGAGATAGATTATATTCAAAGTGTTATTTTTTGGTAGATGGCCACACTGTGGCTCAAGGAGCAGAACAGTCTTGCAGGGCTGGAGTCCATGGTTTAATTCCAGCCAGGGCACTGCATGCAAGGGGTTTGCTTACTCTCACTGTGGGTGTGGGTTTTCACAGCTTTCCTTGTGTCTGCCATATTTTTCTTAAGGATCAGCAAAATGGCCACCAATTTTTTTTCCTATTACACGCTATTTCCACAGTCTCTAACCCAGACATCATCATATTCTGTGCAGTAATAGCATGTAATGCACTAATCAAGGGAAAAACCGTCTCTGCGGATTCTTTTCAGCGCGCGCAAAATTTTCTTAAATTTAGTGTGCAGAATCACATCCTTGGTCCAACTAATAGACTGAGGGATTATGGGAATTATGGGATAATCGACTCCATACAATTTGGCAAACTGTATTACAGTACATTTTAGTGCTAAAAGAGTTATTGAGAAGAATGGTGCTTCTTGTTTGATTAAAAGTAGGCTGGAAATCTTCATGTGGCCACCATGTCCTTATATGTTGCTCAATTTTTTGTTTGCCGTAGCCTCAGTTGCTACAATCCAAATTATTCCTACGGTATATTTTTTTTAAATGATTTGTAAAATCTTACCAGACAAGGTCTGAGAAAATATGCCACAGAGTCTGAAGAATTCCCTTATAGTTTGCAGCCTTTTGAGGAAGAAAATCTCATCTAACACCCGCTGAAGGCCATCGTCATCAAAAAAGTTCACTTGTGTACTTCGTGCTTCTCGGATTATGTCCACTTTTCTCCATGCCTGTGGCACCTCCATCTTTTTCAACTATGTAAAAATAAAGAAGATAATTACATTAACAGAAAGTAAAACAAAATGTAATCCCTTAAAACGCTGAAACTGTGTGCATTTGTGGGCCAATATGTGCCATGTGTGATGTGACTAGGATGTGCTTATACTGCCACTGGCTGTAGACACAAGGCAGATTTTGGGTTGTTTTGCTGTTTTCTGCCAGTTGAGAGAACTCCGGGAGTGACATTTTGCTAACTAAAGGCAAATTTTGTTGGTGGCCTTTCAGCAGCAAATACAAACATCTTAGCAACCTGTATTTTACAGGCCTGGCTGGTAAAAATGATGGTTGATCCCAATGTTATTAATATGGAAAAAAGATAAATATATAGGAAGGCCGGTATTTTATTCCAGAAAAGTTGGCAAACCTAGTTGCTTGCCATTGTACATTTTTTATTTTCTCAACTCAAAACCTCCCCCTAATGGCAACCTGCCTTGTGTAAGACTGCTTTTTCAATCCATGACTGCAACTATTTATATAGCAGTGTATGCCTGATGGAAACTGTAATCTGGCCCTGAAAAACTGAATAAATCAGCTGAATCCAGTCTAGAAACTGTTTTGTAGGCTCTTAAGTTGGCCATAGATGCAAAGATCCGCTCGTTTGGCCACATCGCCAAACGAGCGGATCTTTCCCCGATATGCCATTAACAAACATGGCTATATCGGGGGTAATCAAACCTGACCGATCGACCAATCTCCGCCGGACGAAGCATGTCGGCACACGCCACACACGATCCGACAATCGTACGAATCCTCGATTCCTACGATAGGATCTGTGTGTCTATGGCCACCTTTACTTGTCTTACATGTAGCAGAAACAAGACAATCAAGTGTGTCTTTATGCAAGTCATTATTATGCAAATTAGCAATGAATTAAAAAAAAAAAACAAAAAAAAAAAACTTTGTTACATCAAAAAATTAACAGCTAAGCTACAACAGCTGCTAGGTCATGTGCTGAACTTAGTGTAATAACAGGCCAATATTAATAACCCTTCACCTAATTTTTAAGAAAAGTGTACAAATGTCATGCTTTACAAGTCACCAATAAATACATTTAATTGACAGTCGCATATTATACTTTTACATTTTGCGTTTATAGTATGCCTTTTCAGGCTTCAACTCTACCTTTTCAACTAATAGCCCATATGCGGTTTCAACTTGAGCAAACATTCCATCAAAAGCAACCAACAGCATCTGACCAGCTGACATTTTTGGAGTTTCTTCTACCGAGCCGTTCCTTGGCTGAATTAAATCTCCATACTGTGAATGCAGCAACCTGCAATAAAATGATCATATCACTTTCAAGAATAGTAAAATGAATCTGACAAAAAGCAGATAAGCATGATATTTAATACAGGGAATATACCGTATATACTCGTGTATAAGCCGACCCGTGTATAAGCCGAGGTACCTAATTTTACCTACAAAAACTGGGAAACTTATTGACTCGCGTATAAGCCTAGGGTGAGAAATGCAGCAGCTTGCAAAAGCAGGTCCATCACCATCTGCATTGCTGCTTTTCCACCTTAAAGGAGAACGAAAGGTTAATAAACATGCTGTCTTTAATGAAAGGCTTTCTAGGTTATAACTTACTGCACCCAGTGAATCCAGGCTGTCTCTTCTCTTTCATGTGCAAATACACTGCCTGCAGAAGCAGAGTCTTCTGGTAGGGTGACGTCACTAAAATTCTTTGGCTTCCCTCCCTGCTGCCTCGGGCACAGAAGGATCGTGTTTCACAGATTCTGAAGCTTCTGCGCATTCTTCTAATTATAATAAGCCCTTCCCTCGTGTCACTCGCGTCCCTCAAATCGATTTACATTTTCTCCTGCTTTACCCTGTCTAGCCCGCCCACCAGCCAATCGGATTTGATGCATTTGATTTCTATGACACTGGCTGCCGGCTACCAGAGAGGGGAGGGAGCTGTGGATCTGTTTAAGATCAGGAGCGCTGAGGCACTACAAGAGGCACGCGCATCACGCATCAGTGAGCTGCCGGTCGGAAGCGCCGCAGCAGGGAGGAGGCTTGCGCATCGCATTAAATAGGTAATATTTTTTTAAATGACCTGCGTATAAGCCGAGGCAGCGTTTTTCAGCTTATTTTGGGTGCTGAAAAACTCGGCTTATACGCGAGTATATACGGTAATTTAATTCTTATATACTTTAATTAAAACAAAATAGAACCTATAAATAAAATCACTGCCAAGACAGTAGCAATGTGCGTAACAATGTCTAGTAATTAGCAGCAGTGGTTGGATCAGTAATGTACATATCACAATATAGATCAAGACAGAGCACACATTTTAAACATGGGTACAGCATGCTAAGCAGCTAGTGAGGCCAGCCTATGATTTTATAGCTGGAACTTAAATGACCCATGCACACCTTGCAATATCAATGTAATGAGCATTAGCTTCGTCTTCCAGTCCCATGGCAGCATTCCGCAAATAGGTTTGAAGTGATTCGACTAAAGTCTGTAATGTAGCTCCATCTGTGCTTTGCTCAATTAGGTTATCAAGCTCCTGCAGCATGTTTTCTAGAGTCTGTTCCCCTTTCATTAGGCATCGAAGAGCTTCTGGGAAAATAATTTGACGGAAGTTGGAGTTTAATTCCTAAAATACGGGGAGAGAAAAAAAGGAACCACATTAAAAATCCTTTTGAAATGTTTTTTTTTTTTTCTAATTAAGGGTAAAATAAAAAGCCCCGCCTTTTCTATTAGAGTAACAGAAGGAAGTTAGGGCATGGGTATGTATAAAAAAAACAAAAAGCAGCTAAACATTATTTTCAGGTTTCAAGGATTGTTTGGTTCGGATAGTGGTTTGAGGTCCAAAAATTGTTCAGTGCCCCTTTAGCTCATAACAAGAATTCATCCATACAAAAACGCGGTCAGACGTTTAGTGATGGTACCAGGAATATCTAGGATAGCAAACAGTCCTCACCCTCAAACTCAGGCTCACTGACCTTCACAATGGGAATCCATTTTCCCCAAATCTCACCTCTAGTTAAGACCACTCCCTTACCCGGGTCGGCCATTGTTCTGTGCCTCTCTTAGGAGGCCAGACCCACATGTGTGAATCACTGTACTAAGGATATTCCTTCTGTATGTCATTCATATGGAAGACAAACATTTTACCTGAAGAGAAATGTACACCCCATTAGCTAGATGCACAGCTTCAGATGCTTCAGTTGGGTTGGGTATATCCAAATCCTGAGGAACAAGCAGGCACTGCTTCAGTAACTGTACCAGGCTGGTGACATTCCCACTCATGCTGCAAAGCTCCTCTAAGAACCAGGCTCCATCTCGCGAAGTCAGATCCACCAGCTGCTCTCCAGCACTGGATGCCGCTCCCTCCATCATCAGATTGCGCCTGGAAAGGTATGAAAACAAACCACCTGAGGTATATGTGTCGGTCTGTAGAGATGCAATCAAAGTCCTTGGTGTAAAGAAGCCTTTTTATCATGTGCACTAAAGCAGGTATGGAGAGAAAGTGGGAGCACAAAATATGCCTTTGCACTGGCTTTTTAAAGAAACAGTATACAGTCAATTGGAAATATTTTCATCTAGAATTCTTTCCCTTCTACTTTGTATTCCTGAACATAACCCATAAATATTTTAGAAATCATGAAACAGTGTTCCATGGGCTATCAGAAAAAAACTGCCTTATTCAAGGAGAAAAACAGATGGTGGTGCACCTTTTAGTTATCTTTTAATATGTAATAACAGGGCCATTTCGAAGCAACTTTAAAAATTGTCTTTTTTTTATATATAGTTTAATAACGTGCCTGCTTCTTCTGACTCTTTCAAATGGGGGCCACTGCAGGGCTATAAATTTACTGCTATTGCCACTTTTTATTAATCCTATTTCTATTCAGGCTCATTCCTATTCATATTATTTTGGCAAGATTGATGCAGGCCACTTTGGGAACCCTGGAACTATGGGCTGATTCAGTGGTGATGGTAGCTCCAGGCTTCTCATTGTGGCCTGTGTCAGACGTGTTCAATTTGGAGCAGGAGGCAATGGTGCTTAGCTCATCTATATGGAAGTGCATGTTGATATAGCAGGGCATAACCGCAGTGTGGTATGTCAATGACCTCTATTGTGTTTCAACACAATGCTTCCCAACCACCCACGTACCTTGTAAGTGCGCACAAGGCAGAGATGACAACACTTGCCAGACTAAGACAGCCTTCCTCTCCATTCTCATGGAGAAATACTTTAATGCAACGCTCAATTTCTTTCAACTGTTCCTTGCAAACTGGCAAAGATACCGCTTCTTGTTTTAGGCGGTCTACTTGCCGTAGAAGCCTGTTGTTTGTATCTGCAGCGTAACGCTGCAGTGCCATTTCAGTGGCGGATATGAACTGACTCACTGGTTGTGGCGGCTGAGGGGCATATTGTATCTCATATCTGTAACAGAAGTGAAACATTTCCAAATTAGAACAAAATAAACCATACAAAGATTATAATTGAAAAGTGAAGTGCCGGACACCAAAGAATCAAAACGATGCAGCAGCGTCTGTCAATGCTACCTGCAACAATAATTTAACCCTCTGGCGACCAGCTCAGGCTGCTCTGTATCTTAGTGTAAAATTGCAGATTTCTTATAAACAAAATTAGTTCTCTTTGGGCTCTGTAACATACTGTGATGGCAGCAGCGTCGGACTGGGCCGGCAGGACACCGGGAAAACCCGGTGGGCCCCATCGGCCCAGACAGGATGGCTTTACATAGCTGGTGCTCCTGACCTCCCCCCACCCGATCGCGTAAGAAAGGCGTGATACTTGATGCATGTAAGCACTGGCGGGGAGGGACAGAGGGAGCACGGCGGGGGCCCTGCCACTGGGAGGGGTAGCGGCAGGGGCCCTGCCACGGGGGGCCATGGCAGGGCCCTTATGTGTCAGCCCTAGCTGACCCCCCCCGCAGTCCGACCCTGGGCCAGTGATCCTGACCTCCCCCCGCCCAATCACGTAAGGAAGGCATGCTGCACGAAGCAGCTCGACAGTGGGGGAGTCCGGAGACTGGGGCAGCGTGGGGGGGATGCCACTGGAGAGAAGCAGCGGGTGCCCTATGGGGAGCGGCGGGGTTCCTGCTACTCGGGGGCAGCGGCAGGGTCCTGTTGTGTCAGCCCGGTGGGCCCTGACCCCCCCCAGTCCGACCCTGTGCCGCTCCCCACAAGGGCTGACACATCAGGGCACCGCCACTGCCCCCCAGTAGCAGGGTCCCCACTGCTCCCCCCTCCCAGAGGTCAGGAGCGCCAGCTATGTCTAGCAATCCTGTCTGGACCGGTCAGATGCTGGAGTTGCAGGGGTCCCTACTACTGGGGGGGGGCGCGGTGGCAGGGCCCTGATGTGTCAGCCCCGGTGGGCCCTGACCCCTTCCCCAGTCCGACCCTGGATGGCAGACTTGTGATTAGTGATGGAAAACATGCCAGTTCACATTTTTGAAGCACCATTTACTAGTGCCAGGAGTCCATTTGTGTTTTGCATATTATAATCGATGCCACAAGTAGCAGTAATCAAAACACTGTGTGTGCGCCATAGCCCTTAAAAGCCTAAATCCATGTAAATTGGAGATTTAAATTACTAACTTATTTGACAGAGCAAAACCAATAAAATGCTCTGCTTTTGAAACTTACTTCCTGTATAATTCCTGGCAGTGCTCCATAGTCATATTACAGATAAGTTCTTCCATCCAGGTCTTCCACTGCTCAGTTCTGTGCTTCTGAAATACTGCTTTTGGGTACAGAAGAGCTACAGTTGCATAATTGTGGAGGTGTTCAAGGCAAGCCCGCAATACTGATCGGCGTTGCTGCAGCAGGGCACCTACTTCTGCTTCATACTGCTCACACTGTGTGATAAGGTGTGCCTGCCCAGCATTTTGAAGGAAAGCTGTTGCTGGCACATAGCTGGGTGGGCCTAAAAAAAAAAATAAAACTTTTAATAAGCAAATTAACACAAATTGTGGGGCTGGCCCCCCTTGAGGGTCCAACCACTTGAGGGAGAATCTTTGGAATAATATCAATATTTCCGCTTGTAAACACTCCTTCCTTTATTCGTTGATATTATGGGAACTATGGATGAACAGCTTATACAACATTTCCATACATCTATGATCTTATTAGGACTAAGACTTAAATAAAGCTTGCTAAATAGCGATGGGCAATTCTGACTAGTTTTACTTCACTGAAAATTCAAAACGCCAAAAAAATCACCAAATGCTTCAAAGGCTATAGGCAACACATTTTTTGACTCGCAACAATGGTTTCTTTTTTGACCACGTGATTTTTTTTTCACCCATTGGCATCGAGAGATGCCTTTTACATGGAGAAAACTGGCGAAAACTTTTGCTCATCACTATCGGCAACGACTATCATATAGGTTATCCTGAAACACTATCTGTGGCTGTGCCATTTTTTTCTCTTGAGATTTCACATGGAGGTTTAGAATTGTTATATATACATCCCTTTGTTAAAGCATCAGTTTGTTTCATGAATTACACAAAAGGTACTTTATAGCCCCTGGGGGATAAAGCACTCTGAAAATACTTTATTGTACTTGGGAGAGCATATCTCCCACAGGAAATAAAGCGCATTGTCTGTCAGGGCTCTAGAAGTCTCAGAATGGAATGTGAAAGTTTTTGAAAATTGTACATATTTAGCCAAATAATTAAAAAAAATAATGAAATATCATGGGAAGATCTATTTTGGGATATCCTATTAAAATTAACATGAGCAGCCTATTGCAACTATACAGCAAAACTACAGCTTATGCATGAATGTATCTTTGAGAAACCATCTAGGATCCTGTTTCTTCGCCTTGTGTCTCCGGATGTTGTTAGACTACACCTCCCAGAAGACAAACTCTTCATTGTAATGTTGGTCTTCAACATCTAAGCAACAAAGCTTAATAAACAGGGATCTTGGAGGAAAATATTGCAATTACATTTTGTTTTAAATTACCTAGATCCATTGGGCTGCTAATCTCTTGGAGCAGGCCTGCAAGATGAGTGGCTTCTAGATTACTGAAGGCGGTTTTATACTGGGTGATCCATTGTTCAAATTCATTAAGCTTCACTTGGATTGCTTCTTGAACCGCCCGCTGCTGAGTCTGCAGTTGTGTGTGCTCAGAAAACCTAAAGAACATTTAAAATTGTTTCAAGAATTATGCACAAGTACAAAGGCTACTGTGAAAACAAAAACAAAAAAGACCTATCACAGCAAATGGATTACATGACAAAAGGTGAAGAGAAACCATGCACTCAGTCTGATACAACTTGTATGAGGTCTGTGTAGTTTTATGCATAAACCAAGCAAAAATGCTCTAAAGCTGTCCTTTAGATATAATACACAAGAGTAATTTCTGTATACAAAAGGAACAATAATAACAAATAAAAAAAACAAATACAAAAAGTATTGTAGAAGTGATACCTATACAAAATACAATACAATACATGTATACAAAAGGTACATTTTTGATTGTGGTTTTGATTCAGTAACATTCAACTTTTCACACACCAGTACAAATACATGTTTTTTTTTTTTTATGAAAATCTGCTTTAAAGGGGTTGTTCACCTTCCAACACCTTTTTCAGTTCAGTTGGTTTCAGGTTGTTCACCAGATACAAAAGCCTTTTTTTTCCCCAATTACTTTCCATTTTCTATTTTTTACCATTTTTCCAAAATCCAAGTTTAAAGTCCCTGTCTCTGGTGTGTGAGGTACAGTCCTGCAGCAGGTCGAGTACCTGAAAATACCTGCGGTACCCTGAGGGTTGCGGGTGCAGGTATAGACACGGGTCGTCGGTTCTGCGGGTCGGCCCGCGGATCTTCTCAAGAGCGATTTTTACTCCTTTTTTCTGATCACGCCTCCTTCAGATGAGGTCACTTCTGATTTACCACAGCACTTCCTGATTCTTGATGATCAGCGGGTCCGGGTTGCAGATAAGGTACTTGCGGGTCGGGTAGTGGGTGCAAGCGGGTAAGAATGCGGGTTGTGGGTCCGGGTGGCGGATTGCAGGTTGCGGGTAAGGGTCGGGGTTCCAAAAAATGGACCCATGCAGGACTATAGTTTGAGGCTGTCAGCTCAGTAATTCAGGCGCAGACTCAAAACTGTTACAATTTGCTCCATTAGTGGATACATTTCTTAGTAGCATCTTTGGAATATTAGCAGCTATTGTATCAATTCTAACTGCATTTTTGGGTTATCGAGCAATTTACTAAACAATACTTATGTTTTTTTTTCTAAACCATTATAATTATGGCATGTTTTCCATCATTCTAAAATATGTTGGTAAAAAAAATTTCTCAATCACTCAAAAGACAAAGGACAGTGGAGTACAGCAGCTACCACTAGGTGGCAGGACACAAAAGAAAATAATAAAAATGTTGCTGATCTTCTTATTGAAGTACTGTGTCCCCCAAATGACTGAAGACAAAGATTTAACAGTGAGCAAATTAATTCTGCTTTTCTCAAAAAACAGCTTGGGGGGGGGGGGCACAGTAGCATTGGGAAAATACCAAAGCTGGTGGGGGGGGGGAAATAGAAGTCTACATGGTATATTCCATGGTTGCCTTAAAGGCGTGGTTCACCATTGAGATAACTTTTAGTATGATGTAGAGAGTGATATTCTGAGACAATTTGCAATTTGTTTTCATTTTTTATTATTTAAAGGTTTTTGAGTTATTTAGCAGCTCTTCAATTTGCATTTCAAGCAATCTGGTTGCTAGGGTTCAAATTACCCTAGCAAGCATGCATTAATTTGGATAAGTGACTGGAATATGAACTGGCCATTCTAAAACATACTAAAAGTAACCTTAAAGGTGAACCAACTCTAAGGACACTCCTTCCAAATCAGATGCTGCAAAAACATTATACGGATAGAACAAATGAGTGAACATAGGATACACAGCAGTTAGGCTGCATCAACATAACATCGCCAGGAAGTACTGACCCCCGTGTAGAATGGGTCGTAATGGGAGGAATATATGCTTTTCCAGATAGCCTCCTTGACCATGCGGAGACAGAGGACATGGAAGATGTAAGGTCTGAAACAGATGAACAAGAAGTCTGATTTGGGGGTTTCTTGTATCTGGTGAATGTAGGGTTTTTAGAGCTCTAGCTGGACCCAAGCAATGCAGATGGACCTCTTTAGGGTTCCTTACGGTAACAAATGGAGGGAAGAGTATTGCTGTCATGGGGGCACCAACATCATAAGGCAGTTGATGGATGGATCAAATGTGGGTTTTGCAGGATAGCGGTGGTGAAAATATGGATGGTAAAGGACCCAGCACTTAAATGGGCATTGAGGCTGTTTGAAGAATTACAATTTTATATAGTGAACTTATTGCACCAGCCTAAAAGTTTCAACTTGTCAATAGCAGCAATGATCCAGGACTTCACACTTATTACAGGGGGTCACCATCTTGGAAAAAGTGTCTGTGACACTCACATGCTCAGTGGTCTCAGAGTCGCACTAACTATCAAGCATAATTATCTGTATTAATTACTAATCAGCCTTATATTGTGACATTTATATTCTATGTGTACTGTATATTGTGAGTCCCTAAGCTCAGTAAGTGACAGACAGCACAGAGCATGTGCAGTGAATCAGCAAATAAGATGGGGAGCTACTGGGTTATCTTTAGACACAAAGATTTTTACTGCTAAAGAACCTTGGTTGCCTTGGGCTGGTACAGAAGCACAAAACATAATGTCCAACATTTCTAACCTACTTCTTTAGTTTTACTTTACTTGTCCTTTAAATATGTGCTAAAGACACCCAGTAGAGGAATCCCTATGGAGGGGGAAAGCTATTTTGAAGTTCCTACTTTGTATAGGTTAGTGGTTTGCAGGACAACAAAAAGTTGACCCGACCCTAACAATCCGTACTCAATCCAGCAACCTTTCTGTAGTTATAGCCCTCACCAGAACTGCCCACCTGGTGTCACCAGGCAGAGTAAGCAAGTCTATAAATACAGGCTGTGGCACAAACCTGCCCGAGATCAATATGTGGGTGCTGGTCTGAACCAGCCCAACCCACAGTGCACACAGCACTAGTATAGGTCTCCTGGACAACTCCTGAGTTTAGCCCAAGCTCACTAAAGAAAATTTGCTGCAAAGAATAGGAGGCATTCTCCTATCTCCTATTCTCCTGATCTCCTGATCTTGACTCTGCCTACCTAGGAAATAAGCTGGAGTAGGAGGACATATACTTTTTTCATTTAACCTTGCGTCCAGCTTCCTATAACCATTTCCTGTGTCCCCAAGATGTTGACTGAGAAATTGCTTATGACCATTTTATTGTGCTCTTTGGGACAATATTTCTATATTATTTTTTAAGTCAACACAAAGAATTAATCCAGAGATTCTCTAACAGACAGTGACCTTTAACAGCCCCTTCTTCCCACATATTGAAAGATTATTACCTTGAAAAAATCACTAATCAACCACAGGGAATTCAAACGTAGACAGATATACTCCATAATCTTTACAAGAATCTTAATTTAATTTTTTAATTTTAATAATTTCTGACCTGTGCTGTAAAGTATGGGATGGGTGCTCCGTAGATTCTGCTCCTTCTAGAAACTCCATCTCTTCCACCAGTTTTGTTTGCAGCTTTTCTACCTCCATCAGCTCTTCGTGCAAATTTAGATATTCTTCCAAACTGGTGTCTAGTTTTGGTAACACACTGAGCATCTCCTCCTTGTTCTTAAACCAATTCACCTGAAAAGTGTAAAAGAAAAGAAAAAAAGTCAGAGACAATTGAAAGAGCTAATGCACATACAGCATTTTCATCACCATAAGGACTAATCTTTTCTTTTTGCAAGGTAGCAGCATTAATCACTGAGCAACCATGATGCTGTTTGGTCATAGGTTTTTGCCTGTCTCACATACAGCCAGGGCAGTGGGCAGCTAACAGACTGTGAATACATGTTGCCTTTATTTACATCTCTAAATGCATTGTCAGTTATGTTGGAATTAAACTTCAAGATGGATTATTTGCAGTTACCTTTATCTCTGCCACTCTGGAAGAAAACAAACTCTGCGTGATCTCTCTCTCCATTTCTCTTTTGCTCTGCTTGCTCTCTGCTTGCTGACCTCCACCTCCATAGACTGCTCCTGCAAAACCTGCCTCACCACCAGCAGTCCAATCCACAAGAGGGTCATACACAAAAGCCTCTAGTAATGTGAGCAGGGTCTCCCGTCCACGCCTCATAATATGAAGAACCTGGATCAGTGACAAAGCATAAATATCTCTGTAATAGTGTTCTAACAGTTTAGGTAGGGATGCACCGAATCCAGGATTCGGTTCGGTATTCGGCCTTTTTCAGCAGGATTCGGCCGAATCCTTCTGCCCGGCTGAACCAAAACCGAACCCTAATTTGCATATGCAAATTAGGGGTGGGGAGGGAAATCACATGACTTTTTGTCAGAAAACAAGGCAGTAAAAAATGTTTTCCCCTTCCCATCCCCAATTTGCACATGCAAATTAGGGTTCGGGTTCGGAATTCTGCCGCATCTTTCACAAAGGATTCGGGGGTTCGGACGAATCCAAAATAGTGGATTCGGTGCATCCCTAATTTTAGGTAATGTCAAATACGTAACAATTCAAAGAAACAAAACTGAAAAATACGGAAGAAAAGGGGTTACCTGCTCACAAGACAAACGAAACACGCCTTCCACTCCTGTGACTCCCAGTGCACATTCAATATTCTGGGTCATTCGAAAAGGGACCTTTTCTGGCACCCGAAGGCTCTTACCTGAAAATAAATAATTAATAATTCAGGCTAAAAAAAAAGGTCACAAAATAATCACTTTAAACTCAACATATAAAAGTTCATTTTACAGAATATAAACCTGCTAACAAGAACATTGAGGACTAGAGTGCCTCTCCACATTCTTACAAATGTTACTGACTAGGACCAAAAAAAAAAAAAAAACACCATTCTGTTTGCTACAAACTCAATCATCACATTTTGCATTAATAAAACTTTAGTATTTTTGTATGTATGTATGTACAAGCTTTGCTCTTCAGGTGTGGCCCATTCTTCCAGGAACATTTGCTCTAGGTTGTTTAGTGCACTTTCATTTTCAAATAATGCCATCTTTCATTTGTGATTAGGGCTAGTACATTCACTTTTTTTTTTTTTTTTTTTTTTTACTTGGTCTCTCCAATAACATTAGAGATTACTTCCCAGCCAAGCTTTATGCAATGGACAGACAAGGTCTGACTGTTCGAGAATGCATTTTCACAACAAAATCCACTACATGTGTCTGTACCCAGGGTACAGGCTGTTCCTGAGTTTATTCACAAGCAGAGAAATGGCAAAGTCTCACCATAGTGTTAAGCTTTCACATTGAGCTTATTTTCTCGCCCATACATCCGATTGTTGTGTTAAGCCCTTGAGATATACTTGACTGGTGCACATTAGGGCAATGACACACAGGGAGATGTCAACCACATTAAAACTTCACTACCGCAGGCAACAAATCTCCCCTAAAATGCCCTGCCCTGGCTAACATTGTTATCGCCGCAAGTAAACTACACTACTTGCAGCGATTTGAAAGGATGTTTATTTGTTTTTTTTAAGGCAGCATCTGGGGGCACTGATGTAGCCAGGGCCGGACTGGGAGAAAAAAGCAGCCCTGGACAAAAAAAATTTAAAGCAGCCCACTTCAGGTATTGGATTGGATATCTGGAAACCCATTTTTCAGAAAGCTCCAAATTAGGAAAGGCCGTCTCCCATAGACTCCATTATATGCAAACAATCCAAAAGTTTAAAATTGATTTCATTTTCTCTGTAATAATAAAACAGTAGTTTTAGCCAAACTAAGATATAATTAGTCTTTATTGGGAGCAAATTTTTTTTTAATCCGTTCCTTGGAGACAATTATACAGGGGAATATTAGATAAAAACCTGTCAACAGATGTCCAAAGCCTGCCATGTCCTGCATAGAAAACTGGCCAGATATGGGATGAGTGTCACGTAGTTGTTCAGCTTAAATATATTGCAATATATAGACAAACAATCCCTGTTTTGTTTAAAGGGTAAGGCATTTTTAGTAGCTTAAGGCACAAAATGTTTCAATGTCCTTAATATATTGATAATGGGCTGAATGCAGAGCACTCTTGCATAGAAAACTGCACATAGATAGCTAGAATCTCAGCTACCATAAAGCAGGCAAGACTGCTGTGAATAATTAAACTGTGCAGTGATAGTATCAGTATGATGACATAACACAGTTATGACAAGTGTCCCAAATGGGATAAATAAATCTGCATTAAAATGTATCCAAACAGGATTTTCATAAAGATCTATTTACCATACCATAATATTACTATTATTAATCTGCTGAACTATAGCTATTTACAGCAGCATGAGCTTGGGCTATTCCATGTGGGATCGTGCTGAGAAGCTAGATTTATGCTGGCAGATTAGAACAGATTGCAAAATTGAACTCCAAACTTTTTTAATAGCAAAGGAGTCTGATCTATAGGAGCAGTGTGTTGACACATATCATTCTGGGCTGTATGTGGCATCAAAGAGTGGGGGAGTGCTTTGAAACAGAGATCTGTAGGACACAAGACTGCTTGTAATTTGTTATTACACAGGCGCAAATGAATTTTTTCACAAAAGTAAACTAAAAACACTTTTTCTAACATATAAGGCAACATTCACATGATTAATAGACAGCAAAATCACACAGTGCAGATTTCAAAATGTACATTAGTTATTTATTATTTATTTATATATATGTATTTTTTTCATGTCAGTATCACTTTAAGTAGCAGGAAGTAGTTGTTCTTACCTGCCCTTTCTCTGTACAGTTGGGGGGGGGGGGGCAAGGGGGGAAATGCAGAACAGCAGCAGAAAATTCCATCCCTCCCTTCATCAGCAGGAACTAATGGGGCGTTTCAAAAGCACTGCAAACTTGCTAATGTTTTCCCCGTATAGCTCTTCAGTTTCCGTCTCACTTCTGCTGAAAATTGTTCTTAAACCAATTCACCTGAAGTGCGGGTCCTGCTAAATTAAATTTCTGCACGCGCTGCACACATGTGGGGACTCTTCATCTGAGCGCACTGTCCGTGTCGGCCCAATTACCATACAGAGGCAGCGGCCCAACGGGCATTTGCCCGTATTCACAAATGGCCAGTCCGGGCCTGGATGTAGCATCTATGTCATAGTAACTAAAGCAACATTGCCCAGTGGGGTCTTTGTATGCATACTTTCAAGTGACTGCCATAGAGGGGAAAATGTAATGCATTTTGGTCCCTGTGACTTTTACTAGCTTGTGAGGTAAGGTCCAAACAACGAACACCTCTCATTGCTTGTAGTGGTTATCACAGATTCACAAACTTCCAGGATTTTTAAATCTAAAAAAATGCAGCAGTTCACGTGTGGGGACCAAAGGCAACCATACCCTTGTTAAGGCAATATTATTTTACCTGGGTAATTGAGTTGGTCAAAAGTCTGAAAATGTTTGCATGAATCAGTCTCATACTTATAAGTGTTTAAGAATAGAGGAGGGAGGACAATTCATTCAAAAAATTACAGTTAATTTATGTATTTTGTTAGCACTCAATTGCCTAATAAGGCGGCACCCAAAAAGTTACTGCTATCAAAAATACCCTAGTCAAATATGATCAATATTTTTTTCCTATCAATTACCTTTTATTACTGTATGTATTGATAATTCAAGAGTAACATTTCTCTTTATATATAATCGAACTGACCTTTTTCAAAGCAGACATTGTAATCTATGTGAACTACTTCTCCAGTTGTCATGTCAATGAGAACGTTATCTAGATGTCGGTCTCCAAGTCCAATAATGTAACCAACCATCGACATCACAGCAGTAGATCTGGCATAGGACTGAAAAATAGAATACATGACATGTAAGATGCACTCTATAGACTACGAGGCCCCTTTATCAAAGTTAGAATTTCATGTGATTTTTTTTTAAAAAAGTCGAATATACAATTCGACTGGGAGGTTAAGAAAAAATTAGAATGGCTAATATTCAATCGAATGGTTCCGACCTGAAAATTCAAATCGTATAATAGATTTGTATTAGGTTCGTACAAAACAAATTTTTCTTCCGAAAAAAAAAACCCTCAAATGTCAGGAAGGCTAAAAAGGATAAGGAAAGCTACGGAGGCATTTTATTGCCAATAGATAAGCTGCAATGGTGCAAGCTAGAATGCTATATTTCTTCTGTAGAATGTTTAACCATACCTGAGTAAAAAGCTCTAGAAGCTCTCTGTTGGTTTAGCATAGTAGCTGCAGTATTAGCTTGGTGTGACATCACTTCCTGCCTGAGTCTCTCCCTGCTTACTTATAGCTCTGGGCTCAGATTACAGTAGAGAAGGGAGGTGGAAGAGGAGCAAACTGAGCATGCTCTTGCCCAGGGCAATGAGGTTTAAGCTGAAGGCAGGAAGTCTGATACAGAAGCCCATGTGTACACAATAGAAGGAAAGAAATGCAGTGTTTTTGACAGAGGACTCAGAGCAGCATTACTTTGAGGGTTTACTGGTATATTTAGGTGGACCTTTCTGAACTTATTTTTAACCTTTCTTTCTCGTTTAACAACTCCAAATGGCTCAACGGACCTCTGCCATTGACTTAATAGTAACTAAGCAGGTTTTAGGAGGTGAATACTCGAAATAGGACGGTTTCCATGGTCGAGGTGTGATAAATCTCACATTCGAATTTACATTCGAATAGGGGGATTAAAATCCGAATGTGTGAATTTTAAAACTCAAAAATTTATGCCCCTTAAAATTAGAAGAGCGGTTGGTCCCATATATCTTCAAGATAGAGGCAAGGAGGAGCAAACATTTTTCTTTTCTAAAAAGATTTGGAGAAATTTTCAATAGATGACTGATAAAAACACGGTTTCTCATATGAAAACAATTTAAAATATTAAAAATAAGTCAAATATAACAAAAGTGTATTCCTGAGGAAACAAACAATATTGGTCACATAAAAATCCTCTGAGGGAGCCAAAGGTCTTTCAAATCTATTTCCAGCCATTGCCCAAATGTAATGTTTCCAGCCCACAAATGCTCCATTTTACATGAAGTTCAAAACACATCTGGTACCTGTGTAACCCTCCACCACTCATCAGGAGAAGAGCATGAGCACCAGAGCTCTTTGGCAAGTAGGTTGGGAGGGGTAGCTTCCATGAGTTCTTCTAAAACAGATTTCATAACATTAAGAGGCCAGTCACGGCGAGACACATCCAGACTTAAACCAACTGCCTTCAGGGCAGGACTGATTTTGCTGTAATATAGCTCACTGGGTCGTGGCACCATTGCAGGGTTTTGAGGTGTCTGGTAGGAATCTTGAGCCTGTTAAGGAAAGAATCATATGTTAAATATTGCCAATTTTAATGAGGTCCTTATTTTTCAGTGCAATGCACATTAAACATTTAACAAAAGCATTTTTTTATTTTTAGAAGCAGTACATTACCTTTTGTGCTTGTAAAGCAGCTTCTCTCTGCTGCCAGCGTTTGTAAAGGCCAAACAGAGGGGTGGCTCCATCTACCCACTGAATAAGGCCTGATCTGGTGCCCAGTGGTGTGACGGAGTAGTGTCTGGCATGGAAATGGGGCGATTCTTTTGAGTTTATTGTTGCAAACATTGTGTTTACAATGGAGAGAAACTGCATAATTCTCTCATCTAGATGCAAGTCTTCTAAGCCTATATATAACGACACAGGAGAAAAAATGCATTAAGAATTACACCTCAAAGGGTAGAGAAGTTTTACCCATGGTTCTCCAGTCCCTTTTTGTTTAAAAAGGTAAAAAACAAACAACATTTAAAGGGATACTGTCATGGAAAAAATGTTTATTTTGTTTTTCAAAATGCATCAGTTAATAGTGCTGCTCGAGCAGACTTCTGCACTGAAATTCATTTTTCAAAAGAGCAATTCGATTTTTTTATATTTAATTTTTGAAATCTGATGGGGCTAGACATATTTTCAGTTTCCCAGCTGCACCCAATCATGTGACTTGTGCTCTGATTCTCACTCTTTACTGCTGTACAGCAAGTTGGAGTGATCACCTCCCTTTCCCCCCAGCAGCCTAACACAAAACAATGGAAAGGTAACCAGATAGCAGCTCCCTAACACAAGATAACAGCTGCCTGGTAGATCTAAGAACAGCACTCAATAGTAAAATCCAGGTCACACTGCGACACATTCAGTTTCAATGAGTAGAAGAAACAACAGTCTGCCAGAAAGCAGCTTCATCCTAAAGTGCAGGCTCTTTCTGAAAGTACATGGCCAGGCAAAATGACTTGACATGGCTGCCTACACACCAATATTACAACTAAAATGGTTGAGGAATGAAATTTTATATTGTAGAGTGAATTATTTGCATCGTAAACAGTGTAATTTAGAAATAAAAACGACATCACAAAAATCATGACAGAATGCAGCATTACCTTTAAAAAGGTACGGGTAGTTTTTCCCATCCGAACCCAGAAAGATGAATTTCTTGGGCTTTGTTTTTGTAGGAAGGATAGTAATATTGCTTCCCACACTATGAATTGTGATGGTGTCCCTATCAGAAACTTCTCCTGGGAGTGCAATTTCTGTGTTGGTCATTGCAGCCAGACATGGGCTGATTTCTTCCAGACATAATAAGTAGCTAGCACGCTTCTGCGCTCTTTGCTGCAAGCTCAGCATAATCTGAAATTTAAAGCGAGTTGAACAAAGGTTACCAAATATTTTTGGCATGATCTGCATGGAAAGGTTTATTACAATTAAGTGTGAAGTTAAAGGTACAACTTCTTGATTAAATTACAGACCTTATGGGTGGTATTAAAAGGCCATAAATTTAGTACAATGCACATCATGTACTACTGAAAGTTATCAGGCATTTCTCTAGACAGGAGAGCTATGAGGGCTCCACTGATTTTTTTTGTCTTACTTGGCCCTCGTAAGCATGTCTCCAAACAGGTTATAGGCCTGGAATAAAAAGCTGGACTGCATTTTTTTTTAATTTACATTTTTGCACAGAGGTCCACCCATTAGTTTCATTACATTAAAGATGGATCATCATGGTATAATATTAGGAACACTGAGACTGAGAGAAGTCCTATAAGCCAGTAGCTCAAGGGATATTGTCATACAAATATGTTTATGTTTAATAATTGCAGAAAACTAAAAAAAGCAAACAGCATTAAAAGTAACACTGATGTTTTAAACTTTGTCTTTGGTGTAATCTGGAAAAAGGAAGGTCCTACCTAGAGACTAAGTCATTTGTTTTATTCTGAACAGTACTCTATTGAGCAGGGTTTAAATGGGCAGTATACTCCCATGTTTGACAGGAGTACAATGAATAGGGCTGGTGCTGAACATACTTTATTGTTTTAATCACTGAAATCCATGTTTTTTGTTATTTCTAGACCTAAATCAGTGCACAGACAAAAGCCAATTTAAGTTTCTTTTTCTGGCTGTTCAGTGCAGAGAAAAGCGGGACTTTCCAATACAAATGAGGGACTGCAGGTTGAGCTGTCAAAAGAGGGACTGTCCCTCTAAAAACGGGACAGTTAGGAGGTATGAACTCCTGCTTATCTGTTATTTCATCTACACTCAGAATGCAATTCTAAAAGAGCACTGCAAGGTCAAATTCTCAAATTTTAAGTTTGCAATTCCTGTGGAAATGCACTCTTTAATTTATATGTACAAATTAAGAAAGCAGACAAATACTGTAACCAGATCCGGCCTGGGATTCAAGGTAGGCCTGGGCAGAAATTACACAGAAGTCCAAACAGCCCCCACTAAATTGGCGCACGTTACAGCAGCCCCTCTAGCATTTGCACGAATCCATTCTGTGACCCCCTATACCTTTCTATTTAAGACAAACTGTTGTTATTAATGGCCAGGGCAGATCCTTGGTCAGTATCACAATCAAACTTCCCCTGTACTTTGTACCTAGTGGCTTCTTTTTATAAAAGAAACTAAAAAAAGAAAACCAAAAAAAAAAAAAAAATTAACATTTTCCTCATACCTGTTTAAATGGCATCCAGCTGTTTCCAGGATTTGCTGGATTTGACGGATTTCTTAGTTTCTCCAGGGCATTTCCAATAGCTTCACCATAAGTATCCTGGAACCATTTTTCATGGGGTGTTTCTGAAGAAGCAGAAGTAATACTACAGACATGCTCCAGGGCAAACACAATGGGCTTCATTAGGGCAGTATGCTTTTCCCGCATGATGGCGATCTTTTCCTCTCTAAAAAGAATAATTAAAGATACAAGGTTACCAGGTATCAGGTGAGTGACATTTTTATAGGTTTAAGCTGAAATTATAACATACTTTCGAAGGGTGTTGTTGTTTTGTACCCTCTTGACTTCATCTTCAAGTTGCTGAATACGTCGTAGGACATACATATGTTGCTGTAGTAAGACTCCAAGCCAAAGCTCATCCCACAGAACGGTCACTCTCCTTAACTCGGCTACCAACATTTGAACCTGAACACAACAAAAGAAGAAACACTTTTTCAAAAGTGGCAAGATTTTTTTTTGAGGGCAGATTTTGTAAACATTGTTAAAAAGCATATCAAGTACGGTAAAATAAACTTGCTTTTTTTTATAATTTTGCAATTTGACTTTTAATTTGGAACTGTTTAAAAGGCATTAGCAGGTACCTTTGTCAGTTCTTGATATTAGCAGCTTTCTTTGGCTGCAGAACTGTATAGCTCACTCAGTCACAGTGTTATAATTAGGGATGCACCGAATACAGGATTCGGTTCGGCCTTTTTCAGCAGAACCCGAATCCTAATTTGCATATCCAAATTAGGGGTGGAGAGGGAAATCGTGTGACTTTTTTTCAGAAAACAAGGAAGTAAAAAAGGTTTCCCTTTCCCACCCCTAATTTGCATATGCAAATTAGGGTTCGGATTTGGTTCTCAGCCAAATCTTTAGCAAAGGATTCGGGGGTTCAGCCGAATCCAAAATAGTGGATTCGGTGCATACCTAGTTATAATAGTGATATAGTGGCTGAAATAATACAGAAAGTTGTACCCCTTACATCCAGGTAAGGCTCAATGTTCAAAAAATATTGCACCCATATTATCAGATTATAAATTACGGCTCATCATCAGATGTGTGGACTTATGGGCTGACTAAGAAACAGGCTTCGGGAACAGAGAAAACCCACAATAATAACCAACATAAAATATAGTAAACAAGAGAGAAAAGTGTTGTAGTCCACAAGTAGTTTTATATACTGACTTGTAACACCATGGTGGGGTTGGCAGAGGATAATTTATCAACAATTTTGCTGTAGCAGTCCTGCATCATAGCCTGATCTTCATTAAGGGCATTCTTGAGCTCATCTTTACTTTCTTGTGAGGCAGGAGGGCTTCCTCCATCAACCTCTACCTCCATCAGCTCATCATCTTGGATGTTTCCCAGCAATGTGGGGATGGCAGAAGAGAGCTTGGTTCCTGTGGTAACCAGATATAATCTTAAATATTACTAAACAAACAAATTACAAATGATCCAATGAGCTGCTTTGCAATGTCCAGCAAAACTCTCAAAATAAACTTATTAAAAAGTGTTTCCTTAAGTGGAAACTGTAATTCTGCATAAGCTACCATAGCATACCATTCTCATACAAAAAAAAATAGTTTTAGTGCTTGTATGAGACTGTATTTCTTGTGTTTACGGTTGCAAAAGAACCCATAATATAGTGATTGCAATATTAGCCTTAAAATAAAACTGCTTTATCGAAAGCAGTACTTGTCTAGGTCAACAATGCATCTTAAATTAAAAAGAGCGCACAGGTTCTGACAATTTCCTTATAGCCATAAAATAACTAGCAGATTTTGTCAAATTAAATTTAAAAAGGAGTTAATACACCCACCAATTAATTTGCTTGTGGTACTAACCGGAGGATTGTGAATCATTACTCAGTGAAATGCTGCCAACTATTGCTGGGTAAAGGATGAGATGTGGAGAGTCGTGTGCTACGCGGCATAGTAAGTTGCAGATGCTCTGACGAACATAGACTTCGGGGTGATTGAGTCGAGAGAAGAGCTGAGGAATTATACCTAGAAATTGGAAATTACAATGAAGATGTTGTACCAAGTATATTTGATTACACTTCGTTGTACTATAAACAGCATGTTTACCAATTAATAACATTCCCTATAATCTATAAGGTAACTGGCTTGTCCCCACTAAGAATATATTTTACAGGTTGCGATATAAAAGTAACACTAGTCAGAATATGAATGTTTACAAAGTAAATCAAGGACAAGTTAACTCATAAAAATTATGATACTCCAAGAAAACACTATTGGTTCTCATGTACCTCTCCATGGAGCTGTGGGTGTGGTCTCCAGGCCTTGCTCAAGATATTGCCGAAGCTCTCCAGCATGTTTTACAAGCAGTCTCAGCAGCCTTAATGTTGCCATCACAATCACATCATCTGTGCTCTGCTTGGATGGGATGTTTAAATGCAGGCGGGGGTCATCTTCATCAAGGGACACCTTCAGAGTTTACAGACTATTAAACCTGATTCATCATTTTGCTGGTATATGTACACAGTGACACTATTTATTAATATAGTGATCACACAGAGCAATATAGCTCACAATAACCTCACAAGTGGTGAAGACTGCATTACATACATTTTCTTAAGGTGGCCATACATGGATAGATCCGCTCGTTTGGCGATGTCGCCAAACGAGCGGATCTCCCTCCGATATTCCCACCTTGAGGTGGGCAATATCGGGCAGATCCGATCGTGGGCCCTAGGGCCCAACGATCGGATCCTAGCATTCACAAACGGGCGGTCGGATCGCGGGACCGCATCAACGAACAGATGCGGGCGCGATCCGAAGGGTTTTTTAAACCCATCCGATCGAGATCTGGCTGATCTCGATCGGGGAAGCCCGTCGGGGGCCCCCATACACGGGCCAATAAGCTGCCGACATGGTCTGTCGGCAGCTTTTATCGGCCCGTGTATGGCCACCTTTACACAAAAAAAGTTTCTAGTTACCTTGCCAGCATTTAGTTTTAAGAATGTGAAATATGCACTGCAGGACAGTTTATACAGGCTGAAGATTCTATCCACAACTTTCTTCCACAGCTTAATGAGCCCTTCAGAAGCCTTATCCTCCAGATCTGCCAGCCAGGGGCAACATGCCAGCAACTGCCTCCAAATTACATCCTCCATATTGTTCTCATCATTGCCTTCATTTTCAGTTATTTGAAGAGAGATGTCTTCATCCTACATTCCCAATGATAGCATGTCATAGATATTAGTTTAACAGATTTATAGAGTCCATATTGAGCTTTGTTGTGATTCACAAAAATAATATGAAAGTGAATATACCAGACAATATTGCTGAAAACTATGAATAGTCACAATGTATTAAAGATAAAAAACAAACAATGTGCATGAAAAACTCGAGTAAAAGTTAAAAAGCTGCAGAATTGCTATAGAAGTCAATGGGAAGTGCCTCAGATAATTTCAAGAAACTATTTTATTTACTTTTTTTCTCCCACAACAATTATGTCCATATTTTGTCTTAATTTAGCTCATGCCCAAGAATAAAACAAACATTGGAGCAGAAAATGTGTGAGTCTTGCTGCTTTCCTTGCCACCCCTTATACATCTACCCACAAATCTGATTACTGTAAGGAGATGCATTTGCTATTGTAAAGAGGGACAGAGATAATATTGATCCAGTTCTGTAAAAGAAACAGACATTCATGGTACAGAAATGATAACGTAATTAAACTCCAAATACATTACAGCAATATTAAATGGCTTAAAACATGATTTACAGCAGTGCAAATATTTAAACAGCAACATATGATGTAAACATGGACATGTTCAACTACATCTACATTCTGGGTCACTGGATAACTAGAACTAAAGTCATCAATACACCGCAATGGAAAGCCCTGTTGCTGGACATTAATGATATGGCTTTAGTATCTGTTTAAATGTATAACCAGGACAAAAAGGTCCAATAAAGATGGTTAGGACTGCAGTCAAAGGTTTTTAGGGTAAAGATAATTAAATGCTTGCTATTTACATACTGGGAACATCCTTCTGACAAATGGTCAAATTATGGGTTAAAACATTAATTTCATAAAAAGGTGTATTAGTTTTAAGTAGCCCTAAGATTTTTAATATTTCCTGCATGTTACCAAAGCAGGGGTAGAGCAAAGAACTTAAACTTTGTGGGGATTTTTTTTTTTGAATATTTTAAGCACGGCTACTGTATAGGCAGTAAAAAAAAAATCACTTGCAACAAGCACAATCAGTGGTACATGAAACCTGCCTGGATTCCAGCTGGTCGGCACATAGCTTGTCCTAGGATCCCAAAGATTTTCTCTTTGTCCTCTTCAGAGACATTGTCTGGAAGAAGGGTCTGCACTTCTGATTTCTCCCGCTGTAACAATTTAACACCTTCCCCTTGACTAAAACATAAAAAATATTTAGCGTTGAGGGAGTTTTATTTGGCCAGATCTTTCATGATGGATGAAGATTGGTCCGAATCGCAAAATAGCGAATACCAAACCAAATCTGAATTTGCTTATGTATATTAGGGTAAGGAAGAGTTAAAGAAAACCAACGCTGGGTGCACGGTTAAAACATTAACTTCCTTGTTTGTATACGACACAATTGTTCGATTTCAGATTTGGTTTGGCCAGGCAATTGGATTCGGCCACATCGGAAAGCTACTGAATAAGATTGAATCCCGAACCGAATCCTGGATTCATTGCATCCCTATCACTAGTTAGTGCAGTTTCCGAAATTTCTTTAGTTGGAAGCAGAAAAAACACATTTGAGGCAGTGTGATCTTGAAGCCCAGAAGGTCAGCAAAGCGAGAGATTAAGATGGAATTATGGTGGAAGTTTACTGAAAACATTGCACTGCAGCAATTTGGTTGCTAGGGTACAAATTACCCTAGAAACCATACTTTGATTTGAACAAGAGACTGAAAAGGAGAGGGCCTGAATAGATAATTAAAGAACTATGAAAGAAAAAATACAATGCAACAATTGCGAAGTTGCTTATAAGTGGCCATTATACAACATCATAAAAGTTTACATAAATGTGAACCATCCCTTTAAGCTCAAGAGCAGATCTGCTCCCTTCCACCTCAACAACAGTGTGCACAGATAAGCATGGCATCCAGTGGAGAAAATGCTCAGTGTGAGCTAGCCCTAATCGATACATGCTACTGCTTACTGTAACGCAGCCTAAAAAACCTGATGTAACTAAACGCCATCTTTTATCCAAAATACTTACCTAGCATTATCAACCACCTTTCTTCCCCATCTGTATGCCCAGCTAGCCAATGCAGCCCAAGACTTGGCAACTTCAGGTGCTTGTATGGACGACAGGTGGTAGAGTTTCCCCATGATGAAGTCCGGCTCTCCCACTCCAATGCTCACTATTGCAAAGTCAGACAATCACATATGGTGTAAACCACAAAACATTTTTTTTGAAGAATTAAAGGCACACGATTCACCTATATTCCTTTAATTTATTTGAATTTACTTTTATTCATTTTTTATTCCTAACCCAACACAACAGTTGAAAATAAAAATGAAATACAAACGTCATCTCACAAAAGAACTCAAATATGATCTGATAAATCAGCATGGTTTCTGTCAGTTACTCTTCACTGTTGTCCTCTCAACAGCCTCCATAAACATGAAGACCTTGGGGTATATTGACTAAAAATCATGTATGATAGCATATTTTCCCCACTACTATTTTACAGGGAAAATGCACTGGCAAATTCTCAAAGCACAGGTATGGGATCAGTTATTCGGAAACCCATTATCCAGAAAGCTCTGATTTACAGAATGACCATCTCCCATAGGCTCCATTTTATCCGAATAATCCAATTTTTTTAAAAATTTCCTTTTTTGTTCTGCAATAATAAAACATTAGCTTGTACTTGAACCAAACTAAGATATTATTAATTCTTATTGGAAGCAGAATCAGCCTATTGGGTTTATTTAATGTTTACATGATTTTCTATCTAACATCCAAATTACGGAAAGATCCATTATCCGGAAAACCCCAGGTCCAGAGCATTCTGGATAACAGGTCCCATACCTGTATTTTGGCACATTATGCTTTCAAAGATTTAATTTTATATAAAATAAGCAGAAAATTCTTTCAAAAGTTAATGTGCCCTTTTGTGTCCGAGTTGAAGATAGTTAACTCTATTACAATATCCAGGCAGAGTCAGAGCAAATGTATGAAAGCTAACTTTCCATAAAAACTTTCCCCTGGAGAGGGGGAAAAAAAGTTAATGGATAGTTTAAAAATATAAAAATATATTATGTATATTTAGAAGCTTCGTATTTTTTCTTAAATGCAAGCCGATTGCCAGTGTTCCTTATTAAGATGGGCCTAGACATTTAGGTAGCTATCAATAGAAAAATACGTTATTTTTGGGAAAATGTGTCCATCTAAATCCTGCTGTAACAGGAATACTGGAACTTTTTTTAAAATTTTATTTTAAACAATTTATATGCAAACACAGATTTGACGTATGATGGAAAGTGCAGTTCAATATAGTATTCTGATTTATAGAAACAAACACAAAAGTCACTCACCTGTTGACTCACTCTCAATTTGTGGGTATTCCTCTTCCATTGCATTTACGGGTGGCAAGTCAATCAGTGTATATATATTTTTTCCAAGTGTAGGCAGACCAGAAACATTTGCTTGCTGCCGTGCTCTGTATACTTGCTTCATCTGCCCTGATATTTCTTTCCACTCTGCTTGGATCCATTTTGCAAGGGTAAGGATAGATTTGGCCACTGCATATTCTGCCTTTGCAGATTTGCAGAATGAAATGGCACAGGAGCTCAGCATTTCCATGGCGTGGGCAGATTGGCCTAAGAAAGAGATATATAAAAGTGGAACCAAGTAAAAATGTGAAATGTGTTCAGCTGAAAAATGCTTTTCTCTTTTCTTTTATGCTTGCTTTAGAAGTGATCCTCATAAGGAGCAGTGTCATAGAGATTACCATTTGTTTATTTAAACAAGAAGTCATTTTTCTGTGGCAATATTTCATACTGACCTGCAACATACAGAAGTTTGGCTTTCTCAATGTCCAACTCAGGCCCCCACTTCTCATTCATTTGCCCCTGTATAGAAAGCTTTTTAAAATGGTTTACTAAATCTTGTGCATTAGTGACCTGAGCAAGTTGTATGACACTGCACTGTGCTAGCAATCTTGTAGCAAGAGTAATATTGCCTCGTTTGCGGGAACATTTTGCTGCTGTTAAGCCCAGCTCCATAAGATGGCTCTTCACTGACACCGTCTGATCTGTAAAAGGAGATTTTTTTAATTAACCCTTGGAAAATGTGTGGCTAAAGGAACCGTAACATCAAAAAAAAAAAAAAAGTTTAAAAATTCGTTAGTGCACAACGAAAAATAAACACCAAGACAAATGAAAATTTTAAAAAGCAAAGCCTTTATTAAGAAATAACTTACAGAAGATCCACTTCCTGTCCTCTTCAGAAACGGCAAAAAGGCGAACATCCACACTGCAGCAATTGATTTCTCCTCCCTGGCTACTCAGTGACAGTCATCCTCCTCGTGACGTCCAGCAGCAGTGTCTATCCTTCTCCGTGCATCGGCTTCCCTCCTCCTCTCTCCTCACCTTCCTCTCGGTCTTCCCTTCTCCCCGAGATAGAGATGCGGCAAAGACAGCAGCAGCAGCCGCGGGGCACAGAGTGGGTAGTAATTTAGGAGTCGGTGTGAGCGGAGGCAGGGGGAAGTAGACAGTGCAGTGTAAAATACTTGTCTGTTCATTGTATTATGCCAATGCTTTATTCGCTAAATATCCGACTGCAACTTCTGTTTTCCCATCCGGAGTCTTTTCAGAGCAAACTTCATGCACCTTTGCCTCCAGTCCCCAGCACAGCGGCTATGGGAACAGCCCGAGTGGAACGTTCCCAGCGGGGTCAGCGGCGCATGGTTTATTCAGCAATGGGAGCAGCCTGCACCCCCAGAGCCCGGTAATGCACCCCTCCAACTATGGGCTCGACGCTGCCTCGTTCAATATGCACTGCTCGCCCTTTGAGTAGAACCTCTCCTCCCTGATGTGCGCCGGCGACCCCACTAAGCAGAACTGCACCAAGGCTGAACAGAGGGACTCCGAGCTGCACAATGAGGCCATTGAAGTTTGCTCTGAAAAGACTCCGGATGGGAAAACAGAAGTTGCAGTCGGATATTTAGCGAATAAAGCATTGGCATAATACAATGAACAGACAAGTATTTTACACTGCACTGTCTGCTTCTTAGAGCTCCGTCCCCTGCCTCCGCTCACACCGACTCCTAAATTACTACCCACTCTGTGCCCCCGCAGCTGCTGCTGCTGTCTTTGCCGCATCTCTATCTTTGAGTAGGGGAGGAGGGAAGACAAAGAGGAAGGTGAGGAGAGCGAATGAGGGAAGCCGATCCACGGGGAAGGAGAGACACAGCTGCTGCTGGACGCCGGGAGGAGGATGCCTATCAGTGAATAGCCAGGAAGGAGAAATCAATTGCTGCAGTGTGGATGGTCGCCTTTTCACCGTTTCTGAAGAGGACAGGAAGTGAATTTTCTGTAAGTTATTTCTTAATAAAGGCTTTGCTTTTTAAAAGTTTCATTTGTCTTGGTGTTTATTTTTCGTTGCGCACTAACGAATTTTTAAACTTTTTTTTTGATGTTACTGGTCCTTTAATGTCCTAAATAAAAATAAAAGCCATAAAATCTGAATATTAAACACCATTTCATAGCATACCAAACAGCAGCGCTATATTGCTTCCCTCGGCAGAGTTTTGTTACTTATAACAGCACTTAGAGGCCATGCACGGATACATTAAGGTCTCTTAAAATAATCCTGGTACTAAAACAGACAATTTCAATGAATATTTTAGGAGGAGACTAGCAGCTGAGGAGGATGTGCCACATCTCCCCCCAACCCCAACTTATATATCAAAACATGGCTAAAGATCCAGAGTGAATCCAGTCTTCAATAGCCATAGAAGTTGCAAATAAAAGTTAACACGGCAAAATAGTCTAGGGAATTCCCTCACGACAAGGCAGAACACAAGTTTTCTCCAGGCAATCTACAGGACAATGAAAGACTTGAGAAGATTGGATATGGATTGTTTTTTTATTTTTATTTTTTTAATTTAACAAAAGCCAACTCCTGGCTATAACCAATGTTCAGTTATCTATCTCATTCCTGTTCAGTAAGAACCACACTATACCACTTCTAAACTGCTTCTAGTCATGAACCCAGTTACTCGATTCTATGGATTTACTTGACTTGTGCCACATCTCTTTGATATTTCATCCTGAACATAAACTCTCTCTCTTAAATGCCATGTATTTTTCCCATCTTGACTAATTTTAAACATAAGGCTGTCCAACAGGAGGCTTGTGGACTAATTTGTACCAAAGAGATTCTGTTACAAGTGTGTTAAACAAAATACCTTTCAATTTATCCGTTAAAGTGTTTTGGAAGACCGTATATCTTAGAGCATGTATCCACGGTCTGACATCATGTTGTTTACATAAACGCAATGCTTCGCTAAAGAGAGGTATCAGACAATCCTGTGAATAAAGCATGAAAAGATCACATTCAACAGGTTTGGTAGTTTTTCCTCAAGCTCAACACATTGATTCATCCAGCAGGGCATGCTTTACTGACTGAGCTTTAAAGAAGCTTCATTAGACAAAACATGAGATTTGTATATAACCTGCAGACTAAACATAGGCTATGACTTTTTGCATTGAAAATTATTTTATTTTTTTTTTTGCATTGAAAAATATGTATATGGATTAATTGGTAAATGTAATACATTTCAAAAAGCTCCAATAAAAACATCATGTCTTTCACAGTTTCAAAAACATAATATATAATACCTCCAACACAGCAGCAATGGGTACATTTTGTATTTGGAGGTAAAAATTTATTTTATCCTAAATGTGCACTTCATTTTTTTAAAAATACATAAAGCTAATGTTAAATATAGTGTTGCTTCCAACTTCATTTTTCAATTACATTTTCCATACAGTATTGTGTACAGTATTATGCCAAGAAACATTTGACACAAGAGCTGGCTCAGTGTATTCCAGGCAGTGACACCAATTTGACACCAAGTGTAGGGATACACCGAATCCAGGATTTGGCCTTTTTCAGCAGGATTCAGATTTGGCCGAATCCTTGTGCCTGGCTGAACCGAATCCAAATTTGCATATGTAAATTAGGGGCGGTTAGGGAGATCACGTGACTTCTCGTCACAAAAGAAGAATTGTTTCCACTTTTTCCTCTTATGCCCCTAATTTGCATATGCAAATTAGTATTCGGATCGGTTCAGTATTCGGCCGAAGGTTTCACCAAGGATTCGGTGCATCCCTACATTAAAGATATTAAATGCAGTATATACAAGTGGATATTATACCTCAGATAAAAGTTTACTGGACATTGTACTCTCAAGAGCACAAGAACAGTAGAGCTGAAGCGTTCCCAACATTGGCAGGTACTGAGAAATGGTCAGTGTGGAAAGTCGCAAAGGTCCCATAGCAATTCTAGCTGTTTGCTTTAAGTATTTTGACAGGTTTCTGTAAAGAATAAACATAATATTAGGGTTCATAGGTAACAAATGACAATTATTACGGCCTTCGTTACTCTAGAAATGATAGAAAGACTGAAACATTACAGTAACTTTGTTATAAGCAAATTTTGGACCTTAGTAGGATGCTTGACTGGAAAAAAAGTCAGAAATCTTCTTCTCTAGAGCACAGGTTATTAGACATGACTTTATCTACTAATGCACACATAGTCCTAGGTCTAGGATTAAAACCAAGAACTATAAATGCATATATATATATATATATATATATATATATATATATATATATATGTGTTAATACATAAAGCACTGTTAATGGTTAAACACTGGCAAGGAAGGAAAAAATTTAGTGCAGATGCAAGTTGCGGATTTTGTGTTCCTAATGGTTGTCTCTAAGTATGTGACATGAAGCATCAAGTTTTATGTTCATTGCTCTGGTCTGAGAAGTGTATCTTTTATAAATAGGCCTGTAAAATACTAGGTAAAATGTTTTAGTTGATAACGGGAAAAAAAACACTTTATCCACCATTACAGAACACAAATATGCAGAGTACTGTAGAGGAAGAAAACAAGGTTTTCTAAAGTAAGATAATTATAATGCTGTTGCTGACTTACTCGGCTGTGGCCTGCCACTTTTGTTCTTGCTCTTGTTCACCTACAGCCAAGCTAAAACTCACGGAGCTTCTGAGCAGCTGAATTTCAATACACTTCTGAAGTTCTCTTGGGTCAGGGCTGAGCATGTTAGGGAGCAGCTTTTTCATATCTGTAAAAATCAACAAAATTAGAACACTAAAAAAAAAAAAAAAAAAAAAAAAAAACAGGCAAAAAGGTTTGTAAGAACTATCACAGTTTAACATAGGGAGCTATAAAACTCACTAATTACCACAGGCAACACCAGGGCCTGAAGCTCAAAACAAATGCTGTTAGGGTTACAAGTATCTGCAAATGTAATATGTACTTCTTATATTCCCTCCACAGTAAAATATGGAATGAAAACATTTACAAAGACAGTGGTTTACCATAAAAAGGTCAGAGGTCACATTTATCATATATAATAAAGACATTTTGAAACAAATTGTATGCAATACTCTCTTACAAACAAATAGCCAAAAGAGGTCTGTGACATCCAAGGTCAAATAACCACACAAACTAGTCAAATTAAAGAGACTTTACATAGTTTGTATAAAAATTTAAATACATCCAAATTGAAAAATAGTACACAGGAAATCGCACAATTCCTGAATGAAAACCAGCTTCCTCAGCTGTCACAAGAACTAAATTCCTCCTTAGCACAAGATATATCGGAAATTGAACCGTTTCCCTCCAATAAGGCATCAGGCCCAGATGGCCTCCCCATGGAAATCTACCAAAGATTCCATAAAGTGCTAGTCCCCCAGTTAACAAAACTTTTTAACAAAGCTATGGTAATGGGTTTGTTAGCACCTTCCCAGTATAATGCCACCATAGCACTAATAGCCAAACCAGGCAAGGACCCAAGACAATGCGATGCCTATAGACCCATCTCTCTGCTGACGACAGACATCAAAATTCTAGCCAAGCGACAAGACTGGAACAAGTAATTTCAAACCTAGTACATGAAGAAAAAACTGGATTCATGCCAGACAAATCAACAGTGTTTAACATCAGGCGTTCATTTGTTAATCTGGCAAATGCTCATGATAACCCTGGTCAACATACAGTTATAGCCTTAGGTATTGCTTAGGCATTCAATCTGGTTGAGTGGACATATCTATGGCTAGGGCTGGAAAAGTTTGGAATGCATAATAAATTCATGAATATGGTAGTGTTACTAAAGCCCCTAGAGCCTCTATAAGAATTAATGGCAAACGTACTGACCTATTTCCACTAGGGGGTACTAGGCAGGGCTGTCCCCTTTCCCCTCTATTGTTTGCACTGGCCATGGAACCCTTGGCACAACACGTCAGAGCACATGCAGACATTGTGGGTTTCAAACCAGGCCCCTTGGAGGAGTGTATTCAGATGTACGTGGATGACACACTGTTATATGTAGGGTACAGGGGGAAAACTATCAGCATAATGTCTAACTAACATTACTTAATTCACTGAGCTAGGTACTTAGAGGTACTGTTTGCATATATTTGTAAATTGTTATTAACAAAATAAATGTATATGTTAATGCCATGCAATGCATGTAAGCCTCTGATATGAACGTGCAGATTATGTCAAACTGTTATCCCTCTATATGTAAAACGAATGTATGATGCACAATATCAAACATGTCAATTTATGCTTCAGAATCTATTCAATAAAAGCTAGCTGAATTAAATACAAAAAAATTATTGTATCTTACTCTCCACTTAAACACCATACCACCTGGTAGCTATCTATGCCAGCCCACATCCATGGCTAACAAACCGCACATGAGATGTGAACTAAAGAACAGCATAAATTTATAGCACCTGGAAAGACTGAAAAAAGTCTTTTGCATAAATAAACATATATGACCATTGGGCATTAACTGCAGAAATTAGTTCTTGCCAGCATTTATAGCAATGTCAATTGAAGCAATGTTGCCCTAGAAAGATGGGACGGTGTAATGTCACTTTACGAAAAGAGAGTGGAATAAAACTCTAATTTATGTCACAGTCTGAACAGCCCAACAACACTGTGTGTGAAAATAAAATGTACCCATTTTCTCTTTTGCTCCTCCGCTCAGAAGATTGAGATTGTCACCAGGCAGCAATTCAAGTTGTTCTGTACATGCATGTAATTCCCCACTCTCAAAGCTGCTAAGAGATCTGTGGAAAGAAAGCTAAAATTGAAAACAGAATATACAGTAATGTCTTAAACACACTTGTGTCTACAAAGTGCTTTACAAATGTACATTATATATGATGTTGACACTTGACAAAAAGAGGCATCTGGAGTGGATGATGTCCTAAACATTAGAAAAATGCTTTCTCCTGACATTTTAATTTGACAATTAGTGAGGCTAATAACAGGAAAAGGAAAGCTACAGATAGTTTATTGCCAATATAGCCGCAATAGTGCAAGTTATAAGACTATTTATTCTGCAGAATGCTTTACCGTACCCGAGTAAACCGCTCTAGAAGCTGTTTGTTTAGGATAGCAGCTGTCATATAAGCTTGGTATGACATCAGGTCCTGCCTGAGTCTCTCCCTGACTCATAGCTCTGGGCTCAGATTACAGCAGGGTGGGAGAGGAGCAAACTGAGCATGCTCAAGCCCTAGCCCTGGAGGTTTATGCTGAAAATAGGAAGTCTGATACAGAAGCCCATGTATACACAACAGAAGAAAAGAAAATTTATGTACTTACCGTTAAATTCTTTCCTCTCCAGTTGAAAGGGGGACACAGGGACCGTGGGGTAAAGGGTCCTGCCCATCAGGAGGACACTGATGACATCAGAACCGAAAGCCCTCCCACTCTTCCTTTATCCCCTGTCATGCCCAGAGGGCATCAGTTTGTAACCAAGAACAAAAAACAGGAACGTAACTGCAGAACAAACTCTCACACAGAGAAAACAAGAGTTCAGGGGGGGAGGGGAAGCCCTGTGTCCCCCTTACGACTGAAGAGAAAAGAATTTAACGGTAAGTAGATAAATTCCTTTTCTCTCACGTCTAGGGGGACAAAGGGACCTTGGGGACGTACCAAATCACCCCCACAGTAGGGAGGGAGAACTCTGACAGTCTAGGAAACTACTGCCTGGAGAACCTTCCTTCCGAAGGCTGCCTCTGCAGACATGTAGGTATTGAATTGATAAAATTTTGTGAATGTATGTAGGGAGGGCCATGTAGCTGCCCTACACACTTGCTCAGCCGAAGCAGAATTTCTGTAAGCCCAAGAGGTTCCGAGGGCTCTGGCGGAGTGAGCTCTAAGTTTAATGGGAGGTGTCCTCTTCTGCGCCAGGATCTTCTCATTGTCTCTTTAATCCAACGTCGTGCAATGGTGGAGATGTACGACTTGAGAGCTCTGCCCACATCCAAGCAATGCAGGTTTGCTTCCTTGTCATTGGCTGGTTTGTTACAGAATGAAGGCAGAATGATCTCAGAGTTGATGTGGAAGGCCCTGGAACGTTGCCCCCAGCCTGTGAGGCTTGTGTCTGCGGTTCCTGGAAGTTCCTTCCTCGGCTGAGACGACTTGGGACTAACCACCAGTTCAAGGATTTTCTCCTTACTGCTGGGAGGGCTATCCTCTGGTGAAGCGATGTCCTGTTCCACCGCTTCAGTACAGCTGTCTGAAGCGGCCTGAGTCAAAATTGGGCAAATGGTACTGCTTCCATGGAAGAAACCATCAGACCTAAGACTCTCCATGCACGATCGGCCCTTCGGAAATGTGGAGGACCTCAGAGATCTGACAGCTTCGTGAAACCTGGTCTGCTTGTCGACTCTTGAAGGTTGAGTGGGTATTTGTTGGTGGATTGGCCTTGTTGTGGCGAAAACTTTGGTTCCGAAACAAATGTCCCTTCCTGAAGGAGAAGCTATATCCTCTTCCTGGATACGTAGGGTCTCTAGTACTGCCCTTATGAGGCCCTCAACCCCAGGGGCTGCTTCAGCCAGATCCTCTTCTCCGGAATCAGATGCATCAGAAGAGGAAACTATTTCCCCTTCACTTGCCTCCTCGTCGGAAGGAGTGTAGGGGATCGCTTAAGTGCGCGAAGGTACCTCCCCCCATCTCAAGTACCGGCTCGCGAGAGAGATGCGCCTGCGCGCGCTCTTTTTTGTTGAAGGGGGAGCGCGCCGGAACAAAAAACAGCGGTTCATCTTGGCAGAGGCAGGTGGGAGCCCTGGGGTGTCTCTCACCTGTCCGGTAGGGAGAGAGATGATGCTGTGCATTCGGCTCTCCCTGGGAAACTTGTTGCCAGTGCGCCCGCCACCAGAGGATCTTGCCGTGCATTCGGGCTGAATGTTACCAGTCCGCGTTGGGGGGGCTAGCACAAGTGAACAGGTTGAGCCTGACACGGCCTCACCTCTGGTGCTGATGCCAATCCTCAGCCAACAATCCAATCGTTGGACCTTCCTAGGGCCGATCCAACCTCCTGAAAGAGGACACTGAAAAAACCGATGCCCTCTAGGCATGACAGAGGATAAAGGGAGAGTGGGAGGGCTGTCAGCTCTGATGTCATCAGTGTCCTCCTCCTGATGGGCAGGACCCTTTACCCCATGGTCCCGGTGTCCCCCTAGACGTGAGAGAAATGCTGTGTTTCTTTTGTCAGAGGACTTCGAGCAGCATTACTTTGAGGGTTTAGGTATTTCTGATAAAGCTTACTTAGTTTTAACCTTTCCTTTTCCTTTAAGAGTGCCACTCACATGATGACATTCATTACAGCAGTGCTGTGCAACACAAGTAGTGGACCAATTATTTTTTATTTATATATATCTATATATCTATATATATCTATCTCTTGTTTGAGGGCTTGGATTAAATTAAATAAAAATGGTGATGTCATACAGTGAAATCTATGGAACTTTTGAGCATAGTGGGAGTCTTAAAAGTCCTTTTGAGGGCCACATCCAGCTCATGGGAATTTATGGGCATCCAGTTGCAAATCTCTGCTAAAAAGGACCCCACACAGAAGTTGCTAGTGTTCAGGCAACAAACTTAACGGTAAACACAATATTGCTTTAGAACAAAAAGTTTACTTGTACAGGATAGAAATTAATGTAGTATTTTTACTTTTGGTGTTACTGGTCCCTTGAAAATTTTTATCATTTTAAAGAACACGAGTATGAGTAAGTTTTGCTTTGAAAGCAAAGATGCAGAGAAGGTGAAATACTGAAAATAAAGTTAAAGAAGGATCTTCCCAATCCACTAACAAGAAACTAGACTCACTTTATATAATTGAAGTCTGCCTTTAGGTTTACACACATGCCAGATGGTCCCTTTTTGAGATCCTGCATGGAGTTTTGCCATTCCTGGACTGCTGCCCAGTCAGATATTGCAACATAGCATTCACAAGCTTTGTTACCCAAGAAATTAATAACTTCAGGTACAGGGTCACTTGGCTTTGTCAGTACAGTCTTGCGGGCATCACCTGCAGAAGGAAACAAGAAAATCAAATTTAAATTTAAAATATTTCTGTCCTGCCAAAGGTTTTTAAATCAGTGCCTCAATTAAAGCATTTTCCAAGACATTTTGAATATGTGTTGATGTATTCCATAAAAATCATAAACTGGAGGTTTAACATAACATTTTTCAACATGTTTTTCTGTGTTTTTTTAAAAGAAATAATTTAATTTAAATGTATAGCTCTCTGGTATTGATATTTGATATTTGAGAGAGATTGCCCAAACCAACGCCCATATTTAAAAGCATAGGACCATCATTAGTATATAGGGGTGGGTATGGGCGTTGGTTTGGGCAATCTCTCTCTCTTAAAAGCCTTAACTGGCGGGGGAGGATCTAGGCTCCAGAGTGAAACCAATGTTCCACAAACACTGAATACAGGTAATGCTATTATGCAGAGAATTGTCTTTTTATATTATGACCTGATATTATGGTGGCTTTTCAACTTTATGATCATAACTTTGTAACTAAAAAACCCCTGTCTTTGTAAACACATGCACTTGCATTTATACTGAATTGCTTATGAGACAGGGACCCAGGGAAGTGCATTGTAAGTAGCACTTCCATTATACTTAAATATACTTTGATTTAGCCTTAGGAGTGCTTCCACAACCCCCCAATTTTGTACATCATTACACTATACGCTGAATGCTGCCTTTAGATACTTAATGAAGGCAGAGAAAAGGAGATTTTGTGTACTCACCGTTAAATCTTTTTCTCTTGGTCACTTGGGGGACACAGGGACAGTGGGGTATTGCTGGTACATCCAGGAGGGCAGGACACAACAGTAGGAAAAACTTAGCCCCTCCTCTACTGGCTATACCCCAGCAGGCGGAGCTTAGATCAGTTTGTTCCAAAGTCAACAGGAAAAATGTTAAATTAACCGTAAACTTAACATTAAACATGTCTAACGGAAAGATGAGGGCCTCAGTCAAGGGAGGGAAGCCCTGTGTCCCCCAAGTGACCAAGAGAAAAAGATTTAACGGTGAGTACACAAAATCTCCTTTTCTCTAAGTCATCTTGGGGGACACAGGGACAGTGGGGACATACCAAAGCTGTCCCCTTAAATCTCCGGGAGGGAGAGTGAGGCCTATGTGGAAGTAGCCACGGCGGCTTGAAGCACCCTTCTGCCAAAGCGAGTGTCAGAAGCCGCAAAGGTATCGAAATGGTAAAACTTTGAAAAGGAGTGGACAGAGGTCCACGTAGCTGCCTTGCACAGCTGTTCTGCTGATGCTTGATTCCTGAACGCCCAGGACGTACTCATTCCCCTAGTAGAGTGGGCTGTGAGTTTAGATGGTGGCGTTCTTCCACGTGCCACGTAGGCTCGTTGAATCGCTTGTTTGATCCATCGTGAAATGGATGATTTTGTGGCCGCGTCTCCTTGGTGAGGGCCTGAAGGAATGACAAGTAGGGAGTCTACTTTGCGAAAGTCCTGTACTCTGTGCAGGTAAAACTTTAAGGCTCTGACAGGATCCAGGGTATGTAGAGCCCTCTCCTTAGGATTGGAAGGTGATGGCAAAAGGTCGGAATAGTAATCTCTTGGTTTAAATGAAATTCAGATACAACTTTAGGCAAAAAAGATGGAATGGTGCGTAGAACCGCCCTATCATGGTGAAAAACAAGGAAAGGTGGTTTGCATGATAGTGCGCTGAGCTCAGAGACACGTCTTGCAGTGGCAATGGCCAGAAGAAAAGTAATTTTCCAGGTAAGCCAGAGAAGCGGTACAGATCCTAATGGCTCGAAAGGAGGGTCTTGGAGGGCTCGTAGAACTAGAGAGAGATCCCATAGTGGAGCTGGTGCTCGAACTGGAGGAGCCAAATGTAATACTCCCTGCATAAAAGTCTTAACATCAGGTAGGAGAGCAATTCGTCTTTGAAAGAGAACGGATAAGGCAGATACTTGTGACTTTAGAGAACCGAGTGATAGACCCATGGAGAGTCCGTCCTGAAGGAACTCAAGTATGTTTGGAATAGAGAATCGTTTGAACTGTTTCTTATGACAAACACACCATTGGTGGTAGGTAGACCAGACTCTATGGTAAGTTTTTGCCGAGACAGGCTTTCTAGCTGCGCACATGGTATTAGCCACTGACTTGGAAAACCCCTTTTGGGTCAGGATTTCGATTTCAAGAGCCATGCCGTCAAACTTAGATTTGTTGGATTTGGGTGGCAAATTGGTCCTTGAGTTAGAAGGTCGGGGACTTGAGGTAAGGTCCAAGGCTCTGCTACGGACATGTTGAGAAGGTCTGTGTACCAGGAGCGTCTCGGCCATTTTGGGGCTATGAGGATGAGAGTGGTCTGCTCTCGCTGAAGCTTCCTGAGAGTCCTGGGTACTAGAGGTAGTGGTGGAAATGCATAGGCCAGCTGAAATTTCCATCTTGCTGTTAGAGCGTCTGCTGTTATCGCCAGTGGATCTCTGTGCCTGGTCGCCATTAGATCCACTTCTGGAGTGCCCCACATCTGTGTTATCTCCTGGAAGATCTCGTCCTTCAATGACCACTCTCCTGGGTCTAGAGATTGTCTGCTTAGATAATCCGCTTCCCAATTTAATAGGCCTGGAATGTAAACGGCTGACAGATAGGTCTGGTGAGACTCGGCCCATTTGAATATTAGATTGACCTCGTCTAGTGCACCTCTGCTTCTTGTGCCCCCCTGGTGGTTGATATAGGCGACTGCGGTGGCGTTGTCGGACTGTATCTTTATGGCCTGACCCCGAAGAATTTGTTGCCAATGTATTAGGGCTAGACGGATTGCACGAATCTCGAGCAGGTTTATCTGTAATCTCGCTTCCAGTGAGTTCCATTGACCCTGTGCCCTCTAGGACTGCCCCCCATCCGAAGAGACTCGCGTCCGTCGTGAGTATGCGCCATGACGGCTCTCCCATGGGTTTGCCCAGGGATAAATGAGTGCTGTCCAACCACCAGAGAAGCGATGCTCTTGTCCTGCCGGACAGTCGAATCTCTCGAACAAGGGATTTCTTCTTCTTCCAAGATCTCAGAATATTCCACTGGAGCTCCCTTAGATGGAATTGTGCGAATGGTACTGCCTCTATAGTGGATACCATGACCCCTAACACCCTCATACAGAACCTGACTGAGTGGTGGGGTCTCTGAAGAAGAGACTTCACTAAGGCTTGGAGATGACTGATCTTCTCTTGAGGTAGGTAAACCCTCTGTGTTTGTGTATTGAATTTCATGCCCAGGAAGACCATGGATCTGCTGGGTGTTAAGGAAGACTTCTCTAGATTTAGGACCCAGCCTAGTTCCTGGAGTTTGTCCATGGATATCTGGAGAGATCTCTGAGCTTCCGAAAAGGAGGGTGCTTTGATTAGCAGGTCGTCCAGATAGGGTGTGATGGAGACTCCGGTATTGCGAATCACTGCAGTTGCTGCTGCCATGATTTTTGTGAAGACCCTCGGGGCGGACATTAATCCGAAGGGAAGGCTTGTGAATTGATAGTGGAAATTTTGGAAGGCAAAGCGCAAATATTTCTGATGCGGAGGGAAAATGGGAACATGAAGGTAAGCATCCTTTATGTCTAGGGAAATCAGAAATTGCCCTGGGGACATGGCCGCAATTACAGATCTGAGAGACTCCATCTTGAATCTTCGATGACGAAGAAATTTGTTTAATTCCTTGAGATCCAAAATGGGTCTTACTGATCCGTCCTTCTTGGGCACTACAAATAGGTTTGAGTAGTGGCCCTTGAAGAGTTCTGTGGCTGGTACGGGAACGATCACCTGAGCCTTTGAAAGTGTTGATATTGCGCCCAGGAAGGCTGTCTTTTTGTCTGAGTTTTGTGGCAGTCTGGACATGAAGAAACGATTGGGGGGGCTTGAGGCAAATTCTAGATGGTAGCCCTGGGTTACTACCTCGTGTATCCAGGAGTCTTGAATGAGTGCGGTCCATACTTTGGAAAATTTGCTGAGCCTGCCCCCTATCGGATCTGTGACTGCCGGAGTGCAGGAGCAGTCATGTTGAAGCAGTCTTGTCCCCCGATTTAGGGATATGTTTCTTGTTTTGCCAAGAGGACCTCTGCTTACTACTAAAGCGTCCTCGGTTTGCGAAAGACTGTCGAGGTGGAGAAGATCTCGAGTGCTTGGTCTGGGAACCACGAAAAAATTTTCCCTTGCGGAACGAGGGACGAGCCTTAGGTTGTGGTAGTAGGGTGCTCTTGCCCCCTGTTGCTTGGCTGATAATCTTGTCCAGGTCTGGACCGAACAGAAGCTTGCCTTTGAAAGGGATGGAGGTTAGAGACTTCTTTGAGGAAAGGTCTGCTGACCAGAGTTTCATCCAGAGTGATCTACGGGCTGCTACAGAAAGTGCAGAAGATCTGCTGATGACTTGTAGTGCATCCAGTGAAGCCTCACATAGGTAATCATTCGCTTCCTTTATTTGGGAAGCATATTGAGAAAGCTCATGGCGAGGTGTTCCGGCATCAATGGCAGTCAGTAGGGAGTCTGACCAGGATTGGACTGCTCTGCTGACCCATGCCATGGCAAGGACAGGTCGTATTGAAGTGCCTGAAGCTGAGAACACGGAGCGAAGAAGACTTTCCAGCTTTTTATCCATCGAATCTCTGAAAGATGAGGCATCCGGAACAGGAAGAGCGGTGTTTTTGGAAAGCCTGGATACCGGAGGATCCACTGAAGGTGGCATTGACCACCAAGTTGAGCATGAGCAGGAAAAACAGGTGAGTTCTTACTATGACGTTTAAACAGGCTCTTAGTGGTGTCCGATGATGCCACTGAGTCCTGAAAGTTGAGTGTATCAAGCACAGAGGTAATTAGAGCATCTACAGACTCGGAGGAATTCTTGTGTGAATCCTCATCCTCCCTTTCTGAGTCAGATAAGAGTTCGCCTTCTGATTGTCCAAATTCGTCACCGGAATCAGGTAGAAATGGCGAAAAACCTCTAGGAGGAGAATCGCTCTCTTCATCGGATGGGGAAGGAGCTCTGCGTTTTGAAACTTTCCCCTTTGGCTTATCAAGGCGGGAAAGCAGCTTGTCTAGAGATTGTGCCAACAAGGGTATCCCAGAAGCTAACTGTGATGCCCACTCTGGAGTGGCAGGCAATTTATGAGAGGGCCCTGGAGGAGGAGAACTTGTAAGTGGAGACGTAGGTTCCCCTTGAACACCCTGGTCTACCTGGGGAAGAGCAGGTGCTGGGGATTCAGGACCAGCAACCGGTGGCTTACATTTATTGCATAAAGGCTCTTTGTGCCCAGGAGGCAAACGTTTGCGGCAGTTGGCACAGGCTAAATATCTGACCTGAGAAGGTGCCCCCTTAGAAAAAGGCCTGTCACCAGTTCCCTCAGACATGTTAATAGCAGAGAATAACAGTATATGAGTAGTATATATCTATATAATTATATAAATATATAAGGAAATCCTTATCTGAACGCTTGCTGAGGTAAACCCAGCAGAGGAGGCTTTTTCTGGGGACTTGCGGAGAGCTGCAGCGTCTCCCGCACTATCCCTGTGTCACAAGTGAGTGAAGAGAAACTCCGGAATGCAAGGAGTCTTCCAAACTGCCTCCCACACGCGTGTGCTGTTGCGCTATAGTGTGCGCAATGAAACTCCGGTGCGGCGAAAAAACAAAATGGCGGCCGCGATTGAGGTAGCGCTAAATCTCGCGAGAACTTAGCGAAAATGCGCCACGCTGAACCGTTCCATTTGTGGCCGCGCCTCCAGAAGCAGCAGCGCACCGGGAAGAAGCTCCTGCCACTGCAAAGGCAAGAGCTTATCCCTGCTGCTGACCCGTGCCATTGCTGAAAATAATAAAGAAACAGCTGACAGGCTGCTGGCTCACCTTCTCCCTCTCACTGAAAAACAGTGCAGCGTTGCCCCTCTAGTGCATCCAGTGCAATCACGCTAGCCCAAGGGAGCCTCCCAGTAACCTTATAAGGAATAGTGGAGGAAAAGGTAATAGGGAGGGGTTTAGCAGCCTGCGTTGCCCCTCTAGTATAAGTCGGCTGAAGCAGAATTTTCCCTCAGTGAGCCAGACCTCCTTTCTAATATGTAGATAGGGGTAACTATAGAGGAGAGAAGATTGCACTCTATACTTACAGAGTCCTGTTCGTCTCCTCTGTCCTCCGGCCAGTCAGTCTCCACCTAAAAGAGGGGAGACTAGAATGAGACTGGGTGGTGCACATAAAGACCCCGGAGTCAGGTCCCACGTTGTAGAATGCCTATTGGTAACCTCTGCTCAGTGTAGAGGGCCTGGGCATTCCCTGGTGTCAAGCAACTGACAAAAATGAAAATAATAAACAGAGAAAAAATTCTTACGTCCTATCCTCCTGAGGACACAACAAAAACTGATCTAAGCTCCGCCTGCTGGGGGTATAGCCAGTAGAGGAGGGGCTAAGTTTTTCCTACTGTTGTGTCCTGCCCTCCTGGATGTACCAGCAATACCCCACTGTCCCTGTGTCCCCCAAGATGACTTAGAGAAATCATATCAATATGTGAAAGCTAGGGACATAGCTGTTACCAAGTTCTGTTCAATATGCTACACCTCCAAATATCACAATACTATCTATACATTTCGAATTTATTTGACCCTTGGTTTAACCCAAAAGGAGTTGTTTGCCTTCCAACACTTCATTCAGTCTTTTTCAGATTGTTCACCAATTGAACCAATAGAATAATAAAGACAGAGTAAATAAAATTTCAATAACATTTTATTTGTAATTGTTTTTCTTTTTCTAGAAATTATAATTGTTTACCTTCTGTCTTTTTGATACATTAGTTGAAACATTTCTTATCTTTGTCCCAGCTGAGCAGGATCCCAGCGTTTCATTAAAAGCAGCTGTTATTATTTATACAGTTGTTGCCAAAATTCAACAGATGCTGCTGAGTAATGGATCAACTAATGTTTCACACAATCTGAGAATTGGCAATGGTATTTCATTATTTAAGTATATTTGAAAGGAAATTAAACTTCCTAAAAAATGTATAAAATCGGTGAGCGGTCTTTATAACGGATAATAATATTTATTAGTTTCTTCCATTAAGAACTTAAAATAACTAAGTTCCAACAGACTATAGATATTTACTCTATTTAGAAGAGTCTTCTTAAATTAGGTTAGAAAAGGAAAGCATTGCATTCAACTTACCATTTGCATGTTTTGGGCTTGCAGAGTTGCCAGTGGCATTTGCCAGCTTCAAAACAGATTTATCAAATCCTGGGGTACTGCAGTCTACTCCGGTCATTGCACACAAATGTTCCTGATACTCAACAGCAGCCTTTTCAAACCTATTTGTATAACAAGTAAAGAAGATTGCGTTATCATGTCCCCTTGACTGATTCTCAATAGATTTGACAACTATTAATGACATCAAACAGTTATTCCAATAACCCAAACATATCATACTCAATTAATAAACGGAAGGATTTAACCTGAACTTTAGGGCAGCTGCAGATATTTCGGGGATTCAGACTGGCACATTTTTATCAGGCAAACTACACAGTGCCAAAATGCCAATAATCACTACCATATTATGAATAATGTATCGACTGCCTTAAAAGCTCCTGAAAACAGACAGGCAACAACTGCTTTCAGTAAATTTACATTTAGAGCAATACTGAGCACATTTTTGCATTCAGGCCCTTCCTCTGGGCTACTAAAATGTTAAGAGTGAATAGAAAAATAATACAAGATGTTTAGTAAACCATAATTAACTGATAAATGTGATATACTGAAGGTCTCCCAGGCAATATCCTTACAAATATTACTTGCTGTATTGGTAAAGGTGTCCGTCATCAAGTGTTACGCACAGATTTTGCTCTCACAGAGGCATATTTGAAAGAAACCTTTTGTTTTGCACAGCTGGTGATCTTTTAAAGACTCTTACCTTCCATCTGCATGTAGAGCTACAGAGCTGATCCAGGAAAGGCTTTTTCCAGCAACAGCAGACGACCATACTGCTAGACCTTGGATTGCTTCAGGGCACTGCAGTTCACATAGAGCTTCAACAACCATCATCACTGTTAACTCGAACTCTGTTCCCTAAAACAAGAATTATCTCTTTAAAGGAGAAGGAAAGGCTAAAATTAAGTAAGCTTTATCAGAAAGGTCTATATAAATACACCAGTAAACCCTCAAAGTAATGCTGCTCTGAGTCCTCTGTCAAAACAAACACCACATTTCTTTGCTTTTATTGTGTACACATGGGCTTCTGTATCAGACTTCCTGTTTTCAGCTTAAACCTCCAGGGCACGGCCTTGAGCATGCTCAGTTTGCTCCTCTCCCCCTCCCTCCTCCCATCCCTACTGTAATCTGAGCTCAGAGCTGTTAGTGAGCAGGGAGAGACTCAGGCAGGAAGTGATGTCACACCAAGCTTATATGGCAGCTTCTATCCTAAACAAACAGAGACAGTGTCTAGAGCGGTTTACTCAGGTATGGTAAAGCATTCTGCAGATTAAATATAGCATTCTAGCTTGCACTATTGTGGCTATTCTATTGGCAATAAACTGTCTTGGAGCTTTCCTTCTCCTTTAAAATAATACACATGATATAACAATGACACATGATATAACAATGGTATGCTTTTGTGGAGGAAAAATATAAGTTGTATTGTGGCTGTACTATGTGCATAGTGCTCATGCATAACAGTAATAGAGGCATAAGAGGAGGCAAATGGATAAAATAATCTAGCATAGGCCCCCCTCACTTCTCCCCCAGTCTAAGTGTTACACAGGGCAAATGTACCCAACGTTTTACTTACCCCTTGATGCAGATTCAGGCAGAGTTCACGGCATCATCTTAAGCTGCTTCGGTAATGTTCGGAATGAGACCGGCGCTTCGGCAGTTTTTGTGAGTTTCGCCACATGTACAGTTGTCGCAAAACAGAAAATTGCTCCAACTGTGCATGTGCCGCCACGCCGGTCTCATTCTGAAGATTTCCGAAGAGAATGGCGCCCGTGAACTCCAATGCTTGAATCTGCACTGAGGGGTAAGTAAAATGTTAGGGGCATTTGCCCGGGGTAAAACTTAGGAGGGGGGTCTATGTTGGGTAGGGGTTTTTAAGTTTAGGGTTGAATTCTCCTTTAAGAAGTAAATCCATGAAAACAGCAACCCCTTAACATACCTACTACTTCCCAACCAAATCTCCAATGCCATATCTATGCTAGTTTTGGGATCATTTAACATGAATTGACATGAAGGGCAGCAACAATGGAAAGGATAGTTTAGATGTTGACAGACTTTTGAAAGGGGGCACACAAATGCTTTAGGTCAACAATGGAAGGAAACAGAATATTCTAGAAGAACTATTTTTATTTTAATTTTTACTTTATTTTAATCTGCCATAAATGAAAAGAAACTCCTGGTATGCCGGACAGGTTAAAGGGAATCTGTCGTCATTTTAAACTTTGTTTTTTTGCATTTTTATAAAAAACACACATCCATAAACACTGTCTGGCAAATAAAATGTTAATCCACAAATCCATGCATAAGTTATTTTAGTTTGTATTTTGTCATGGGGGCTTCCATTTCTGCTCATTACACATTCATCCTGTGCTGCTCTAACAGCAGGTACAGCATTACCTGTGTGCTTGGAGGCAGCCACTCTGTAATGAAAAGCCAGGTCGCACTACGACATGAGAATCCAGCTGTACACTCCCCCTCCCCTCTCTGCCCATGCGTGTGATGTTTGGAGGAGAGAGGTCACATGGTTTGCAGGGAAGCAATTACTTTCACTTTCCTACGTCCTGCTCTACAGCTGCACTAGCAGCCCCTCCTCCCACAGACACTATCAAAGCTCCTGCCGTTCTGTAAGTTTGATCTCTGCATTCCTTTGGAGGGGGGAACTTTCTCTCCTTGCTGCCTTCCTAATTAGTTTTACTGGTTACTAGATGAGGTAAAGGAGCTGTGAGTTCCCTCTGCTATCCACCTCACACACACCTTGCTCCTTTCTAAAGGGGAACAGGTGCAATGAGACTTAAAGGAGTAGCTCACTAAGGTTTTAGTAGGATGTAGATAGTGATATTTTAAGAAAATCTGCAATTTGTCTTTTTTTATTGTGACAAAATTATTTAGCTTTTTGTTCAGCAGCTCTTCAGTTTGGTATTTTAGTAGTTATCTAATTGCTAGGGTCCAATTTACCACAGCGACCATGAAATAGTTTTCATTCAAGAGGGCCTGAATAAAAGGAAGAATATTAAAATGTAACCATTAACAATAGAATTGTAGTTGCACAAAGTAATCTTATTTGGCCACTATTTGAAAACAGGCAGAAGACATAGGCAAATAATTAAAAAAATCAAAAAAAATTTCAAGACCAATTGAAGTTGCTAAGAATAAGACATTCCATAACGTACTACAAGTTGTGTGAAAAGCAAGTTTTTTTTTCTTTACCAAGTAAAATTGAATGTTGTGAAAAATGTTGATTGTGCCACAGAATGGCAAACATATTAAGAACACCAATTATTTTTTAGGATCATGTAAACAGAAGTAATGCGTCAATGGCAGGCTGAAACAGTATACTGAAGCAGTTACCTGTGGAGCATTATTGTTCTTCATCTCCGTCAGCAAGTCAAACCCATGCCTTACTGTTACGGCAGGCTGTCCAGCCATCAATCCAACTCTCATAATGGCAAGTCTTATTCGTGTGAGCCAGTCCTGGCATGTTTGACGGTTGGTATAAAAGAACGTTCTTATGACCTAAAATATGAAGTCCTAGTTAAAGAAGAAGCACACTAACACAACAATACTATGACAAGATTTAGCAAATACAGAATCCTAGTTCCCCAAGAGTAGATACACAAAAGAAATAGAGTGTTAACATTAAAAGGGATTCTGTCATGATTTTTATTATGTAGTTTTTATTTCTAAATTACACTGTTTACACTGCAAATAATTAGGGATGCATTGAATACACTATTTTGGATTCTGCTGAACCCCCAAATCCTTCTTGAAAATTTACCGAACCGAATCCTAGTTTGCAAATTAGGGGTGGGAAGGGGAAAATTTTACTTCCTTGTTTTGTGACAAAAAGTCAAATGATTTCTCTCCCCGCCCCTAATTTGCATATGCAAATTAGGATTTAGATTTGTTTGGCCGGCCAGAAGGATTCGGCCGAATCCGAATCGTGCTGATAAAGGCCGAATCCTGGCCAAATCTCGAACCGAATCCTGGATTCGGTGCATCCCTACAAATAATTCACAAAATAAAATTTCATTCCTGAAATTTCTAGCCCCATGTCAGATTTATAAATTAAATATAAAAAACAAACTGTTTGCTCCTTTGAGAAATGGATTTCAGTGCAGAATTCTGCACTATTTACTGTGTTTAAAAAAAAACAAAACAAACAAAACATTTTTTTCCCATGACAGTATCCCTTTAAAATCATGTGATTTTTATACTTTTTTGAGAATCTATAATGTAATGTTGGCCATTGTCTTTTGTTTTAAATTTACCAAATAGGACAAACCCTGTTCACTATGTGGGTCCAAATCAAGTTTAAAAATCCATTTGCAATCAAACATATTTTGCTCATAAAAATTACTTTGGCCGGTAATGCCGTTAGACTCGAGCCCCCAGTGATCTGACTGTTAAGAGGACTTAATCTGTGAATCAGCCACAATTTATCACCTTGCTTGGACCCAATAAACTGAAAAGGTGGCTACAGGTCCAAAAAACTAGTCATTCCAACTTAATGCTGATCATACCAGAGGAAGACCATAAACTGTATATAAGCCAAATAATATCCTATAAATATATAGGGTTCAAACCCCATGTTATCTTAAATGCAACCTCAGTCATTAGCGAACTATTTCAAATGGTTCTCTCACCTTTGGGGGAGAAGTCAATGCATTTGCACAACCCTCATACGCATTATACATTAGCTTGTCCAAGTTCTCAAGGTACTGTAGCAGCAGAACAAGTCTAAGCTGATTGTTGCCATGTCCTTCATCATTGTCTGCAGAAGTCCACTGGCCAACATCCTGATCTGGGTTTAATGTGTGTGCTGCAAGGCTTCGGATGATGCCTTCAAAACAAATGATATTGAAACAATAGCATTCTAAGGTTGTTTCCAAGCACACACAGTTTATTGCCATAAGAACTGAATGGAAGCAACAGTTACTAAGATACAGGATTATCTTTACATTGAAAGATTTTAGATACCATTTGCACAAAGAAGATTTGAGAAAATGCGGTCAGGAAAGGACATTTGAATAAAGGTTACAACGTCATGGCAAATTTGCTTTCAGTTACATAAGGAATGAAGTTTTCCCAAGCTCCTGTGATGGTATTACTGCCTCAGACTGCAGGGGCTTAGCAGTCAAGGGGTTACACATTTGCCCATGGGCAGTTACCTATAGCAACCAATCCATGATTAGCTTTTTTTTTTTTTAACAATTGTTTTTTGACACAACTATCATATCAAGCGGTAGCACATGAACGAGATAAGAAGGTAATTGTACAACATAATTCAAAAGAGGTCATGACCACACAGTAGTAATGCCCAATATTTAACTTGGCTGCAATTCTAATTTCCAAAACCTTGATCAGATAGAACACAACATACAAGTGACAAATCATAAACCTATAGCAACCAATCAGTGATTCATTTTTAATGCAAGCTGTAAGTAGAATAATGAATGCAGCAATTTGATTGTTGCACTGGGTTACTGCCCATGGGCAAATTTGTCCAGTGATGATAAATGACCCTACTGAATTCAGGGGCATTGCTAAACAAATGGGACTATGGCAAAATGGGTAAATGGCCTGCAGAAAGATTACATACATGTTGCCAGCATCAATAGAACTGGAAAATATGAATGCATTATTCTTCAGAGAAATGTTTGTGGTTATCTAAAGCCGTTGCTTTAGATGTGTAACGTGTCAATGCAGAAATACTGGCTGGAAAAGGATATAGAATTTGCATGTATCAGACTCCCACCCACCCTCCAAAACAAAATGGGGCATCACTGGAAGGAAGACAGGAAAACAACTGGTAAAGTAAAAAGCAGAGAGGTGAAAATTATTTTATAAAAATGTGTATGCAAAATATGAGAGCTATGTTAAGAACAAGCAAAATAAGTTAGTATTTGAATTGGATTTCTTAAACAAGGTACCTTCAATGGTTTGGAACGTATCTTGGGCTCTTCCTAATGGGGTACGTAATTTGGACAGAACAGTGAACTGAGCAGCTTCCCACACTGCCCACTGCCACAGGACAGCATCAGTCTTCAGCAGATTTCTGGGAATGGGCGAGGCATCTCTCTTGTCTAGCCTTAGGCAACTGCAGAACAATCTCTCCAGCCAATTTTCCTTTCTAAAGGAAAGAAAAGCAATGCAAAGAAAGACATTTAACAGGCTAAGTGAAGCTCAGGTAAACAAAATATTCTTTCCGAACACACAAGCCCATATCATAATCTATCTTGTGGTAACATAATGCTGATAACGGTTCATCATCACCTATGTATATAGTGCCAGCAAGTTAGGCAGCACTTTACATTAATTTCTAACAAAATTATTTACCAAACAGGGTTACAGAGTAGAAATACTGCCTCTTACCATTAGCATACCATTTAAGAAACGATGCTTGCATAACATTACCCTTAAATTCAAAAAACATACCCTGATCTGTGAGAGCTGCCATAGAGAATAAAGCTGATGACATCAGAAAAGTCCTGCTGGTGAAATGTGTTGCTTGGAGATTTACTCATGTGGTTTCTAATTACAGAGGAAACTTCCTGCATTTCAGTGTTGTTGGTGTTACTATTCAAAGATAAAGGCAAGTTATTTGATGGGTCTGCATTTTTTCATTCATATCAGAAAATAATTCAGTTCAAGAGTCAGGACGCATGCATTAAAGATGATGTCCACCAAAAAAAGTTTTTGTATGATGAAAGAAAACTTGTCTACTATACATCATTAACCATTTGTTAACAGGCCATGATAAAGTAAAACATGGGTATATCCTATATCTAATACCAAAACAGCTAAAAAAGACTTCTAAAATGAATAACCTGAGTAAGAGAGATTTTCTCATCACCCAACAAAAAGCTTAATAGAATATCAGTACATTATATCCCCACATATATGAATAAAAAAAATTTACTGATCTGATGGAGGTGCCCATGGCAAGTGTGCCCAGCAATTGTTGCCTTGTTTAGGCATTGACTTAACTTATATGGCAATTGTAATTATTGGTTGGCTTAGTTTTATGCATTGGCTACCTGCCTTTACTTAATTGTTTTGGCTAAGAAGCAAAGAGAAATAAAAATACCTTAAAACAATGTCTAAAGGAATAGTTTTCAGAAGTTTTCCAAATGCTTGTCTTACACGTGTTCCACTGGACACAAGCTGAACCCGGCAAACATCTACACACCTGGATTAGTATATCAAGAAAAGCAAAGATTATTTTGTGAATTTTTTCTGTAAAAAAAATATAAGACAAAGTTATCTTATGGAAAACACTACCTCTGCAGGAGGTCCTCTGGCAATGAAGAGGAAAGAATATGGAGGCTATTGCATGCTTGGAGACTTATATTTGAATCTTCAAAAAGAGCTGTTGAAAAATGGTGAAGTGTTTCAAAGCATGGGATTAACATGTTTCCTCTCTCACAGAATAATAGGGCAGTATTAAAACAGACAGGAAAAGCAGGCTACAGATAAACAAATCGCAATACTCAGATTGAAGATGGAAATGTACTAAAAAAAAATTTAATAGCAGTGTGCATATGTAACTGCAAAAATCATGGATCAGGATTGTCAGGTATCAGCAACAACACGGCTGTTTATAAAGGAGTGCCAAATTTACCTGTAATGGTTGTTTTTTGGCCACCTTTCTATTTTCTATATTCAACATATTTGTTGTGCATTTGTACTTTACAAAGATAATCACTAAAATACTTACTATTTGCAAGTAGCCCTCTGCAGAACATGTGGAAAGATGGAAGGGAAAATAGAGGTGCATAAGTTTCAGATTTCTTCATGAGAACGGCTACTTCGGATGCCCAAACCATCAAAAGTTTCCTAAAAATAAGGTCAAACATTATGGTCAAGGCCAAGGTTTGGGTGTTGCAGAATCTAAATAATGTAAGTTGCATGTTTGCTTGATAGTAAATGGATTTCATTTCTGAAAACATAAACCCTATTGGATTCATTGGAGGCAGTGTGTAATGTGCCCTATAGGAAAGCTAAAGCTACCAGAGTTACCTCCATTGCTAAACTGCCCAAAAAAAGCATGGCCACTTACTACAAAAGTGCTTAGAAAAGTTGATTCTCCGCTCTCTCCTAACACCACTGTGGAGAAACTCCAAATTCCAACATCTGCTGCTTCTCCCAGACATCCACTACTTGCCCAAACTAGGTGTAAGCCATCTATCTGACCTACCAATAGACAATGCTTTCCTGACTCTTGTCCAACTGGCAACTAGACTGAACCAACCAAATATTGCATGGTACCATTACTTCCAATTCAGTCATGCTTTTGCTGCCCAATTTGGCTCCCTAAATATCAACACCAAACCCCTAACCCACTAGGACTGTGGAACCCTAGTCCAAAAAAGCTAGTTTCCAGCCTTTATAAGATTTCCTCCCATGACAACACATTAGTGAAAGATATAACTAAATGGAACAGTCATCCATACCTTGCATGATGAAATATGGCAGGATGCAATGTATGACCTGTATAACTTCCTGATCTATACAAAAGGAGATTTTGTGGACTCACTGTTAAATCTCTTTCTGGTCAGTCGCTTGGGGGACAATGGAGACAATGGGATATAGCTGGTATCACTAGGAGGCAGGGAAACAAGAGAAGAACTAGCTCCTGCTCCACTGGCTATACCCCTTCAGTGGGCAGAACTTTAGTCAGTTTGTACAAAAGAAGGCAGAAAACCTGTCCCAATCACAGAACTAAGAACTATAACCTGAGAAATGTTGGCTATTGCCAAACCATGTCTAACAGCGAAGTGCAGGCCTCCAATCAGGGAGGCAAGTCCTGTGTCCCCAAAGTGACTGAAGAGGAAGATTAAACGGTGAGTCAACAAAATCTCCTTTTCTCCATTGTGGGCTAGGGGGACACAGGAGACAGTGGGGATGTACCAAAGCTGTCCCCAAAGTAGGGCCGGAAGAGGCCCTATGTGGAAAAGACCACTGCGGCTTGTAAAACCTGCCAAAGCGAGTGTCAGGTGTCACAAAAGTGTCAAGTGGTAAAATTTAGTGGATAGAAGTCCACGTAGCTGCCTTGCACAGCTGTTTCCATTTCTGAAAGCCCAGGACGTGTTCATTCTACTGGTGGAGTGTGCTTTTATTCTGTCTGGTGGTGTCTGGCCCTGTGCAGAGTAGGCCTTTTGAATGGTCTGTTGTAACCAAATGCCGAGCCCAGACGTGGTCCGGAAGGCAGAATAAATAAGGAATCTGACTTAAGGATGTCCTGAACTCTGTGCAGGTAGAACTTGAGGACTATGACTGGGTCCAAGGAATGTAGTTCTACTTTCTTAGCTGGAGACGGACAAAAGATTGGAACAATAATTTCCTGATTCAGGTGGAAGGTCGAAACTACATTAGGTAGGAAGGAAGGCACAGTGCAAAGGGTTGCTCTATCATGGTGGAAGTTGAGGAAGGGCGCCGTGCATGACAGGGCGATTAGCTCCGACACCAGTTTCACGGATTCGATCACCAGTAGGAAGACCGTTTCCCAAGTAAGCCATTGGAGGGATACCGAAGCCATAAGTTGGAATGGAGAGTGTTGCAGTGCTCTTAGAACCAAATTGAGATCCCAAGTAGGCATTGGAGGTCGGATTGGGGGTGCTAAGTGGGTTACCCCCTGTATAAAAGATGACATTGGGTAAAACCCGCCAGCCTTTTCTGAAAAAGGACCAAGAGAGCCAACGCCAGAGACTTGATTGACCCATGGGAAAGGCCCATGAACACACCCTCTTATAGGAATTCTAGTAGGTTGGGTGTCGAAAACACCTCAAAGCTTGTCTTGTATCGAATGCACCACTAGTAGTAGGTGGCCCACACTCTATGTTAAGTCTTGGCGGACATCGGTTTTCGTGCTGCCCAAATGGTATGCGCCACTGCCTCAGAAAAAAAAAATGTTTCAGTATTCTAGTCTCAAGAGCCTTGCCGTCAAATTGAGGCTTGTTTGATTCGGATGTTGAATGGACCACCATGGGGCTATCAGAATTAGAGTGGTTTATTCCCTCTGTAGCTTCTTGATTGTTCCTGGCAGTAATGAAAGTGGAGGAAAAGCGTTTGGCAGTTGAAAATTCCAAGTTGCTGTCACTGCATCTGCTGCCCCTGCCAGCGGATCTGGGTAACAAGCAAAGAACCTTGGCACTTTCCTGTTGTGCTGCATTACCATGATATCCACCCCTGGGACTCCCCCACCTTCGTGTTATGTCTTGAAAGATTTCCTCTTTTAGTGACCACTCTCCTGGGTCCAGGGTTTGACGACTGAGAACATCTGGCTCCTAATTTTGGAGGCTGGGAATGTAGATGGCCGACGAGCGTGATGGGATTCCTCCCATTGAAGTATGAGCTTTACTTCGTTCAGCGCCGCTCTGCTCCTTGTGCCACCTTGGTGGTTTATGTAGGCCACCCCTGTGGAGTTATCGGATTGGATTTTTACTGCTTGTTCTGCTAAATTTTGCTGCCAATGGAGCAATCCCAATCAAATTGCTCTAATCTCGAGCAGATGGATTGGTAAGACTTTCTCAGGGATTCCATCTTAAATTCTCATGGGCAGATGAATTTGTTGAGTCCCTTCAAGTTCAGTACTGGGCGGACTGAACCATCCTTTTTGGGAACCACGAAAAGGTTTGAATAATAACCCTTGACCCCCCGTTGCTTGACTGATAATTTTTACAAGTCAGGACCAAAAAGTATCTTACCCTTGAAAGGAAGAGAAGTTAGGAATTTCTTTGAAGAAAGGTCTGCTGACCACAACTTCCTCCATAATGCCCTACTGGCCACCACAAACAGTGCCGACGTTCTGCTAATCACTTGGGCAGCATCTAGAGAGGCTTCGCAAATGTAATCATTTGCCTCCTTAATTTGGAATGCCCATTGAGAAAGTTAATGGCATGGAGCTCCAGAAATAATTGCTTTGAGAAGGGAATGAGACCACGACTGGACAGCCATGCTTACCCAGGCTGTGGCGAAGACTGGACAAAAGAACGTCCTAAAGGCAGAAAAAAGGGAGCAGAGGAGATCTTCCACTTTCTTGTCCATGTGGTCCTTAAACGATGAGGCATCAGGAACTGGAAGGGCTGTGTCCTTGGAAAGCCTCAACACTGGAGCATCCACTGATGGCAGACAAGCCCATTTTTCAGTCACAACTGTCTGGAATGATTCCAAACAAAGATGGAGTGCTCACCTCAGGCAATGTATCCTTTCGGATCAGGTGTTTATAGCAGTATTCGATCCAACCTGCCACAGGTCAGAAAATCAATTGTAGAAATCCAATATACTGCAGCACACTGCAATTTGTGTAAAATTCAGAAGTGTACTTTATTGGCTCAGATATATGTGGCAACGTTTCGGGCCTCGCAGGACCCTTTCCCAAGCTTGAGAAAGGGTCCTAAACGTTGCCACATGTCTGCTCATATTTGAGCCAATAAAGTACACTTCTGAATTTTACACATATTGCAGTGTGTTGCAGTATATTGGATTTCTACATCTGTCTGGAATAGGCACAGCTTAAAGAGATACTGACACCTGAAATTAAACTTTTTTTTTACATCTATTATAATATTGGCTTTTCAAGCTACTTCTAACTTTGCCATAATTTATTTGCATGATGCTTTTACATTACCTGTCCGATCCCCCATGTTCCTGTATGAGGGGGCTGCCATATTTATGCAGCAGGAGTCCGTTAGCATTAGAAATGTCAGAGAGTCAGGCTTAGGAACTTCAACTAACAATTATATACAAAAACAAACCTCTCAGCAAAAAAATTATCAACATGACCTATAGGTAACATTTAATATACATTCATATGCTAAAATTTAATTTTTAGTGTCAGTATCACTTTAAGGAACCTGTGGTTTGCTTGAAAACGCCTCTCGGGCATGTCCCACTCATATTGAATTATCTGATCAAGTTGAGCGTGCACCGGGAACATAGGTGAACATCTGTTGTTACGGTTGAAGAGAGCTTTGGAGGCATCGGAACTAACCCCAGGCTCCTGTAGGTTAAGGGTTTCTAGTACTGACAGAATCAGTGTTTACAGCCTCTGAGGAGAATTTCAGAGTTTCCTCTTCCTGGCACTCCGAGCTATGGGACAGTTCACCCTCTGACAGACAATCATCTTTGGGATTCTGGTGGCTAACTGGGCCGCCCAGTCTGAATTGGCTGGTGAAAGTGGGTGGGTCACTGCTGGCCCCAGCTGTCTCCTCCTGGGGAACCTGGTCCACTGGGGGGGGAGCAGGTCCTGGGAGGTCTGGCCCATGTTCAGGGGGCTTACATTTGGAGCAAACAGGCGCCTTATGGCCTGATGGTAACCTTTTCTGGCACTAGGCACAAGCCAGGAATTTCATGGAAGCAGCCCCTTTAGAAAAGAACCTCTCACCTGTTCCCTCAGACATGGTGTGGAAAATTGTTGCTCTATTTTTTTATTTATTTTTTATATTTGAGGGAAGTGGTTATGGAGAGCTAGCTGTTCACCCACTTTGTCCCGCTGGGTACTGCAGCTGCTGCGTCGCTCAATGCTTAAACGCTTGGCAGCATAGAGGGGAGAGTGCGGGACTGCTGATGCTGTAAGTGCGACACAGCTGCTCGGAAGTTCCGGAAAAGCACTTCCGGGTGCGCAAAGTGCGTTAAAGTACCAAAATGGCAGCCTGAATGGCGCAAAACTAAAAAAATAAAAAACAGTGTCAAGCCACCCCCCCCCACGGTAAAGAGAAAGTTGCACTTCTCCCTCTTTGGTAAAACTGCAGGGACAGATGGAAAGATGATGTCCCCCTCCGTACATTGCGGTTCCCACTGGTGAACCAGATGTGTCTAGCTGCCCACTAGTCTGGAGATATAGTGAGAGGGGAGTTCCGGGAGGTAGGGGCCCTGGATAAAATACTTACCCACCTAGGGGAAGAAACTCACCCTTTTTCCTTTCCATCTGCTGACCAGCCACTCTCCTTCTGTGTGAAAAGAAGGAGAGAGTAAGTGTCTGGTTGGTCTGTGCTACAGGCACCCAGTGACCCCAGAGACAGCTCCCACGTTGGGAGATGGCATAAATAACCATCTACACAGTGTAGGGGTATTGCCAATACCCTTGTAGTCAGAAAAAAAAAAATGTAGAAAAGAAAAGGACATCCTCACCTCCTGAGGACACAACTAAAACAGACTAGGGCTCTGCCCACTGGAGGGGTAGTGCCAGTGAAGGAGGAGCTAGTTCTTTTGTTGTGTCCTACCTCCTAGTGATACCGACTATACCCCACTGTCTCCTGTGTCCCCCAAGCCGACAATGGAGAAAAGATAGAACAATTTAATCGACACTTGGAGGATCTTGAACCTTGAAGTAAAAGACTACTCTTTTTACTCCAATCCACATCAACAATACTCCAGAATAGATTATCTGCTCACATCACACAATACTCTTCCTATGTGCTCTAGGGCTACCATTGGACCAATTACCTGGTCAGACCACGCACCAGTTTTACTATTCATCCTGCAGCAGAGACCCCCACAAAAATTGTGGCAATGGAAGCTCAATGAAACTTTACTTGATGACGTTTCTACAATTAACCGTATTACGGAGGTCATTGAACACTATTTTAAGGAGAATGTCACCCACGATTCGAACTCGCAGATGGTCTGGGAAGCACATAAATGTGTGAGAAGAGGGGAGCTGATCAAAATCGGCACACAAAAGAAGAAGGAAAAACAGCAGAAATATAATCAACTGCTCCAGACTCTAATGACGCTGGAACGACAACATAAATCCCAACACTCAGACAACACCCTTCATCAGATTACGGCAATCAGAAAAGAAATAAAAACCCTGTTAAATAACTATACTACTAAAGCAATTTTCTACCAGAAGCAACTGTACTTCGAGCATGGGAACAAATGCGGCTGCCTACTAGCCTCCGCCTTAAAAATCAAACAACGGAAAAATCACATTACGAGCATTAAGGACCGTACTGGTATACTTACACATGACACAGATCAAATCAGCCATATTTTCGGGGATTTTTATAAATATTTATATAATACTGACCAGGAACTGGATCAACCCGCAGAGTCTGACCAACGCGACAAGATTGCCACCTATTTGCGAACCGTCCCTAAGCCTCACCTTTCGATAGAAGATCTCGATCACCTGGAATCTCCCTAGAGGAACTTCAATTTGCTCTCAAACACACCCCAACCCACAAAGCTCCGGGCCCAGACGGATTCTCTAGTCTGTATTATAAAAGATTTTCCAAGGCTCTCTTGCCATTTTTTCAGAAACATGTCCATGCGATTATAGCTGAGGGTCAGCTGCCCATAGACGCAACACAAGCTAATATTACACTAATTCATAAAAAGGACCCATTAGACGTCAAGAGCTATAGGCCGATATCCCTTCTCAAAGTGGACACTAAACTATTTGCGAAAGTTCTGGCAGAAAGGCTAAAACCTCTTTTGACAAGAATCATACACCCTGAACAAGTGGGATTCGTCCCTAAGAGGAAGGCTAGGGACAACACTCTCCGGGTGTACAACATAATACATTATTGCAAGAAGAAGGACATTCCGCTGGTGTTATTGTCTACCGACGCGGAAAAAGCGTTTGACAGGGTGAAGTGGGATATGATATTCAAATGTCTTCAGTGGATAGGCATTGGCCCTGTTTTCCAACGATATGTCCAAAGCCTATATGCTCGCCCACAGGCACGTATCCGAGTTAATGGGATGCTGTCTGAACCGTTTGATATTAAAAATGGCACACGACAGGGATGCCCTCTGTCCCCCCTCCTCTTTGTCATTACACTCGAACCATTCCTGCAGCGCATTAGACAAAATGCGAATATCCTGGGAGTACATGTACGCGATCATTCACATAAAACTGCGGCTTATGCGGACGATCTGTTATTTTTTATAACACACCCAAGAACCACGTTACCGGAGATCTTGCTCGAACTAGATGCCTATGGCTCTCTAAGCAATCTAAAAATAAATCAACAGAAATCCAGCCTCCTTAACATATCTCTATCTCACCAGGAATTGCAACATGTACGACACAATTGTACATTTATGATTGAACCTAAATATTTCACCTATCTGGGTCTCAAGATTTGGCTAAACTTACAGATGGAGTCCCCCTGAATGTTTACCCACTTCTCAAAACAGTGAAAGCCGACTTGCAGAAGTGGGACAAACCGGGCTTCTCCTGGTTTGGACGTATCAGCATTGTTAAAATGAATATTCTTCCTCATTTTCTATATCTGTTCCAGACAATCCCATTCCAGATAACCAGACCGTTTTTCAAAGAACTACACTCATTTCTAAGTTTATTTGGAAGCATCAGAAAGCCAGACAGAAATTTGATACCCTTACTCAACCTAAAGAGGCAGGAGGTGTAGGTTTGCCGGACTTTTGGGCGTATCACAAAGCCGCGGTCTTACAACGGATGATAGACTTAATGCAGCCTACGACTCTTAAATTATGGCCACTTGATGGCTATGAATATCCACTGGACATATACAGTGGAACGCTCAGCCATATTATGTGGCATTGTCCCAACCTACAACCGTACTGGACTCAAATAAAACAGTTAATGCCCAGATTCACAGATATGGCAATACCGACTCGGCGTCGTTTTTCTTATTGCATTGCAACGAAATGTCTCCCGCACGATATCGCAAAACGCTCATCTCAACTTTAATTACAGTAGCTAAATCCTTGATACCTTTATTTTGGAAATCGAAAGTAATCCCTACACTCAAAGACTGGGCACTTAAAGTAAACGAAATTTACCTATTTGAACACTACAAGACAGACGAGTAATCCGCAATACCAAGAAAGCTTGACACAGAAATGGTTCTATTGGCTCCAGTTCACCGAATCACAGGAATACCGGACCCTTACTTCTTGAAACGGCCACTGTTAGACCGTTGCTTCCATGAGACCCCTGATATCCAATTGATATTTCATTGATATACGATCACGATACTCAGTTAATGCATAGTGCTTGCCACCCTATCTTTTCTGTGCTTACTCCTCCATCCGCCATTTTGCTACTATCTGCAGGATTGTAGATGTGCCCAACATAGTTTGTTTTTCTGTTCTTTTTTTTGTTCAATGGTTTCTTACTCACAAAGTTCGACTACGAGATATGTAACCTGCTGGTGTCTTGTAATAACCTTTATTTTGAGATACTGTATGTTTAAACACTGCATCATATGCTTGAATTCTTTATTGCAGGAATCTCATGCCATTGTACTTTTTGTATTTTGCAAAACACGTAAATAAAGAATTTATAAAAAAAAAAGAAAAGATAGAATGTTGCAGTTTCGAATTATACACTGCACATATATCACTCCACTCAAAGCCATGGGCAGGAATCCAATGGTAACCGTTTTAATGGCCAACACCTTTATAATGATTTCTTTCATCTGTTATGGGCATGCCTTCTAGAACATAGATTTTGGTCCATGGTGGTGGACTACTTAACTAATATAACCATGCTCCCTGGGGCACTGACTCCAGAGGTGTGCTTGTGGGTTGGTGGATGACCTGGCCCCCCTAATTAAAACTAGTTGTCTGTTAAGAACCCTCATTTTCTATGCCAAAATGTTGGTGCCTATCAAATGGATGAGCCCATAGCCTTACACGCTGCACATTGGGTAAAGCTGGACAATGATAAGACTTCCAGTGATAAAATTAACGTACCTTGCTAGACAATGTCCTCGGTAGTTTGGAAAAGTTTGGGGGCCCTAGCTAGAGACCTGCCCTGAAGCAGATACTGCAGTGTAACTATGGTGTAATGACTGGGATACTTCATATTTGAGTGCCTGTAGCTGCTCTACTATAAAAAGTTCCCGTTTTGATATGCTGTGGTCCTTTGAGGAACTATATTTTGACTTAATGCCTATTTTGGTTTTTGCCTATTTTGGTTATGTTTCTATATTTTCTAGTTTAGTAAGTAAAACAAGTGTGCATGAAATGCATATAATAATTACAATTGCTTACCGTGAGTCTTGGTTAAGGTTCTCTTTCTTGAGCAGAGTGCCCACAAGATTGAGGATAATTGAGAAATGCTTTTTTGTGGCAGTGGTAACAGTGCTTATTACAGCTCCATCAAACAAAGACGGGGAAGAGGAGCTGAGACTACTAGAAATAAAATGGTCATGCCTATAGAAAAAAAACATAAAAAAAAAAATGAGCATCTCCAAAGCTGAAAAGTAACTGATTCTACCAGACAGGTATAAAAAATGTTTATCCTGCTGAAAGATTACCAGGAAATAGGGTGTATACTTGGGTGTCGGCATATAAACTGAACAAATGTTTTCTTTACATAAAGTCTGAAAGTGTGGCAGACTGGTGAAACAGAAACGAAGAAGGAAATGAAATAACCATGAATTTCTATATTCAGGGTACATAAAGATAATTAAAAGTCTGTAAGCACTTAATGTTGATGCAACAGGCACAACTGTATCAGTTTAAATTCATATATAATTTAGTTCGAATGAAGCAAAGCAGAGCACATTTTTTTTAAAAAAAAACTCAATACCTTGTACAATGGGAATATAATGTGTATAGCACAGAATACTGAAGAGCTGGGTAGTGGACTGCAATGTCTTCATGGACAATCATCAGGTTTTTGCTCAGCAGTGCAAAGACTGTAGGAGACAGTGCCCACATCTATTAAAAGAAAGTTTCAGTTTCAAGATTACAGTGACCAAGACTTGCCTTTGTGTCTGTCCTGAATACTTTTTGAACCAAAAACAGCAAAATCAGGACAAGTGAGCAAAAGAAAACCATAAAAAAAAAAACAGAATACTACTGTTACTGTACAGAACTGTTGACAAATACATACCCCAATCAAGGAATTTTTTGCATTTCCAATTGTGGTCAAAACACTTAAGTCAAACAGGACAACAAAGGTTGCACTGTCCACTGTGAACACATGATTCTTGAACGCTTCATGCTGGATTTCAGTGCAGGCTTCTGGCAGGTGCAGGCAATGTAAAAGGCTGTTTAAAGCACATGTCATCTCCCCCAAAATCAACTTGTATGCAGTCTCTAGTACAGGAATGTTTTTAAGAGTGAGGACTGCTTGATATACAGTATGTGCTGCTCCAATAACCTGAGTAGAAATGGAAAATGACTGAAAATTAAGACACCTAGAAATAATACAGGTAACATCTATTATGTGTTACAACTCAATGGCACAATTGTTAGAAACATTTTTTTTTTTTGATAATCTTTTTTGGATAATCAAATTTTTCCTCATACTACAAATATATACAAGTCAAGTTGTCCCTGATTAAACATAGTGTAGTGGCAAAATATATTCAATAGAGATAGATAGATAGATAGATAGATAGATAGATAGATAGATAGATAGATAGATAGATAGATAGATAAGATAGATAGATAGATAGATAGATAGATAGATAGATAGATAGATAGATAGATAGATAAATCTCTCTCAAGTATAACTGAAAGTAAACAGATCAAGGGATTTTCCAGTGCAAAGTGATGAGGATTTTCTATTTTATTTGAACAGCCTGCAGACAACAATAAGAAAACAACACAAAAAACAACACAAAAGAAATGTTTGTAGATAAAGGAAAATAACTCCTCCAACTGACATGCACAGGGACCACATTATGGCCCTCTGGGGAAAAAAAAACAAAAAGTACCTAAAAGCAATAAACTATTACAATCCTGGTTTGCATGGCATATACAGTATACTGCCTGGGTACACATCCCCTGAGCTAAGGAAGGATCAGGCAGCAGAAGCAGAACTGAAATACACTACTCCTGCACCAAATTAAAATTGCTAGCTGGCTTGACAACATCACACACTATACCCCATAGAGCTTGGTCTGGTGTACTGAACTCCTTTGCTATTCTCCACAGGTACAATCCCCCACCACCTGTTATGAGGCGATTCCTTAATACTAGATTCCAAACAGTTACAAGATTTAATTATATGGCACTGCCACAATGTTAAATACCAAGAGACTTCACTGAAAACTTGCCCCAACCTACACCCAACTGCAGCAAAGTCAATGTCCAACTGAGACAGGCCTTTCATTCCCAGTTTTCTAAATATACCGATAACTCAGTTGTCACACAACTCACATAAAGGATACCCTCCCCACCAATGCCTCATGTCAATCAAATGAAGGCTAATTCAATACAAACCCCCCCCCCAATAAATCTACATAATCAAACAAATGGGACGCTTGCCTAATGATTTCTGCCATAAATGTAGTGAAGCCACTGTTGATTTTTTTCCCCATGTCAATTAGTAATGGCTCCACATTCTCAACTTCGGGACAGAGTCAGTTTCTTGACTACCATCTTCCTCAGGGTGATCTCACTCACCTTTTGGCATAATCAAATAATACCATCAATCTACCCGTGAGGTAGATGATCAGAGCTAAGACAAAGCCCTGTTTAATGGATTCCTGCTAATAAAGAGGGAAGGGAGGGGGTTGTACTGTATATTGGTAATCTAAATATCCCCAAGTCCAAACATGGAGTACATTCAGTTTCAATGTTTGCCCATTTAGCTCACAAAAAATTAATAATTTATGCTATTTTTGGATTACTACATGCAAAAAACATGTTAAACCATTTAAGATATATATTGTTGCCTCTTGAATTGTATTATATTAGTGGAGTTACGTAGGGAGAGATGTACTACATGTACCGATGGAACTTCACTAACAGCCAAAATTATATCCATTATTTTTTTTACCTCTTTTTCCTTGTGATTGCGTAGTGCAAGAAGCTTGGATTCTGGCACAAACAACCTCTCCACAAATGATGCTGGTAATTTTGTATTAATTTGTTCAACAATCTAGAGACAAAATCAAAAATTTGCATTCATAAAGGAATATTATAAGGTGAAGATTTGGAATGCTGCTACAAGTGGAAAAATATGTAAAATAAAACATTTATTTAAATGTCTAGTAAATAACTGGTTAATGACTGTCAGTACAATCTGTTACAACAAGTTATGGGACCTGCTATCCAGAATCTGTTAAATAAGTTATGGGACCTGCTATCCAGAATGCTCAGGACCTTAGGTTTTACAGATAACTGATCTTTCCGTAATTTGGATCTTCATAGATTAAGTCTACTACAAAATCATGTAAACAATAAATAAACAGAATAAGATGGTTTTGCTTCCAAATAGGATTAATTATATCTAAGGGGCATGTTTACTAACATTGGAGATAAATATCTGGAGAGATTTCTGGAGATGTTGCCCATAGCAACCAATCAGCAATTAGATTTAAACAGCCAGCAAAGATCTGATTGGTTGCTATGGGCAACATCTCCATAAATCTCTCCAAATATTTATCTCCAATGTTAGTAAACATGCCCCTAAGTTTGCATCAAGTACAAGGCATGGTTTTATTATTACAGCGAAAAAAGTAAATCATTTTTAAAATGTGGATAAAGTGGAGTCTATGGGAGAAGGACTTTCAGTAATTCTGAGCTTTATGGATAACGATATGTGCATTTACTTTTTACTGATGCTACACACCGCTTTACACAAAACAGTCCCAAGTAATTTTTGGGTCTGACATTAAAGAAAAGGCACTTTACCAATAAACAAAAATGACTAAATAAAACACTCACCAGGGTGAGTAAAGTAAGAACAGATATGATGTAGTCGGTACCAGATGTTTGGCAGTTCTCCAGCTGATCCAAACCATATGTGATAACAATGTCACAATGAGTTGCCAAGCTAGGGTCCATGCTGCCAAGCAGAACTCCCACACACTCGTTAGCAGCAGTAAGCACAGCTTCAGAAGAGAACACCTGGTTTGCAGCAGTCACACATCTCATTACGCGGTAAAGCATCTAAAAGTTAGACAAAATAAAATGTACAGTTCAAAGCTTGTTAAATCTGTAGTGTTTCTAATAAATGTTATGTTAACTCAATTGCTTCAAAATAATTTATTCAACCAAAACTCAAGTTTGATTTCTATACAGACTGTGGCCAGCATTAGTTTGTAAAATTAGGTTTTATTCCTCATTTTACAAATATCTGTATGAATGCAATACTCACATCTGACACATATGCTTCAGTAATTGGTGGTCCACGAATTGGGCTAAATCTCTCACCAATGCTTCGCACAACAGTGCTAAATACTCTTAAGAGGGCAGCAAGTTTGGGTAATGAGACAGATGGAGGAGGAATATCTTCATCAACAGATTCGCCAGAAGCTACATGGCCAAGGTCCTAAGGGGGAAGGCGACATAATTACTGTATGTTATAAAAATGAACACTTTTTTTTTTTTTTTTTTTTACAGTAAATGTATATGCACTTTTATTCTGTAAGAAATTTATTAAACTTTTTGGGTTAGGCCAGAAAAACTTTCTAATTTACTTGTAAGTAAAGTAGCTATTCATATAGTCAGATTAATTCTTTTTTTGCTTGTTACCAGCTAGTAAACTACTAAAAACGTAAATGTTATATTGCCCAGGAATTGAATACTGGTTACACTGAAAAAAGAGAAAATTCCCAACATAGATTTTAATGCAGTGTAGAAATTGTTGTGGAAATTACAATTCTTGCTTGCCAATACCATAACGTTTGTTTTCAACGACTGGCTATTAGAGTGCCACATACTATAAAATATTGAAATCTGCAGCATTGTACAAAATTATCAGCAAAAACAATTAAACGGCACTACTTCTGTTCCATGGGCTGAATCAGTGCTTACCCAATGGTCTTTTCAAACCTACACAATAGATATATTATGGGCAATGTCTAATCAGGTATTAGTGGAGGAGGCTGCCGATTAAACATCATACATGGTCCAATTGATTGAGTTGATAACATTCAAGGTGATTATAATGATTGCCTCTCGGATCCCAACAGCAAATCACAAAAGCAGTAATCAAACAGTACTGGCGATCTAATATTATTTGAGAACAAAAATAATTGTGTTTTTAAAGGACAGGGAAACACAGATAACTGGGCGTTTCCCTTTTTCAAGTGCTTTTTGGAAAAAACATCCGGGTAAAAAAGTAGCACTGCCATCATTTTACTTACATTTGCCAGGTATGGGGGAGGGGAAGTCTATTCATATTGTTACCACCACATGGATAAGTGTGTCCAGGTAGGTACTTTTATAAAAATAAAATCATAGTTTTACCTCTGCATATGCCTCCATATCTTCAAGAAACTGTCCCAAAAGTGTTGTGGAAAATGCAAGATCTGCTACCCAAAATGGTTCTAAACTCTGCAGCCAACCTACAGATAAAATCAGTATAAGCGACTAGAAAATGCAAAGCATATAGAAAAGTGCTGTACTTAGGAAATGCTAACTGGGGTATTTTTCATTCAATTAGGGAAATAAAGAACAAGATATTGATATCAATAAGCATATCGGTGGATATTTTAACCATTTGCATGCCAGGGGCTGGCACTTTGATCTATGCCATATGTTGCCATGTACAACCAAAGTACAGCATAGGTGAAAGACAATGGGAAACAGAATCTAAGGCACCATTGTTATGGTCTTTTTATGATATGTAGCAGACTACTTTTTTTTTTATTTATTTTTTTAACACATTTATGAGTGTCACACTGTCTTTAGAAACAATGAAATTCGAGCATTACACTAAATAACCTATAGTTTCTGTATAAAAACAGAAACTATAGGTAACTGCCGAAGAGCAACTTTGCCCAGTGTTGATAAATAAGTCCCAGTATGTTCCATTACATATTCCACTTTTGTCTTACACCAGACACTGCTTCTCAACTCAGTATTACAGACTGCATAGAGCCTTCTAAGGCTAAGGCCACACTAGGCGATAGCGCCGCGATTTGACTCGCGGCGACTTTTCGCCGCGACTTTTAAGCCGCAATCGCTGGGGAAACTTTTGCGCTGGCGTCTATGGGGAATCGCGAAAAATCGCCAGCGTAAAAACACACGCGGCGATCTTTTTTCTACTGTCGCTTGAAATTGCCTCGCTAGGCGATTTCGAGCGACAATAGAAAAAAGATCGCCGCGTGTGTTTTTACGCTGGCGATTCCCCATAGACGCCAGCGCAAAAGTTTCCCCAGCGTCAAATCGCGGCGCTATCGCCTAGTGTGGCCTTAGCCTAACAAGTCAGCATCAATCTAAGTACAAATCTTTACATTTACAGCATATTTAATTCTCTCTGAAAGTAAAACATGTAAAGTGTTAAACATCAGTTCTAAATGCAGATTCTTACCGGACACCTGCTGTGTGAGATAAGGTTTCTGTGTATGATCTATGTGCCAGCCAACCAAAATGTCCACAGTGTCCTACAAATAGTTAAAAGAAACTATAAAGCCTTCCTGGAAACAGTAGCTGTTTTAAACTTGTAATAAATAAATCACAGTATCCATCCATCATAGATGAATAAACAATTGTTTTGTTCTTACTCTTTTGCTTTAATACAGCTATTAACATGCAAATAAAGCTTCACCACGAGTATTCATAGGCACTTGATAAACACAATTGTGGCAAATTAAATCACAATTATTTTACAAAGCCAAATACTTACCCTGAAGTTTGTGCTGAAAATATGGGGGTAGCAACGGGACACAAGCAAAATGCACTGCACACATTTGCAAAGCAGCTCGGGTGTATCTACATTTTCCAGTATTGATTGTAGACTGGTCATAACCAACTTTAAGGATGACAAAGAAAATAGGCTATATTTTTATGATGGTAACACACAGTAAAATTAAGGGCAAGTCTAAATTTGAAAAGCCCGTCAGAAGAAACATTTTTGTGATTTATCTTTATTATTTTAAATGTATAGTTTTGAAGCTACAGACCATTTAAGCTGTGGATCACTTCTCTGCTGCCTCCTCTCAGATAGGGATCGTCAACACGGCTTTTCATTCTGCCCATATAGGAAGCAGACACTCATCTGGTTAATGCCCATGCCCCCTCTATTCTGCTTCCTTTGCATTTCACTAATCCCATTGGCTAAATTGTGGCAGCCAATCCCACCAAAGATATGCAAATGAAACAGGAGAAGCAAGCATGGCCAGAGCCAGTTCAGGGTGATTTTTTTTTCGTTTGGCTGCCTGCAAAATCCTGGCTGGGAAATCCCATACAGAGAGCTGACAGCACAGAAGAGAGAACTTTATCAGGGCTGATTCATGGCTTATCAGGTCTGTAGCTTCAAAAAGGAACATTTAAAATAATAAAAGATGATTTGCAAAAATGTAGTCTAAGGTGAGCATGCCCTTTAATTCCTCTCAAATGCTTCTTCAGCCTGTGTCTTCTAAAGCAAGAACAACAAACAAGGATCACCAGAATTACCACACAATGTTTAGGCAGGGCAATATTTTCACTTTAAAATAATTTTTTTTCATTCACTACCTACCAGAACAGCTGGAGCTACCTGATGAATATAGAAGCTATAAAAACAAGCACACGGTATAGTATAATCTTAAACTAGAAAATTGTCAATTTACTATATCTTGTTCAGTTCACCAGCCTTTTGAAAACACAGTATATATAACAAATATGCATCCAGTATTTATTTTCAATCACTACTTACTTGCATTACAGAAGAAAATGCTTTTTTCTCCCCCACCGTTTCCAGAGCTTTGTAGGTAGCACACAAAAAGAGAAGCTTGACTTCATCTTTAGAAGATGAGCTAAATTTGCTAAAAACCCATTTAAAGATCTTCTCCGCCTCATAGCTCAAAGAAGCACAGAGCAAGCCAAGGCACTGTGCTCCCTCTTGTCGCAATTCCTGAAGCAATTTGCTACTGTTTTGGAGAAGAAGAAAAAAAAAACATATGTACACGAGGGTTTCCATATAGCTATAGGTAGACTGCCCATCCTATAGCTTTTTGGTTCATCAAAGTTCAGATTCATTCGTGTATTGACCCACCTGCCTGCTAAGACACTTTACTAGCTCTAAATGGGCTGATGACCTTTCCAAAGGTCGGTAAATACCCACAAAAAAAGCTGCCATAAGTTTTTTTCATTTAATTTTACACAAACACATACCTTTCATTTAGCACATCATTTATAGCAGTCAGGATATTGTCAAGTTGTTTACCCAGCACCTACAAAGAAAGAACGAAAATATTAAAACAATTTTAGAAGTTGTAAAATGTATTTAATATATAGATAGGAGTATAACTGGCCATACACAAGCTGAATACAAGATGACCAATAAGTCACTTCAGCGTTGACAGCTTATTGGCCTATGTACAGGGCTTGCCCAATGATCTATCTAGCAAGTTAGAAAATCCTGACAGTTGAGGATTTATTGGATTACTGGTGAAGACCAATGGGTTTGCATAGGTCTGTATAATAATCTTTCCACTGGGCCAAAATCTGTATTGCATGGCTAGCTTTACTGGTTATAGTCCGACTCACAATCAAATAATTATAAGAAACATAACAGCAAACCCCTATCAAATGGGGCTGTATTTTAGAATTATTTATGACGCAAGATATTGTGTTTCACTAAACCATAACCTGCATTTTTTGTAAGAGATGATTAAATTAAACAATCACCATTTTGTTTTCCGGCTGCTGAATAAATTCTTTCAGTTGCTTAACAGTAGCCAGTCTTCGGTCCCTGTCGTCTTCCCGGGTGATCCTCCGAAGAAGATTCGACAGTCGAGACTCATCAGAATAAGACAACGATCGGTCTTTAAGGAAAAAAAAAACAAGAATAATGTTTCCATCCATCTCTACAAAAATGTCAATCCCTTTGCTTTCTAAAAAGGAAAAAGACTTGCAGGAGCAAAATCCTTCAAATACAAAGTGTACGAAAAGGGCATTGTTAATTTCAATAGGTTATCACATTTAACTTCATAACTAATCTCAAGGAAGTAGTCGAGATAAAAAGGGATTTAATATTAGTTACTGTTAAATCCTTTTCTCTCTGAAGTCTGTGGGTTACTGGAACCATGGAGTAAAGTGTCCACCAATAGGAGGCAAGACATTCTTCTAATGCTCTACCCCTCTGCCTAGCTGCCTGAGGCTCAGTTTGTCTAACAACGAAAGAATCCCGCCTCGCGGAAGCAATACAGCGGAGCGGTGGCCAGAGGTTTGAGTGGGGCATACTGGACTGCCATAAAGACCAGGTTGAGGTCCCAAGGGGGAATGGGTGCTTTGCACAGAGATGTGATGTGTGCCATTTTTTAGAAGAAGGTACATATGTCTGGGAGTTCCACTAACTTCCTCTGGAATAGGCCCGATAGTGCAGATACCTGTGACTTAAGAGAAGCAAGGGACAGACCCTTAATGAGGCCTGATTGAAGAAAATCCAGGATTGCGATTAGCGAGAAATGATCCCAGGGGTGTGATGAGGGGGACATAGCAGAGTTGAAAGTCCCATTGCTTTGTCATAGCATCTACTGCCAGAGCCAGTGGGTCCCTGCAGCAAGCCATAAACTTTCCACCCTGCAGTTGTGTCTGGATGTCACAAGGTCCACCTGTGGTTGACCCCACTGCTGAATGCTGCTTTGGAGGATTTCTGGGCGGAGAGACCACTTTCATGGGTCTAGTGCCTACAGGCTTAGGTAGTCGGCCTGCCAGTTTTCCAGGCCCTGGATGTAAACCACAGACAGAGTGACCTGATGAGTTTTGGCCCAGGTCAGTTTCAAGCCTACATCCCTCAACACTGCTTGACTTCTGGAGCCCCCCTTGGCAGTAATGCCCATGCCGGAGGGTCTTGGGGGAGTGCAGAAGGCGGAGCACGAGAAGACCCACTAGCAAAAGGAGAGGAATCCCCACTCTGCTTTCCTGAAGGTGGGGGGGGCAGAGAGTTCCTGGGTTTGTCAAAATTTCTCAGTTGGTTGGCTGGTGCAAGAGGAACACAATGGGTCCTTGTGGCATTTTTTGTGCAAGCTAAGTATTTTACTTTAGTTTGGGGTTGTGTGGTCCTGTAAAATAGCAATTCATGGATACCCTCTGTCATGTTAAGAATGCTGACCTGTTACCAGTTACCTACCCTGCAAGTTGCAGCAATGCTGCTCTTACCAGCTCCTGCCTCCCAGTAGTAGTTTGTGTGCCAGATTAACAGAGTCTGTCAGGATGGAGAGCAGGTAGTGAAAAGGCTGCAGAGATTGTCTGGATGGCATGCTTGTGTGTGTGTGTTTTGTTAGCTCCTCTGTTTGGATGGTGCTGTGCAATATGTTGGCGCTCTAAAACTACATGTTAATAATAATAATAATAATGGTGAGCGGAGTGTAGACTACAACAGTTCTGGCTTCTAACCAGATGTCTGATGTGATGCACAAGAAAGCACACGTAGCTTTGGCATGCTGCCAGAAGACCCTGTTGGGTGTGGGAAACGTGACCAGGAACACAGGCAGATAGGATTAGGTGGGAACTAACCCTATGTTGGTGTGCTGTAGAAGAAGGCAGGACTGAAACACCAGGTTTATTCTGTTGATATGCACCATACAGGATCATTGATGGGTCCCTGATGCAATTGAGTGAGCAGCATGCGTGTGCTAGACAGCCCCCTGGATCCGTGTAGAGGGACAGGGTATGAATGTGTGTCTTGCTCCAAGAGACTTATGTGCCCTAGCGCTGCAAATCCCACGTAGGGGGAAGCCACAAAAAAAGGGAACTTCTTGAGGAGTGCTCTGGGTCAGCCCCCGATGCCAGTGGAGCTGGTCTACATGACATGAGGTCCTATCTCCTTGAGGGCGAAGAATGGAGCTTCAGGCAGCTAGGCAGAGGGGTATAATATCAGAGGGAGGAACTTTTCAGTGTCCTGCTAGTGGTGAACGCTATACCCTATGGTTGAAGTGTCCCATAGCCAAGAAAATGGTATTAAATGACCATAAATTCACACTGTAATGAAACCTACAAGCTACAAACCCAAATTGGTTATCTTACAAATTATTCAGTCTGGTTTATATGTAATTGAAGTAAAAAAAAAACAGCTAGACAAGCAGAATTAGCTTAAGAAGAGGGAGGCAAAGCACAATACAATTACAATCTGCTCGACAAATTCATTAGGATACAGAATTTAAAATATCAAGATAAGTGGTAAATATACATAGCGGATTAATGACTGTTGGACACACTATGTCAAAGCATGCTAAAGTTGTTCATGCACTTGCTAATAACGGCCATTTTCATAGCCACTCTTTGCCTATGCATTGTTCCAACACAAGAACTCTCAATCATGGTCTCATACGGGGTTAGTGAGCCATTTATTTGGAAAGGTGAAAATGCAACAAGGTGAATACCACCCTGGTGCACCACTGCAGGAATGCACCAGCCCTCATGCAAACTAAATGTTACAGTCAATTAGATTAGGTAGATTTGGCAAGCCACTTAGAACAAAAATGAATGAGGCGCTGGCTGCATATCTAAGTGATAGTATCACTTTATTGGACTAAAATTAAAAAAAGTTACAAACAGAAGGTTCTTCACAAACGATACAGTTTACACAATTCTCCGATTCAGGAACAGAAATTCTTGGAGGAAACCAAGATTTTCAACTAAAACCAGAAGTACAAAAAAATAAATTAAAAAATGGCACAGTGTGTTCTTTTAGGCCTCATAAGAGGCATTTCTATAATCAATGGCAATTAACAAAGTTTTAGTAACACTGTTCATTAAGTCTACTGCCACATAACCTACCTTGTAATTTCCTCATTTCTTTAGATGCTAAAGCACGATTTCCATGCTGAACAGTGGTAAAATCAGGGCTCACATTGTTGACCCTCAGCTCTTGCCCCAACGACTTCCGACCAAAAGCACTTTCTCCAGATCCACCATTGACACTGTAGCTGTCTAAGATATTGCAAAATAACACAGAAAGGGTCATTATTACATACATGGAATAACATATCCCCCAAATAATTTTTTAAATCTATATAAAGGCAACGGGCTTCCGGAAATCTGCTTTTATGCAATATGTTAGATTTTAAAGGGCATGTAAAGACTAAAATAGAATAAGGCTAGAAATGCTGTATTTTGTATACTAAATATAAACATGAACTTACTGCACCACAAGCCTAATAAAACAAATGATTTATGCTTTCAAAGTTGGCTACAGGGGGTCACCATCTTGTAACTTTGTTAAACATCTTTGCAAGACTAAGACTGTGCACATGCTCAGTGTGGTCTGGGCTGCTTAGGGATCGTCATAAACAAAGCTACTTGAGTTCTGCATGGCTGGGAAGTAAGGCAGGGATTCCCCCTGCTGTTCATAAGTATGATTATTTCCCTGCTCAGCAGTTAGGGACCGTCTGACAATTGCTATCCACAGCAGTAAACGAAGGGAGAATTTCACTGTATACAGTCAGGTTTCTTATAAAAACGGTACACATTTTTTAATTAAAGTATATTGGAGATAGGTTTCTTTTTCATTAAAGAAAGTAAAAATGGGATTTTATTTTTTTGCCTTTACATGCCCTTTAAGGTGACTTCATAGATCACAATAGGATTTACATTATTTTTACTATAAACACATTTCAGTAAGTCACATGAAAAGAGACAGCACCAAGCACTTTTTTTTAAAATAAAAACATGTTTCACAGTTTCTCATGTATTATATCTTCATTACAGAACTTATTTGCCTATACCACAGCATGAAACCAAAAGTTCACCTCTTAACACTGCCTTTCTTAATTTTAAAGCTGCCATAGATGAAAATGTGGATTTGTGCTGGGATCTTTAAAATAAGTTGATATTTAGTTCTACAGAAGGTCTGATTCCATAATGAAGTATATAGTATTTATAACGTGATCATAATAAAGTAACTTCAAGTTCGCACCTTCCTCTTCATTCTGCACGTCTGCTTGGACTCTGATATCATCATGTTTTTGTCGAGCAAGCACAGCTGAATTTGAAGTGTGTGATCCATAGGAGGCAGGATTGCCCTGGTCTTTAGAAGAATATTTTAAATTGTCGTGATCGGCTGAAGCACTGTCTGGTCTGCAGAAACAAAACACAGAGGGGGAAATGAAAAGATAGTTTATAATCAAGAAGCTGTCCACTGATAGAGGTGTTCAAATATATTGAAAATATTTCTAATACAGGTATGGGATCAGTTATCTGGAAATCCATTACGCAGAAAGTTCTGAATTATGGAATGGCCATATTCAATAGACTCCATTTTATTCAAATAATCCAAGTTTTTAAAAATGATTTCCTTTTTCTCAAATAATAAAACAGTACCTTGTACTTGATCCAAACGAAGATATAAATAATCCTTATTGGAAGCAAAATCGGGGAGATTAGTTGCCCCAAAAAAAGAGGAGATTTGTCGCCAGGCAAATAATCTCCCCGAATCTGACCATGTGTCTCTGCCTTTAGGATTATTTGCCTAAAATGCACTCTATAGGAGGTGGACTTAACGTAATTCAGAGCTTTCTGGGTTTTCTTGGTATTAGATCCTATACCTGTACTGAGTTAACATCTAACTAAAAATGCATTTGATTTTAATAAACATATATCAGGCATAGTTATTGCAGGAAACATCTATCTAATCTAATCAGCCTGCTACATTTTTAGCTGTTAGAGAAATAATCAAAGACTACCAGGTAGTGGGCCAAATAGGGCTGATCTGATCACATCAGGGACTTATCCTGACCCATCACAAGATGACCATCTAAGCCTATAATGTGGTCCTCACCCAGAAGAATTTTCAAATCTGCCCAGCGTGCCGTCACAAATCTGTCAGGCAAGCTGTGATTTTGGACCTATGTACAATCTAATAAACTGCTGAATCAGTCTCTCCAAAATATATTATGGAACTGTACAGTAGCAGGAGGGCATGTAGTTGAAAATCACAGGTAGATACTAGGTCATGCGACCATAAATAGTCACAATTTAAACAACTAGGTAAATTCACATAACTTTGTTTTTTTGGTTTTTTTTTTTGCTGAGAGATTTGTTTTTTTAAGTTATTATTAGTTGAAGTTTCTAAACCTGACTGTTTTGCCAAACCAACTGTCCCATCTCAGCCTGTCAGTTAAAGTTTCCAATGCTAATGGACTCCTGCTGCACAAATATGGCAGCCCCCTCATACAGGAACATGGGGCACCAGACAGGAAATGTTAAAACATTGTGCAAATACTGTATGGCAAAGTTATAAGTACCTTTCAAAGGCAATATTATGATAGATGTAAACATTTTCTGGTGTCAGTATCTCTTTAAGGAGAAGGGTATTTTCTTAAAGGGCATGTAAAGGCAAAAAAACTAAAATCCCATTTTTACTTTCTTTAATCAAAAAGAAACCTATCTCCAATATAATTTAATTAAAAAATGTCTACCGTTTTTATAAGAAATCTGACTGTATCCAATGAAATTCTCCCTTCATTTACTGCTGTGGATAGGAATTGTCAGACAGTCCCTAACTGCTGAGCAGGGAAATAATCATACTTATGAACAGCCTTGCTTCCCAGCCATGCAGAACTCAAGTAGCTTTGTTTATGACAATCCCTAAGCAGCCCAGACCACACTGCGCATGTGCACAGTCTTAGTCTTGCAAAGATGTTTAACAAAGTTACAAGATGGTGACCCCCTGTAGCCAACTTTGAAAGCATAAATCATTTGTTTGATTAGGCTTGTGGTGCAATAAGTTCATGTTTTTTATTTAGTATAAAAAATACAGCATTTCAAGCCTTATTCTATTTTAGACTTTACATGCCCTTTAAATATCTCAGAATGACTTAGCAAGAGGGGTTTTAGAGAGTCAACTGTGGGCATGCACATCTTGTTACAGCACAAATTGTTCATTTAATGGAAATTACAGTGATATTTCAGGAAAATTACTGTACAAACGGCACGCCCAGTGATCTGCACCTGTTTAAGACACCAGCATATTTTTTTTTAACTTGAATGACCTTGAAACTCAAATAGTATCACATTTAAGAAAATACTTGCACGTCTATTACCGACCCAAAAACTCAAATCAAATTTGAATCAAATTCGACTAAACTGTAGTCTATTTTTTTCCCCCGAAAAAACTCAAATATCAGAAAGGCTATTAACATCATCAAATGGGTCACTGGACCTCTGCCATTGACTTTTACATGAACTCGACACGTTTTAGGTGGCAAATAGCTGAATTCAAGTTGTTTCCAGGGTCAAGGTATGATAAATCTTGAATTTGAGTTTGGATTATTCCCAACTCAAATTTGGGAGTTTTGACCAAAAAAACCGACTCGAAAATTTGAATTTTATAATTCGAACCTTAATAAATCTGCCCCTTAGAATTGTCACTCCCCTGGGTCAAGACCCATCATAGAGAAATGTAAGGGTCAAAATGTCTATGGAATATATTGTGAACAATAATCATGTGTATGCAAACACCATTTATTTATAATGCAGTGCATTACCTGTGACAGTGGCTAATTCACTTATACCTTCATGACTATTTAGAAAAAAGTACACCACAATTTTAGGTAAAATATAGGCAGACAATGATTGTTGAATAGACCTCTATCTTTACCAACTGAATGACTTGATAAATCTGTGGTTCCCAAACAGGTTTGCTGGCACCCATTGTTGGGGATTAACATAGTAGCAGGACGAGATCACTCTGAATGCCAGTTAAGGCAAGATTTGGGGAGAAGTTTTTTATTTACTCTCCTTGAGCCCACCTCGATGGTCAATTAGGATTCTTTGCTGTTCTAGATATTCTTGATAGAATGACTCTGTACAGACACTCCATGTGATGTGATTATTGGGTGAAAGGCTGCACATTGGGATCTGACCAATTTGTTGTGGATAAATAAGGTAAATATCTGCCAATTAGGGAACTTGGCTTTATTCAAAATAAATGTTTTGCTAGTTTTAGGAAATATTGTATTAGCTGTAACTAGACATGTATATGGAATCTATAATCAATCTTCGGTGTTATAACCCATTATTGATGTGATTTTCATCATTATCTCCAGTATATAAACACTCTCTTTGGCTCAGATGATGCAGCAAGAGATTCCAAAGATAAAGTATATGTTTCAAACCGCAATTATACCTGAGCAGGTTTGCAAAGAGATAAACAAAAAGAACACCAAGAGCCCCAATAGTGTAATATGTATTGGTAAGGGATAATGAAATAAGAGTAGATAACATATACTCACAAACCAGGGTTACCAATAGGCAACCACTGTAAAGGCAGGTGGGGAGATTGTCCTGACCCCACTCAAGATTAAGAAGTCGCTCTCTGTAGATAGAAAAAGGGTATCAACCCTCCACCCAGGGTGGACTTAGTATTGTATAAAAAGAACAGAGGCGCCAAAAGAATAAAAGGATATAAACGAGTTAAAAAACAAAAACTTGGTAATCAGAGGAGTCAGTAGTGGACTTACCGCCTCCAAGCAGACACAAAACGACTGTAATTAAGCAGTCAAAATTTATTAACGAACTCCAATCAGTACAACGCGTTTCACGGGCTCAGACCCGCTTCTTCAGGCAATAAACATAGGAGTTACAGCATCTGGCAGTAGAATACACACTTAGCGCCAGAGTCGTTTTGTGTCTGCTTGGATGAGGTAAGTCCACTACTGACTCCTCTGATTACCAAGTTTTTGTTTAACTCGTTTATATCCTTTTATTCTTTTGGCGCCGCTGTTCTTTTTATACAATACCTGAACAGGATAACTGCTTTAACAATAAAAATAAAGAGCTGTTGGATAACTCCTAAGAAATCAGCAACCTTTACATCACTAAAGCTGAAACACTGTCTGAAGAATGTGTCTAGACCAGTGCTGTCCAACTTCTGTGGTACCGAGGGCTGGAATTTTTCTGCCATACGTGGTGGAAGGCCGATAATGGAAACTTGTGTTGACCATGCCCATTTTAAACTAGGGATGCACCGAATCCAGGATTCGGTTCGGGATTCGGCCAGGATTCTGCCTTTTTCAGCAGGATTCGGATTCGTCCGAATCCTTCTGCCCGGCCGAACCGAATCCTAATTTGCATATGCAAATAAGGGGCGGGGAGGGAAATCACGTGACTTTTTGTTACAAAACAAGGAATTAAAAAATATTTTCCCCTTTCAACCCCTAATTTGCATATGCAAATTAGGGTTCGGATTCGGTTCGGTATTCGGCCGAATCTTTCACGAAGGATTCAGGGGTTCGGCCGAATCCAAAATCGTGGATTCGGTGCATCCCATTTTGAACCACACCATACGGCAGGCAGAGTATGGCACACACAGGGAGCATGGGGCAGGCAGGGTATGACACACACAGGGAGCATGGGGCAGGCAGAATATGGCACACACAGGAAGCATAGGACAGGCAGAGTATGGCACACACAGGGAGCATGGGGCAGGCAGTGTATGGCACACACAGGGAGCATGGGGCAGGCAGTGTATGGCACACACAGGGAGCATGGGGCAGGCAGAGTATGGCGCACACAGGGAGCATAGGGCAGGCAGAGTATGGCGCACATACAGGGAGCATAGGGCAGGCAGTGTATGGCACACACAGGGAGCATAGGGCAGGCAGTGTATGGCACACACAGGGAGCATGGGGCAGGCAGAGTATGGCACACACAGGAAGCATAGGGCTTCCTATCAACAGGACTCCAAGATGGAGCAGTTCATACAGTGCTACATACAGTGACACAAACTGGTGCCCCTCCAGTTTGAACAGGTGAACATTTGGGCATTTTCAGTATGGGTCTGAGGTGGGAACAGTCCAGGGCTTAAAGGGATTTGAACAAAAGAGATGTTAGAGGTGTGAACAATGAGAATTTTACGGTCTGAATTTGAGGTTTACTCAATGCAGGAGCCAGTTAATCTCAGTACTCCGTACTCAGTACAGCAGGCAGACTTTCATGTATGGGCCACACAAGGGGGGTCGTGGGCCAGTTGCAGCCTGCCAGCTGGACATGTCCTGGTCTAGACAATTTACAATAAAATACAATGAAATAATGGAATCTTTGCCTACAGCACTGCACTATAGCAAAATTGCTAAAGGTAGCCATACATGGCCAGATGGCTGGGCAGCTAATATGCTAGGCTTCCTAACCATCTAGGCATGTGTGACAGGTCAGAGAAGCAGTTTCAACCGATAAAGCTGCAATCAGCATAATACAAATACAAACCGCATGCTAAAGGGAAAGAGACTACTTTAGTTTGGAAAGCACCTGTATTTCAGTCCTGGCTTCAACATCCCCTACACGGCTCACATTTTGCCACTGTCACATGCCAGTTTCCTGGGCCAGCAATCGGCAGCTTAGGGTAATTACCAGTAATCTTTTCCAGTTTGACATCTCAGCTAAGAAACAAAAACAAGATGTGCAAGGCAGATCATACCATTAATATTCTGCAGTAATTTTGTATCTTCAGTCAAGTGTTAAATAAAACTGACCCTTAAAAATTGTTTAAATATCTGAGCTGTGGGGGCGTGGCCTGACTGCTGATGGGATAGCACGCACTTGGTAGAGCTCCGGAGCACACCCGGCTTATATCCTGAATAAGCTGCACTATTACTTCTACTTTTGGAGCTGGAGCACTCCGTCAAGCCTCCTTTACCCCAAAGAGAGCTCATGGGGCAGAATAAAGCGCAGAAAAGAGCTTCTGAGGCTGCAGCCTGGCTGGACAAGTATGCCAGAAACTCGTCTCAAAATGGCGGCGGTAAAGGCCTAGCAACGCAACGCTCTACCCCGGAGAGGGAGACTGAGGTGGAAGACTCCAACAATAATAGCAAGGTCAGAGACCCACAAACCGCAGACAAACCACTGGATGAACCAACATTCAGATGTTTTGGAAGAAATGAGGGCTGCCAATGATACCTGTACGACACTCATACAGTCCAAGACTGACGAAATCAAAATTGATTTGTCCATCATCAAGCACAACCTCCAAAAGCTGCGGGAAAGAACTACAGCAGTGGAGTCGCGGGTAAGCAATCTTGAAGACTCTTGCAGTGAGTTGCCCACTCAATATCGTGCAATGCAAAAACTGATGGTGGAATGTCAGCGCAAATTGGACGATTTGGAGAATCGCCTGCGTAGGAGTAACCTAAGGTTCGTGGGCTTCCCTGAAAAGGCCGAGGGGGCCGTTCCTGAAACTTTTATTGAAACCTGGCTCAAAACAACCTTTGGGGCGGACCAACTATCAGCGACGTTTACCATTGAGCGGGCGCACCGGGTACCTACCAGGCAATCACCACCGGGTGCCCCACCTAGGCCGATGATTGCCAAACTCCTCAACGCAAGGGGCCGCAACAAGGTGCTTGCACTGGCTAGAGTTCAGGGTAAGCTGCGTTATCAGGACGCCACGGTCTCCATATACGCTGATTACTCCATGGAGGTCCAGAGACAACGCACGGGATTCCAGAGCTGCAAGACCCGTCTACGCAATGCTGGGCTCACGTACGCCATGTTGTATCCGGCCAGGCTCCGGGTACAAGTGGATGATCGCACCCTGTTTTTCACTGCACCACGGGATCTGAACCAATGGTTGGATGCAAGAGGAGTGAATTAAGAATTTCAACGGATATGCTGCGCTCTGTATGCGAGTACTGTACATGAATGCCTTTAATCGAGCCTTGCGGGAGACTTTCTACTACTGCCTCCGCCCGTTTGGGCACTTTTGCACAACCTATGACTAGGCATTATTTCCGTCAGCTATAATGGGACTCTGAGTTTTCCGAAGGAACGATACTATCACCATGCCGCTAGTATCCTGGTATGTCCCGGAGCGGGTTATTGTTGGTTTATTTGCATATCTGAAGCTGCGGGTTCGAAAAATTTTTGTTCCGAGTTGCATCTTTTTCCCTTTTGGTTTTTTGACTTATTTTTGACTTTTTGATTTTCTTTGTTGACGCCACTACTTTTGTTCACCTCTAGTGGCGCCAACGGAGTGGCACGACTCGCCCCCAACAAGAATGAACAAACGGGTTAAATTTTGGGTTCAAGTTCTACCTTTTGTTAGTTACGAGGTGGAAGGGGAGGGGGGGGGATTTCTCTTGAGGGCGGCTTAGAGATGTTCTTTCGTTACACATCCCTAAGCCAATTGTTAAACTTTTTTATGCAATTTTTTTGCTCTATGCTCAAAGAAATGCTTTGATTTGTACTGCAATGTTTAAGGTATATATGCGGTTACATCTGGGTAGACCGGAAAATGGCAATTAACCTCACTAGTTGGAATGTAAGGGGTCTGAACTGCCCAAAATAACGTAGACTGGTAATGGATTTCCTGAAGCGACATGCCACCTCCATTGCATTCCTGCAGGAAACCCACTTGACAGGATCTAAGGTAATGGCACTGAGAAGACCCTGGGTGGGTTGGGCTTACCATGCAGACTACTCGACCCATTCCTCAGGGGTGTCCATTCTAATCAGTAAATCTGTTCCCTTTGTTTTTGGTAGCATTAAATCTGATCCTAAAGGCAGATATATTTTCTGCATGGTCACATTCATTCTCGAGAAGTTCTGCTGGCGAATATCTATATCCCACCACCATTTGATACCCGGGTAATTCAATGCCTAGCTGACCAACTACTTCAATACCCTCATGCCTTGGTTATAGCAGTAGGGGATTTTAATGAAGTCATGTGCCCAGAGATAGATAGACTGTTAAAGCGTCTAGACAGGCCGCCCCCACAACACACCAGGCTCAGCAGAATGATTCGAGCACTGGAGTTATTGGATATCTGGCGAGTCACAAACCCAGCCAAAAAGCTATACTCCTGCTATACAGTTGACCAACAGGCGCTCTCTAGGATAGACCTGGCCTTTGTGAATGCTGCTGCGGTTCCTCACGTCACATTTACCTGCTACCTCCCTAGAGGTATATCCGACCATGCCCCTCTCCAACTTAAGCTCACTGCACTGCATAAGCCGGATAGGCCTCACCTTACTATACATCCTGTATGGTTGAACATTCTGGACAACCAAAAGGATGTAGAAGCTGTAATAAAGGAATTCTTGGAACTGAATTCGGGAATCCCTAGCATTTTACCTATTTGGGACTCCCTTAAAGGAGAAGGAAAGCTCCAAGACAGTTTATTGCAAATAAAATAGCCACAATAGTGCAAGCTAGACCACTATATTTAATCTGCAGAATGCTTTACCATACCTGAGTAAACAGCTCTAGACACTGTCTCTGTTTGTTTAGGATAGAAGCTGCCATATAAGCTTGGTGTGACATCACTTCCTGCCTGAATCTCTCCCCGCTCACTAACAGCTCTGAGCTCAGATTACAGCAGTAATGGGAGGAGGGAGGGGGAGAGGAGCAAACTGAGCATGCTCAAGGCCGTGCCCTGGAGGTTTAAGCTGAAAACAGGAAGTCTGATACAGAAGCCCATGAGTACACAATAAAAGCAAAGAAATGTGGTGTTTCTTTTGACAGAGGACTCAGAGCAACATTGCTTTGAGGGTTTACTGGTGTATTTATATAGACCTTTCTGATAAAGCTTACTTAATTTTAGCCTTTCCTTCTCCTTTAAGATATATATTCGAAATTGTATAGCTGCGGATATAACCGCTTTTAAGAAACAGTCTAGGCTTGCAACACAAGTTTTGGAAGAAAAAGTAGCTGAGTGGGATGCCCGAGTAGCCCTAGCCACCACTACTGAGAATTTTAAACTGCTACAAGATACGCAAGATAAATAAAATATTCACTAAGTCTTAAAACCAAAGCGCAGAATTATCTCTACTTTTCTAAAGTTGGAGTATATGAGCATGGAGAAAAAGCAGGGCGTATGCTGGCACATTTAGCCAAAACAGCACACGCCTCCCCCGATTCCTGTCTTGAAGGACAAACAAGGAATCCTGCACACTGATCCCAGTGAGGTTAAGAATATGCTTTCTGATTTTTACACTGATTTATATTCCAGCAGATTGAATGTTTCTATGGAAGAAATTGTAGCTTTCTTACAAAAAGGGAATCTCCCTGCTCTCACCCCAGAATATAGGGAAACTTTGGAAGCAGATTTGACTGTCCTAGAAATACAGGAAGCAGTAGACTCCTTTCCTATGGGTAAAGCAGCTGGGTCAGATGGCCTCCCTATTGAGATCTACAAGCGCCACTCTAAAACCTTGACGCCGCAGCTTCTGAACTTGTACAAGGAAGCCATTCAGTTGGGGCAGTTACCACAATCCCTATATGAAGCAGCAATTGTATTACTTCCCAAGCCGGGGAAGGATCCCCAGCTTTGTGAATCCGTTCGCCCCATTTCACTTCTCACGGCTGATGTGAAAATTTATGCAAAAGTCCTAGCTAGGAGACTTAGTAGGGTAATTACCCAGATAATTAACCCCGACCAAGTGGGGTTCATTCCTCAGAAAACCACCAGTCTTAACACCAGGAGGCTATATCTTAATATGTTGTTGGATTGCGGGAACAAAGGAGGTAGGGCCATTGCAGCGCTTGACATTGCCAAAGCTTTTGATACGGTGGAGTGGCCCTACCTCTGGCAGGTTATGGAATCAATGGGCTTTGGCCCAAAATACATTACAATGGTTCAATTGCTGTACAAACTCCCCACAGCTTCCTTGAAGCTTAACTCTCTCCACACTCCGAGCTTTTCACTTACCAGGGGAACGAGGCAGGGGTGCCCTCCCTCCCCTTTGCTCTTCGCATTGGCCATTGAACCCTTCGCCCAGGCTGTGAGGTTGCATCCTCAAATCAGAGGGTTTGAAAGGGAGGGCCAAGTTGAAAAGATCCAATTGTATGCAGACAACACATTAGTATACCTAGGAGATAGGGGTCAATCTTTGCAAGCCCTGGTTGAGCTCACACAAGTCTTTGGCAGAGTCTCTGGACTTCAAACAAATACGCACAAATCTGTATTGTTTTTGGTGGATGCGTTGCAACCAGGCGAAACGTTGAATGCATGCCCTTTACAAGTTGTAGATTCTTTCACATACTTGGGATTGCAAATAGCGCTCCCTATTGGAAAGTTTCAGGAATTGAACCTGGACCAGTTAATTCAATGGTCTCAGCACAAATTCAAAACCTGGGAATCGTTGCCAGTGGGGCCAGCAGGTAGGGTGCAACTAGTTAAAATGTTTATTCTCCCTAAATGGCTATACACCCTTTGGCATTCGCCTATTCTTATACCTAAGAAGTTCTTTGCAGGAATACACAGCCTTGTCAGCAAATTTATATGGGGTACCTCTAGGCCACGCCTGCGCCTTGCTACCTTAATGAGACCTAGGGAAGGGGGGGGTTTGGCACTGCCAGATCTATATTTGTACTACATTGCTGCACAGCTTACTCATTGCATACCATGGGTGCAGGCTGCTTTGTCCCCCCCGCTGTCACAGCTTTGGTCAATAGCGGCAAACCATCCTACCACCCCCTGGGCAGCGCTGTTGGTTAAACAGCCAAAGAAGTTGCAAATGCCATTGGTGTGGCTGCAGAGCACCATCCTACGCATAGCCCATAGACTGGTTAGTTATAATAAACTAGCACCCCAAACTCCTCTGTGGGGAAACCCGGAGTTCTTGGGAATGGCAGGGATTTCCCCCTCTAAGATGTGGTGCGATCTTGGAATAGTTTCAGTGGCAGACGTGTGGGAGGCGGATCAGGCGATATCTTTACTTCGCCTTCAACAAACTAGAAACCTTCCTCAAGCTCAATGGTTAATGTACTATAGAATTGTTACTAGCCTGCAGTAATTTAGACGACGATCTAACACAGAGGTGGAGGACTCTCCCATTATTGAGGCTCTAGCCACCAATACCCCCAAGAAAAGAATATCCACCTTATATACGCTACTACGTAAACCACAATATGTGGATACTGAACTAAAGGCCAGAGAAGCTTGTGAGGCAGATATAGGCATAATAACTGATGTACAGTGGGAGTGGGTATTGAGTACTCCTAAGATAGTAGCCCATTCCTACAGGCACAGCCTTCTCCAGCTGTACTTGATTCATAGGGCGTATTATACGGCACAGAGATTGTTTGTTATGAAGCTGTTGCCTTCTCCTATATGCCCCAGATGTGAGCTGGAACCTGCTACTTTACTTCACACATTATGGGAGTGTCGCAGGGTCAGGTTATATTGGGAAGAAATTACTCTATGTCTGTCCTCAATGATACCAGATTGGGGTAAGGGAGATGCTAGGACTTGCATGTTAGCAATTGATCTCAATGATGCGCTGGACTTGCATACAAGGCTTTTTCTTACCAAAGCGCTATTTCAGGCAAGACGTTTACTGACCTTGCACTGGAAAGACCTAACCCCACCTATATTTCGTGAATGGCACCAAGCAATGGTTGACTTAGCTGCGCTAGAACGTTTGGTGTTGGAAAAAAGAGGGCAAATGCTTAAGTACATCCAAATTTGGAGACATTGGTCTAGCCACGTTGAATCGCTCGAAAATGGCCCTGGTTAGGAGTGGTAACAGAATGTGGTTCTGGGCTGGGAGATGGGAAGGTTTAGACCTTGCATGTATAGTACATCTGTTACAATTGCCATTATTTATGTACACTTTGTCACAATTCTTGTACACTGCATTTATTGATGTAACCTTTTAACATTGTTGTGAGGTATCTGTTTCAATAAAATCTTCTTTGAGCAAAAAAAAAAAAATATCTGAGCTGTCAATCATATATTGCCTGCCCCGCCTCTATAGAGGTGGGGCAGTCAATTATTTTCACTTTCCATTCAGCACTTCCTACATGTCACTGCACTCCTCACATTGCCCTTCCCTCCTCAGGCTCTATAATTGTGTAGGGCACTGCTCATGGGTATTAGGTTCCCCATTCTGGTGCATACACAAGATTTTGGGGTGATACACAACTTGTCTTAACAGTGTCCACAAAATGGCCCCTGGCTGCTTGCTGTGATTGTGTAATTCCAAGACTGAAGGAAATAAAATTAAATAAATATTGTGTAGGTAAAGTTTATTTTGCTCAACTAACATGATAGAAAAGAATTTGGAATTATTTCAAAGTGTGCCAGATTCCCTTTAAATAGTTTTAGCAGGTGTCACATTTTTCTGAATAGAATTTGCTGAAAGTATGTCTGGTTTATCTATAGAAAAAGGCAAATCCACTGGACTTGCTGTGTTTTTTCACCAATCATCGAACTGGCTTTCTCAATTCAGAATAATTTGTCTTCCTTTGAGAATATATATCTTCTGGAATGTTGCTCCAATCAGCATAATTTGTTTATCATAATCCACAATGATGTTATTAAATTAGGTGTTGATTGTATTAGCAAAAGAGGTTTTAAAGAAGCCATATATGTAACTACTGAAAAGCCAAGTCTGAATAGAGGCGGGTGGAGGGGGTGAGACATCTATAGTCTGCCACATACAATGCTGTTTTGGCAACTCTCCCTGGAAGGTTTAATAACACATCAAAGCTCTAATCTTGCTAATACAATCAACACCTAATTGAATGACATTATTGTGGATTATGATAAACAGATTATGCTGATAGGAGCAATATACCAGAGGATATATATTCTCGAAGGAAGATTTACAAATTATTCTGAATTGAGAAAGCCAGTTGGATGTCTGTTGAAACGTCTTCAAGCAAAAAACACAGCAAGTCCAGTTGGTTTGACTTATTTCTATAGACATACCATGACCTGGATGAATGAGAATCTTCACAAACATTTGTCTGGCTATTTTTAGCAGTACTGGTTTTGGCTGCTGAAAAATAGGTTAATCTATTGCCCTATTACTTCAAGAACCGGAGACCACTTCAGGTGAAAAGATAGTACTTATGGGCATAACATGGCATTACCACTGCAAAAGCATAGAGATTTTGCCTCACAGTACAGAGAAACAACGAACTGCCCATAAAACCAATGTAATGGTTTTTCCTCAAGGTGATAATGACCAAGCGAACTTGAGCATGATGACAAGGCATGTTTGGTTTGCATAATTGATGTGTTTGAATGCTTTTCACTGATTGACCGACATTTCACTGTATTGCACAAGCACTCTTTAGTATTCTGCACCCAGAACCTAATCTGTATCCCTAAGGCAGAAATATCCATACAATCAAGATATTTTTTATTAACAAGTACTGATAAAGTCATCTTAGCATTCTGAAGCCTAAATAAAAGCACCCTCATTTGTCTCATGCCACTGCTCAATGAATATCCTTAATTTTGATAGCAAACAATCAAAATTTTACAATTTTAATTTCATTTTTAAAAAACATTCTAAAATGTTGACATTTTTCAAAGTGTGAACCTAGAACGCACTACAGTTTGCCAGAGTAAAATTACACTATTCTGTTGTATGTTCTATGGGATTTTTTGGGGCCATTCTTGTGAAACGAAGGGAGCAAAGGATTTACACTCTGATGAGATGTGGCGGGCTTCTCAGTGGGCTGCTGGTTTGTTTGATCTATGGCAGTGATCCCCAACCAGTAACTCATGAGCAACATGTTGCCCCCAGTGGCCTCAAAGCAGGTGTTTATTTTTTAATTCCAGGCTTGGAGGCAAGTTTTGGTTGTATAAAACCCGGCGTACTGCCAAACAGAGCCTCAATGTAGGTTGACAATCCATATAGGGGCTATCAAATGGCCAATCACAGCCTTTATTTGGCACCACAAGAACATTTTTCATGCTAGTGTAGCTCCCCAACTCCTCTTACTTCTGATTGTTGCTTAAGGGTTCAAAAGGTTGGGGATCCCTGATCTATGATATGAGAATGTAGCTTTGGGGGCATGTTTACTAACATTGGAGATAAATATCTGGAGAGATTTCTGGAGATGTTGCCCATAGCAACCAATCAGATCTTTGCTTTTGTTTTCTAACTTGGCTGTGGCTGTTTAAATCTAATTGCTGATTGGTTGCCATGGGCAACATCTCCAAAAATCTCTCCAGATATTTATCTCCAATGTTAGTAAACATGCCCCTTAGTTTCATTTTCAAATTTTGCCCTGCTTAGAGCAATAACAGAAAAAAACATTTCCCAATTAAAAGAACAGGCAAAATGTATGGCCAGCGCAAGCCTTTTTCATTAAACCTATGTTGAAAAAAAGGGGGTATACTGTTCTTTTAAAATAGGTCTCACAGCATTTACTAACTGAATGACAAAAAAAGTCATTCAGCAAAACAAGCTCCACAATAGATCACACAAAAAGCTTAACTGCTTTACTCAACACAAAGTTGTGGATCTAGCTTACTCATTCTGCTGGTGTGGGAAAAAGTCAAACCAAATATATAATCTGATATATCTGCCATGGGGCAGCTCCTAAAATATGAACTCAACCATTTATGCTATTCAAAATAAGTATGAGCCGGGACTGATAAGGATTATAAACTTAAAACAAATGTGTTTCTTCCCAGGCTAGACAGACAACAAGAAGATGGAAAAAGTATTTCCAGGGCCTAATTTCTCACAACACATGCATGAAGCAAATAAGTGGCTGCACGTACTACGTAGTACCAGGGTACTAGTGCCACCATTCCTGATAGCAATGCAACTTCCAAACCAATACTACTGCCATATTTACAAACATTAATACATAATTCCTAGTTTTCTTTCTCTGTGCGCTCATATATACAATTATAACCAACTGTTATAATTGAATTAAATAAATCAAAAAATGAAACCTTTCCAGTAATGTTGCCACATTTCAGACTTATCTTTTACCCGGGGAATTAAAAACTCACTGTTTTACATTGCAATATAAACTTGTACAACTATAGACACCAATTTTGACACCATATATTTGGACTACAATACCACAAAATCGCATTGTGTGTCACTGCTCTAAAGGGTATATACATTATAAAGTGAACTTTTAACACAATGCTGACAATAGCACACCTAGTCAATCTGAAATGGGTAAATTCAGATTCTTTGCAGTTGCAATATTCTTAGTACAAAGCTGCTTTATGGTTACTTGATATTGCTGAACTCAGATAACACTTTAATTTCAGGTTAGATGTGCCAAAAAAAAAAAAAAAAAAAAAAAAAAAAAAAAAAAGCAGTGACTACAGAAATTATTTTCTTTTGCATAATTTAAAAAAAAAAAAAAAAAAGTGTCATTCTAAGCAACTTTCCAATATACATAAATAAAATCACACAAATAAACAATGTTGCAAGCCAGCAGATTAAACAATCTAGAGACATAGCACCTGTTACATTATTTTAAGTCATCAAACACGCATATGCTGCCCCCACAATCCATTTATTTATGCCCCCTGTATGTATGTATAGATCTATAGATCTATATACACTAATACATACACACACTGCGACCTATCTATACACTCAAATATACAGTATAAACTATATGTACCAATACGTAGCTATACTAAATGAACTGTAGATCTTAAAATCACAATAGCTTTATATATTATGCAGATTTAACAATAGTATATATATTTGAAAGGAATATTGGATTGAAAAAAATATATATTTATATATTTTTTTACGACAGCTCTGGATCATGACAAAGTATTCAAAGTGTTTTGATTTTGATTGGTGAGTTGTACTGTTAACACAGTTTGATTTTCAACAGCAATATCATTGAGTCAGGCTGCAAGTGGCAGGGGATATATTCAGATAACGATGGGCTCCTAAATTACTCAAAAGTCATCACAGTCAATGGGAATCCATCTATTACAAACAGCCATGATTCTAAACATTGCTACTTACGGAGGTGAATAAAAAACAACAACTATCCCTCCAACTAGAGATTGCTAGCAGCACCATACACAAACAATAACAAAAAACGCGTGAACCCCAAACCTGCAGTCTACACAGGTTAACAATTTTTTCAGCCTTAACCAATGGCATGTAGTAGTTCTATAATCCAGTAAACCAGTATCATAACTGCAAAGTTGTTCCAATATTGACACTATGCATTAAAGGAGCTTGCTCCCAAACATGCTCTCTGCACTGCCAAGTTTTAAAGCACCAACACTCCTTCCCAGTAACCTTTTTATTACATCCACAAAGGGCATGGATAGGTCCAGAGTTCCCACAGAAGGACACACCAATAGTCATAACAGACTTGTGCCAAGCAAATATCATGCTAATGTTGCTATCAAACACTTTTTTTTTTTCAATTGATTTGGTTTCAGACAGTTCCCCAGAAATAAAGACTTTTTCCAATTACTTTCTATTTTATATGTTTGCTTTTCTAACATTCAAGTGTAAAGTTTCATTTTTCACCTTCTAAAGTAGCCCGGGGGGGGGGGGGGGGGGGTTGTCATCTCTGTAACTGTTCTAAATTGATACATTTAGCTGATACATGTTATCTTTGTCCATGGTGAGCAGAATCCCTGAGTTTTCATTAACGGAAGCTGTTACAATTGATATAATAGTTGTTAATATTCCACAGATACTGGTGAGTAATGTATCAACTAAATGTAGCAAATTGTAACAGTTCAGATGTTCCTGGATCACCGAGCTGCCAGACTGAAACACCAGAGTCAACATGAACATTAATCTTTAAACTTAGATTTTGGAAAAACAGTAAAACATAAAAGACAGCAATTGAAAAAAGTCTTTTATTTCTGGTGAACAATCTGAAAAAAAGTCTGTGCAAAATGGCACACAAAGTAGCATGTGTTTGGACGTGCAAATACTGTGGATGCATCTTGGTGCAAGGCCACAATAACACTGAGAAAAATGAACGCTGGGCCGATTTGCATCCAAAAACTGTACAAGTAAATGAGCACAGCAGGTTCAGGTCAGATTCCACATTGCACAAGAAAACGAACCAAAAGAGAAATCTGCAGCTCTATTGTTAGTGATACATATGTATAAATGTCAACATATTCTGCAGTGCTGAACAATAAGTGGATGTTTACACTGAGCATACAAATCACATTACAAGAGGTAAAGTAGGCTCTGCTCAAAAGAGCTTACAATCTTAGAGAACTCAATTTTGGAGAGATTTAGAAACTCTGGAGCTCTTCTTATAAATGTGGTTAATGTCTGCTCACCATTGGTAATAATGCCTCTTCTTTATATTATCTGTAAGAAACCCCTGCCAATGCTTTTTACATTAACACCCACGTCCTGGACAACTTTTGTTTCTCTCAATCTTTCTGCCTTGAATATATCTCTTCAAACACATTTCTTTAGAAAACCTCTGTCTTAGCATTGCTTTAAGATGGCCATAGACGCAAAGATCCGATTGTTCGAACCTCGAATGATCGGACTTCGCCATCTCCCGACCTGCCACTAACCTTCAGTTTAAATAAAGTAGTAAAATAACAGATCAGCCAATGTTCTGCCCCTAACAGCAATCGTACGAAAGTTTATGTCTGACAAACAGTAAAGTACATGATATTTTCGTTACTTTAAAAAAAAAAAAACTTTCGGTTTTTGGTGTTACTGTTCCTTTAAAGGAGACATAGGATATATTTATAAAAAAAACAACTAATTCTGTAGGCAATTATAAGTAATATATGGTGTTACTTTTACATGGTGCTAAATATTAATATTATCTTTAAAAATAACCTCTTTATTAGAGCTCCCTATAGATGGTCCCTGTCTGTGTTTCAAATGAGGGGTGGGTGTGTCCTGTGGTCTCTGCCAGAAGCCCAGTAGGAGGGGGACAGCCAATCACAGCCCTGCAGTCACACAAGCACAGACAGGCTTCAGTTCCCCATCAGGTCCTGCTAGCTGCTGATTGGTTCCTGTCCTACAGTGGTGAGCTCCCCTGCACAGCCTGGGAATTCAGGGAGCAGGAAGTGGAAGAGAAGGTAGGGAGTATTAGGTGTTTTTGCAGAAATATTCAATAAACCAGCCTACAACACTACTTTTTTAAGCACAAGTCTTCTAAATCTAAATTAGTACAATGCACTGGTATGTTTTTTTTTTTTTTTACATGAAACGTCTCCGTTAATGAGCTAGGACACTGGTGACCATAGTACTGGGTTTGAGAGTTCTGTGTCTGTATGTATATATAATACACAAGAGCCATGAATATCCTGTAAATTATATCCTTATAAACGGTGAGTTCTGATGTCATTAGTTATAAACGGTGAGTTCTGATGTCATTTCTGTCACATGACTCACTGAAATTTGTGTATTATAATAAATAAAGTACCCCCAGTTGTAAAATATGAGGATATTAGAAGTTACCTCGGAGTTCCATGACCTGTATAAAAACACTCGGCCGAATACGGTCATGAAACTCCTCGGTAACTTATAATATCCTTATATTTTACAAGAGGGGGTACTTTATTCACTATATAATCTACAGTCTGGTCATTTCCCTAATGGGACCAGACTGCAAATTATATCCTTCTGACGTCAGAACGCGCCATTTGTAACAGGGGTCCCCGGTCGTTCAAATTGAATGCCGACGAGCCCGTATTGGACGCCGGCGAACCCGATTTGGACACCGGCGACCAGAGTTGCATGCCGACCCCCCTCCCAACATTTCACACAAAATATAGATTATACTGTACCCCCTACTGACATCTATAAAGATATTAGAAGTCACCTCGGAGTTATGTGACCTGTATAAAAGCACAAAACTCCTCGGTGACATAATATCTTCTATCAGTCGGGGGTACATTATCCACTAGATATACACAGCATTTGGGTGTCATTATTATCAGTGTAGAACAAAAGGCTCCCAGCCAGCAGCCATTACTGACTCTTGCAGCAGTGACGTTGTGCTTTTCCATACGGACAAACATATAGAAAGTACAATTGGAGACATTGCCTGGTGACGTGTTATTAGAGAAGGCAACTACAACTACAGCCCTTGCAACGTCATCTCCCACTATCCTCAGGCTGAAGAGAGCCAATGGCTGCAGTTGTAAGTCGGTATATCATACAAAGAAACGTGAAGGGCCGCGGGTGAGGCGGCTGAAAGTCCCCGGCTGTGAGTGCTCTGCCCCAGGACACAGTGCGCAGGCCAAAGCCTGGGATATTAAGGCGCTTGTCAGCTTCCTCTCTCCCTGCTCTGCTCTCCCGCCCCTTATACAGCCGAGCCAGGCCTAGGCCGCTCACTGACCTGGGATGCCAGTCATTCCAGCCCCGCTGGTACTGCTTGGTGCTGCTGCTGTTCAGCCGAGACCCCGGGGCTCTGCGGCTCATTACCCTCTCCGAGCCGGCATGGCCAGCAGCGGGGGAGGGGTCAGAGCCACAAGGTGCCGACACACACAGAGACGGGGGTTACGGACAGAAGGCGGGAGTAGTCTTTTCGGTTCCGGCTTCCTGAGGAGGAGGAAGAGGCGGCTACTGGTCGCTGTGAGAACGCCTTGACGACGTTTTCCCCGCCCATCGACTATAGACTACAATTCGATTAGCAGGGAACTCATATTCCCGCCCCCCGGATACAGCCCCTTCTACTCTATAATTGGCAAGGTACTGACTCAATCCCTCCCAGTTCGTATCTTTATTGGCTACAGCTATATAAGCCCCGCCCCAAAGCTGCTCTCGATTGGCCAAGAATGGGACGCAAGCGCATCTCGATTGTACGGAACGTGTTCTAGCCTAGTGGGGACTGTGCGCTTGGACTGCGCGGCGGTGAATATGTGTTAAAAGGAAAGAGTGCGCCCTCTAAAGGACGGATGGGAAGACGCAATTGTAGTCTGACAGTAAAAGCTATTCGCTTTCCTCATGTGGCACACGGAGCGTTAAAGGAACAGTAACATCAAAAAATGTAATTGTTTTAAAGGAGAAGTCAACCTGTACGGAAAAAGAACCCTCTCCCCTGTGTAGGCCCTCCTCCCCCAGCCCCCCCCAATGCCCCTAACTTATTACTCACCCCTCTGCGGTGGCGCAGGTCCTCTGCTGCCGAGTTCACGGATGCCGTCCTCTCCCGATCGCTCTTCTTCCTACTTTGAGCAGCGGTTTTTGGCACATGTGCAGTATGAGGCATTTACTGGTAAGGATCTTCTGCGCATGCTGCACCGAAAGTCACAGTTTCCGAAGAGAAGATCGAAAACTTTGTGACTTTCGGGCGCATGCGCCGTTGGAGGCATTTGCCGTTACGGAGCTAATGCGCATGCGCTCGAAAGTCACAAAGTTTCTGCTGGTCAAAGCAGGAAGAAGAGCGCTCGGGAGAAGATGGCGCCTGTGAACTCGGCAGCAGAGGACCTGCGCCAAGGGGTGAGTAACAAGTTAGGGGCATTTGCCCGAGGGGCAGGTAGGCTGGGGGGAGGAGGGAGAAGAGCCTACACGGGAGGGGGGAGGGTTTTCTCCCCTACAGGTTGACTTCTCCTTTTACGTAATAAAAATATAATGCAGTGTTGCCCTGCACTGGTAAAACTGTTGTGTTTGCTTCAAAAACACTTTTATTGTTTATATAAATAAGCTGCTGTGTAGCAATGGGGGCAGCCATTCAAAATAGAAAAAGCTCAGGTTACGCAGCAGGTAACAGATAAGCTCGGTAGAACATGGTGTTATCTGTTATCCACTATTTAACCTGTGCCATATAGTCTTTTTTTCAATTTCCGCCATTGCTACACAGCAGCTTGTTTATATGAACTATAAAACACATTCATTATTTGGTGTTACTGTTCCTTTAAATCCAAGACTCACCCCCTTACTTATAGGGCACCTGAAGGACAAAATGGTTTCTTCGACTGGAGGTGTGGTCTGATAAGCCTCCCCCTACTCTGCTTAAGGGAAACAAATAGTTTTTCTTGCAAGAAAATGAAGGTAGTGGGTGTATACCTTCCAACATTTTGGAAATAAAAAGAGGGACAAAAAATGTTTTGTCCATGCCCATTTTTGTGACCCCACCCCCTAATTACCATTTTTTTTTTTTTTTTTTATTATTTATTTTAACAAATTTTTTCAAATACATTACAATACCACATACAAAAATAGATAAACAAATTAATGAAGAGAAAGAAAAAGAAAAGAATAGAATAGAATAAAGTAAAAGAATAAAAGAATATATAGGGGTATATAGGGCCCTGACTGTCGCGCCACTGGGTACATCTGGCCTCCACTACCTCACCCTCCGACCATATCTCCGGCCTTTAAGGTTGCTAGAACCGGTTACTACTTTAATTATTTTGACTGCCTTCCTTATCCACTCCCTGGTGCGTTCCTATCTATGTTACTGAGGAGTCTCCCTAGTTAACATCCCACTTTTAACTCGGGTTATTTAAATACCTAATCCAAGGGCCCCAGATATCCCAGTATATGTTACTCTTATTGTGAATAATATGTGTTATTTCTTCCATTTTCCTGGTATGTTCTACTTCCAACTGCCATTCCGTGCTACAAAGTGGTCCCTTCTGCTTCCAATGTCTTGGGATTATTGACCTAGCCGCATGTGCAAGGTAAGTGGGTCTCTTAATAGTCCCTTCTTATCCATATCAAAGCTTAGCAGGATCAGAGGGGCGTTATCCAGCGACAAATTGGAGTTAGTTATTTCTTTTATTACTTTAAGGATTTTGCCCCAATAGTCCTGCAATTCTTTGCACTTGCACCAAATATGTGTGTGTGTGTCCCTCTCTTTACCACATCTCCAGCATACATCTGTGAGTATGGGGAACATCCTATTCAACCTACTTGGAGTTAGGTGCCATCTAGTTACTATTTTAAAGTTCATTTCCCTCACTCTTACAGCTCTAGATGATTTATGGGCTTGTAGCACGATCTTATTCCACATCTCAGGGGGAATCTCTATACCCAGGTCTTTTTCCCATTCCCTAAGAGCTATGTCATTGCCCGCAGGGATGGTTGATATTAAAAGTTTGTATATATTTGATACTACTTTATTAGGGACCTCTTTACTTTCCAGTAATATTTCCCATTTAGTCAGTTCTCTATCCCAATCATCCTCTTTATATTTATAGGTATAATTTTGCAATAAGCGATAGTTCCATACGTCTCTAACATGTTTTCCCCATTTCTTTTGAATATCATTTAATGGAATCAATTTATTGTTTTCCAGGAAGTCACTAATTCTAGTTGCTCTCCCCTCAGCTATCTGCCAATTCCCAAATGCACCTCTCTCCATGCTAGGTATAAAAGAGGTGTTATTTATTAAGGGTTGTAATATATAGGGCCTTTTAGTCAACTCCAACCTTGTTCTATTGCCGTACCAGATCCTAAGTGTGGTTGAAATTAAAGGGTGGGCTTTTACCTTGTCTGATATGTCTTTGGGCTCGCACCATAAATGGTTTAACAGAGGTATCCCTGCCCACTGATTTTCTATCACTGCCCACTCTTTCATCCTTTCTTCCCTTGCCCATTGTTTAATACGAGTTAGATGGATTGAAATATAATACAGCCAGGCATCTGGGATAGCTAACCCTCCTCGATGTAATGGTAGTATTAATTGTTTATATTGAATCCTAGCCTGTTTGCCGTTCCAAATAAATTTTATAAATAGGGATTTAATTTTTTAAAAAAAAACAGCTGGTAAACTGATTGGCAAAACTTGTAAGTAGTAATTCAGTTTAGGCATCAAGAACATTTTCAATGCTTGTACTCTTCCCATCCATGATAAGTTTATTTTGTTCCATTTATTAACCTTCTCCTGTAATGTTGACAGTAAGGGGACAAAATTGCTGTTATATAGATCAAACATATTTGGGGTTATATTCACACCCAGGTATTTAATACTACGGTTTACCTTTTTAAAAGGAAAATTCTCTGTTAGACTATCCATCATACTTTCTGGGGTGTGAATACTCAAGATGTTGGATTTTGTAAGGTTGACCTTGAAGTTTGATAAAAATCCAAAATGTTCTATAAGTGATAGGAGGCTGGGTAGGGAGGACATCGGGTTTGAGACAAAGATTAACATATCATCGGCGAAAGCTATTGTCTTATATTCTTTCTGTTCAAACTTCATTCCCTCTATCTTTGCCTCCAATCTGATATGTGACAATAGTGTTTCAATTACCAAGACAAATAGCAGCGGTGATAGCGGGCATCCCTGCCTGGTTCCATTGCAAATATATATTGGGTCAGATAGTTTACCATTTACTTTGACTCTTGCATATGGATCTTTATAAAGAGCTAAGATACGACTTATTGTGATCTCCCCTATTCCAAATTCTCTCAAGACTCTTTCCAAAAACGGCCACCCCACTCTATCAAAAGCTTTTTCAGCGTCAATTGAGAGAAGTATTGTTGGAACTTTTACTTTTTGCCCGGTCTTTTGCCCAATTTTCAATAATGATAGTATTTTATAGATATTATCTTTTCCCTCCCTTTTAGGTATAAACCCAGCTTGGTCCTCATGTATTAAATCTGGTAAGTATTTTTTCATTCGATTTGCTATTATTTTGGCATATATTTTTAAATCTATGTTTATTAGAGAGATTGGCCTATAGCTTCCACAGAGCTGGGGGTCTTTCCCCTCTTTTGGGATAATTGTAATATTAGCTTCTTTTGCCTGTTTGTGGAACCCGCATACTCCATTGATTGTATTATAATAAGAACACAACAAGGGTATTAATTCTGTTTTGTACGTTTTATAATACAGTGCGCTAAAACCATCTGGTCCAGGACTCTTATCCACGGCCAGCGAATCTATGGTATCACTTATTTCTTGTGGTGTGAAAGGTAAGTCCAGTGTATTTCTATCTTTTACTTCTAAAGATGGTAATTGTGCTTCCTCTATAAATTTGTCTATTTCCTTCATTTTACCTTTGTGCTCAGCCCCTCCCTGTAGTCTATATAATGTTTGATAGTACTGCTGAAATGTTTTAACAATATTCTGTGTGTCATAATAGGATTTTTGATCCTTATCTTTTATTGCTGTAATATGAGTTGCGCTATTCATTTTCTTTAACTTTTGAGCAAAGTATTTGTTACATTTATCCCCCAATTCGTATCCTTTTTGTTTGCTATTCATGTATGCTTTGTAAGTACCCTGGTCTAATATTGCTTTCAGTTGAATTCTTTTCTTTTCCAGTTGTTCTAGAATTTCTTCTGTTATTCTTGTTTTATGAATCTGCTCCAGGTTCGAGATCTCTTTAAGTAAGTTATTAATTTGTTTCTCTTTTTCTTTTTTTAGAGTACTGCCAAGAGCTATCAATTGTCCTCTAAGCACACATTTTTTAGTTTCCCACAGTGTCGCCACCCCCACCTCTGGTCCTGAATTCTCTTTTAATATTTGTTGCAACATGTTCCTTATTTTACCCTTTGTGTCTTTTTTATGTAACAATAAATCGTTAAATCTCCATGTGTATTCTTTGTCATTTATATGAGGTATATTCAACTTTAAAAAAATTGGGTAGTGGTCCGAAAACAGGTTTGTTACGATTTTGGCCTCCGTGACCCAGTGGAGCCCCCTTTGTGAGACGAAAAGATAGTCTATCCGCGTATAAACCCTGTACCATGTTCATTTTACCAAATTTGGCAGGTTATGAAAGTTTGAACATATTTCTGTGGGGGTTTTTTCAGTTTCAGTTTTGCTAATAAATGTGAATTGCCCTTTAAGCTGTGAATCTAACGTCTCCCAAGAGACCTGTTTATCTAAATTGTTACAATTGCTTATTTGCTTATCTTGAAATTGTTACAAAAGTTTCTTATCTAAACCCCACGGCTGTTCTGGGTTCTCTGCCAAAAGCTAATTAAAGGGATCCTGTCATCGGAAAACATGTTTTTTTCAAAATCCATCAGTTAATAGTGCTGCACTGAAATCCATTTCTCAAAAAAGCAAACAGATTTTTCTAAATTCAATTTTAAAATCTGACATGGGGCTAGACATTTCGTCAATTTCCCAGCTGCCCCTGGTCATGTGACTTGTGCCTGCACTTTAGAAGAGAAATGCTTTCTGGCAGGCTGCTGTTTTATCCTTCTTGAGTGTTGTTCTTAGATCTACCAGGCAGCTGTTATCTTGTGTTAGGGAGCTGCTATCTGGTTACCTTCCCATTGTTCTTTTGTTTGGCTGCTGGGGGGGGGGAAGGGAGGGGGTTGATATCACTCCAACTTGCAGTACAGCAGTAAAGAGTGATTGAAGTTTATTAGAGCGCAAGTCACATGACTTGGGGCAGCTGGGAAATTGACAATATGTCTTGCCCCATGTCAGATTTCAAAATTGAATATAAAGAAATCAGTTTGCTCTTTTGAGAAATGGATTTCAGTGCAGAATTCTGCTGGAGCAGCACTATTAACTGATGGATTTTGAAAAAAATTTCCCATGACAGTATCCCTTTAAATTAGAAACATTGTTTCTTTTTTTTTTAGCTGTTCAGTGCAGAGAAAATCTTGACTTTCCAGTACAAACACAGGTCTGTTGGTTGAGCAGTCAAAAGAGGGACTGTCCCAATGAAAACGGGACAGTTGGGCGGTATGGTGGGTGTAATGCAGGCCGCACTTGGACGGAGCTCATACTATATAAACAAGCTGCTGTGTAGCCATGGGAGCAGCCATTCAAGCATATAATAAATATTAAATAACAGATACGTTCTGAATAATTCCATTGTATACTACAGAGCTTATTTGTTATCTGCTGAGTATCCTGAGATTTTTCTCCTTTTTCAGCTTTAAATGGCTGCCCCCATAGCTACACAGCAGCTTGCTTATATAAACTATTGGATACTTGCTTATATAAAATTGTATACTTGCTTATATAAAATAAATTCGTAGTTTTAGAGTTTGTGAGTTTAGTCGTGGTTTCAAAAACCTCTAAAATCCGACCTTTAATAAATTGGCCCCTACAGGTATGATGATCCAAATTATAGAAAGATCCCTTATGGGGAAAACCCCAGGTCCCAAGTATGACAGATAATAGATCCCATACCTGTATATGGCATATGGTGAATGCTACTGTAGAATACTATAGACAGACAATTTTTTATATATTTTTATTGGACCTATGGGGAGCTTTTTGGGCCTCCTTGTGCTTGAAATGGTATAGCCTATTCTGAATATCAAATACTGATAAGCACACAAACTCTAAAAAGCATCTGGTAGCAAAACAAAACTTCTGATGAGAATTTCAACATTAAAGTTCTCAGTCAATCTTTCCAGATATAAGTGATTCATTCTGCGTATTTTCAGTCTCCCTTGTCTCACAGTAACGAGGCCTATTTCAGTACACGTATCCTTCAACACATTACTCCCACGCCTTGTCCATTGATTCGACCAGATGAATCCCGCTGTTCACTGTCAGTCCATTAGCAAGCCTTCTACCAACCTCTAGCAGTAAGCCTATATAAGGAAAACATGAAGTGCAAAATATATATATATTGTCCCATGCAGTAATTATCCATTTTATTAAAATAATTACATTTAAACATCTAAAAAAAACTTCCAATTTCTGCTGATCTCCTATACTCTCTTCTTCTGGTGATCTTTCTGCAGACAGTTCACTTTTCAAGGTCAACTTTTTGCAATGATCTAATATTTGCCTTTTCTTCTGCCCTCTTCCAGCTTTCAGACAGGGGTCACTGATCTCATTTTATTGTTAATGATACTTTTTGTTATATCTCTATGTGTAAAAAAAGCAGCTCACCCTGGTGGTCTAGCGGGCCGGCGGGGACATCCACCACGTTTTCGGCGGGGACGCCCGCCACGCTCTCGGCTTGGACACCCGCCACGCCTGTCTTCTCCTCCTGATGCGCCGGTTATCTAAGGGTGCGTGCGGCGCGTATCTGTTAATTTATAGGCGCTGGCGCACTGACGTGTGACGTCAGCACACAATGGCGCGAAGTGATAGGATTTATTCCTGGTGCTTAGCTGTTGCTATTCCTGTTCCTGAAAACCTGTTCTGATTACCTGTTGTGACCCAGCCTGTTTTTGACAATTCTACTTTCTGTATCCTGACCCCTTGCCTTATATCTGACGCCGATTCTGCCTTAACCCTCTGATTGACTTCCTGGTTTGACCCTTGCCTGCCTGACTACGTTTATTCTCTGCCTGCCCCGACCCGGCCTGTTCTGACTACTCTATTTGCCTAACGCCTTGTACTACGACCTTCTGCTGAAAGACTCTCGCTAAACAGTCAAGCCCCTCTGCCTATCCAGAACATCTGGCCTTGCACCTCTCATTGAATTCCTGGTGGCATCCAAGTAGCTGAGGGCTACTCCCGAAGCCAAAGGCAGTCACACTACAGGTGAAGCACGAGTCTAGACCAGGGTGCTTGGCATTTGTTCTGTTAAACAGATTCCTAGCAACCTGCTGAAATCCCAAACTGAACAGCTGCTGAACAAAAAAGCTAAATAAAATATATAAAATGAGTTTGTATTCATTTGATACCAGAGAGGTGTGTTGGATGAGTATGGGTGTAGTTATGTTCATGTTATTTATACAGATAATGGTTGCTTTCATATTAACCTGGGAAACATTAAAATAAAAGTAGCATAGAGAGCTATTCAATTTTTAACTGGTCCTTCAGTGATAACTTTTAACATTAACCCTATTGGTTGCTCACTTGACCACTCTAGACCAAGTTGGAAGCTTGTTAATACATGTATGATGCCAAAACAATAGTTTGACTCATCAGGCTTTTGACAGGTATGCATTGGCCCTCCCTTGTGGCTCTGGTATCAGCTCAGTTTGAGCCCCACCAGGGTGACCAGATCAGTGAAAAATCTGCTTTTTGTGTATGGTCAACTTAAAGGGGAACTATCACGAAAATGTAAATGTAATATTAGCTTCAGCCTACTGAAATAAGAAACTTTCTAAATACAATCAATTGAAAATTCATCATCTGTTTCAAATTATTCTGTCTTCCTTTGGGAGTTGGGTGTCAGATGAATGATCCAATATATCTTTTAGGGGGGCTTCTTTTGCCTAGAAGATGTATTAGAGCTCACTCTATTAAAATCACCAAGGCTGGAGGTGCAGCTTTCTGTAGCCTGCAAGAATCTATTCAGATTGGAATATGAAAGTATGATGTTTTTGTTTTTTTTTGTTGGGTGATGAAAACTGGAGAAGGTTTGTCCAGGAAAGACTTTTCTGAAATGCTCATTTGGGTTGGTGGTGGGGGAAGGAAGGCTGTATGGACAATCAAAGACTTTGCAAACTGGCCTTTGATTTGGTGTGTTTGATGGAAAAGTTGCCAATGGTTAGAGGGATGGACTCTGCAGACTGGAGGGTGTATGGGTGGGTTTGTGGGATTTTTGGTTATTTTTGTTTTGCTGTATGATTTGTAAACTGCTTATGAAATGATGATTATTTAATGCAAAGTGATCTTTTAAATAAAAAAATCACGAGACATCATGGCTCTCTACATGCAGAATTTGTGCAAAAGGCAGTGATTTTGTTAGATTTTGTTTTTACTGGAATCAGTTATTCGATTGAGCTCTAATACATCTGCTAATAAATGAACCCGCCCTATAAGATATATTGGATCATTCATCTACATAGTAACATAGTAACATAGTAAGTAAGGTTGAAAAAAGACACATGTCCATCGAGTTCAACCTTTTTTTTTTTTTTTATTTACTACCTATCTGCCAGTTGATCCAGAGGAAGGCAAAAAACCCATCTGAAGCCTCTCTAATTTGCCTTAGAGGGGGAAAAATTCCTTCCTGACTCCAAAATGGCAATCGGACTAGTCCCTGGATCAACTTGGGCTATGAGCTATTTCCCATAACCCTGTATTCCCTTACTTGCTAAAAAGCCATCCAACCCCTTCTTAAAGCTATCTAATGTATCAGCCTGTACAACTGATTCAGGGAGAGAATGCAGAATTTTTAATTGATTTTATTAAGAAAGTTTCTTACTTCAGTATGAGGAAGCTTATATTAGATTTTCATTTTCATGATAGTTCCCCTGTAAGCCTTTCAGGGTTTAACTGATACTCTTCAGTCTATGAGCTGTTTTAAAAATTAGAGAGGTAATCACTGCTTTGAAATGTCTGGTACTATTCCCCCCAACATGCACTATTGAGCTGGACGACACCTTAGGTGAAGGTAGGTTTGACTTTTTGATCATTTTCTAGACAAATCATAGTGTTCTTTGCCTCCATTTCCTCCTACTCTTTCTTATAATGGTTCCATCCATGGGCATATCTCTTCCTGATTCCTTCCTTGCCTAATTATACCAGATACATGAGTACTAAGGTTAATTTTTTATGCCAAATCCTTTATGGATACATTTTATTTGATGGAATTCTGCCATTGAAACCAATGTTGCCAACAGGGTGAAATAGTAGAGGCACAGAGGGACAGGTTATATATAATTCCAGTTGGATAATTCTTGAACATTTTTCTGCTGGTCATCAAATTTTTAACCTGACATTTTTCTAAGCTGACTATTGTGTCAATTTGTCACTACAACTCATATCTCAACAAATATCTTCCAGTATACCCTGGAAACAGGCAGAGCCCACTGAAAAATGACAGTGCAGCCATGGGCACAACCAGGAGTAGTCAGGTTGACCCAGACATAGTCAAGACACATTCAAAATACAAAACCATGTGTTGGCATCTCTGTAACACCCAGTGATGACAATTTCAACAAGCCTTAGGTTTGATTTTGGAAAACCACAATGTACAACGTGTTTGGAAACCCTTGCAATGTTAACATGAAATTGGTTTTGAAAAATGTATTACATTTAAAAACTTGCTAATTTTACTTCATATTTTTCAGATTGTGACAATCCGTGGTAGAATGGCATAGCAATCTTACTTAGTTAATTGGCTCACAAAGCAATTCACTTTTCATCCAGAGATCTATCCAGCACCAGGAAAGTCCGTTAATGAAGGTGATCTTGTAGTTGGACTAATGAATATCAGTCACAGTTATATTATTAAAGGACTGGTAACATTAAAAAGTAAAAAAAAAAAAATTATATAAAGGGGTTATTTAGCAAAATCCAAAATGTTCTCACTATTTTCTGAAAACCACACTGACCAAATTCATACAGACTTTCCCCCCTATTTATCAATCCCCTGAAACCTGTGACTTTTTCAGATTTGATGCTCAAAACCACAAAATGTTTGGATTATTGAACAAAACCCAGAGAAGATTAGGATATCTTCAAAATGTCAACAGGATGTCTGCCAATGACTTCTACATGATCTCAGCAGGCAAAATCAAGTTTTCTTTTTCTGTTGAAAGACCAACCAGAAAAAATCTGACTTTAATAAATTACCCCCTTAAAGGAGAAGGAAAGGCTAAAACTAAGTAAGCTTTATCAGAAAGGTCTATATAAATACACCAGTAAATCCTCAAAATAATGCTGCTCTGAGCCCTCTGTCAAAAGAAACCCAACATTTCTTTCCTTGTATTGTGTACACATGTACTTCTTTATCAGACTTCCTGTTTTCAGCATAAACCTCCAGGGCAGTTCTTGAGCATGCTCAGTTTGCTCTTCTCCCTCCTCCCCTCTCTGCTGTAATCTGAGCCCAGAGCTATGACTGAGCAGGGAAACTCAGGCAGGAAGTGATGTCACACAAAATGAATATGGCAGCTGCTATCCTAAGTAAGCTTTATCAGAAAGGTCTATATAAATACACCAGTAAACCCTCAAAATAATGCGCTCTGGGCCCTCTGTCAAAAGAAACCCAGCATTTCTTTCCTTGTATTGTGTACACATGTACTTCTTTATCAGACCTCCTGTTTTCAGCATAAACCTCCAGGGCAGGGCTTGAGCATGCTCAGTTTGCTCTTCTCCCCCTCCCTCCTCCCCTCTCTGCTGTAATCTGAGCCCAGAGCTATGACTGAGCAGGGAAACTCAGGCAGGAAGTGATGTCACACCAAGTGAATATGGCAGCTGCTATCCTAAACAAACAGAGAGAGCGTCTCGAGCTGTTTACTCAAGTATGATAAAGCATTCCGCAGAATAACTAGTGTTATAGCTTGCATTATTGTGGCTATTCCATTAACAATAAACTGCTTTGGTACATTTCCTTCTCCTTTAAACTTTGTACGTATCTGTTCATTAAGTGCCTAAAAATAAACTATTTCTTGCCAATGTTTGGTTTTATATGAAAGAGGTCTGTAGTCCTGTAGAGAACCTTAAATGACATTTGACCCCTGTTTATCTACCGGTGTAAGAGTTAAACCCATTGTATTGTAAATAGCGTATCTGTTGTCTGCTGTATTAACGTGTTATATATTGAATGGCTGCCCCTATGGCTAGACAGCAACTTATTTATATAAACCATTGTGGTGTTTCTGAAGCAAACACAAATTTCTTTTCCAAGGCAGGGCAACAATATGTGATATTTAGATGCAGATACAAATGATTTATTTCTTGTTGTTACTGTTTCTTTTACTCTTGTTTGCATTTCAAGGAACAGTTCAGTGTAAAAATAAAAACTGGGTAAATAGATCAGCTGTGCAAAATTAAAAATGTTTCTAACAGAGTTAGTTAGGCAAAAATGTAATGTATAAAGGCTGGAGTAACTGGATGTCTAACATAACAGAACACTACTTCCTGCTTTGCAGCTCTAAGTTAGTCAGTGAAAGGCTACCCCCTTAAGTCACTGATTGGTAACTGCCTTGTAGCCAATCAGTGGAAACCAAGAGAACTGCAGGAAGTAGTGTTCTGGCTATTATGTTAGACATCCGGTCACTCCAGCCTTTATACATTACATTTTTGGCTAACTATATTTGAAACATTTGTTATTTTATCTATTTACCCAGTTTTTTTATTTTTATACTGAACAATTCCTTTAAGCTTTTTGTAAATTTTTTAAATTAGTACTTAGGCTACTCCTCATCCCACCAAATACAATACAGTTATGGGATCCCTTATCTGAAAATGTATTATCCAGAAAGCTTCAAGTTATGAGAAGGCCATCATTCATAGAATCCATTTTAAACAATTAATTCTAATTTTTGTTTTCTTTTTCACTGTAATTACAGAACAGTACCTTAGCCTAAGCTGCATGAATTCATATTGGTGGCAAAACAATGTTATTGGGTTTATTTAATGTTTAAATGAGGAGAGTTAAGGCTTAAGTGAACCAAATTACGGAAATATCCCTTAATCAAAAAGCCCCAGGTCCCAAGCATCTGAATAATAGATCCGTCACCTGTAACTCCATTCCTAGGCCTTTCGTGCTTTTGAATAGCCAACAGTTAACCAAGTAATTATATACGAAAACAAATGTTTGTGCAGTAAAGTCCCTAATTCAGGGCTAATCATGAAGACAGGTTAACTGACATAATACTATCCATTACTGACTTACTTTAGGGATTGCGAATACAGAGAACAGTGTAGAAGCTTTGAGCAGAGAAAGTTTTTATCCAAGGTCGGTGGTGTTATTCAGTTGTCATGTTGTTTGCACTTTAGCGAAATGCGGCTGCATGGAGTAATCAATGCCACTTTCTAAGGCACTCACCCAGCTTATGCCTTTTAATTTCCGCATGCAGAGGTTTTTGTCCCACTGCTTGGCTGTTGCCAGGGAAACAAGCCTGATACGTGTCTTGTGTGATGCCCTTTCCTGGCTTGATATGCTATTGCCATGGCTACAAGATGATAATTATGCCACATTGCATATTCTTCATACCTGAAAGCACAAGTTGAGAAAAGCTTTTTGACTTTTTTTTGTGTTTTATCTGAAAGGTCCTAATGAAGAGTTTATTTCTCCTTTGTTTTATTCATTATCCAGCTGGAAAGTAAAATTCTAAACATCACTCTAGATAAGATCATATTTTATATAATCACAGGCCTTGACTTATTTCAAGCCTAGCTGTAATTTCATATTAGGCCTCATAGTAAACAAAGTAATTGGGGAATAGTGAAACCCTGTTTGAGTGAAGACCTGAATATTTTATCAATACTGTATCTTGGAAAGGTACTTTTTTTCTTTATTGATGCTGACCATTAGAGGTTGCTTCTTAATATTTCTTTGGTAGGAACCCTGGAAAGACTTCTATTCCATGTCTAAGGTCTAAGGCAAATGTGACATATGGCAAAGATGATTGCCCACTCGCGTTAGCAGTGACAATTCAAAGTTACAGCTGCATACAGTGGTGTAACTGTGAAGGAAGTAGACCCCCGGGGGACAGGGGGGTCCTGGACCATGAGGTCTGCTTCCTCTGCTCCCTGTAAAATTGTGTACCAACTGCAATTTGTTTACTACAGGTAGGCACACACATGCACCGGCAAGTCTGTTACTGTTCACGCTAAAGTTACTGGGTCTCATTTATAAACACTGGGCAAATTTGCAACCAATCAGTAATTTGCTTCTTTTAGCCATCCGCAGGCTGAACACTGAAAGCAAACATCTGATTGGTTGTTATGGGTTACTACCCAGGTGCAAATTTGCCCAGTGTTTATAAATGACCCCCACTGTGTGCATTAGACACCGGACCTCTCCAAAGATTCTATATTTATTATCTTGCGTTTACGTTTCAAACACTACTGTGTCCTTCATCAGGGTTCTACAAACAGAACTGAAATTCTAACAAACATTGAAATATATTTAAATTATATATATATATATATATATATATATATATATATATATATATATATATATATATATATAATTTAAATATATTTCAATGTTTGTTAGAATTTCAGTTCTGTTTGTAGAACCCTGATGAAAATTTCAATACATTTATTCAAAACTCACAGTGTCTCCACTGTGAGTTTTGAATAAGTGTATTGAAATTTTCTTGGAACACGGAGTGCTGGTCCTTTTCTACAGTCATATCTATATTTGACCTAGCACCCGGCGAAAAGGATACATGTGAAGGAGTGCGGGTATCCTCTACATTTTTGATATATATATATATATATATATATATATATATATGTATATATATATATATATATATATATATATATATATATACAAGAAGGAAAAACCGCACCAACAGGTCTTTATACAAAAATAGAAAAACTTTTATTCAACGTTTCGGCTCGACCACTGGAGCCGTCTTCAGGAACAAAAAAATTGTGCATACCAACAAACAAACTTAAATACCCCCATTGCGCGCCAAAAAGTAAGTGACAAGGAGTGGGAGTGTGTACTCTGTAACCAATCAGTGCCCCAATGCTCATCATCATTGTTAAAAAAAAAACTACTGCAAAGATGTAGGGGCAGGAGCCCCTGGATGGCTGAGGTGCAGCAGTCCCAAGCCTGGGAGCTAGACCAGGAGAGTCTGAGGCTCCTAAATGCAAAACCTTGGCTTTGTGTGCTTGCGCTATGGACAGTGCAAGGACCTATGGTTCAGCTGCGGAGGATAAAGCAAGTTACATCCCCATGCCTCTGAGGAAGCTGATTGGACCAGCGAAATGCGTCAGGCAGTAGGGGACAAGACGCTGACAAGCAGGAACGCAACCACGAGGGATAGGAAAAGCCGGCTTTTTTATTCCTACCCCGGAAAGACCTGGGCAACCTGCAAAGGACAGCTGATTTTATAAAAAAAGCTTGTGAAACCTGATAAAAATGTGAGTGCAAAATTTTTATTAAAGTTTTTAAATATTTATTAAAAACGTATTACACAATATACGTCTCTATTCCATGTGGAATTGTTCGGAGGATTTGAGAAAAGACAGGGCTGTAAAATAACACTACATGCGAGTCATATACTAAGGTTTTGTAAGTAGGCATTTCAGCCGCTTTCTGGTGCAAATCACAAAAAAGGTTGCCGAACAGGGAAAGGGAAACACTATTATACGTGATTAAAGAAATGAAAGTCTTGTAAGTAGGCACTTTAACCGTTTGTTGGTGGAGGACGCACATGCATGCTGAGAATTAAATATTAGGCACAGTCCCCGAAATGGAGGACTAAAATAAAACAAAAGAAAAGAAAAAAGAAAAAGAATTTCCAGAAAAAGGGAACAAAACACAATAAAATAGAAATTCTTCACAGGAGCACTTGGTGTGAAACGAATATATCCAAGAATACTACACTATATGTCGTTTTTTTATTATTTTTTTTTCCTCTCCCCCATTTTTTTCCTTTTTTTTTCTTTGCTTCTATTTTGTTTCTGGTTGAGTTCGACTCCGTTGCCAAAGGCGCTGATCCATTTTTCCTTATATGAAGCATTCTACAGTTGAGAGACTGAACTAGGACCGGCAGGAGAGGACTAATACTAAAGGACTAACCTTTTTCATATCTGGTGCTTATTCTGCATTTTGTGCATATATTGCATTTAGATAATATCTGTGTAAATTAGTAGCGGGAAAGGTGTTTGGGCAGCTAGCACTATCTGGGAACCGTTGTGCTCTTAAGGGAAAAGGGACTGAGACTCTTTATCTGACAAAGGAGTAGTGTGGGACTTTGCTTGGCAGGGAGGTGCCAGGATGGGACTGTCACAGGTTCCCCAGGGTAGTGGGTCATGCTATGTGAATGCAAACTATTAAACTTAATGTTTACTTTGCCTTTAAATCTTTTTTATCAAGTTGATATTGTTATACAGCATTGTGTGTGTATATATATTACTGTTTTCCTAATGGGGCAACCCGTAGGTGTATTCCAGGATCTTATTAGGTGGAGGCACTGCCAAGAGAGGAACTTTCCAGTACACTTTCACCTTGCATAGGGGACTCAGGACCTAAATTGGTAATTGGTAAGATGGTACAATCTTGGCACCAGGGGGGTTGCCAAGAGGGTGTTACAATACTATATGTAAAGATGAGGAAGATGATAAAAGACCAGTAACAAGTTACCTAAACAGATGCAATGGGTTTCATGGTTGATACTCCCACCACACAGGGCAGCAATTAACAGTGCAACCAAATTTGTCTATATAAAAGAGAAAATATATGCACAGTCCAATGACTAAGCTTTGGTTCTTGCTGTGATGAGATCCTGGCACACAGTTCTGTTCTGGGAAACAACCAATTGAAGTACAACTTCCCAGCACCAGGAGCTACACCTCTTTTGGCCATTTTTAATTAGGAGAAGAAAATCCATTTCTCTTTCTTGTCTGCCATTGCATCTTCTCACATGGTACATTGTAGATGAAGGATTCAGACATCCCAGATCCTCTGCAAGCTGTATGAGCAAGCTAAGGCTGAAGGCACATATTCACTTGAATGGAAAACATTGCCAAATTTGCTCTAATTACTGCTTTGGAGTTAGAAAATGCCAATACTGGTTGTTCCTGGTGAATGTAGGCTGCTGGTACTGTTATGCAATATACACACAGCTTTGCTTGGCCCAATGTGATAAAGAGACAGGGTTGCCAGGCTGGCAGGTTTTCTGAGAAATTGGGCTGCTTTTCTAGGGCGGTGGCAGGTATTCAAAGTACAAACCACCATTCTGCAGATTTGAGCTATTTTTCAGGATCATCATACTTTGAATCCCCCACCAAAGTCCTGCCCATATCTCTGTAAATACTTAATAATTTAGTTTTCATTTAATTTTTACATGCTACCATGGTTAATGGAAAACTACAACACTCATTATGCAATGGGACTGGGCAGAGTAGTAGAAAGATCCCTATTCTGCTCCCTAGTCCCTAGTCCAGACCTCTCTCAGACAGCACTATGACCTGCTTCCAACTGCATTTGGTTTGTAATTGTACTACCACGACTCTGAAAGTTGAAATGTTTTGTTGCAGTTAATCCTTAGATTATAATCCCCAGGAAGAAAGTACTGTGTCTTGCTTCTATACTGTGGGTAATACAGCACTTTAGATTTGTGGCTAATTTACTAACATAGGCACTAACTTTCACTAGTGCTGTTACCCATAACAACTAATGAAATATTCTGATCTAAACTAAAATCATCACCAGCACAGGGCAGGATATAGGGCTCTATAGCGTTATATTGACCAACACTCGCAGCATACCGTGTTATTGATGGAGCTCTTAGTATTATCAGCACACATTGCTGGGCTTTGGGACCATGGGTGCATGTTCTGGCTATCAGATGGTCCAACCCTTAAAAAAGGCTCTAATTATTTTTTTATTGCTAATGACTCAGGATGTCATGCATTATATAAACCCCAGACAAGCAATATATGGAAAATAGGGCTCTGTGTTTTTCATCAACCTCTTGTGAGTATGATGTGAATCAATAAGAACACTGCGCTTTTTATAACTAGTCCTGATGAAGGATACCGCAGTAGAGGTGCCCAGGTCAATAATAGCTAAGGCCGGTCTTTACTTCTGAGTAGCCACTCCATGGCTTGGAGCTTGTATTAGTCCGCGGGTGTCTTGAGTAGGCCGGGCAGTTTAGGAGATTAGAGTGTTCTTCTTACATCTAGCACCTAATCACAACAGAACCATATTTATAGGGTCATGAGGCCCTCATGTGACCACTTAGGGGGTCTGTGATTCATAACTGTCCCCATGAACAAGGTATTCAGACAGTGATAAGGCACTCCAGCTAGGCAAGCAAATAAGACGTTCAAGCTCAGCACTAAGCTCAAATTTAGATCAATGTATTAGAGGTAGTCCTCCCAGGTGATTCTCTCAAAGTGGAGGGGCCTAAGCTGGAAAGGGACTCAGGGTAGCACTTACACCCTGAGGCTTTCACTGAAGAAATGTTAGGAACTCCTTGGTTTCAAACCAGGGACCTGTTGCATTCCAGACACTACTCCTCCTGCTTGAGCCACAGGAGGCAGTGTGGCGAAGGGCTGGCTCTGATGAGATGCCTTTTCCTTTACCGCCTCCAGGTCAACCTTGTCTAATACACACCTTCTACCCAGCTATGGGCAATTGCTGGTTTGAGGGTTATTTAAGTGTGATTCCCAGACGCCCCAGTGCTGGATTATTGGCTTACTGCTGACTCCAAGCCCCATGATATCCTGATCATGTTCCTGTTTCTGTTCTTGATCCTGTTCTGTTTCTGTTTCTGATCCTGCTCCAGTTTCTGCTCCTGTTACTGTATCACCTGGTAATCTTGTCTTGTTCCTGCCTTGTTCCCTGCTCTGTTCTTATCTGGTCCTTGTTCCCTCTGATTTTTTTATCTCCCGGTATTTGACCTCGGCTTCTTTTTGACCTTGCATGTACTCTGCCCATCCTGACCTTTGGCCTGTCCCTCATTTGTTTGTTTGCAGTCTACCCTTGACCTTCGGCCTGAACCTGGACTTGATTTTTGCTGCTTTGTTGTACTATTCTGCCGAGATGTGTGTGCACATTTTTCCCCTCATTAAAACTAAAGTTACACAGCACATTGGTGCCTGTCTTGTGAATCCTAACAAGGTGACCCTTCCCTCCAGACATCAACCACAAGGGCCAATCAGGAAGTTGTAGTGTATACTCTACTTCTAGTGTAGCTTAAGCACTGTATTTGTGCCAAGAAAGGTTTACAATAAAGGATAGGTCTGTCTTTGATAATTTACTTTAACAGGCATGGTTTTCACATGATTACCCCTCTTTTTGTACCAATACCTACATGAAGAGTTTATTTTTATTTTCCTATTTTTTAACTGTACAGGCTGTATTAGAATTGTACTAGTGTGCAGGGCATTAATAAGTAAGTCACTTTGTATATGGATTATTTGAATCATATATTTTTTCTTATTTGTAAATATGAATTCATCTTGCAACTAGTCAAAATTAAATATTAATAGTTAATTATCCATATGCATCGGAGGGCATATACTGTATGCAGCTGACGTTTATACAGTCCTTGAGCCAGAGTCATATGAATAACCACAGTTTGTATATTTAAAAGGGAAACCCTCTGGGTGTGGAGGTAGTGTAATTGTGGAGTATAAATGTGGGGTTGGTGATAAGGAAATTGCTTGGTATGGTTAAAAACAAAACACCCAGACATAGAGAAATTAGTCCCTCTATAAATAACAGAACAATAAGGATATTATAAATGTGCTCCCTCCCAGTACTGCTTAATTGAAGTCAAGTCTCAGATTCAATTGGTAATGCAAAATCAATTTAAAATAAGAATGTATTGCATGGCCTAAAGGCAGTCATTTTGCCACGAAAGGCTATAAACCTATTTATTAAAGGGATTATATTAAAGGGATAATATGACATTTTCCAGGAAACAATATGCTCTAGAGCTCATATGCTTATTAAAACAAGGGATATGCCATATATTCATCACCCTGCTAATTTTCTCCTTGGCCCAGCTCCTCTCTGTCCTTGCTCCACCATCGCATCTCACATTTATATATACAGTATATATACATTTGTAAATGTTGAAACAGGAATCCGCACCTCACAGGTCTTATGGTGGAAACAGCTTTTTTATTTGGAGACTGACATTTCTGCCTCAAGAAAGGTCTTTTTCAAAGTGCAATCTCAAGCAGAGAAGACTGATAAACCCCATGTGGCTGGAAAGGGGAGTGAACACAGATTGATGGCATCATAGTGTACAATACAATACATCATTGTAAACACAAAGTAAACAAATTAAAAAGTAAAAAATAAAAAAATCGAATAGAAATACATACATATATAGATACTGATGCTAGTGAACAATTGTTACCCAAATGTGGAAAAAAAGGATGCAGAATGTAAATAGACAGCTTCTAAGGGCCATAAAAACCAAATCACACCTACCAAAATTATCAAAGGACCAAAAGAAACACATTAGTGATGTTGAAAAAAACGTAGTGTATGAATGGACAGATGAATTTGCAGAGGGGAAACATCAATGATTAAAATTAAAATGTTGTGTCAGAAACAGGAGCATAATCACTTATACCAAAATGTAAAAGTAGACAGATACTACATGAAGGAAGTCATTGGGGCAAATTTACTTACCTCCGAAAATTCACCAGCGCACATTGCAACACTTCACCAGACGTAAATTTGCCTGGACAACAATTCACAGCAATCCGAAGTTGCGCACATGGTACCGAACGCTTGCGAAATTGCGCTAGCGAAGATACGATAAGCAGTTCGAACTTATGCTAGCTTTGGTTAATTTGCATACGGCATTCCGTTAAAGTACAATGGCCGTACATGCTGCAGCAAATACACTACACAAGACCAGGGAACCTTATTATAGAGTTGTTATAATGCCCTACACATGTGCCCACTGTATAGTTTAGGTGCCATATGTTATCAAATGTAGGGGGGAAGGAGAGTACCCCAAAACATTTTTTAGATCTTTTTCAGCCTATCACCCTGTAAAAAGGAAAACACGCCAGTGTTTTTTGGGACTTTCAATTTCAACTTTTTTTGAACCAAGTCCTATGTACTCTATTGCACTTCACCTGGTCTGAGGTGGCGAAGGCAAGTCTAGCGCTAGAGGTAACGGTCAGTAAAATCAAAAACTTAGTGAATTTGAGTAGTAACAATCACAATATTCTGTGGATAATGTTATCCACTGCTCTTACTGTAGTATATGATGGAGGTGCCAGTATTCATTGTTTTCACTGCATGATGTACTAGGATCAAAGGGCATAGTAAAAAATGTACCAAAATTCTAAGTGCCACATTCTAGCTTGATAAGGAAATATGCATTGATTGGATTTTGTGCTTGATTTGCCCTCACCCTCTTGTTAGACAGAGACGTTCTCTGACTTATGATTTTATTTTATGTGTTCTGTTATATGTTCTGTTAATGATAAAAGCCTTAAATTAAAACTGGATTTGGGCTAGCCAAATGGAATTGAGTGGAATCTTGCTCACAGGGCTGGCTGCTCAGTTGTTGTGATAAATGGCGATATATCAAGGCTAGCAGAAGCAATTTTTGGTGCAGTGACCTGACTCCTCAAAACACAAATAGCCTAGAATAAAGTTACAATAAAAAAGAAATTCACCTTGATGGGCTGCATTGATTGGCTTTCACTGGTTTGGAAATCAGCTTGCTACTGACACACTGTTTCAGGAGTCAGAACTGGCTGTGTAGAGAATATAAACACTAGATGCTGCTTTTACAAATACAAACAACACAATAATTGAAAGATCTTGTTTGGAGATCCTGTGTAATTACCAGATTTAATACTGAATAACATAACTAAAGCAAATAATAATGCCTATTATGCCATTTCATAAATTACCAGCAGATGGCTCAGTGTGACCAATCTGGTTTATCTTGCGGCTTTACAGTGACAACAAAGGGTAAAGATGCAAAATGTGTAAAGATCAGTTCCAGTAGAAGCTTATGCTCTGGTATTCACACTTCATGTGTTTTGATATCTTAGCCAATTAAAGCAAATGCTAGCAGGATAACCAACATAATACATTTCACTATATGTTACCGGATTCAGAAGGCAAATAATTTTTGTTGTGTATAATAAGATATTTGTTTTACTGACACTGTCTAATTATCAATTATCAAAATCCATAATTTAAAAACAGAAGAGCGGGTTTAATGAAAAGAAGGTTCACACTGGCTGTCGTTGTGTGTTAGCTTCATACAGGCGTTTGCTTATGGTGGAGGCGAAATGCATCAGGCAGTTTTAATAAAAAAACCTAGCTAAACTCCTTCTGAAGATGAGACAATGCACTGGGTATATGTATTTGCTCTGGGAAATTAAACAGGACGGGGCTGCTTGCCCTGATTTAGTGTAGGCTTTCACAGATACAGAGGCGAATGACTGGTATGTGGACGACTTGTGGAGATTTGATTTTTCACATGCCCACATTTTATATTGATCTACGGTATGTGGGTTGGACTTGCATTATTGACATAAATAGAGCAACTGGCAGTAGGCATTTGTTCCTCCCAGACCAATTAACTGCATAATAAATTATTTGATTTGTTCTGTAATAATGTTTTATCTAGTTCTTAGAAATACAAGCACTTTTAGCAACACTGGGCAGTAACACGAGCAACCAATTACATTATTGCTTTCAATGTTTTACTAGAAGCTGACTTTCATTGGTTGCTACAGTTTACTGTGGATTAAGGCTTTGGTGCAAATTTGCTCAGTGTCAAAAAATTAGCCTGGTTGTTGGTGACAAGTAATGACTAGTTGTCAAAGGTCCTAAGAACACAATGACCAGCACTGCAGTGCTGGGGTCTGATTCCAGCCAGGACCAGTTCTGAACTGGCATTCAAAATAGGCTCTGGCCTTTCAAGTACACAGAGGCCCAAACAGCCCCGCACCAGCCCACAAAATAGTGACTGTCTATGGAATCTTACAGAAACCCCTCTGCCATTTGCCAGAACCCACAGTCCAGGCCTGGCTAGGACCAGGGGCGACCCATGAGCTGCTGCCGCCTGAGGCAGCAACACCGATGCCGCCCCCCTCTCCCGATCCGTGCTTAAAAGTTTAGTGTCGGAATGGGTCAAAAGGGGCTGCATCTCTAGCACAAAAGCACGCAGTGTGCTTTCTGCCCTAGCAGAGCCAAATTTCCGGTTTAAAAAACGGAAATTTGGCTCTTGTAACTGGTCGTTCACTGCCACCTGAGGCAAGGTGCTCATTTTGCCTCATGGCAGGAACGCCCCTGGCTAGGACACTTTCTGCAAGGTGTTTATATATTCTTTCAGTAGTTGCATGGGTTTCTCCTGTGTACTCTGGTTTCCTCCTACACTTCAAAAACATACAGAGAGGTTAATCCTGATAAAATTAACCATAGTGTGGGTGTGTGTGAATGTGATGAGGGCCTTAGATTGTAAGGCTGTTGTAAATGATGTGTAACTATATAAATCAAGGAGGGTTTATGCTTACTCTGATTGGATGATAAACTCAGGGACAGCTCTGACATGAGATAAGGTGAATGGCTCATTTCAGATATTAAATAAAATGTAAAATTGCTCAGGGTGCAGTTCTAAGCATTTTGCAATTTACATTTTTTCAGTTTCAGAGCTATTTCAACACTAGATGAAGTTAGTAAACTTCTAGCCTGCTCAAAACCCACAACCTGCTCACAAATTAAGTAGGGGTGGCCTTTCACTACATTCCTTTGCTGTTAGTTATCTGCGGTTCACATATCATAGAATTAAAGGTTCACCACACCCACACATCTACTATAACCCCACTTCTAGACACTGAACAATATGTTTGCAGATTTCTGTGCTTGCTCACCTCTACATGTAAGGGCCTCTCTGCAGTCAAACTGCTCTTTTCCTAAAGATTCCAGGAGCTTTATTGCAATATAACACATTGGGTTGCTGGTAACTTTTCCCTAGGATAGTCTCTTCAAACTATAACCAGCTTGTAAAGAACTTATATACAGATAACACATATACTGCTGAGTGTCTGCTCTGCGAGACATAGTTGCATTGCTTGTTAAGGTGAACAGTGTATAAAAACATTACTAGACACTTGCTAACAAACTAATCACACGAGCCAGGAGATAACTGCTTAGCAACTGAGCCCCAAAGGAGAGTCACGTTAAAGCTATTGCTAAGCATAAATACCTGTCAAAGAAGATTCCAAAAGATTCCACAGTTCAAACAGTCAGGAATAAGTGCTAACACTTTGGTAAAACTAAATACAGATAAAGTAGAAAGACCGTACAAAACATGACCATTTTATTGAAGTCTTAGTTTCCTTACACTCAAGAGAACCTTCTTGAAGAAGCCTGACTTTTTAATAAAAGTAAAGTTGAAGGTAAATGGGGAATTGGGATTAACGAAGTTCTTCATTTCATTTGTTAAATGGCCAAATAACTGATGTTGCTGGTGGTGAGAGGTTGAATTTTTTAAGGTTATATTGCAACCCTCTCCCTCACCTTGGTCTTTGTGATGATGTTGAAGGAAGGGAACTACAACTTTGTTGTTGTAAGGAAGAAATATAGGGTCTTAACCATCAAATGGATATTTAAAATAAATTTCACTTAGTACAATCAATCCACACGGCTTAATTTGACCATGTAGTATATCTATAGAGGTAGATACACAATGCACTGGTACCAGTAAGAAGACGAGACTTCTAAAAGTTTATGGGCAAGGGTACAAGGAGCATTGGCGCCACTGCTCTTATCCTCAGTGTTTTTTCTGAGGCAGAGCGAAGCAGATCCACTTTCTTCAGCATCTTCTGTGGCCCTCCAAAGATTTTTTTATCACCCCCATATTGCTCAAGAGCTAAACTGACAACTTTGAATAATATTGTCATTTTATTATCTGGCCCCTAAACATGTATTATAGTAAATAATTGGCTCACTATATGGAAAAATTGACTAGTACTGGTCTATGATAGCGTTTGCTAAACATAATTCACTTTATGATCTACCCTACAATCAGCCTTGGCATGGAGATCAAAGTGAGAAAATGACCTATGTAAACAAGGTATATCTAACCTGTAACCTTATAACTAAAGTGTAAATTAAATTCCCAATCAAAAGAGCCATTTTGCCCTCTCTTCCACTAAAGAAAAATAGTCTGGAACCGCAAAACATAACACAGCTTATAAACTTTTAAAAGTTTTAAACTTATTTTAATTGTAACTGTTACAACAATAGAATACAACAAACAGAAGAGCAGGGTGTATGTGTAGGCCTACTTTGAAATAAATGAAACACTGAATAGCCCTATTGAATGCTAGTGTTCTCATCTGTTAAATGTGACTTCGGTTTCTGAAGCTCCATGCTGATCTTCCATATGTTGGGGCTGTAAGTTGTGACTTTGATCTTCACACATTTCTTAAGTGGGAGCGATATTTGGATTTTATGAAGTTAATGTTCGAGAAAACTTGCTTGCATAAGCATGTTGAGCCAAAGATGGACAGGACTTCAAATGCATACTTTTTCATGTTCATATACGTGTCAGGAATGGCACTCCATGTTTCAGAAACATGTTTGTCAGGTTTGGGTAGGTTTTTCAATATCATTCCATTTGTGCTCTATAGCGAGAGTGGCCTTCTGATGAGCGATATCTTCTATGTTGGCCAGTTCAATTTCAAGATTAGGCTGACTTATCCCTGTAAGTCGATGTGTTCAGCAGGGATGGGTCGATGTTTTGTCTTGAGTGTACGCTGACGGCTTCCTGAGTGTGCTACCGTGGTAAGCTAACCATTAGCTTACAGCAGTCGCACACTCAACAAGCCGCTAGCAGGTGCGAGGGCTGTATAGACAATGTGACAGGCAAAGCCACAAGACCGAGCCGCAGCAAGCAGGATGAAGAGCCGCATGAGGCTCCGTGGGTTGCAGACCCCTGTCCTAGACTCTTCAATTGTCTAGTTTGGCCTCATTTCTCCTTTTGTACTCACAATTAGTCATCCTGGAGCCCCAAAGGAAAGCAAAGCATATCAACATGCATGCTATTGAAGTGATGCTGACACTAAAAATTTTATTTCAAAATATTAATGTACTTGAGAAGTTACCTATTGGTCATGTTGATCTTTTTTCACTGATAGTTCTGCTTTTGTAAGTAATTGTTGTTACTTGAAGTTCCTAAACCTGACTGTTTTGTCAACCTGACTGTCCCTTCTCAACTTGTCAGTTAGAGTTTCTAATGCTAACAGACTTCAGCTGCACAGATATGGCAGAACTGCACAGATAGAGGAACACGGGGGATCAGATGGGTAATGTAAAATAATCAGCAAATACTTTTATGGCAAAATTATAAATAGCATTCAAAGAAAATATGTTATGCTAGATATTAAAAAAATCTCTTTAAGTGAGCAAATGGGGGTACTACTAGGAACAGGAAAATTATGGGGAGAGAAATATAAGAGATACGGTTTGGTTACAGCTGTGTGAAGGAAAAGGACATTTTAGGGATGGTAATTTCAGGTTGCTTGAGCATAATATAATGATAGCTACTACTAAGCACACTCTTGACCCTGACTTTTAGTAAAGACCCTTTTACTATGCAGGCCAAGTCCCAGGGGGTTCTTTTAGGGCTTATAGTGCAGCCTTGTCACATGTTTCTAATGAACCAAGCCACTTACTGTATTCTATCACAGACTGTAAAAATGATTGGTGCCAAAACACATGATATTTTACTTTTTGTGTGCATATGGGAATAATAAATTACAGTATATCCAATTGTGTGGATATTTAGCAGGTATCCTAGTAGCCCAGCTTTCCTTTGGACAACAAAATGTGAAATTGTAGATGTACTGTATGTCACATTCTATGCAGAGATGTAACTACATCTGTGACGAGATGCAGGAGAGTAGAGGGATTTTACTGATGTGTCATTTACATTTTTCCAAAGCTTGGGGGCCCAATGAATGATTTGGCTGTGGGTTCCAGAGCACAGTCTAGTTATGTCAATTCTTCAATGTTATTAAAATATTTTGGAAACTAATGGGGTCTATCACTCATCAACTTATTACTGCACACTCTATCATAATTCCCAGTCTGAGCACATTAAGCCCGTAGAGGCTGAACCAAATATACAGTATTTAGAATATAATTTAAAATTAATTTAATGTATGCCTGCTGGGACATGCCAATTCATTGCACTGATTTGGATTTGTTGAGAAATATTTGTTTTAATTTTGATTAATGGAACCAATACAAGTCTGGAAAACAATCTTTAATGAAGCATGGAGAGAGAAATACTTTTACTTTTTTATTTATTTTACTGATCGTGAGCTGATTTTATAAATCAGGCCGGTTGAGAGAAGCAAAATAACAAAACAGGCTGTGTTGTTCAGAAACGAAAAGGCAAATCTGAGTACTTTGTCCAAGCTACAGATCCCTGGGATTATATGTCAAGACAAATATGGCATGCAGTGGATAAATGAGGTTATATTCCTGTTTATCTCGCAAAATAATGCTGTGCATTTGTTGTCTTGCAGTGAGGAATAGAATTTGAACTCAATGCAAGACATTTTGACTTTTTTAGGATCCCATTGTATTCACAGTATAGCAGTAATAGCAGTATATGTTCTTGGAGTCAGTCCATTTATGAACTTAGTGAAGAGACACATTCTGGATGAATTCCACATTAGTGCAAATAGATAAAGTTAAAAAATAGCTATGGGGAGTGCCCAGAATTGCATGGGGCCCACTAGCACTGCAGGTAGGCCAAGAGAAGAAATGTATGTCAAACAGGGACTTGCTGATGCTAGTGTGACTGATTGTAAGCCCTTGCAATACATACTGTATCCTGTTTGTTCATTTTTATCATCCTTATGTACAATGCTGTGGAATATGTTGGCTCTTTATAAATGACAGTTATTATAATAGCTATGGCTGAACCACAACATCAGCTAGAGGGCTGCAACATGGGAATTTGTAATGTAAATACTAAGATAGGGCTGTCTAACTAAAGGCCTGTGGCCCTCCAAGGATTTTTTATGCCCCCCCATACTGCTCAAGAGCTAAAATGACAACTTTGGATAATATTGTAATTTTATTATCTGGCCCCTGAACATGTATTATAGTAAATAATTGGCTCACTATATGGAAAAAGTTGACTAGTACTGGTCTATGATATTGTTTGCTAAACAGAATTCCCTACAATCAGCCTTGGCCTGAAGCTCAAAGTGAGAAAATAAATTGTGTACATAAGGTGTACTGCATCTAACCTGCGACCTGTATTGTTCGACCTGTGAAGCCCCCTGTATTGTTCACACTTGTGACACCTCTATTGTTTATATCCTAAAGCCCCTGTACTGTTTACACCTGAGATCCAGACTGCAACTGCCCACATTGTTCACCTGTTCACACTTTATACAAAATGCTAATGGGGCACCAGCACTGTGTCACTGTATGTAGTACATATTAGAATGATAGCTTTCCCTGTCTCCTGCTCTAATCTGCCTTCCCTCCCTGTATGTGCCATTCTCTGCTTGCCCAGTCCTGCTTGAGTGTGCCATTCTCTGCTTACTCAGTGCTGCTTGGGTGTGCCATACTCTGCTTGGCCAGTGCTGCTTGTGTATGCCATTCTCTGCTTGCTCAGTGCTGCTTGTGTGTGCCATTCTCTGCTTGCCCTGTGCTGCTTGTGTGTGCCATTCTCTGCTTGCCCAGTGCTGCTTGTGTGTGCCATTCTCTGCTTGCCCAGTGCTGCTTGTGTGTGCCATTCTCTGCTTGCCCAGTGCTGCTTGTGTGTGCCATTCTCTGCTTGCCCTACGCTACCTGTGGATGCCTGTTAGGGGATTGTTCTTTGGGTTTGTTAGCATTTGGAAATTGTTGTTAAGGGCCCCTAAGGTTGTGTGTTGTGTTGGGGTTTGTTGTATTATCCACAGGGGAGGATGAGGCATATGGGTTTAAGGGTATGTTTTTAACATAACTTAAATTTTTCACATGAGTGATGAGGGATTTCCCTGCAGTGAACACCAACCATTTGGCTTTTTGGTGTGCTAACACCGTTAATGTGGATATGAGCTAAAAAGTTCTTGTGGTATCATGGGTATGGTTTCAGTGGGTGTGGTTTAAAAGGGGAAGTGGCCAGCACTGACTTCCATTATCGGCCCTCCACCACATTGGCCAGTAAAATTTTGGCCCTTGGTACCACAGAAGTTGGACAGCACTGATCTAAGCGTTTGCTGTACATTAGGTGGTCATACACAGGTTAATCATGAAAGGTATTCAGCCAATCAACACATATTGGACAGCTTTATTATGAGGGATGATATGGCATAGCTGCTTTGGATAAGCTGACATGGGGCACTGACAGATGGAATTTACAAAGCTGCCCAAGAAACAAACATACCAACCAATATTTATTTTTGATAAAGGTCTGAAGATAGGTCTGAAATAGGCCCTGGCATTTCATGTATACAGAGGCCCAAACAGCCTCCCACCAGCCCAATAAATAGTGACTGTCTATGGCATCTTACAGCAGCCCCTCTGGCATTCGGAACCCAGAACCCACAGATTGCCTGGCTACTACCAGTATATACCTGCCCAAAAACGGCCAAGGGCCCGTCTTTGTATCCAAAGACAAAATACCAATGGCACTACTGATGCAGTTAAACCAGTGTAGGTTGTTTATTAGATCATTAAAAATGGCAACATTTCGGGCCTTTGTCAAGCCTCGACAAAGGGCCCTGTATAGATCCAAAACTGTGCAGTTTTTTTCATGAGCTCATATTAAACAACCTATACTGGTTCAACTGCATCAGTAGTGCCATTGGTGTTTTTGATTTTGAACCAATCATTAAACAGACACATACAAAGACAGCTTGTACAGTTACAATTATGTACCAGAAGATATGAAACATGTCAGGATATTGCAATAATATGAAATGAATACTTTAAAACTTATTTTATACTTTTTCCTGGTACTCTAAGAAGAACTAAACTCTAATGAAAATGTGCTAGTGGGGGTGCAGAATAATGTTTTCACTATTTGTAACAAATGCATTATTGGAAAATGCCGCCCATAATCACACTAATTATTCTCATATGCTCTGTCTAGCTGCCAAGTTAATATACCTGGAGAGGTATCTCTGTGGTAAGGATCAGCCTTTACTGTCCCTTTTACATATGTATCTCATTACCAAATTAGGAATGTGTGGGTGTCTATAATCACTATTCATTAGCTCTGTTTCAGCAAAGTAATAAAGACTCCGTATATAATCCATGGTGGGTAGAAAGTAAATAGTTTGTGGATTAAGCCAAAGGTTAAACATTTACTAAAACCAGATGTCCCTTTCACCCATCTCTAGCGAATATGAATGTTGCTCTTCAGGACACAACTACAAATGTCTCTTTAACTCATAGGATATTAATCTAGCATACATACTTAATATTCCTACAACAGCTGGTTTTAATGCTGGGGAAGTTTAGAAGACAATGTATTTCATTATTTACAGCTACTAGTTTATAATGATAAAATTTGCTTTGTTTTCCTTTCTCGAGCACAAGCAGTTGTGGATTGTGTAATTATAGAGCTGCCACAACAGCAGAGACAGTGCGCATTTTACTCCCAAATAAATCAAAATTTAAAATAAATAATTATATTGGTATTTATACTGTATTACTACAATACTGCTGTCCAGCAGGGACATATTTACCATATAGGCCCTCGAGGGCCTGTGCCTTGGGCGGAAATTTTAAGGTGGTGGCCCCTTGGATGCCTATATTTAAAAAAACTTTGCAGAAAAAAACATCTTCCCCTGCTGTCAGATACTTTCCTATGAAAGGAACAGTAACATCGAAAAAAATGAAAGTATTTTAATGTACTGAAAATATAATGTAGTGTTGCATTGTACTGGTAAAACTGGTGTGTTTGCTTCAAATACACTACTACAGTTTGTACTACTGCTGTGTAGTCATGGGGGCAGCCATTCAAGCTGGAAAAAAGGGAAAAAATGTCACAGGATACACAGTAGATAACAGATAAGCTCTGTAGTATACAATAGGATTCTTCAATTATATTAACTTATCTGTTATCTACTGTGTATCCTGTGCTTGAATAGCTGCCCCCATGGCTACACAGCAGCTTGTTTATATCAACTGTACAGTAGTTGTCTTTCTGAAACAAACACACCAGTTTTACGAGTGCAAGGCAACAGTACATTAGAGTAATTTTTTGGTGTTACTGTTCCTTTAGGGAGCTAGCACAAGGGCAGATTCGGGAAACGTTGGGCGACCTCAGAAATCGAAGCGCCGCGAGTGCATTGGCATAGGTGTTTTCTCATTATAGCAGGCGGAAGGCAGGGGTGATTGTCGCCCTGCAGAAGAGGCGATTAGTCGCCAGGCAACTAAATCTCCCCGAATCTGACCTTGGCTAGCTCCCTTAAATCTGGTACCAGAAGTGGGCGGTCCATTTATCGACAAGCAGCAGAAGTGACATCACATGCATGCATTTTGCATAGGGTTGCCACCTGGCCAGTATTTTACCAACCTGACCGGTAAACATGATGGCTGATCCCAATGTTATTAATAGGGAATAAACATAAATCTAAAGGAAGGCCGGTATTTTTTTCCAGAAAAGGTGGCAACCCTAATTTTGCACCATGATGTCACATCCGTATAATGGCTGACATCACACAGGTACTTCAATTGGAGTAGACCCTCGCACACCCGTTATGTAGATGTATAGATTTGCTCGGTGCACAGTGAATGGAGGATACGGTGACCTCCCAGTAACTGGAACAAAAAACACACCAGTACACGAGACTTGTATCTGCAGGGCAAGCCCTTGCAAAAGTTTTTACTGCGGTGGTGCAACGTTTCGGGGCTCCTTTGTCATGCTTGACAAAGGGGCGGAGCCCCGAAACGTTGCACCACAGCAGTAAAAACTTTTGCAAGGGCTTGCCCTGCAGATACAAGTCTCGTGTACTGGTGTGTTTTTTGTGACATCACACAGGGGCACTCATAGGTCTGGTGCCTAGGGCAGTACCAGAACTGAATGTGCTACTGCTGTCCTGCCCAGCATCTTAATATGAAACCACAGGTATTTATATGAGGTTGATTTTCCTTTGTTTGCTGTAATACCCTCTACTTTTGGTTTCAATTACCGTAGCTATTGGCATTCTAGTTTATCCTTCATGTGGTCCGATGAGTTGAGGTCATGTATTCTGTGGATGTAATTCAAGTACTTCATTGTCCATCACAGCAAACTAAATCTGGGCAGACCTTGCTCCGTTATTATCATGCTGAAACAGGAAACGGTCTTCCCAAAACTGTTAACACAAAGTAGGAAGCATGGAATTCCATTGCTCCAGAGCCCAGTGGCAGTGACTTTGCACCATTCCTGTATAGGACAGAGAAGTCTGTGCCTCTAAGGGCTATGTCCTATGTTGTGTTTTCCTTACTGGTATAAATAAGCCAGCAGAGAAAACACCAACTTTGTATCATCTACTCTGAATTCAGTATAACCCTCACAGACACAGTTCATTAGTGGGATTGATGTCAGCATGAAAATGTAAAAAAAAGCATTACCACCCTGGAATTGTCCCCATTTGTGCACAATTCAGTTCATACTAAAGTCGCTCTGCAACGTAGCTGACGGGTGGTTTCTGACAGTTTATCTGTGCCGGTAGAGAAAACAATGTATGATGTAGCCTTATAGGCCTTCCTTGGCCACTGGACTCAGAGACAGCAATGATGTAAGTTTACCACAAAACTAGGATAACTTCAAAATCTCAGGTGATGAGCAAACTCCTATCCCTGATATATCCCTCTGTACCATGAAACATTTGTTCCTGCAATGTCCTATGTTTTTAAAACTAAATTATGGATTTCAGAGCCCCATTTACCTAAAAGAAATTCCATATGTCTGCACTCTCAGTAATCTATAGCTAATGAAAAATGGTGCTTAAGGAAAAACTAATTGTGGTAACTATACCCATGTGGCATACTGTATGTGGGTGTGTACTGGGCTCTATTTTAGACTTAAGTAAAGCATTAGTCCAGAAATGAAGTGGTCATGGAGATTATTTTCAACTATGGCTTTAAAGACGTAATAGCACACACATGACTAACGTTTATTAGGTAGGCACATCATATGTCTGTACTTAAGTTGGACAATAAATGATGGTTCTATTGGTCCCAGTTGGGCAGGACTATTATTTTAAAGAATATCTGTGTTATAATACAAAAATGTTTTACCTTCACCCTATTAACCATAGGGAATGGGTGTGCTCTAAAGGTACTGGGAATTGTTTAATGCAAATTAATTGCTGTTATGTAACTGAACTGTCTTCCAGACATTTATTTGCCTTCATCACTAAAATCAATATCAATTTGATGGAATGGTTTCCAAAAACAAAAAACCCAGTTTTTTTCTAACCATTAAAAATCAATGTGAACACATATAAGTCTCTCTGATGCTGTCCTTGGAAATAGATATCTCTGCTGTATTGGCTTACATAAGACCTGCTTTTGCTGGTTACCCCTAATTTGGATAGCTCTCTGATGGAAGCTTGCACAGACGTCCTATCTATTCCGAAGGCCTGGCTTCAGTGATGCCACATGGGTTATGTGGGAGCCCCAAAATGCACAACAAGAAAAGTTAAAATAGTTTCTCACCATTATATTTAAACCAACTCTTGTCCCACTTGAGTGGAAAATGTCACTCCGTGTAGTAATAGAATATTGGAAAAGTTTGCTTCATATTTTACCATTTTAGAACCACTGTGACATTTTTTGTCAGGTTGATCAAATTAGGATTCTCTGTAAAGAAAATGTGACACTGCAGACTGCATTAGTATCTACTCAGATATGTAGCACAAATCCACTTAAAAGGCAGAAAACGTTTTGTTTGTGAAATATACTTAACATGGGGCTTCACAAGTTTCCAAATAACCCGACACATTTATTAAAAACATTATTAAAAACCACTTGTATCCAGGGTCTGGTTGCTCTGTACACCTAGCACCAGATTACCCAGCAGTCATTCCCTCCTTTACATTTCTGAATGACATATTGACTAACCTTCCTAGGTTAGAAGATTAGAGAGGTTACAGACAATCGTGAGACTACTGGCATGATACATAAACGTAACTCTTTTGGGGGGCGTGAAAGTTGTGGAGGTTCTAATATTGTATGAAGATGCTAAAGTGCAAATATGTTGTTTTCTTATAAATAAATGGATTAAATGGATTCTGTCATTTTTATGGTGTCGTTTTTATGACTAGTTTACACTGTGTACATCGCAAATAATTCATTCTACCATTGAATAATTCATTCTACCATTCTTCAACCAATAAATATATATTTTGTTGTAATATTGATGTGTAGGCGGCCATCTCAGGTCATTTTACCTGATCCTGTGCTTTCAGAAAGAGCCAGCACTTCACATTGGAACTGCTTTTAGATAAGCTATTGGGGTAGAATTACTAAAGAGCGAAGTGGCTAACACTAGTGTCTTTTCACCAGTGTTGCCATCCGCAGGTACATCGTAAATTTACTAACAGGCGCAGGCGCCAATTCGCTAGCAAACAGGACCATCGCTATCGGTTATTCGAAAATTCACTAAAATCCAGATTTTACTGAACGTTACCTCTTTTTCCATATTTGACTTTTCCACATCAGACCAGCCGAAGTGCTATAAAGCAGCTAGACCTTCTTCTGTCACTTACATCATATCCTTACATCATATCCAGTGTGCCAAAAATGCATCAAAGTTCAAAAAACGCTGGGGACTTTTCCTTTTTTGAAGCGGGATTGCCTGCAAAAGTCCTGACAAACTTTCTTTGGGTAACTGTTTTTCTCCAGACATTTCATAACAAATGGAACATTCATTTTACAGTGGGATCATGTGTAGGTCATTATATCAACTCTCTTGTCTTTAGTAAGGTTCCCTTGACATGTATAAGAAAAAGTGGTAACTTCAAGTATTTGCACCAACATTTTTAAAAAGACCTCCATAGAACTTTAAATTACCCGACATATGCAAATTGACCTAAGCGCAAGATCAATAGCGAATTTTCGCTAGGCACAAACTAACGCTAGCGTATCTTCGCTATGAAATGCTTGCATTGCGGAAGTAACGACAGCGAAAAGTCGTCAATGTTCTACGCCCAGGATGAAACTTTGCATATTAGTGAATTAGCGTAGTGGTAGCGAATTTGCACCTGGCGAAGTGGTGCGATGTGTGCGAAGCGGTTGCTGGTGACAGTTCGGCCTTTAGTAAATCTGCCACATCTTTTTCTCCTACTCATTATAAATAGAGGAATAGTGGTTAGACTTGAATGTTTTACTAGATAGTGCTATTCTTATATCTACCACTGGGGCATGGGATCATTTTTAGTGATGCAGGTGTCAGGGAACATTATCCAGTTACCTTAACATTGTTCTGTTAATAGGCTGCTGGGGGTATGGAAAGGGAGGGGTGATATAACTCTAACAACACTTGATAAAGGGCTATGCCTGAAACATGTAGTGTGCCTACATTGCTAAATAAACACATTGCAGTTTAAAAATGCTTGATTCAATTTGCTTTCCTGATATCGTATCCCAAGGTGTGACACAGACACCTGAACCTGCAGCCGTAAGGAACTGAACATTGGGGTCTGAATCAGAAAAAAACTTCTTTAATAATAACTCTAATTTTCAGTGCAGCAGTAAAAGGTGACCGAAGTTTAGCAAAGCACAAGTCACATGGTTGAGGGCACCTGGGAAACTAACAACATGTCTAGCCCTACGTCTAGGTTTGCTCTTTGGAAGGATTTCAATTTAGGATTCTGCTGGAGAAGCGCTATTAAGTGATGCATTTTGGTTAAAATCATGTTTTCCCGTGACAGCATCCCTTTTAATACAGTACTATTGAATGTGTTCTTTTGAAATATAGAGAAGTGTATGTTTAGATGGTCTCTGAACACTGCATTTTACACTGGGATTCTCTTATCATGTTTTGTACACAGCAGGACCGGCTCACTATCTCAGAGAACGGGGCAGCTGCTTCCTCCAGATTGTTGAAAACCAACTAACCCAGGTCTGCACTGTATATATCTGAGACAGGGTGGCTGTACATGTGTATTATACAGAAAGGCACCACACTTCTGTTCTGTGTCTTGCAGATTTTAAACAAATGACCATGTTCTTCACCTCATTTAATACAGGGCACACCAATGTTTCTGAAGGAGACTCCTGTGTCCTACAGACTATGGTGCAAATTCACTAAGCGCCGAAGCGCCGAACGCTAGCGTCAATTCGCTAGCGTTTGGCATATTCGGTACTTCGCAAATTCACTAACGAACGCTGGCGTAAATTCGCTAGTGTTACTTCGCACCCTTACGCCAGGCGAATTTTCGCTAGCGACGTAACTACGCAAATTCACTAACTTGCGCAGTGTACTGAACGTTACCTTTTACGCTAGACTTCCTTCGCCACCTCAGACCTGGCGAAGCGCAATAGAGTAGATAGGGATTGTTTCAAAAAAAGTCAAATTTTTTTCTAAGTCCCAAAAAACGCTGGCGTGTTTTCTACATGATGGGTGATAGGCTGAAAAAGATCGAAAATATTTTTGGGGCTCCCCTCCTTCCCCCCTACAATTCCTGACTCATGGCAACTTACCAAGACAGTGGGCACATGTGTAGGGCAAAATAAAATTTTTATTTGCTGATTTGAAGGTTTTCTAGGCATTTGTAGTGCTGATACGTATTCCTCCATTGAAATTTGAATTTGGCGCCGTATGCAAATGAACCATCGCTAGCGAAACTTCGCTTGGCGAATTAACGCTAGCGCAACTTTGCAAACTTACGCTACCCCTGTGCGCAACTTCGGATTTTAGTGAATTTGCGGAGCGCTGGCGAAAATACGCCTGGCGAAGTGCGGCGAAGCGCGGCGAAGTTGCGCCTGGCGCAACTTCGAATCTTAGTGAATTTGCCTATATATTTCTACTCTTTCTCTGCTAGCCTCACATACACAACCTTAATTCATGTGATCACTCTTCATTTTCATCTGGAGTAGCTATGGAAACTCCATGACCTCACATTTGTCTGCAAATCGAGTTTGTTTTGAGCTTCTTTTGTTTGAATAGGCAGAGAAGCACACGAAGAATATAACAGGGGCTGTGTTTATTTCATAGCAATGATATTAATTAGTGCCTTCTAATTAAACAGGGAATATGAATAAAGACATTTATGCTCATATACTTTGGTAGAGAAACACAGCATTCTTTTCTTTTGTCTCCCAAGTGCCAAGTGTCGCTACAATGTGTTTTGCACCTTTCTTTGTTGATAGCGATATGTTAATGAAATTGTTCAAATGATTTGTATTTTTTTTCCAAAGTAAAAATAATGCGGCATATCACGATTCTTATTGTTCCAGCAAAATATATTTTCTATGAAGCAATCAGTGAAAGTGTACAGCATATACTCATATTGACAACATTTCTTATAACTTTTGTAGGATGTTACTGCCAACGTTGATTACATTTAGGGGCACATTTACTTAGCTCGAGTGAAGGAATAGAATAAAAAATACTTCGATTTTCGAATGGTGTTTTTGGCTACTTCAACCATCGAATAGGCTACTTCGACATTCGACTACAACTTCGACTTTGAAGGGAACGATTCAAACTAAAAATCGTTCGACTATTCGACCATTCGATAGTCGAAGTACTGTCTCTTTAAAAAAAACTTCAACCAACTACTTCACAACCTAAAACCTACCGAGCATCAAAGTTAGCCTATGGGGAAGGTTCCCATAGGCGTTCTTAAAGGAGAAGGAAAGCCCCAGGGCGCAAAACCCGTCCCCCCCTCCCCTCCGTTGCCCCCCCTCCCTCCTCCCCCCTGGCCTACCTGTCCCCCTGGGCAAATGCCCCTAACTTGTTACTCACCCCTCTGCGCAGGTCCTGTCCACGGAGTTCACAGTCGCCATCTTCTCCCACGCGCGTCTTCTTCCTCCTCTGACCGGCGTTTTCTTGCGCATGCGCAGTAGGAACAGTTACCGGTACGGCTCTACTGCGCATGCGCCGAATGTCATGAAGTTTTCTGTTTTCTTCGTGACATTCGGCGCATGCGCAGTAGAGCCGTACCGGTAACTGTTTCTACTGCGCATGCGCCAGAAAACGCCGGTCATCGCAGGAAGAAGACGCGCGTGGAAGAAGATGGTGACTGTGAACTCCATGGACAGGACCTGCGCAGAGGGGTGAGTAACAAGTTAGGGGCATTTGCCCAGGGGGACAGGTAGGCCAGGGGGGAGGAGGGGGGGGCAACGGAGGGGAGGGGGGAGGGGTTTTGCGCCCTGGGGCTTTCCTTCTCCTTTAACAAATTTCTGATCAAAGCAAAATCTCCCTGAACTGCCTCCTCGTGTCTTTTTTTTTCAGAAGTTGCCTCACGAGGAAACTTCATGCAACTTCGGAAAACGCAGCGCCAGGCGACAAAATCTCCCAGAATTTCCTCGTGTGAACTAACCCTGATGGTGTAAAAACTGAGGTGTTATATTTGTTGCCCCATCCCTCCATTTGATGCTGTACCACAGATCACCTTGTTATCATGGGGAGGCCCATTTATCAACATTTGAAATTTTGTGGTTTCAGAGTTTTTAAAACCACGATTAAACTTTATTTCTCCAAAATAACAAATGCCTTGTAATTTATGAAAAGATCTGCATATAAAAAGTGAGAACAAAAAAAACACTGATCAATGTACTGAATAAAAAAAATCTAAAAATTCCAGTTTTTCAGACAATTACTAGCAAAAAAATCCAGAAAAACCTCTAAAAGCCTGAATGACTAAGAAAAGATCCAACAGGATCAGTGCAGATCCCATTAACTTCTTATGGAACCTTCTTAGGACCTTGACTGCTTTTACTTGCCAAAGTTTTCTATTAGAGTTTTTTTGTGGGGTTTGCACTTAGGGGCCCATTTACTTAGCTCAAGTGAAGGAATAGAGGAAAAAAACTTTGAATTTCGAATGTTTTTTTTTGGCTACTTCGACTCGAACGATTCGAAATAAAAATCGTTTGACTATTCGACCATTCGATAGTCGAAGTACTGTCTCTTTAAGAAAAAACTTCAACCCCCTAGTTCGCCACCTAAAAGCTACAGAGGTCAATGTTAGCCTATGGGGAAGGTCCCCATAGGCTTCATAAGCATTTTTTGGTCGAACAAAAATCGTTCGATCGATGGACTAAAATCCTTTGAATCAAACAAATAGCGCTAAATCCTTCGACTTTGATATTCGAAGTTGAAGGATTTAACTTCGACAGTCGAATATCGAGGGTTAATTAACCCTCGATATTCGACCCTAAGTAAATCTGCCCCATATCTTTCAAATTTTTGGAATTTTACAGAAATAAAAAAATATATATATTTTTTAGGGGAGAAATTTAAGGGGGTTATTTATCAAAATCCAAATTTTTTGGATTCTTTTATTGAAAAAGTCTGACCAAACTAAAATCCACGATTTGACCTTATTTATTATTAAAAAAGCTTGATTTAATAAAATATATATATATATATTTTATATATGTATGAAATGGTAAAAATTTAACATTTTTTTTGCAATTTTTTTCCCCCAATTGCTCAATTTTTTTCAAGCTTAATACCAAAAAGTCAGAATTTTTTGCCGGAAAAGCCCAAAATAGTAGAATTTTCGGGCTAATTTCAGCACAGACCGCAGAAACTTCCAAATAGGGACATCTCCCACTGACTTATATACAAACTCGGCAGGTCTGAGATGGCGGATTTTCAAATTCTGACTTTTTTTATCCTAAAATTCAGATTTTATAGTAAAAAAAAACAAACACACTAAAAAAAATAACACAGTTGTATTGCTTTCTGTCAATTTCTGGAGGTATTGATTGAGTCCTATGCATGTCTGCTCATGTTATGATGTTGGTTTCATACAATGAAGTCCCAGGATGTTAGTCAAAGCGAGATTTCTTAGTTCATCATTTAGTGAGCGGAATAGGGCGTTTTTAAATAATGTTTCATGAAATCGTTAAAAAAAAAAATAGAAATCGTAAAGTCTTGCCAGGAGCTTTTTAGCATTTTGCACATGGTGTAATAACCAATTATTTCCCAATTGCTCTCATTAGTCAAAATAAGATGCTCCAAAATCAGATACACAAAATTAAAAAGGGTCTCCACCCAAAATCTGTTTATATCATAATGATTACAACATGAATTAACTACACATTTTTATTGTAACTGACAATGAAAATAAGTGTTTGTTTAACCCTTCGTGTTCTTACTCTAGAAGCAATGTACCAGACCTCAATTCTCCTCCAGTGCTGTTAATCAGCACAAATCACGGCAGCTGTTGGGTCTATTGGCAGAAGTGCAGTGAGCATACAGTGTGAAGAAAAATACTTCCATTTATAGGGCCCTGGTCAACACTATTGCCACAGTAGCTGGAATACAGTTAAAAATGGTATCCTTAGTTTTATGATCTGGGCCCATAGACTTCTAAGACTTCTAGAATTTCTCTTTTGAGCTGATTATTTGGCCAAAAGTGTTAGAAACGGGGGTCGACTGTTTGATGATGTAAGAACTAACTGTCCCTGGGCAATAAGACATTATTACCTCTGCACTCTCACACCTTTCTTTCTTCTCCTGGTTTGAGTTTTGAGATTGGTGTGTATATTTTGATGGCTAAAAGCACTAGATCTGTCTATCTTATCCAGTAAGCAAAAAATACTGCAACAGGTCACAAACCAACATCACCTGACGTGTTTCGGGAGCAACTCCCTTAATCCTTAATTGAAGCCTATGATTAACGGAGTTGTTCTTGAAATGCGTCAGGTGATGTTGGTTAGTGACCTGTTGCAATAAACCACCTTCTTTTTAACCAGAGTTCCGCCTTTCCATCCTTTTGCAAATCTGATTACAGTGGGAACGCTGGTGGCTGAGCACCCAATACACCAAAATAGAGCTGCACTAAATTGAACATACAGGGGGTAAGTCTAGAGCGGCCAAAACCTTTTTTCCACTTTTATGTATAATCTTACTGCTGCATTAACAGAACCTTGTTGGAGCTTTAGCTGCTACTGCTACCCTAATAAGGAATTTTAAATGAATTGGCAAATGTCTAGAGCCCACCGGGACAGAGGCATGGGCAGATTTTCACTAAGGCTAAGCCTTCCCAAACCTGGCTAATACTAAATATTTAAGAGAAGGGGAAAAATGCAAGTCCCAGTACAGCCTCAAGAGGATTGGCTAGGTTGGTGGAATAAGTTTAAAGTTTCCTGCAGCCTATCCAATGCCTTAGTGGCAGGACCTGGACTTGCAGTTTGAGGGGAAAAAAGGCTAAAGTTTAGTCCCTGTCTGCTGCTGTGATTAACTAGGCAGTTCTGCCATAAACTGTCCTAGGCCCACTGATACCTTAAAGTGTCCCATATAATGATCTGGACAGCCCTATTTGAAATACATCTTTGACAGAACCGTACAGCTGTCAGAGTACTCCACAGATTTATCTCAGAAACAGTACAGAACTACCAGTAAAAATAAAAATCTCTAAAACTGCTATTTAAATCATTGTGTGTAGTGGGGCAGTTATTCTCATACCACATTATCAGAGGCCAAAGTATATTAAAAGTCTCCACAGAATTATTTGATGTTGTACAAAGAAGTCTACTGAGCCCTTTAGAAGAACGGGGCCACCCCTGATTAAAATCATGAATCTGGCTTCTATCCTGGTTTAGAGAATTTGCCCTGCATGCAATATTTTTCTGTATGAAAAAATACAGAGTAGAATAAGGATATTTTTAAGGGGTGTTGGAGAGCAACTTAGTATAATTGACTATGGGTGCTCATGTGAGTCTCCAAATTAGTTGCCTGACTACTCTGACCAGGCTTTATTTTGTGTATATAGGCACCACGGGGTACCCACAGACTGTACTGTGAAGGCACCAATTAAGTTGGAGGGTGGTAAGAAGGGGGTATGCCTTGGGTATTAATCTATTTACTTAATTTTGGTAATTTCATCATGTTGTTGAGAAATCCATACATATATATTAACTGCATGTATCTTTCTTTTGGGCAGTAGCCACAAGAGGGCCCCCAAGAAACAAGATTCTTGGGTGTGTCTCTGCTGTTTGCTTTCTAAACAACTCTTAAAAATGTTTGCTTCATATTTTAAAGGAATCTATCTAGGCACATTGTCATTTTTAAAAGATATTACATCACATAAGTAAGCTAAGCAAAACAATGGATTGAGTAAGTGTGATGTAAGGAGTCTTTGCTCAACATATGAAACGCTGTTAGTGGGAGCCAGACATTAGAGATGTTTATTTAATCTCTGAGCTGTTAGATGATTGCTGCATGTTGCAGTGCTTTCCCATTTGGACTGATTTCAGAATGGGTGGAAAAAATCTCTCTCTTGGGGGAATGTAATAAAAGCAAATATTCTAAAAATTAAGAACAAAAAGCTGCATTAGGCAGTGTAATATTGTACATTACACATGTATTACACTGCAAATGTTCATTGTACATAGCATGTTATTACTTATTCTGTGCCCTGGCATAAACAATAAAAGTTTCAATCTTCTGGCAGATGAAGCAAAATACTTTTATGGGTTTAAAAATACATATATGGGATGCCTTATCCAGAAAACACTGAATTATTAAATATTTCTAATGTATAAAAATGATTTCCATTTTTGTTCCATATTTTATGTTTCCATAATTAAACAGTACCTTGCACTTGATCCCAACTAGGGTAGTTTTTTCCAGGGTTGAAGTGCAATTAATGCACCCCTGGCTTTGTTTTCCCATCTCATGTTTAACAGTAGCAATGCAATTCTAATCTGTAACAATTTTGTACATTAGTTGCTGGAATTTCTCAACTGCAGCTTCAGTCTCTTCTGCACACAGGACCGCCATCAGAAATCGCAGGGCCCCATACGACAAAATTTCCTGGGCCCCCTGGGCTGCACCCACCACAAGCCCCACCTACAGTTCCGCCCTCCCCACCCCACAGGTCCGCCCCCACCACACAGTAAAAAAAATATTGGTGGCTAGGGTTCCCACATGTTAATAAAAAATAAAAAGATATTGGTCGTCAGGGCCCCCCATAAAAAAACATTTGTGGCCAGGGCCCCTCCATTAAAAAATATTGTTGGCTAGGACCCCAAATGAGAGAAAAAAATTGGTGGCCAGACGCCCCCCCCCAAATTATGAGAAAATTGGTGGCCAGGGCCCGTTAAACGTCCATGCCTTTCCAAAGTCAGCAGCTCTCAGAAAGTTGGGGGGCACGCTAATCAAGTAAGTGTGGCGTGGCCAGGCCCCCCTTAACCTCGGGGCCCCCTACAACTCTTCTCCCCCTGTCCCCCCCCTGATGGCTGCCCTGTCTGCACATGTTCCTTAAATGAACAATTCAGTGTAAAAATAAAAACTGGGTAAAAAGATAGGCTGTGCAAAATAAAAAAACTTTTCTAATATAGATAGTTGGGCAAAAATGTAAAGTAAAAAGGCTGGAGTGAGCTGATATCAATATAATAGCCTGAACCCAATGTCCTGATTTTCATCTCTCTCTGAGTTTGTCAGCAACTTTATGGGGATATGGGGGACCACATGGGACATAACTGTTCAGTGAGTTTGCAATTGATCCTAAGCATTCAGCTCAGATTCAAAAGCAAACAGTTATGGCCCATGTGGACCCCCCTCAAGTCACTGATTGGTTACTGCCTGGTAACCAATCAGTGGAAACCAAGAGAGCTGCAAAGCAGGAAGTAGTGTTCTGGCTATTATGTTACACATCCAGTCACTCCAGCCTTTATACATTAAATTTTTGGCTAACTAACTATATTAGAAAGATTTTATATTTTTCACAGCCTATCCATTTACCCAATTTTATTTTTTTTTTTGAAAGAAAATTTTTATTATTTTTTCAAATTTCACATAAACATCAGACAGTTTGCCCTCAGTGGGCCATGACATTTTCTGCATGACAAAATAAACAGCTCAAAATGAATTCCCAAAAGACAAGCCCATAGAAAAACAGATCTTTGCCTATGCATGACCGTAACATATGTGTCCCCCATGATACCGGCAAGTCACCATCCTGCCCTTCCCCATCATACAGACATATCAAATCCCCGACCGTCCCACCAAAAAAAAAAAAAAAAAAACTTTATTGACTTTATTTGACAGCATTTGATTTCCCCTCAAGCTGGTTCACATCAGATCCCAACAGTAGCTCAAAAGTGTGACAGAGCCCCAATAGCATCCCAACCACCCCAAATCTTATTAAACTGATCTACCGTATCATGTTTAAGTGCCGTCAGATAATCCATCCTCCGGACATAGCGGATTCTATCCAGGAATTCCTTCTCTGATGGGGGAGCCAAAGCCTTCCAATTTTTCGCTATTAATCCCCTAGCCGCTGTAAGTATACAATTAACCATTTTTTGTGTGGGATGCCGTATTGCAGGGATTTTATTACCCAGCACATACACCAAGGGATCCAGAGGCACTACTATCATAGATACCTTTTCAACCCAACCCCTGACCATATCCCAAAACCGTTTCAACTTACGACAGGTCCAAAACATATGGAGAAGTGAACCCCCGACATCCCCACATCTCCAGCAACAAGAATCAGCAGAATCAGGGAACAGTTTGTGTAAGAGTTGTGGGGTATGATACCAACCCAATATAATTTTATATATGTTTTCTTTAATGGTAGCACAAACCGAGGTCGCCCTAGCATTTTCCCAAATGTTATCCCAAGTCGAGACAGGGATCTCAGTTCCCAGCATATGCTCCCACCGCGCCATATACCTATGAGGATGTTTCTTGATATCCAGTGCACTAAGAGCCAGATACCACCTTGTAATCAGACCCTTTTGAGTAGGAACAAGTCTGCAAAGTGCTAAAGCAGGGTGATTCTGCGGAAGCCGTGCCGCTGGAAATATTGTTAATGCATAGTGCCTCAACTGCAAATATAGGAAAGGAGAGATTAGGCCTCCACCGTCTCTCCCAATTATATCCTTATAGGTGCAAAGGGTACCGTCTGCTTTGTGAAATAGAGAGTAAAGATGGGTAATCTTAGCCAAAATTAGTTGTCCCCTAGTAGAAGGCGTCAGACCTGGTAAAAAGTCTTGGTTATCGAGTAGCGGGATTAGTGGGGATAAGTGGGGTTGGAATCCCAAGTGGGAAGTCACCTTACTCCAACAGATGGCCGTCTGTTTCATAGATTCTAAGGGGAGAATATGGGCAGCCTGCTTACATCTCGTCCATATCGTGCATGCAGGGGACCCCTTCGGCATATAACACCTCTCAATTTCCGCCCATGTAGTCAAAGGAAACTCAGAGAACCATCCCGCTACCTGTTTGACCTGAGCCGCTAAATAGTAGCTAAACAGATTGGGCAACGATAAACCCCCCGAGGTTTTAGGAGCCATCAACACTTTTTGCCCCACACGATGTCTTTTATGATTCCATATAAATTTTGCGATTGCCCGCTGAAGATCATCCAGAGTCCGCCTAGGAACGGCTACTGGTAAGATGTCATAAAGGTACAATAGACGGGGAAGCAAATTCATTTTGACAGACGCAATGCGCCCAAACCAAGATAAATTGTAGCGAGTCCACTCAAGAAGGTCTTTTTTCAGTGCCTCCACTAACCTAGGATAATTGGCCACGTATAAAGAACTATGTGTGGGGGTCAATTGAACTCCCAAGTATGTAATGGACGTGAGTTGCCAATTATACGGAAAGTTCAATTTCAAAAGTTTAAGCTGGGGATCCGAAATATTGATAGGTAGGGCCTCGGACTTGGACTCGTTGGTATTATACCCAGAGAACCTCCCATACCCGTCTAGCGTGACATGTAAATTAGGAAGGGACGTCTGGGGACGCGTGATCGAGAGAATAACATCATCGGCATACAATGCAATTTTATACTGCATCCCCCTTACAGTTAGGCCGTGTATGTTAGGGTTGTCCCTAATTTTTTGAGCTAGCGGTTCAATGCTAATTGCAAATAATAATGGGGAGAGAGGGCAGCCCTGTCTCGTCCCATTAGTGATGGGTATAGACGGGGATACCCTCTCCAATATTTTAAGTTTTGTTCCTAAATCCACATAGAGGGAGTGCAAAATAACCAAAAATTCACCCGAGAAACCCATATGCTGTAAAGTGAGAAACATAAAATCCCAATCCAGGCGATCAAACGCTTTCTCTGCGTCTAGGCTCAGGAGTAACATGGAATCCCGTCGTTTGTTAGCTATATCAATCAGATCTATGACCCTCCGTGTATTATCCCCAGCCTTCCTGCCCTTTATAAAACCCACTTGATCCATATGGATCAGTTTAGGGAGCAGGCGATTTAACTGCAGTGAGAGAATTTTAGTTAAAATTTTATAGTCGGAATTAAGTAGGGAAATAGGGCGATAGTTGCTACACCTGGTCAAGTCCTTGCCCTCTTTTGGAATAAGTGTGATGAAGGATTCCTTAAAGGTAGGGGGGGCCCTCTCACCTCTCAGAAAACTGTTAAACATACGTAACACATGCGGGGTCAGGATCTGTTTGTAAGTCATATAATAGCTATAGGGAAGGGCATCAGGTCCCTGGGTTTTAGAAGAGGGCATTGTTTTTAACGCTTCCCACAATTCGTCCTCACCAATATGCACATTAAGGGTATCCAGCTCTTCGGCTGTCAGAGTTGGTAAATGCAAGTCCTCTAAATAGGATCGAATCCCAGTAATATGTGGGGCTTTCGGAGTCCCCGTCCGATCCAGATTATACAAATTATGGTAATAGGTACTGAACTCCCTCATAATTCTATTAGGGTCAGAGGTAGGGCCTGCAGAAGTGTGAATCACTTGTGGAGTAGTCATTGCCTTTCGCTGGCGCAACTTACGTGCCAATAAAGTATGGGAGGAATTAGCCCTCTCGTAATACAATTGCTTCAAAGAAGCCAAACTTTTTTCCGCTTGGTGAATTTTTAAATCTTTAATTTGGTTCCGTAGTTGCAATATTCGTGCCAGTCTAGTTCTACTAGGAAACTTAACCTGCATTTCCTCGGCTTCCTTCAGTAAGGTCTCATTTGATAGGATAGCCAAATGGGTATTAAGGCTGCGCCCAACGAAATGCAATGACCCCGTACAACTGGCTTGTGGGCCTCCCATAATATCCCCTGAGATGTTACTGACCCTTCATTAAGCGCAAAATAGTCCACAAGGGCCTCCCCAATTTTTTCCCGCATAGTTGGAATTTTCAGTAATGATTCATTCAAACGCCAAGCATTTCTCTCTCTTTGGGTTTTCAGCAGCTCTATGGTCAACTCTATAGGGGCGTGATCCGACCAAGAGATAGAATGAATTTTGGAAAAATGCCGCATAGTACATAGTTGGGAGGACATCAGAAAGTAATCAATTCTGGTGTGGACCTTATGAACATGAGAGTAATGAGTAAATTCCCGGTCAGTAGGATGTCCAACCCTCCAAACATCAATATATGCATGGGCTTTCAACAAGTCCCTGAACTTAATAGACATTTGTTCGCTACTGGGGATTATCCTACTGCATTCCATCTGAGCCCTATCTTTAACCTGGGATAATACCATATTAAAATCCCCCCCTATAATCACATTGGAACAATGGAGAGATTCAATTCTATGAAAGCATTTTGTGAGAAATGCCAAGGAACGCTTGTTCGGTACATATATATTAGCTATCAGAAGAGGGATCCCATCTATATGTCCCCAGGTAATTAAATAATGGCCATTTGGATCTCGTATTACGTTTTCACATTTAAATCTGGAATCCCTACGGAACAATATCGCCACTCCAGCCTTCTTGGTGAGACCAGAAGCAAAAATATGGGTAGGAAAAGACATGGTATAAACGCCAAGGATCCCCTCTCTTATGGTGTGTTTCTTGTAGGAGCACAATCTCCGATTTGAGGGCATGAATTTCTTTCGTTACAAGTTGCCTCTTAAGGGGAGAGTTCAACCCGTTCACATTCATAGAAATAATTTTAACCATTGTGAGGAACAAAAAAGCAAAGCAGTGATATCACCCCAATATCCAAAATAACCCATCCCAATACCAGGGCTTCTTTCCAATACCAGTAGTTTGCTAAATGTGCTGTGAGGAACTCCAGTACAGGAATAGCAACTAGTGGGGTATGGCTCCATTACATATTGGGGGCAGCAGCCTAGAATTTCAAAGGACCGGTCATGCATAGTAGGTAACATTAAACAGCTTAGCAGTAGTAACATACCATACACTCCAACAGGGAGGTGCAGCAAGAAACAAAAAAACAAACAACTTACGGCTTCCCACCCGAACCTGGAGAAGTCCAATGTAGGGGTCAATCCCCGTACCACAGAGAGCATGGGAAGATTAAGGACCTCGTCAAAACGAGAGTGGTGCCTCTAAAGTCCAAACATCATATAATAATTCTGAAGGTAGAGCCGCGGGTCGTTCTTAAACCGTAGAAACCATCTACGTGACGCAGACCCAAGTCCGAGACCTCAGTCCAGGCAGGAGAAAAAGATCACAGTCCTATGGCGCTCAAGTATTCAGGGATGGATGCGGGCTTCCTTGCGGAGAGGCAGACTGCCTGGGAGGCGTGCTGGGCAAACTCCGTTCTTTAGATGGAACCTCTGTCCAGAGGGGCGTCTGGTCCGGTCTTCTCGGAGATGTAGGCTGCGTCAGGGATGCTTCAGCCGTCCGCGCTGGAACACCCAACTGGGCAAGAAATTGAAGCCCAAGGGCTGGATCCCTGAGAATAAATTGCTGCCCGTTCCGGATCACAATCAGCCTGAAGGGGTAACCCCATCTATAAGGGATCTGCGCATCTCTCAGCTTTTGGTAATCGGACGCATAGCTCGTCTCTTAGCCAGCGTTAGTGGAGATAGATCGTTGAAAACTTGTAACTTATGTCCCTGGAATGAATAGGAGGGTTGATTACGCAGGTTGATAATAATGGACTCCTTACTTTCGTAGTAGTGGAGTCTACAGATGACATCCTTGGATGTGTTGGTACTCGGCGTTGCAGGGCCTAGGGCCCTATGCGCTCTGTCCATGCGCCAAGCCTCAGGGGGTAGATCAGGGTTAATTGTAGAGAAGAGGGATCTGAGATATGTTCTTAGATCGGCTGCAGAGACATTATTTGGGATACCTCGTATGCGTAGATTTTGCCTCCGTTCTCTATTTTCCAGATCCTCATGCATGTTTAGCAGTTTATGCACCTCCTCCCGGAGCTCAGCGTTTTCCTCCTCAAGTAAAGTTTGGCGCTGCAAGAGCTCATCAGAGGCCTTCTCCACCTGATCCGTACGTTCCCCTAAGTCCCTGATATCCTTCTGTAATTCAGTAACAGTAGACTTTATGCTGTCCGTAATCGTTTTGGTGAGCCTATCATACAGCCCCTCCAGCTGCACAGAAAGATCAGCTGACGTCACCACATCCCCCTCATATTCCACCCGACCATGTCTGCTCACCTCTGGCAACACAATGCTGGAAGTCGCATGGGTCACTGACTGGGGGGACACGGAAGCAGTATTGTTCTGCGAGTCCATGACAGCGGAGTGAGTAGGAGATGCCGAAGCGCTACTGGAATTCTCGGCGCCATCTTGGGCCTGCCCCTTCGGTCCGCGTGACGGTCTGCGATTCAGAAAAGGGGATAGGGTATTTGCGTCCTTCGGCTTCTTCTTACCCATGGCCGCAATGTCCAACTCCTATTCCGCTCACCCAAGGTTCCCGGTCGCTCGTCTGTCAGCTAATAAGCGGCTAAACTACGGACGAGACACCGGAGCTCAATCAAACAGCGGCCATCTTAGATCGCCGCGCATGCGCCTCACCCAATTTTATTTTTACACTAAACAATTCCTTTAAGATTTTGTCAGCAACTAATGTGTCAAATTGTAAATGTCTTAAAGGAGTATGGCACCAAAGTATGAAAGAAAATGTACTTTTAAGAAATGTATGATAATGTAAAATAATGCATTCATTATATGCATTCATTATATATATTTGAAATATTTAAAAATTATTATAACTGTATTTTCTATTAAAAGTATTTTTCTGTTCCTTTGTCTGCACTGCTTTTTCCTGACTACATGTTCCATTAATAGGATATAGCAGTAGTCAGATTTCTTCCAACATAGAGGTATATTTATCAAAGAGTGAAGTTAATAGTGAAGTTCCCCCACTAGAGTGAAATGCCGCCACTCCCCATTCATTTCTATGGGGTTTTTTAAAGGCGTATTTATCAAAGGATGAACTTTCACTTTCACCCATTGATAAAAACGCCTTTCAAAATCCCATAGAAATGAATTGAGAGCTACGGAATTTCACTCTAGTGGCGGAACTTCACTCTTTGATAAATTTACCCCCAAGACTCCAGTTTCTGCAGTGTCTTGTGACAATGAGCGAGCGACGAGTCAGAGGAGGTTAAAAAGCAAGTGACTGGCAGGGAAGGAGGTACATGGCAGCAGAGGGTTGCTAACGAGTAAAGAACAGAGGAGGGTGGAATGTAGGGGTTAGGCTAGAAAGGAGGATTCATGGCTGGGTTCCAGGCTTGGGACGCCAACAGACCTTGCCCCAGAAATATCTCATACTGTAGTAGGGATTGAAGATGGATGGAGGAGAGCATACGCCTGCTACAGTCTTTGTAATCAAAACTAATAGTTCAGATAATAGAAAGTGAGAGATAGCTGCACATTTCAAAAGCAATTCCATTTACAAATAACTGTAGAATTATAGAAAATTAGCAATTTACATGTATGGAAAAGATTATTAAAAAATATCATAGGAGGCAAGCAACTTTTCTTTTTGTGTTAAAATGGACCCGTCACCCAGATGTAAAAAGCTGTATAATAAAAGTCCTTTTCAAATTAAACATGAATCCAATTTCTTTTTTTTCCTAAAGCATTCATAGCTGTTGTAAACTCATTTAAAATTTTCAGCTGTCAATCAAATATTGCCTGCCCTCCTCTATGTCTTGGCATAAAGGCGGGGCAGTCAATTACTTTCACTTTCCATTCAGCACTTCCCAGATGTCACTGCTCTCCACACATTCCCTCGTTCTCTTAACCATTTAATTGTGTAACCAGTGCATGGGGATGGACATCAGGTTCCCCTGTCAGGTCCCAGCAGGTCAGGTTCAGGTTGAACCGACGTCTCCTCTGGCCAACGTCCCCACACCAGCGCCTGTTGCTAGCGCAGGCGCATGTTCTAAGGTGAGGCCTTACCAGGGATCTATAAAAGTCAACATTTAAATTTAATTCTTCAAGTTTCCTTTTTATACAAGACAGAACTTTATTTGCTTTAGTAGCCACTGAGTAAAATATGTCTAAATTAAGCATACCCCCCCTTGTTATTTATACCCATGTGCAAAACCTTGCATTTATCAACACTGACCATTATCTGACAGTTAGCTGTTTGGTTTTCCATTTTCAGATACAAAGCAACACCATTTTGAATGGAACTAGTAGTTGTGCACAATTTAGGATAAGTAATCAGCAGACACTTGTCACTAAGGTAAATCACTTAGTTTGGGATACTTTTTAAAGTCTTCATCTACTGAACATGTCACAAAGGGAACTAAGAAGCTGCTTCTTTAGGCAAGAAATGGAATTCGTTTTTCGGCTTCAGTGAATTCTTATTTAAGTAAAGGTAAACTGTCAGAAAGAAATGTTTGTTACATTTCCGCTATTGTTATGATTCACTCTTGTGGAACAACTCTGCAATTTATCTTCTACAGATGCTTAGGCCTACATTTTAGACAGGAAAATTCATATTCCGCTCCTCTCAGCAGGAGGCTGGTAATTGGTTTCCTTATCAGATTCTTTGAAATTTATTGAGGAACATTTTTCACTCTGGGGGGTGCAGAGCAGGAGAGGCCCTACAGGTCCTCATATGTTTCTGGTTAACCAATGTGATTAAGAGGTGTCCTGTTGAGATTTTTTGTTGTTAAATTCCCCTATTGACTTTATATGTAATTTCATAAATACAGCATGTCATGCCAAGAAAGAGGCAAATACAAAACCCTCTATCTGAAAACAGAATTCTGCTGTATGTGGGTGTTATATGAAAGATATAGCTGCGTTCCACTTCATAGAGTTCTAGTGAATGATAGTTATTTGTTGATTTTAATAAACATTTCTTTATGCTTGCTATATGGTTTGTCCCTTGGGGGCTACTAGGGGAGGTAAATTTTTAGGACCAAAAAAAATTTAAGCATAAAGCAAATGCAGCTCAGGGGAGTGGACAATCCATAAATAAAGCATAAATGTTGGTGCAGGGCACACTGGTAGACTCACATGTTGGCAGGAAAAAAACCGGCACTCAGGACTCAATGCAAGCGGGCAAAGCCCTGCGTGTCTAATGCAATGTTACGTTTCGGGGGTGTGCCCCCTCGTCAGACGAAGGGGCACGCCCCCGAAACGCAACGTTGCATTAAAGGAGGGGGAGGAGAAAAGGGAAAATGACATCACATCACACGTCTAGTCCAAATTTAAAGGCAACTGATCAATACGTGTGTCTACCAGTGTGCCCTTCACCAACATTTACGATTTATATACGAGGTAAGACATTGATAAATATTTTAGACATTGACATTTAGACATTGATAAATATTTTCTTGTCGTTCTAAAAAAATGAATGCAGCAATTTGTTTTTTGCACCCAAAATAAGCCGCCTCTGGCCTCTTCCATTGCTACCACTTTTTGGTCCCAGATATAAGCAGGAAGGTACTGACTTGGCCCAATTATATTTGAATGGGAGCCTTTGCAGTTTTTATAAATGGGCAGGATGGAGTTTTTTTCCAAGGGAAAGCCTCCAGACAAAAGATGCAGTCTCCTCCCCTGGCAAATCCTGCTGTGCCTGGTTCCTCCTCTAATCTAAAATCCAAATTGGGCACTGTGATTTATTGAGCTGACCTGTATCTAATCAGTGCTCGTTTGGCTATTTATTGGAAAGGTTTTCATCCTTTTACAGAGAAGGTAAACTTTCACATGTTTGAATCTGGATGTCTGTGTTGTCTGATGCTGTAGGCATCTCAAGGAGGTTTCCAGCTGTAGAATGAAACCAGCTATTAAAAACTACCATCCTACACTTGCTTTAGTATTTAACGTTTACTCCTTACTGCATGCATTTAACTTTTTCTCTTTTTCATTGATGATGTATTTTAGTGTTGACATTTGTAACCAAGAAATAAAAGAGCAATGCAGAAATGTCATTGTGCAGAAGAATGGATGCAGCTGGGATCCTCAGCTGTTGCTGGCAACGTGTTCTCTGGAAAATGATCAGTAGTTGCTCCATAGATTTCAGCTATTTAAGTAGAAAATATTCGATTTGGTCAAATGTAGATAATAAGATGATTACAGCAATTAAAACGTTATCTATGGTGTAGACATTAATGAAAGGCTGTTATCCTGCTATACATTTTAATGATGGCCATTGTGCTTCAATTTATGTTCTCCTTCTTTCTCGAGGGGCTTAGGATAAATGAACTACTAAACAATTGCGAGGGTGAGCTCATTGTCTCAAGATCTAAAAACCTCACTGTGACATGCTTTAGCTAGCCTGTAGCACAAGTCAGTATTGAGTCTGATCCAGCTGTCAGTACAGGGCCAACTAGTCTTACATGGCTGCACCATTTGAATGTGAATAACAGGAAACATAACAGGCAAAAAGGGCTATTCTTCTTAACTGGAAACTATTGTAGAGCACAATGATTTTGGGGACGGTATGTTGTGCCTTGCAAAGGAAAGGTATTCATAGATTCATAGGTGTTCATTTACTTTAGCCACAGATTCAAGTGCTAGACCAGTGATCCCCAACCAGTGGCTCATGAGCAACATGTTGCTCTCCAACCCCTTGGATGTTGCTCCAGTGGCCTTAAAGCAGGTGCTTATTTTTCAATTCCTGGTCTGAAAGAAAGCTTTAGTTGCATAAAAAAACAACTGTACCGCCAAAAAGAGCCTCCTCTAGGCTGTCAGCCCAAATAGGGGCTACCAATAGCCAACCACAGCCCATATTTGGCACCCCCTGGAACTTTTTTATGCTTATATTGCTCCTCAACTTTTTTTTACATTTAAATGTGGCTCACGGGTAAAAAAAAGGTTGGGGACCCCTGTGCTAGAGTATTACAGGGCACAAAAGCACACCCCTTTAGCTCATTTAGATTGGGAGTCTGGCTGTGCTCTGCCCCAGCACTTGATTGGAAATCCACGGATAGATGTAGAGCACAGTGCCAATGGGTGCAGGGCAGGGCAGTCCTTCCCCCTGCCATAGTGCAAGTTCAAGTTCTCTGTTGTGGCCTGTATTCTCTAGAACTCCTTAATTTGTGCATCTGAATGATGCCTATATGCCTCACCTCACCAACCTTTTATGAATACAGCTCTGCTGCACATAGCCACCTCTGTATACATGGGGCATACACCAGTCTCTGTGATCTATTTAGGAGTGCAGAGAACCTGTGCCAATTCTATCTACAGGACAGGCTACAAAGTGCAAACATGGTGACTTCTGTTCCTTTTTTGCATGCTTCTTCAACGATTCTTCTAATGACTGCCCTCTTGTTTCTCATGCTTTTGTGAATCCATGCTGAGCCTGAGCAAATGTTATTTTCATGTTTTACAAGTCACACATTCATTTTAAAAAAAAAGGGCAAGACTGTGTGTGCAATATGTTAAGTCTTGTTTCTTGTTCATGTGCTTTATTATATATACAGTAGCTGACGTGCCAATATTCTTGTAGTGCAAGAATGGAAATGGAAGCATAAGTAGGAAACCATTCAGAAAACAGTGAGGGGTATACATTGTACAGTAGGTGGGAAAGGTTCTCAACTGTCAGCTTGTTAGATTATATTCTTACTGGAAGACTGAGTTTTTAGGAGCCATCTGTACTTATGCCATGTGACTTAAAGACTCTTTTAATGCCTGGGGCATTTGGAAGAGTATTGAATGGGTTAGTGAGGGACAAAACAGGGAGGCAAGACATGAAGGAAGAGTTAGGATGAAAGTTGCCATTAGTGGGTGAATCTGTTCGTGAATTTCCAGTGAAATTTGCGAAAAGGGCGAAGAATTGGTGAAACGCTAATTTTGACACCCACGTCAATTTTGACACCAGCCGCAATTTAGACGCTGGCATTAAGGTCAACAGGCATCTGTATAATGTTGATGCGCAACGGTTTTGAAGCGAGCGGCTTTTCCAACGCGCGTCCAAAATTATTTGACGGCCGAAAGTTTTCACTGCAGTTTCGTGAATTTCTTTGATGACTGCGAAACACGAAAATTCGTTGCAAAGTCTTGCCTGCCAAATTAATTTGCCCATCACTAGTTGCCATTCATAATTAGTGAATCTATAACAAGGTACGCCAATGTTTAGGGATTTATAAGTTAAGGCAGGGATTTTGAAATGCATTCTGTTCTTGAAAGAAAGTGTGGTGACTGGCAGTTTAGGAGTCGATAAGTGATGTATCTGTAGACAGTATTACCAATACACTGGACAAGGGCCTGAGGTAGTCAAGAGACATAGGACACCTCAACAAATGCAGCCTATTCAATACCTTTACTACCCCTAGAGCTATGGAAACAACTGTTTTAATAGAATAAATCCTGCATTACGTCATTACAAAGCAGATTTTTTAAAAATTGTTGTGAGCCCAATGTTTATCCAAAACAGCTGTAAAACATCAACTTTAGGACTAATGCCGATTGCTGGCCTTGTAATTAGTACAGCACCTTCAGCATGTGCAAATATGATTTACTTGACATCTTACTGGACAAACATTTATGTTTAGCAATGATAAAACGTGTTCTATGTCTTTTTTGTATCTATGTAGATTTTATTGACCCTTTTTTTCAATTATAACAGCTGCAACCCCATAACCTGAGAAGTGATATATTGGAGACAGGACAATGGGTTTTATGATTCAGTTCCATGACTATCTGGCTAAAATAAATAACTAATGTAAACAAGTGTGTACATAAAAATTGTGAACAAACCAGATGTGGTTCACAATTTTTATGCACACACTTGTTTAGTGGTCGTTTTTTCTGTTTACAGTGGTGGGAGTGTAACATCTGCCGTGTGCCAGCGCATAAACGCCGGCGCGCGTCAAAACAGACGCTCCCGCCAAAAAACTTAGGTGTAATTACCTCATAATGGTGTGCCCAGTCTCCTATTGGCTGTTGATGTGCCTGTTCTTCCTCAGCCTGCTCCTGATTGGTTCCTGCTCCCTTAAATACCTTCCTCTTCCTCCTCTCCTTGCCCAAGCTGGCTTCAGTTTCTACTGTTCCGCTAAAGCCCTGGTTGTTCCTGTTCCCGTTTGACCTTCTGCTTGTTTTCCTGGACCTTTGAACCTTCGCTGCCTGAAACCGACCTTTGCCTGAAACTTGACTACGATTTCGTCTGATCCTTTGGTACCTCGCTTCTCTGACTTCTGGAACTGACCTTGCCTGAACCTGACTACGTCCTTGCCTGATCCCTTGTACTACGCTTTGGTAACACGCTTGGCTCCTTTGCTGTCTCCGCCGCAGAAAACCCGGGGCCCCAAAAGGGCATCGGTGAAGACCGGAGCCATAGAGGAGTTCCCGTTGCCACCAGTCCTCCGTGGACCAGCCATCTTCCTACGGGATCCCAGGTAACAGAACGTTACAGGGAGGTTCTCAGATCCATCTCTTTTGGTGAATTTTGTTTTAGTATGAGTTAAAGAAGACCAAACCCCTAAAATGAATATGGTTAAAAATACCATATTTAACATATGTCTATGAAGATTCTCATTTATCCAGGTCATGATATACAGTATCTACTTGACATTTAGAGTTTTTCTTGAAAACTTCTCAGCAGTCATCCGAGTGGTGAAATGTTTTCAAGAAAAACTCTAAATGTCCAGTTGCTTTTGACTTAATTCTGCTAGATTCTATATTTAACATACTGAACTTATTGCACCAGCCTAAAGTTTCAGCTTGTCAATAGCAGCAATGATCCAGGACTTCAAACTTGTCACAGGGGGTCACCATCTTGGAAAGTGTCTGTGACACTCACATGCTCAATGGGCTCTGAGCAGCTGTTGAGAAGCTAAGCTTAGGAGTCGTCGCAAATTATCAAGCAGAAAATGAGGTTGGTCTGTAATATAAACTGATGCTACAAGGCTGATTATTACATTTTGATGCTAATTGTGCTGGTTTATTAACTTCCATGTACCAATAATCTGAATTATTTACCAATCAGCCGTGTATAATGAAATGTAAATGATTTATATTCTGTATATTGTGCGTTGGTCCCTATGTTCAGTAAGTGACAGCAGCACAGAGCATGTGCAGTGAATCAGCAGAAAAGAAAAGAAGATGGGGAGCTACTGGGGCATCTTTGGAGGCACAGATCCTCCCTGCTAAAAAGCTGTGGTTCCCTTGGGCTGGTACAGAAGCCAAAAACATAACGTACAACATTTCTAGCTAGTTCATTAGTAAAGCTTTAGTCCTCCTCTAAGTTTGGTTTCTTACATAGATAAAATAGACAACATAGATAAAATAATGTTTGGAATGACCTATTTGGAATATTGGAGTGGCATAATCATCCTACTTTTGGACTAGAGACCAACAAATATGTAATAACTGCCTGTTGTCTGCTAAATCTACCTACTGCATTTGTGGCACTATCCATCCCAGCGGTGGATAGTGCCATAAATATTCTTTATACATGTTCCTGCACTTCCGCATTGTTGCCAATGCATCCATCCTGGCTCTTATGATGAATAGTGGCCAACTCCATCTACTGATGCTGGGGGACCCTGGAGCTGCCATCACAAGAGACTTGGTGGTAGCTGTATGGTTCCCACAGCTGGTTGCGTCAATAGGAGCACCAGACTAGAGGGCAGTGAATCTGATGCAAATGCTGTTTAGAAGCCACTTGGGAAGCGACACAATCTCCATTCTGAAAACGCTAGACTTCACCAAGTTTGCATGAAAATGCCAGCTCAGTTGTGTCTGTTTTGGTGTATGGGTTGAAACTGCAGGAGATGCAACTTGGAGGAAAATCAATTCATTGAGGGTAAAAAAAATCCAGAATTGCACTTAGCATTTTGCAAACGACCCCTAATGAGTATAAAACCAAGTAGATTTCTGTACCAAAAGTCAAACTAAAATTGCCAAGTGTTTCATCACAGTGTTTCCATCTACATTCCTGTTGTCCTACGTTTATTGGAAAACACTTATTTCCCTCTCACAATACTACAAAGTGTAAAGGAACTGTCACGATCGCCGCCTGGAGCAGGTCCAGGAGCTCCGGGCGGCGCGTCCTTCCCTGCCGGCGTCGCTCCCAAAATGGCGGTGCCCATGGCCGCCACGTGGGTATCGGCGCTGGCGCAATGATGTCAGCATGCCGATGTCGGCGCAAGGACGCCAATGACGTCACTATGGCGCCAAATTAAAATAAAAAAACGCTACCTAGACGCCAGAATGGCGCCCAAGTATAGGAATCTTTTCCTGTATGTATCCTGGGTTCCCTGTGAGCTACTATTGCTAAATCTTGTTCTTGATTATTATCCTGACCCTTTGCCTGGATTTTGGACTTTGCTGCTATCTGCCTGCCCGTGAACTCTTGCCTGGATTCTGACTACTCCTTTGATTAACCCTTTGGACACCGCGACCTTGCTCCCTCAAGAGGGCTTCCTCCTCGATCCTGACTACCTCCCTGGAGGGAGCTCCCGGCTCCCTGACAGGAACACTTCAATGAAGGTGAAAGTGGTATGTTCATGGATTACTAATAAAAGCATGTTTATGTTCATAGCAGGCATTGTATATTGTCAGGTTAATGTATGCAGTAATCCTCCAGTTCTTCAATTCCCAAGCTGTTTTATTTATTTTGATTCCATAAAAAGCCAATTATTCAAGGCCAGAAAGCACATTATTCAATGTTAGAAATCGTGAGCCAAGAACAGTGTTTATAAAGATTCAAAACAACGCAAAGCTTAACATTTTTACTCCAATAATGGAATCTGCTGAAATGAGATCAAGCCATGAGTCATGTTGGTAGCAGATAGAAAATAAACTTGTGAGGTTGATAGGATGGTTGATAGGAGTGAAGTATTTTATTTGTGGTAAACAAGAAGTCCCGTTTTGGGAACATTTATGAACTGCCCACTTAGCATGTCAGCAAAAGGTTTCAGTAGGAAATCATTAGCTCCACATGTTTCTGATGTGCAGTTTCCAAGGGAATATACTGTGTGGAACGTGCGTGCTCCAAGCAAAGTCCTGTACAATGAGGCTGGGGCACACAACAGGGCTTGCTGGAGACGGTTTTACCTATCCTACTTATGTGTTGGAACAATACAGAAGTCCAGAAGGAGTAAATTGATCCACTTTCTTGCTTGACAAAACATACAGGTTGGATAATGTTTTATCCTCCTGCTCTCCCTTTGCTTTCCATTTTTAACCAAGACACATTCCACCTGCCATTGCCTGATATTTCCTTCATTTATTTCACCGGCACACAGGGATAATGCTAGCAGAGCAAGGTCTTGCAAGGTTTATTGATGGATTCAATGTTTCGGGGCGAAAACCCCTTTGTCAAGCACTTTTGTTTTTGCCCCGAAACGCTGCATCCCACAATAAACTTTGCAAGGGCTCACCCTGCTAGCATTATCCCTGTGTGCTGGTGATTTTGTTCCCTCTCCCATGTTGGTTGTGAGGTGTCCGACACCTCTTTACTGTGCACCGGGATTCATGTCTTCGGAGCAACAGAGTGTGCGAGTGTAAGTTGTTTTCTTCATTTTCTTTTCCCTCCTCTTGTTCTGCTTCTCTCTCTTAATCCTTATTCAATGATCCTAACTGTAAACTCTGTAACTTTTTCAACCCATTTCCCTTTTTGATCTGCCCCTTTCCCTTTAATCTTCTGCCCAACATCACATTTCTTGTTTGCCCCTCCTTTTCTGTTTTTTTTTTTCATTATTGCTCTTTCTCCTTTTCTGATATCCCCACTACCCTTCTATTTTCCCTTTCTCTACCCAAAAACATATTTTTCATCTCCTCCCTATTTCATTCCTCTGTTCCTGATTCCTTTTCTATTCTGTACTTTTCTGTTTTTCCTTTTTCTTCAGCTACTAATTGTTTGCCTCTTTCCTTTTCTAGGCTCTCTTTTCCCTCGTTTTTCCTGTAATTTTCTTAATCTTTCTCACATTTTCTCTTAAAACTCCATCCCTTTTCTGATTTTACTTTACACATTCCGTTTTCATCTGTTCTCTTCCCTATTTCATTTAATCTTCAGGTGCATGTCCCCGCTTTCGTTTAAAATGTCTCTTTTCATGTAATTGACCTTTCTTCATTCCTTCCAACACATGCTATCCTGAGGCAACTTTGTGCGACTATTGAAAACGCATTGCCGTGTCTGCATTAACGGAGGCAATTTTGCGCTGTAGCCTATGGGGAAAAAACGCTGAGGCAGTTCGGGGAGATAGTTGCGCAAAAGACGTGGCGATAAGTCGCCAGGCAACAAAATCTCCCTGAATCTCCTCGTCTGGCCTTACCCTTAAAGTTTGGTGAAAGGATTAAAACTTTAAACTCAGTAGGGAAAAGAAAATCAGCTTTATATAGCTGCCTGTACAGAGAGGTGCCATATATGTGTATTAGCATAGGTAATCCCCAATAGTGAGCACAATTCAGCAGGGAGAGTATGGATATTTTAATGCAGCATACATAAACACATCCTATACGCTACACAAAAGCCAAAGCTTAAGGTTACAATAGTTCCCTGAAGTGCATAAATCACACTAAACTTTCTGATACCTATCAAGCCCAGTCATCAGTGACTTCTGTTTGTTTATAATGAGCATTAACCGTAGAGATTTCACAACATGGCAGTACTAGTAAAAAAAAGAAACAAACAGGGAGGCTGATTTACTGACATAAGTGCTCAATTGCACCTGTGCTGTTAACCATAGCGACCAATATTTTTGTTTTTGAAAATGATTCAAAAATAGGGAGTTGCAATGGACTGCTAATGCTCTATGCTATGTAATTACAATGTAACGTGTGCAACATGGCAAAGTTGAGCTTGAACTGTAATACCATTTGCAATTCTTTTCACTCCATTTGTAGCAATACAACCCACATTTATTGTGAAATCAGTGACAAGTTACAAACAGCAGATAAGCTGAGCTCAGTAAATATAACAGCCACATTACAAGAAGTACATTTCACTGTAAAGGAATTTTCTGATAAAGGAAACATTTATTGTAACTGGATTCTTAGAATTTCTAACAGGATTCATTGCTGAAATGTCAAGGGAGAATCTAGGGAACATTTAGTTAGTCGGCAGAAAGAGATGCATTTTATCCCCAATGAAAAAAAAATGGACATTTCTTGCATTTGAGGAATGGGAGGGAGCCTAGAAAACCTTTATTATAGTGACCTGGAAATTCCTATTACAGTCAGAGCCAAACTCCAGATGTTTCCAGAAAGTGCCATGGAAACTTAGAAATGTAATGTTCAGTTTCTAAATGTCACACCCAGACACTTTGCCATTCTAAGTTTACTTGAAATGGGATCTGACAGTTCAGTGAAATATGCCCATACATCAGCGATGCAGTAGGTGTTATTTTGGGAAACTGAAATGATACCAGCAAATAATTTAACATCAAACATAAAAAATAAATAAATGGAGAAATGTAAAATAAGTAACAAAGTTTACCTTTGTTCTAACAGCCCATAGCAACCAATTGATGGGTAGCATTTACTGGACATTTGTTGAAAGGCAAATATCTACATACATAGTAACATAGTAAGTAAGGTTAAAAAAAGACACATGTCCATCGAGTTCAACCTTTTTTTTTTTCTTTTTTTTTTATTAACTACCTATCTGCCAGTTGATCCAGAGGAAGGCAAAAAACCAATCTGAAGCCTCTCCAATTTGCCTTACAGGGGGAAAAATTCCTTCCTGACTCCAAAATGGCAATCGGACTAGTCCCTGGATCAACTTGTACTATGAGCTATTTCCCATAACCCTGTATTCCCTCACTTGCTAAAAAGCCAACCAACCCCTTCTTAAAGCTATCTAATGTATCAGCCTGTACAACTGATTCAGGGAGAGAATTCCACATCTTCACAGCTCTCACTGTAAAAACCCCTTCCGAATATTTAGGCGGAACCTCTTTTCTTCTAATTGGAATGGGTGACCTTGTGTCAGCTGGAAAGACCTACTGGTAAATAAAGCATTAGAGAGATTATTATATAATCCCCTTATATATTTATACATAGTCATCATATCACCCCTTAAGCGCCTCTTCTCCAGCGTGAACATCCCCAATTTGGCCAATCTTTCCTCATAGCTAAGATTTTCAATACCTTTTATCAGCTTAGTTGCCCTTCTCTGTACCCTCTCTAATACAATAATGTCCTGTTTGAGTGATGGAGACCAAAACTGTACGGCATATTCTAGATGGGGCCTTACAAGTGCTCTATACAGTGGAAGAATGACCCCCTCCTCCCTTGACTCTATGCCCCTTTTAATACAGCTCAAGACCTTATTTGCCCTTGATGCTGCTGACTGGCATTGCTTGCTACAGCCAAGTTTATCATCTACAAGGACTCCAAGGTCCTTTTCCATAATGGATTTGCCTAGTGCAGTCCCATTAAGGGTATAAGTGGATATTTTTACATCCCAGGTGCATGACTTTACATTTATCAACATTGAATCTCATTTGCCACTTAGCTGCCCAGATTGCCAGTTTGTCAAGATTCTGTTGCAAGGATGCCACATCCTGGATGGAATTAATTGGGCTGGATAATTTTGTGTCATCTGCAAACACTGATACATTACTTACAACACCCTCCCCTAAGTCATTAATGAACAAGTTAAATAAAAGTGGACCCAATACTGAGCCCTGGGGGACCCCACTAAGAACCTTACTCCAAGTAGAGAATGTCCCATTAACAACCACCCTCTGTACCCGATCCTGTAGCCAGTTTCCTATCCATGTGCAAATGCCTTCATTAAGCCCAACAGACCTTTCATTGGTTTATGTGGAATACTAGACCTAGAATGAATGGTTGGTTACTATGTGTTAGTTCCCAGGTAAATATTTGCCAAGTGTTGATATGTGACCCCCAAAATTATCTCTTGCCTGATTTTGTGTGTGCCCTGGCTGCTGTATTGAGCCTTTCCCCTTTACCTCTTTGCTGCTAACCATTTACATTATCACTAATATACTATTGTAGTCCTGTCATCCCTTTGGCAAAACTGAGGGGTCTTGTGGGTTATACGGAGTCTAGAGAATCACTTAGGGTTTCCACCTTTCTGTGACCCATGTTCCGGGCAGGGGGTGGGATGGTGACATCACAGGGGCAGGTCAGTGATGCAACAAGGTAGGCCAGTGATGTTGTAGGTGGGGCGAGAGACGTCACTGGGGGCTGGGCTATGACGTGGCAATCATTGACTGGCTGATCGCCATGTCAATCAAAGGGGAATCATCCTGTTTTCCAAATAAGGAAAATCTTCTGAAAACCAGGCTGTCCAGGTAAAAACCGGACTGGTGGCAACCCTAGAATCGCTCCTTGCCAATCAATATTTGTGGTCCTTGTGATGTATTTTTTTTTGTTAAAAGAATATATAATAAACCAAAACTGTAAAGTATATAAAACAATGTCATTGCATTGCATCTTAAATTCAGAAAGATTTGGACAAAACTGAATCAACGCCCTTGTGGTCAGGATATAGAGAAAATTGTTTTGTGTTGTCTAGTGAATCACTCCTACTATTAGTAACAAAACTGAAGATAAGAAACATGCTACATCTTCCGACTGAGCACACAATCTCTGCGGTTCATCCCTCTAACCAACAATCCTTGTGATGTCTCTGAATTGGGTATAAGCAGTAGTTGTCTGCTAGATTTCTTGCTACCTGTTGTTCAGCTTCTATTGGCTGCTAGAACTAGGGCATGTTCACTCTATTTAGCCATTTTTATAAAATATTGTGGAAGATGCAATATTATTCTCATTGTTAATTTGTAACTTTTAGTGCCTCACAGTGAAACTGACCTGTTCTATTTCCTACATAATATAGGAAGTTGACTAGGAAATGTCAAAACAGCCTTAGAAATTTTTCTAAGTCCCAAAAAACGCTGGAGTTTTTTCCTATTTAAAAGGTGATAGGCTGAAAAGATCGTAAATGTTTTTTTGGGATACCCTCCTTCCCCCCTACATTTGCTAACATATGGGACCCAAACTATACTGTGGGCACACGTGTAGGCCATTATAACAACTTTATATAATTTTATTAAGGTTTCCTGGCCTTGTGTAGCGTAATGTATTTGCTGCAGCATATACGGCCATTGTACTTTAACTGCACGCAGTATGTTAATTAGCAAACGCTAGCATAACTTTGAACCGATGAGAGTAATTTCGCTGGCATAATTTGGCCAGCATTCGGTACCCTGTGCGCAACTTCGGATCTTTGTGAATTAGCATTGTACAGGCGAATTTATGCCTGGCGAAGTGTTGTGATGTGCACAAAGCCAGCGCTGGTGCATTTTCACCGGTTAGTGAATTTGCCCCTTTGTTCTTACCTGGACGAAATGAACTGTAATGATAAACTAAAATGCAGACTTCTGGAAACAGGAGGTGAGCAGGAGGTGACTACTGGTGGTTTGTAGTTTTATAAGCTGGTACCTGAACTATATTCCCATTGGTACTGGAATTTATCAAAATCAGTAGGAAACATCAAGGGACCCCTGTGTCATGCAGAAACTGATTTCTTTTGTGGCAATAACATTGTGTAGCCTTCCAGGCCTCCAGATGTGGTCACATCATCTTTCCACCAGACAGCTGGATGTGACACATTGTGAGCTCAGCTTCCATACTTGTAACTAATGTCAGCAGCAATACAAATCTCTCCAAATAAACCCATTTCACTTTAGTTTTCCCAAGATGCTCTTTAAAAAATATCCAATCTTTCAAAGCACAAGGACTGCATTATATTTATTAACAAATGTCATTTTTTCGAAAAATTGGATCTGCCTACATAGTTCTCCTATTACTCCCTTAGCTGTCTACAGTAGCCGATATATATAATGTAAATACAGCTTTTCACTTTTAATAATGTCACGCGTGTTCCAGAACTGATCCATAGCAAACGTGAAGCACTTTTACAGACAAACGCAACTATTGTCTACAGGATAAGCTTAGGGCTCTGCAAATGAGAATTGGACCTCCCAAATTTGTGTGCGATGTGCAAAAGATTTAAACGCTACTGCTACATTTTAGTCTGTTGTCTACTGCTCTGATAGAAGTTACCTTTGAGGGATAGAAATAATTTTTTGAAAGAAAAAAAATATTGTGTCATAATGCAGGCGACTCTCATTACAGCTGGCGCAGGAGAAGAGGAAGCAGTTCGGGGAGATTAGTCGCCAGGGCGCTAAATCTCCCCCAGAATCGCATGGTGTGGACCAAGCCTAATGGGTGTTGCACGTTTCTAACAGGCATGTCAATTGCACATGTCTTTCTGAGCTTGATACTGCCACTAAAATGAGGGTCTTGCACTGGAAAGGTAACAATGGTCTGTAGAGAGAAGGAGGATGAACCTTAGACAGTGCACACACAAATTTTGAGGCCAGTTCACACAATAAATTGTGGGTTTTTGTGCACATAGCCGAGAAGTATTTGAGGGAACATTGTCATCTAGACTAGGATCTAGCCTAGCACCAATATGAAAATCTAAAGGAAACAAAATGCTTTACAACTAGGGTTGCCACCTTTTCTGTAAAAAAATACCAGCCTATATATTTATGTTTTTTCCCTATTAATAACATTAGGATCAACCATAATTTTTACTGACCAGGCTGATAAAATTCCGGCCAGGTGGCAACCTTATTTACAACTGGAATGTCAACCTTGCTGCTGGTGTGTCCTACAACTACCAGCTTAACTAAAATAATAGTTTAATAATAAACTAAATAGCTTGTTTCATATTTGCCAGTTAAAAGCCTGACCATGAAAAAAATGGGTCTCAAACTAGAACCCATGCTGCATTGCTAGTTTCAGTGTTTTGTAAGACATGCTAATTTATCTATTGGTATCCCATGATACTGAGTGGATTAAAAAATGGTTGCCTTAGCTAATTTCATATATGCTCTGAGTCTACTAGGAGAGAAATCATCTATTAATCAGCTAATATCGCATGGGGATAATACATGCAACCCACAGTTTATAATACTTACAAAACATAAACAGAAAGAAAAAGAAATAAACATATAATCTAATATTTATACAGGGTGACCCAATCATTCCAGCTCAAATTCATGCAAAAACAATGATTTAATACACTACGTACTGTAGCTTAGATAACTGCACAGTCTATCTTTCCACTGGTTAAGAAAGTACTCATTGCTTCTGACTCATATCTCTCTAGAGAGATCTGCTTTCCAAGAAAGAAGTCATAGATTATTCTTTCAGAAAATACATATGCAAGAATATAATTTGTTTGAAATCTCTATTCAGCTTTACTATAAAAGTTCAAGGCAAAACATAAAACTCTGTTTCGTGACCGTCATCACGATTCAGAGCAATGCAGGATAAAGTCATTACTGCCCACAACCATCGCTTCTAAGTCACAAATGAGAAAAGTTCACATTTCAGTGTAACAACGTTGAATGTCAAGGTCATCCTGACTTGCCTGTTTCAGGCTAAATCATTATTTACTAAAATTAAAATGTCAAAAATCCAATGTGACTTTTTTTTTGCAGCTGCAGGGATTCCGTGCAGATTCTGCCACATCACAAACAGGCTTTTCATTAATCATTGCATAAAATTTGGTGGTTCCATTCTTGTTAAAGAATGGAAAAATTCACCAGGACAAATACACAGTGGACACTGGGAAATACTCTCAAAGCCCTTAGGTAGGGAGTCTATAGTGTGAACAACTGGATTAAATCTGACTGGCTAAAAGAGAATTAGGACACACACACTGGTCTTCTGTAACCCAGACACTGACTAAATCAGATCTATGTAGAGCTCCAAAAAAGCTGTAAATGTTAATGCTAGTTATTGTTTTTAACCCAAATTTTAATCAGGCACCGTAAATTATCATAGAACATGTGAAGACTCTGTATATCCCTTTAAACCAGGGTTCAATAGCCATATTGCTACATGCCTTCTCCTCATGGCCAAGTATTTCTCCTCTTTGAAGAATTCTCACCTTCCACGCTTTAACTTGCACTTGCTGAAGGATTGTGCAACTTCATTTGTAGCTGTGGGTGATACGGGTTCTATCTATATAACTGATAATATGAAATGGGAGAAGGTCCATGGAACTTATCATTCTGCCCACCCATGTATTTTTGGACATGGGAAAAAAACAGATAGTGTCATTACAATATGCTGGGGTCTATTAAATAAACAATAAAACTTTTATACTAAAGAGTAGGTATAGATACCATTAGGCCTGATGCATTAGTTGGCCCAAGAACTACAACTTTAGTAGAAAGCCATAACTCTTTCATGGCAGTCCTGGCCCATAGCTTAGACCAGTGATCCCAACCAGTAACAACATGTTGCTCACCAGCCCATTGGACGTGGTTCCCAGTGGCCTCAAAGCAGGTACTTCTTTTTGAATTTTTGGCTTGGAGGCAAGTTTTGGTTGAATAAAAACCAGGTGTACTGCCAAAAAAGCCTCCTATAGACTGCCAGTCCATAGATAGATAGATAGATAGATAGATAGATAGATAGATAGATAGATAGATAGATGATAGATAGATAGATAGATAGATAGATAGATAGATAGATAGATAGATAGATAGATAGATAGATAGATAGGGACTATCAAATAGCCAATTACTGTCCTTATTAGGCACTCCAAGAACTTTTTACATGCTTGTGTTGCTCCCCAACTCAAAAAATGATACTTCAATTCAGCATTTGAGAAACTGGGTCTGGAGCACCCGTGCTCACAGAGAAACCTACAGATAATAATTTGCCTGCCCATTACAGAAGTATGGTAGGTACAAGAGTGCACCAGAGTAATCCAAGAGAACTGCATTGTGAGTACTGGAGAAGGTATGGATTAATCTGCTCTCATACAGGGAAACAATCATTATTCCAAGGCAAAATATAGTGCTGTCTTACTACATCACAGAACAGACAGATACTGCTTTTCAATAGCAAATACATTAACAAATAAAACCTCTGAAAATGTGTGCTAAATATACATTATATTGGAAAGTTGCTTAGAATTGCAGTTTCTTTTTTTATTAGGCAAACTTTTATTTGTAGGTTTACATGACTGTTAATATTTTACTATGAGGCAGGAATGCTTTAGCCTGTGTCACAAAGGGTTAAGCTCATAATTTTTTTTCATATCTCAGTCATTGCTGCTTGATGACAGAAAGTGAAATTATAAACATATGGAAAGAGGTTAGATTGATAGCTCTGTCCATTCGCATGTCATATACTCATTTTTTGTGTATATGTCTGTAACAGTATATGGGAAAATGCCACATTCCAAATAGTTTAGTCTCAAGCCTTTCCCGTGTTATGGGACATATTGCAAGGCACAGTAGCTCAATAAGAGAACATTATTCACCCATTTATTCCATGCACATTTATTGACATTTGCAAGAAGAAATACTTGAATCCCATTTGAAAATCTTTGTCAGAAAGGAAAACTGTAAGATGAAAAATCACTGCAAATATTGCTTTTATATGGGAATATACAAAACACTGTAGTATATTTGGGAATAGAATCTGTCATTTTGCTCGCTACGAAAGAGGCCTAAAAAAGTTTTACTGGACTTCAAAAAATCACTACCATGGTGGTCAGAAGTAGAATCTAAGCGGCCATAGAGAGAGAGCTGCCATTTTTGTTTCAGGATCGCCCTTTGTAGCTCAGCATCTGTTAAGGTCCTGCTTTACGCTAGCTATAAACAAGTATACAGATCGATTAAATATTGCTATAATAGTTGTTCACAACATTAAATTAGGTTGTCTCAAGCACATTTCATAGGGCTTCCTTGGTGGGAGGGAGCAGCCACACATTTTAGGAATTTCTAAAAACGTACTAATGCCATATTTTCTTTTTAATATATTTAAGCTGGCCAACTACGTCAAAGTCATCCCATATCTGGCCAGTCCTACACTCAATTTTCATCTGATTCATTAAAGGACAAGGAAAGTCTAAAATAGAATAAGGCTAGAAATGGTGTATTTCATATACTAAACATAATCATGAACTTACAGCACCAGAAAGCCTATTCAAACAAATGATTTATGCTTTCAAAGTTGGTAACAGGGGGCTGTCATCTTGTAACTTTGTTAAACATCTTTGCCTGACCCTGACCCTGCACATGCTCAGTGTGGTCTGGGCTGCTTAGGGATCGTCATAAACAAAGCTGCTTGCATTCTGCATGGCTGGTAAGTAAGGCGGGGGGCTCCCCCTGCTGTTCATAAGTATGATTGTTTCCCTGCACAGCAGTTAGGGACCATCTGACAATTCCTATCCACAGCAGTAAATGAAGGGAGAATTTCACTGCATACAGTCATGTTTTTTATAAAAACGGTACACATTTTTTATTTAAAGTATATTGGAGATAGGTTTCTTTTTCATTAAAAAAAGTAAAAATGGGATTTTATTTTTTTTGCCTTTCCTTGTCCTTTAAGAATTCTATTGCTTCATTATACATTTTACAAAAGGGACTAGTTTTACCTGCAACTTACTAGCTGCTTTCAAAATAAAACTCCCAAACTTGGCTGCCCTTTTATTAGACACCAGTGGGATCACCTGACTATAGTTGGGAAGGGTGGGAGCTAGAACATGGAGCTGGTCACTGCTCCTGTATAATTATAACAAAACAAGGGAAAGTTGTGCTCACCACTAATTTTTAAAACCATTAGGCGGGGGTGCAATGTGGCTGTGACCACAAAATACATATAGACACATACAAGAGTCCTCTGCACTCAACCCATTATCAATATATTTAAGACAGGTATAGTCAGGTGATCCCACTGGTGTCTAATAAAAGGGCAGCCAAGTTTGGGAGTTTTACTTTGAAAGCAGCAAGTAAGTTGCAGGTAAAACTAGTCCCTTTTGTAAAATGTATAATGAAGCAATAACATTCTTAATGAATCAGATGAAAATTGAGCATAGGACTGGCCAGATATGGGATGACTTTGACGTAGTTGGCCAGCTTAAATATATTGCAATATATGGACAAACAATCCCTGTTTTGTTTAAAGGGTAAGGCATTTTTCAGTAGCAGTATGCACAAATCTCGCTGTCTTAAATATATTGATAATGGAGTGCAGAGGACTCTTGTATGTGTCTATAAGTATTTTGTGGTCACAGCCTCATTGCACGCCCACCTAATGGTTTTAAAAATTAGTGGTGAGCACAACTTTCCCTTGTTTTGTTATATATTCTTTTTAAATCAAACTACAATGTCACAAAATAGAGCTCAGTAGCCAGTCCAGCCTTCAAAAGTAGGGTGAAGTATTCAATTGAACAAAGGCAATTATTGTAAGAGAGGATGTAAAAGCGAATCAATACTACAAGAGCCTTCACAGAACGTCTGTTCCTCAGTTAGAAATGATAAGAAATAATATATTTCTTTGAACATTTCTTTGAAACAGGCCCAAGCCGTCTGCACATAGCTCTGATCAGGAGGATAGCTAGTGTCCACCCTTGAGCAAATAATAAGATGCCTCATTAGAGAAGAAGAAAAAAATCGTAGTATGAAAGGGCTGTTACCCAAAGTGTTGTTGGGAATAAGGGTGGGAGTAAAGAAATGGTAAGAGTCTTTAGCCAAAGCATCATTGAGTTGATATGGGTGGCTAAAAGGGAAAGGACTAAATAAATGATAGCATGAAAAGGCAAATACACAAACCATCATTGCGTTTATGGTTGATAAAAGAGGTAGGAGTAAAGAAATAGCAGCATGACAGGGTAATTGCCAAAACCTTCATTAGGTTAAGAGATATAGGTGGATAGAATGGGTAGCTTTGAAGGAATGGTAAGGGCTGTTATCCAACGCATCATTGAGTTGAGGGATAATGGTGGATAGAAGTGGTCGTAGTAAAGAAAAAATAGCATGACATGGCCATTACAAAAAGATTAGTTAGGTTAAGAGATATTGGTGGATAGAATGGGTTGGAGTGAAGAAATGGTAAGGGCCGTTACCCATAGAATTATTGATTTGAGGCATATGGCTGGATAGAAGGAGCAGGAGTAGAGAAATGGTAGCATGAACCAGCCATTAGCAAAACCATGATTGGACATGGGTGGATACATGATTGGACTTGGGTGGCTAAATAATTGGACTTGGGTGGATAAAGGGAGTAAGAAACTGGTTTTGTTTAGGGACATGTCTGTTTAAATGAGAATGCAACCGTTATTAAAAAAACCCTACCCCCCTACCCTACATGAATAACTGCTTTCACAGAAAAGCTCTACTACCTTTATTTAAACACATGCATTAGACCAGCCATGTTGCCTAAAGCAGCCTGAGCATTGTCTGTCTACAAAGGATTTCCATAAAAATGAGTACCATTTTCCTTCCTGTTAATGGAGTATGGCTCAGTCCAAGACAAGCAGTATGGCACCACCATGTATATGTATAAGTGCATTGTGCAGAGTAAATAATATACCTTGTTGCTTCTAGTGTTGCTCCCAGTGGCCTCAAACCAGGTGCTTATTTTTAATTGGCTTGGAGACACTTTTTTGTTGCATAAACCAGATGTATGCCGGAACTCACACAGCCTCCTTTAAACTGCCAGTCCAAAAGTGAACAATATAATATGTCTTGTTTGCAACCACTATTCAATAATACTTCATACGTGTCAGGAACATTTAGTACTGTATTTGTTAGTTGTCTGTCTGGACATTACTCAGTATTGTAACCCCATAACATCATGGTGGCTGGCATAGGTGCTCCTTAAAAAGCATGGGAAAGTGATAGAGAAGCAGAAATGCATGATATCATGTGGGACAGTTTGACTGGCTGAGTTCATTTGGAGCCAGTAAAGTACATTAACAAAATGAATTGGGTTTTAAAATAAGTCCACATACATAGCTGAGCTAAATTAGGAATGTCCTTTATTGTCTTGCACTTGTACTGACAAAAAGTGATTCCATCCAGTGCGACTAGATCAATAGTGTGCTATGTGTGCAGTTCAGGCTCATCCATTATGTAAGATTTTTATTGACGGTCAACTTTGGTTATAGACTCAAGGTCATATTGTGCTTCTTTAATCATATTGGTCATATTGTGCTTCTGCCAATCGTCCATGAACAGTCAAAGGTTTTTTGGATTCTATGACGGCAAGAAGAACAATCACATGTTGGTCAGGGAAGGTATCTTGCAGACAAAAGGGAACTCACGATTGCAGCTGTTGTCATTCCAGGAGCGCAACGCTAAGACGGAAAACATTTGATGAGATTAGTGAGTAATTCTATAGTAACAAAACATGCCAAATTAAAAGGAGTGCTTCACCCCTCTTAGTATGTTATAGAATGCCCTAATTATTTGAATTCATTTTCTGTCTTTTCCCTTTTTTTCAAATGGGGGTCACTGCAGCCAAAAACTATTGCTATAACTATCGTTACTTTCTACTACAGATCTTTCTTTGCATGCCCTCTCCTATTCCCATCTCTTGTTCAAACCACTACCTGGTTGCTAGGGTAAATAAGACCAGCTGTTGAAATACCAAACTGGAGAGCTGCTAAACAAAGCTAAATAACAACAAAAACCATCAAAAATGAAAGACAGAAAAGAGCAATTGCAAATTGTCCGAGAAGATCGATGTCTACATCATACTTAAAGTAAACTACCCCTTAATAGGAATAGCTTAAAAATTTGTATTCTGTATTCACATCCATTCAAATAAAGATGGTATCTTATAGAAGTCATTAATATGCTTATATACATACATACAGTTAGAATATGAATTTATGTCAGGAGTTCCGTTATTAAAATATTGAGTAGACATTGTTGAAGCACCTCCCTGACCCTGAAGGGTAAGGGCACATACTCAGATTTGGGGAGATTAGTCGCAACAAATCTCCTCTTCTTCGGGGTGACTAATATCCCCAAACTGCCTCCTGTCGGCTAGAATGTAATTCGCCAGCGGGATGGCACTCGGAGCGCTTCGTTTTCTGAAGTCGTCTGAAGTTTCTTTGTGAGGAAACTTCAGAAAACGAAGCTCTACAAGAGTCACCCCGCTATCGATTTACATTCTTGCCGGGCGACTAATCTCCCCGAATCTGAGTGTGTGCCTGACCCCAAGGACTTAAGCAGGGAGGAAGGAACAAGCCTGAGTAAATAATCAATGTTTTGGTACTGGCAAACCTTTCCCCTTATAAAGTGCTACTGACACGGGGGAGGATCAAGCCCATTTAAGCCAATACCTTGGTCTGGAGGCAGTGACCCTGAGAGATGCAGTTATGCAGAGAGATGCCAACCCAGAAAAAACTTGACCAGAGTAGTAGGAGATAGAGATGGCGCGAACTGTTCGCCGGCGAACTTGTTCGCGCGAACATCGGGTGTTCGCGCTCGCCGGAAGTTCGCGAACGTCGCGCGACGTTCGCCATTTTGGGTTCGCCATTGTTGGCGCTTTTTTTTGCCCTCTCACCCCAGACCAGCAGGTACATGGCAGCCAATCAGGAAGCTCTCCCCTGGACCACTCCCCTTCCCTATAAAAACCGAAGCCCTGCAGCGTTTTTTCACTCTGCCTGTGTGTGCTGAAGAGATAGTGTAGGGAGAGAGCTGCTGCCTGTTAGTGATTTCAGGGACAGTTGAAAGTTTGCTGGCTAGTAATCGTGTTGATACTGCTCTGTTATTGGAGGGACAGAAGTCTGCAGGGGTTTGAGGGACATTTAAGCTTAGGTAGCTTTGCTGGCTAGTAATCTACCTTCTACTGCAGTGCTCTGTATGTAGCTGCAGTGGGCAGCTGTCCTGCTTCTGATCTCATCTGCTGACTGCTGCAATAACAGTAGTCCTTGTAAGGACTGCTTTTATTTATTTTTTTGTTCCAATACAGAGCAGTATCAAGCAGATTACTAGCCAGCAAACTTACTATCATCTGTCCCTGAAATCACTAACAGCTCTCCCCCTACACTATCTCTTCCAAGCACACACAGGCAGATTTTTCAGATACATTTTTGCCCTTGATCCCCCTCTGGCATGCCACTGTCCAGGTCGTTGCACCCTTTAAACAACTTTAAAATCATTTTTCTGGCCAGAAATGTCTTTTTTAGATGTTAAAGTTCGCCTTCCCATTGAAGTCTATGGGGTTCGCGAACCGCTCGCATTTTTGCGCAAGTTCGCGAATATGTTCGCAAACTTTTTTTCCGACGTTCGCTACATCCCTAGTAGGAGAACCATATGGTGTTTACCTTGACAAGGTATTGTGGCTTATCAATTTTGTGATCATAATTTTGTAACTAAAAAAACCCTGTTTTGCAAAATACATCCATCGCCTTGGATAATAAATTAATTTGTGAAACTGGGGACCAGGGAATCTGCGTTGATCAATATTTTCTCTTTTTTTGAATGCTTGAAATGAAACAGTTAGATTAACCTGGCTATCCACCTATTTGAACTTTCAGTGCCAGTCTCCCTTGGAGGTGCAACCTTTGTTCAGGGTCTCCATTAATTTAAGATTAGGTTACAGATATAGAAATACACTAGTGTTTAATCATTCAGTGATAGTTCTAAACATATCTTGGAGAAATATGTTTTTCTAGCACCTCCACACCCATTCCTTTAATGGTGGTCTTATGCCTTTAAAAATAGTTGAAGGTGCCAGCATTCTCTCTTAAAAGTTGCAAGTGGGGGTGGGCTAAGACTGTGGAAAAAGCATTTGGGACTTAGCAACCTCTCTTGGAAGGGTAGGATTAAGCCCTTTGAGATCAGTCCCTTGGTCAGGAGAAACTTTTCCCAAACAATGCTAGCAAATATGTATTTACCCCAAATCTCATCCAAATGGAACTTTAAGCTGGGCATTGAGGTTTGTCTATGAGTGAAACTCCCTCAAAACTCACCTAAACTAACCTTCAGGCTGACCCCCACCCCTACATATAAAAGGCCAACCCCATAGTTTAATTATGCGGTGGGATCCAGCAATGGGTCACCAAGCTGTTTTTTGGGTGTGTCTATGACCCCTTACAGACAGTCAATGCTCTTGCTACTATAGATTGTAGTATTGATAAATTGGTAAATAACTATAAATTAATTTGTGGGTGACTAGCCTGATTTAAAATATATACGTCCCTAACAATAAAGGTAAAGAAAGACTGGCCTAGGAAACAATTTCTGTAATCGTCTGGGAGGAATTCAGGTTTTGTGCTTATGTTCCTAAAACCCACCAATAATGGCAAATCTTAAATCACGAGGATGGGGCAAATTAGTAGTACTGATTCATTTTTGGGACTACTCACACTCTGGGATAAATAAAAAAGTACAAATAAAAAATAATTAATATGGGAGTTATAAACAAAGTTATACATATAACCAACTATATATAACCCACTCATGATATAAAAACTCCTTTCAGTTGTTCAATGCTTATGTACTAAAAATGCTTCACATTTCTACAAATTCCTGTTCAGATGATCTTACCCAACAGAACCAGTTTCTATAATCTGGAAAGGCACCCAGGCTACACTGTCAAGAGTCACTTGCATCCTTATTACAGATGAACATGGGAACATGGCCTAAATACAGACTCCTACTCCCCTGAGTTTTTGACATATTGACTTTCACACTGATAAATTGGCAGGTATATAACTTGTGTAAGGATACAATTTGAATCTGTTATCATATCTCTTCTGTACTTCTACCCATAAACAGTGGCATAGCTAAGAATTTGCTGCCCCCCCCTAAGCTTGTACAGAAAGCAACCCTGCATCCATGTCCACCTCCCCCATGACACACACTCGCTTTGGATATTAACATTTTGAAATTGGCTTTGGAAGGGGGATTTATGTGCAGTAGATCCCACAGCCGTGGAAGTTGAGGGGTCTATAGTTAGCACATTGACCCCTAAATGATCTGCATGCATTCATTAAGTAACAGGGCTAAATAGTTTGCATTTAAATTACATTCTAGCGATGTAGATCTTTGATTGACCAAAACAGTGCAAAATAGACCAGGTAGGACCACAGAACCTACATAAAGGCTTTATCAAGAACTGTATCCTACAAATTTACCCCTCAATGTTCTTCAGTTACAGTAACTTCTGAATGTGGCTTGTATCAATTATACATCAAACAGATGCATTTCCATCAGATATTCTGGACAAATCCTCTCCCAAACAAGTCCCAATACTCATCTTTAGTGACGGGCGAATAAATTGGGCAGGTGCAAGTGTGCGGCAAATTTCCGCATTTTTGCCACTGGTGAATAAATTTGCGAAACTGCCTTGAAAATTCGCCGGCGTCAAAAAATTCTGGGCATGCATCGGAAAAGTCTTGAAAAGCATCCCAAGTGGAGCAGCCAAATCCTAAATGTACATACTGTTCATATGCGAAACGGTATGTTCTACATTCGGTAGACATTTTCCATATAGCTTTATGGAATGTGGTGACATTCCTGTGCACAAAGGATGGCATCACAACCGACATAACATTAGCCTTATTGTTATTTTGATGCAAAAAATTACACTGCATGCTGCCAACAATATGGGTAGATTGACCCTGACAGCATAATAACATACATTTTCCAGAAGACGCTTGCCTATAATACGAAACATATTATAATATGAAACTTAGCTGAACAATACAGTATGTAAAAGACTTAAAATCAGTAATGCATTGCCATAAGCCTAGCTGGAGGGAGTGATAAGGGAAGCCATGCCACATTGTATGGATATTTTTCCTCAAAAGCAAATTTACGTCTATGATTTTAAAAGCTGGTTTAAAAAGTATTTGGGAAACCACTAACTAATGCTAATTTAGCAAACAATTTATTGCTTCAGTTAATAGTAGGAGTCCCATCAATACTAACTCTCCAGAAACAGCTCCAGTTAATGAGATATAGGCTCACCCACTTGGTGGAACAGTCATACCATACCCTGTCATCTATGATTAAAATGTTACTGTGCAGGTCAGATAAACACGTGTGAGCTGGTTCCAAGCAAATCTGCTGGGACATTTCTAGGAAAACTTTAACATATTTTTCCATGTTGATCGATGGGTGGGTTTTTTTTAGCAGCTGGAGTATGGTGATACAAGTCTGATTCAGGACATGGTACAAGCCACGTGCAATAAAGTGAATAACTGCTAAAATTAATTTGGCACAATCTCCTTATCTTGTATTCCTAGTCCTTAAGCTTGTGTGCTTTGCTTATATTTTAAGGAGGTTCAAGCATTCAACAGTATTCATTTCAAGCTGTCAAACATACAGAGTGATGCTATTTTGATCCTCACTGTCGGACATACACAAAGGAGGAGTTTACTTGCATCTAGAGCCAATGCAAGAAACTAGGTGCAAGGCACAGCAGGCAGAGGCTCAAGGGAAGTCTGTACTTTATGCAAAAAACAAAGAAGCCCACAATACCACTGATATTACTAAACTTGTCCCTAAATGGCCCAAATTAGGGTAGAGGCTTCACAGGGGTAAGAGAAAAAAATAATGATAAAAGAAAGAAAACAGAATCCCCTGTACTAGTGGAGCTACACCTGGACAAGGCAGAGAAAATTACAGGTACAAAAAAACCACACAAGCATACAGATATTAAAATAACCATGAACTATGATTCACCTTGTGTGGTTTATTTTAATATGTCTGTGTGTTTTTATTTGCATTTTTTTGTATTAAAATTCAATAAAGGTTTTTTTTTTGTATTTTTCTCTGCCTTGTCCGGGTGTAGCTCCACTAGTAGATGGGACCAGGCCTTACATACAAGGCTCTTTATGTGCATGGTGTCTGCATGTGACATTTTTGTTTGCAACCATAGATTAGTACTGCCATGTAACCATGGCTCACTTGTGTGACACCCAAAATGCACATTCAAATTTAAGTGGAAAAAAACAAAACAAAACAATTCCATCAGTTATAGAAAACAAATTGTACAATTTAGTGCTTTAGTGTTTAGGTTAGCATAAGTATTAATATTCAGTTCATTTGAACACTTTAAAGTGAAATCCTGCAAAAAGTACTGGGATTTGGCCAAACCCCAACCAAAAGCTAGATTTGATGCATCCATAGAGTGCACCACTTGCATCCTGCATCCTACATAGCTTATACCCAGCCATATCATATATCATTTTCCTTACATGACAATTTCTAGAAAATAAACCTGCATTGTGGGGAAACAACAGGGTAAATAGCCCTATTTTTTTTGCCCAAGCTCACTGTTCTGTTAGTAAACTAGTGGTGCAATTTTGGACACAAATCACCATGTTTTTTAACCATGGCATTAGCCCCAGGATATGCCTTCGTTTTTGTGTTATGCCTTTATACAGTCATGGAGATTTTTAAAAGATCAGATCCTGATCGTGAGACCACGATTTTCTTAGAACGATCGTACGATCGTACGAATTTACCATCAACTAAAAAGACCAATTTGCCAGGAAAACAAAGGAGAGCTGCCTGCTTGGCCCTGCAAACATAGATAGATTGGACCGACAAAGATTCTTTGACCTGGCTGATCAATTTCCTGACAGATGTAGGCTGAAAAATCATAAGATGTACGATCGTTCGAATCCCACTAACCGCACAATAATTTCGAAGGATTGCTCGGACTTCCCTAAAATCGGTCATTCGGCAAGAAGAATCGTCGCGTCTATGGGGCGCTTAAGGCCCTCTGTAAGGCAACAAATGTACTATTTTTAGGACTCATCTTTCATTTCAGGCCTCTACTATTCATATCACAGTCTCTTATTAAAATCAATGTATGGTTGCTAGGGTAATTTGGGTCCCAGCAACCAGACTGCTAAAATTGCAAACTTGAGAGCTGTTGAATAAAAAAGGCAAAAAACTCAAAAACCACAAATAATAAAAAATGAAAGGCAACTGCCTCAAAATATCACTCTCTACAATATGCTAAAAGTTAATTTCAAGGTGAAGAACCCCTTTAAAGCACCATATGAAAAATGTTCCTTGAGATGCCAACCTTTTACACAGATAATGTACTTACCACTGTAGTATCGGTACCACATCTGTACACAGTCCTCATCTTCAGGACTGGAGTTGGTCGCATCATCTGGTTGGTTTCCATCCCAGTAATTATAATCATTGAGTGTCCCATCTGTCCATTCAAACTCCCCTTCCTGTCCGTGAAGAAAGGGAAACAGTAGGAAATGCACATGAAACAGTATAAGAATAAAATGCTTTATGCATGTAGATTTGGTACTTACCTGCCTTCTGTCGCTTAATCCTATCCATATATCTGTAGGGACTCCTGTCACCTGACTATTGACAAGGTCAAAGACAAAGACATTTTCATCCCAACTGGTAAGAGGAAAAGATGAAAAAAGCAAAAATAAAGTGAAGCTCATATCAAGTTTTCCATTCTGTTCTGTAAAGCTGGCCAAAGACGCAAAGATGTGATTGTACGAATTGAGGATTCATACGATTTTCGGACCGTGTGATCTGATCTTTTCTACTATATTTGATCATTATGGTTAGTGGCAGGTCGGGAGATGGGGAAGTCTGATCATTCGATGATTCGTGCGATCAGATCTTTGAGTCTATGGCCAGGTTAATTCACATTTCTTCCTGATGTAGAGTTAGCATAAACACACACACCTTCCCAAGGATCTTTCCCTTGGCCAGTAAAAATGGTGTTTAAAGCCAATGTTATTAATAGGGAAGGTTCATTGGGAGCTCAATGAAAATTGTGGCGAGGCACTGCCATAATAAACTCTGCTGAATACACCCAGGCTGGTATATTTGTGAATAAAAGGAATGCTATCCAGGGATCCACTTTCATTGTACTTTTAGGAGTAACATTTTAACTATGCTTTAGGCACTACAGTGGCAGCCCCCTTCATCCTACTCTGTACCCTCAAGGTAAGCATTGGGGAGAGTGTGGTGGGGTGAAATGGGGTCTGGAGGCTATGATTTAAGCAGACCCTGAAACATCCCTGGTGTTTTGCCCTATTCTTTACACTTTGTACCTTCTGGATTCTTAAATGAAGCAATGAAGTACATTTCTGTTTGCTATTTCTATATGGAACTTTGGTTCCAACATGATGTATTAGACCATGGTATTCTCTCCTTCTCCATAATGGAGATAATCAATCATTAATAGCTAATCAGTGTATTGTATGGGTGAGCATATTTCTGTTGTCAGGGTAGCACCTACCTCGTACAACCAATAAAATGCAATAGAACACATTATGGAGGCATCCCATGATCACTCAAAGTTGCAAGAACGACCGTGGATTTTACATGACTTATTTTTACTTATATATTATATATATCTAGTATGTATCTATATTTATATGTATCTGATGGCCATGACTTTGGTGGGGTCCAAAGAATAAACTTACCTGTGGATAGAAACTAATTTAGCGGTTGTCCTTCCAAGTGAGAACTCTGAGCAGTAAAAATCTGCTTCTGCCCATGTTTTATTCATTGGGAAGAACCTGTAGCAATTGCTATTATACTCAGTCCAAAACAGTGGGCAGGTGAAAGGCTGATTTATATCCGTGAATGCTAGGAAAAGAACAAAGAATCGGGAGATTACATACACCAGATAATTTGAACCATGCAATGTAGAGTTGAAAAGCAACAAGAATGCTCAATATGTAAGCACTAACAATAATATATCATGATTAATTGAATGAGCTACACAATGACGATATATCTGTCTACTATTGGACTATTTTCTTCAGCCAGTAATCCAACAGATGGATTCATTTTTACAGGACAGCACACATCACATTAATTTACTAAAGGGCATTAGTCTTCCCCCAATACTCTGTCAGTAGTTTGTACACCATTATTCCACATGACATTGGAGTACAAACAGTCAGACAAGCAATACATGAGTTTGACCACAGGCCCCCCTACAGAATTTCTTGGTACATTATTGGATTTGGCACTCTCTCATAATTATTTCAGGATTCCTTTTACCTCCAAACAGCTGGCACGAACATGGGTTCAAATGTGGCACCCTCTTTTACCAACCTATACAGTATATGAAACAAAAGCAAGCCCATATTTAGCCCTATATTGGTAAATCAATGGACCTGGTGCATTACCGCGACCACCTAGATGGTTGATATTTAAGGAAATTTTCTCATATTAAGTATGGCTTTTGAGAGAAGGAATCCATGTATCCCTTGCCTGGCAGAACAGTGAGTTAATAAATAAATGCATAAACGTTCTTTAAAATAAATGTGACACTTGATTTTAGACTTATGGTTAATTATAGTGTAGATTTCAATTGCACAATAAGCCACTATTGCTAGCAAATGCATAGCTAATCTACCTGTGCTGTCAGAAATAATTATTATTGTTAAATAATATCTGAAAGGAAGACAATGAACATCCAAAAAGAAAAAAAAAGCAATCTGCTGGGGTAGTTAGTAAGCGATTGATGCCTTCGTCCCTAGAGACAGCACAATAAATAGGCAAAATCTTTAACATGGGTTGGAATGGAAAGCCTGACCCAAATAGCTTCTTATTAATGTTGTCCTACAGGTCAAACATTCCAGGTAACATTGGTAACAATTTTAGAAAAGTGTGGGTAAGGAGCGTGCAATTTCTCAGTGTATGTCAGATGCCCACAGAGATAGAAGAGAGCACTGCTGATTTGCACTTGATTGCACAGTAGGAAGGTTTGTTAAAGCTGGTTGGGAGTCACGCAAGTTGCTTCTGCTGTGCCACTCGTTCATGAGTATTTTCCAATGTAATGCTTCATGAATTACAGACCATGAAAAGCTCAGCACTAAAACACTGGGCACATACCAAATATTTCTCTTTCAGTGCCTCACCCACGAGGAAAGAATGTCTTTAACATTTCCTTCAACATGCAGCTCTTTTTACACTCTAGTACAGGTTTGGGATGCCTTATCCAGCAACCCATCAACCAGAAACCTCTATATTACAGAAAGGCCATCTCCCATAGACTCAATTTTAATCAAATAATTCACATTTTTAAAAAAAAAATTTTCTCTGTCATAATAAAACCTTGTACTTGATCCCAGCTGAGATATAATTAATCCTTATTATATACATAACAGACCTATTGGATTTATGTAATGTTTAAATGATTTTTAGCAGACTTAAGGTATGGAGATCCAAATTACGAAAAGATTCCTTGTCCTGAAAACCCCAGGTCTCAAGCATTCTGGATAACTGGACCTGTTCTTCCATACGTATAAGTGTATTCAGTGCCCTATGGTTTCAGTGGCTTCTCGCTCTGGTGCAAGAGTTAAGCCATGTGTTTTAAATGGTTCAAAATATAAAAGGGTATCTGCAATAAATGATATATCATGCAACCTGTCTTTGCAGCCTTGCATCAGTGCTAAAAGGCATATTGATATTGTGCCCAAAGGTTTTTTTTTTAAACTAGTATAATTCATTGTTGCAATAGGAAGTCACCCAAATATCCATCTGTTCTAGACATGGTCATTCCATCAGCATTGGAAGCTCTATGAATACACTGACACCTCAAACTACCTTGGCAGTCAGGCAAGAGATTGGCTGCTTGTGTCCTGTTGTTTTAAGTTATTCCTGGCTGAAAACAAAAATGACTTTTCAGCCTACAGTCCTCCCACTACAGTGGGTACAATTAGTGTGTTATCCCACTGTCATAAGCTTCCTTTCTAACTAAAGATTTGGGCAGTAGTGAAAAGTAGTGGTGGGTAATAATTGGGATCTAGAACCGTATTCACTAGAATATACCAGACTCCAAGCCACAGTGGGATAAAGCTACAACTCTTATTTTGCAAGCAGCCAATCTCTTTGCGTCAATGCCATGGTTGTATGAGGTGCCAGTGTATTCATAGTGCTTCCAGTGCTGATGGAAAGACCATAAAAACGTGTCCGTCTGGACTTGTAAATATTTGGATGATTTGTACTGTGAAGATTAATTGCACTAGTTGAAAAATACATTTGGCCTGAGAGCAATGGTGCCCAAGTAATTCTTACACAGTGGGATAAAGCTACAGCTTAAGCCAGTAAGGCAAAAATCACAAACGCAAAGAAGGGCTGATGAATGATTCTTATTATAAATTCCAGTAAATACCAGTGACCCTAAAGGAGGCAAGATGCACTTGTAAAAATGATGACCTACACTATTTCTGTTATATATGTATCACATCTCTACAACTCCTAGGGCTACATGGATTTATTGTCATGAAAGTCTATCCCTTGAAAAGTTTCCAGCATGTAATGCATAACGGGTAAAAATGACGACAAAATGTGGTCATAAAAGGTACTGGGGGGGGTCATTTATCAACAGTGGGAAAATTTGCCCATGGGCAGTAACCCGTGGCAACCAATCAATTTGTTGCATTCATTGTTCTCATTGCAGCTGGCTTTAAGAGGCTAGTCACTGATTGATTTGGGTAACTGCCCTTGGGCAAATTTGCCTGATGTTGATAAATGAGCCCAAGTAAGTTTGCCCAGGTGCAGTAACCCATAGCAACTAATCAGCAGTATGTATTTACTGGTTACCTGTTTAAAAAGCAAATATCTTGTTGGCTGCCATGGGTTACTGACCCTGGGCAAACTTAATGCCTTTTATTGCATTTGGGGGTAAGTGCAAAGGGTGGGAGAGGAGCTAGTCATAGAGAGCAACAAGCTGTGAATACACCACCTGGAGGGGCTGCATTTAGTGCCCAAAGCTGGAAAATGAACTGAAGAATATACAGTAGTTATAGACTATACCACTAAGGGATTCACATGTGGCAGAGTTTCAATAGTTTTTTTGTTCTGGTCCTAATTATGATCCATCGTTATTGTTCACTACTGCCCATATCTATTGCTTAAAAGGGGACTTTAGACACGTTAGTCCTTCCCTCCGGGTCAAGGATATATGTGGGGCTGAGAGGATCAAACTCTGACTTTCTTTTGTCCTAATCAAATGTTTTGTAGTTCAACCACTCTGAACTATTATTATTACTATATTACTATTATTATTCTTATTATACAGTTTAGCCAATACATATGTAGTATAATACAGAAAATGTTTTGACACAGTAAACCCCACTCTAAAAATCCTGAAGCGCAGACAGAATAAATGGCTTGCCTTAAGAATAATATACAGTATATGTATATGAAAAAAGCATAAGATTGCATGTATAGAAGCAAAGTACACTCACCTTGACTGAGTTTTATCTCTGTCTGTGGAAATGCCTGAACATTAAGGAGAATCATTGCAAGGACTGTGCATACGTCCCACTGAATGGAAGTTGCTAGACAAGGTCTCATGATGGAAGTTTATGAAAGCTCTAGAAAGATGTCAGCCCCTTGCTTGAGTCAGTCTCGGATGTGTTTACTGAGCACGTTTTCTAATGTAGATGTAATGCTGTGAAAGAACCCTCCCCTGCTAAGGACAGACTCTCAGAGCCCTGGTCCTCACTCTTTCACCACTTCTCAGCACTGACACTGATCACATCCATGCTCGAGTCTCACTTTAACAAACTCATTTGGGACAAGGGGATTTCACTGTATCCTGACCCCTCAGCGGTGATTTAAACCAAAAATGACTGTGGGCTGGAAGTAACAAGGAGGAAGAAATCAGGAAGAGAGATTATGACTTTACAGTATATATTGTATATAACACATGTAATATGTATAGGATTTTCAGGGGCATACTGTACATTCAAAGGGTCAACATAGAGGAAATCCTGGGTAGCATTTACTATGCCCTGGGCAGATGTACATGGGTGTACCCCTTAGTGCTCATGTCCAGACTGTGTTGGACTGGGGTGCACCCCTTACTCCCTGATGCAAGCCCTCCCACCCCAACAGCTGTTCCTTCTTCCGTGTCCCAGGAAGGATCGGGCACTGTGCCCAGATGAATGGCTGCACTCTCTCAGGATATATATAATCCAACACAAGGTGCAGAGTGCAATGTTGCATGACCCAAGATGTCAGAATATTTTCTTTTACATTTACAAGAGGTGGTTCAACTTTAAGTTAACTTTTCGTATGTTATTGAATGTCCTGTTCCTAGCAACTTTGTAATTGGCAATCATGATTTTATTTTTATTATTTTTTCACTATTCACCCTTCTCTTCCTGCTTTCAAATAGGGGTCACTGATCCTGGCAGCCTCTGTGAGGCCATAATTGTATTACTGTTACTGTTTATTACTTGTCTTTCTATTCAGTCACTCTTCTATTAATATTCCAGTCTCTCATTCAAACCAATGCCTGGTTGCTAAGGTACTTCAGCCAACGAAATGCAGATGAACACCTGGTCCCTCTTTCAACGTTCACGGTGCATGGAACATAGGAGGACGGCACCTCCAATAAATGGTACGTAAATAGAATTAATCCAGCATACGAAATCTGCTCAAGGGTTATTACCCGTGTTTAATGCCAAGCCAAACAGGTTACAACGTTTCAGGGGCGTACCCCTTCGTCAGGTTGACGAAGGGGTACGCCCCGAACACGGGTAATAACCCTTCAGCAGATTTCGTGTGCTGGATTAATTCTATTTGGTTGCTAAGGTAAACCAGGCATATAGCTGCTGAAATTCCAAACTGGAGACATGCTGGAGACATGCTGAACAAACTCTAGATCACTGAAAAAAAATAAAAAAATTAATACCCAATAGAAAATTATCTTAGAATATCACTGTCTATGTCCAGGGTCAGACTAGGGGGCCCGGCGGCCCACCGGGGCTCTGCCTCAGGGCCCCCCTGCTGTGCGCATTTGAGAAAGCTTGCACACTGCTTTTGCAGCAACTGTCAAAGGGAGGATGAGAGGAAGAGGAGCAGGGTGCGGATCTGGGCTGGCGGGACCCACAAGAACTGCAGGCCCACCGGGTTTTTTCCCAGTGTCCTGCTGCCCAGTCCGACCCTGTCTATGTCATACTAAAAGCTAATCTAAAGGCGAGCAACCCTTTAAAGGGGACAAATAAGTTACACTTTTTAAAATTAATTAATTTATACCAAGCAACCACAGAAATTGTCACTGAAATATATTTTATCATTTATAGTTAGTGAAAAAATAAGTTTTCTGGTGCAGCTGAATCATCATATGCCAAATTCATCTAATCAGTTGTGAAACGAGTTTGAGTGCAAGTGAGAGAAAGCAGAGACATGACTGCTGATAATGTTTCTGGAAACACTACACTGCTTTACTTTTCGATAGGTGGTAGGACTTCTTAAAGGTATAGAGGCAGCAGAAGAGCATGTATCTCAAGCTTTATCTCAAGTCTATTCTCTGCTGCTGTATTATAAAGCAGTGGTGTCTGACAGCTTTAGGATCAAGGTTCTTCTAAGAGGTTCAGCCTTTGGTCAGGTTAGGTCATCACTAGGTATAGAAAAATATTGCTTTACCAGTCATTCACATAGCCTAGAAATCTAGCATTGCAAATACATGTTACCCTAAATCTGTCACTAGCTAATTTTTAAGCTGGGTATGTAATTCACAGGGGCTGCTGTAAGATGCTATAGACCAGGGGTCCCCAACCTTTTTTACCCATGAGCCACATTCAGTTATAAAAAGAGTTGGGGAGCAACACAAGTATGAAAAAAGTTTCTGGAGACCAAATGAGGGCTGTGATTGGCTAGTCCCTATGTGGTCTGGCAACCTACAGTAGTCTCTGGCAGTAAATTTGGTTTTATGCAACCATAACTTGCTTCCAAGCCAGAAACTAAAAATAACCTCCTGCTTTGAGGCCACTGAGAGCTAGAGATGGCGCGAACTGTTCGCCGGCGAACTTGTTCGCGCGAACATCGGGTGTTCGCGCTCGCCGGAAGTTCGCGAACGTCGCGCGACGTTCGCCATTTTGGGTTCGCCATTGTTGGCGCTTTTTTTTGCCCTCTCACCCCAGACCAGCAGGTACATGGCAGCCAATCAGGAAGCTCTCCCCTGGACCACTCCCCTTCCCTATAAAAACCGAAGCCCTGCAGCGTTTTTTCACTCTGCCTGTGTGTGCTGAAGAGATAGTGTAGGGAGAGAGCTGCTGCCTGTTAGTGATTTCAGGGACAGTTGAAAGTTTGCTGGCTAGTAATCGTGTTGATACTGCTCTGTTATTGGAGGGACAGAAGTCTGCAGGGGTTTGAGGGACATTTAAGCTTAGGTAGCTTTGCTGGCTAGTAATCTACCTTCTACTGCAGTGCTCTGTATGTAGCTGCAGTGGGCAGCTGTCCTGCTTCTGATCTCATCTGCTGACTGCTGCAATAACAGTAGTCCTTGTAAGGACTGCTTTTATTTATTTTTTTGTTGTTTTACTACTACTACTACTACTACTACTACTACTACTACTACTATAAGAGCCCAGTGCTATTAGTCTAGCAGTGTTGGGGAGTGGGACTGGTGTGCTAATCTGCTGCTCCTAGTAGTTCAGCAGCACCAACTGTAATTTTTTTTTTTTAATATTCATTTTTTTTTTATTTTACTTTTTTTTATTTTACTATCGCTGTAGTAGTGTATAAGTTGACCTTTTAGGCATTATTTGCCCTGTAGGCATTTTTTGCCCAGTGTGTTATTCAACCAACAGCCATCTAGCTGTGTGACCTTGTTCACATTCTGTCTAAATATCCATAATATTACCGTCTCCAGAAAAAACACCGGAGTGACTTTTTTCAAGCAGCCATAATAAATTTTACGTAATCCGTATCCATCGCTGTAGTAGTGTATAAGTTGACCTTTTAGGCATTATTTGCCCTGTAGGCATTTTTTGCCCAGTGTGTTATTCAACCAACAGCCATCTAGCTGTGTGACCTTGTTCACATTCTGTCTAAATATCCATAATATTACCGTCTCCAGAAAAAACACCGGAGTGACTTTTTTCAAGCAGCCATAATAAATTTTACGTAATCCGTATCCATCGCTGTAGTAGTGTATAAGTTGACCTTTTAGGCATTATTTGCCCTGTAGGCATTTTTTGCCCAGTGTGTTATTCAACCAACAGCCATCTAGCTGTGTGACCTTGTTCACATTCTGTCTAAATATCCATAATATTACCGTCTCCAGAAAAAACACCGGAGTGACTTTTTTCAAGCAGCCATAATAAATTTTACGTAATCCGTATCCATCGCTGTAGTAGTGTATAAGTTGACCTTTTAGGCATTATTTGCCCTGTAGGCATTTTTTGCCCAGTGTGTTATTCAACCAACAGCCATCTAGCTGTGTGACCTTGTTCACATTCTGTCTAAATATCCATAATATTACCGTCTCCAGAAAAAACACCGGAGTGACTTTTTTCAAGCAGCCATAATATATTTTACGTAATCCGTATCCACCGCTGTAGTAGTGTATACGTTGATCTTGTGGGCATTATTTGCACAGTGTTTTCTTCAAACCGCCATCTAGCTGTGTGAGCTTGTTCACATTTTGTCTAAATATTGATAATATTATCGTCTCTAGAAAAACCACTTGAGTTACTTTTTTTCAAGCAGCATTCTTATATTTTACGTAATCCGTATCCACCGCTGTGTATACGTTGACCTTGTAGGCATTATTTGCACAGTGTTTTCTTCAAACCGCCATCTAGCTGTGTGAGCTTGTTCACATTTTGTCTAAATATTGATAATATTATCGTCTCTAGAAAAACCACTTGAGTTACTTTTTTTCAAGCAGCATTCTTATATTTTACGTAATCCGTATCCACCGCTGTGTATACGTTGACCTTGTAGGCATTATTTGCACAGTGTTTTCTTCAAACCGCCATCTAGCTGTGTGAGCTTGTTCACATTTTGTCTAAATATTGATAATATTATCGTCTCTAGAAAAACCACTTGAGTTACTTTTTTTCAAGCAGCATTCTTATATTTTACGTAATCCGTATCCACCGCTGTGTATACGTTGACCTTGTAGGCATTATTTGCACAGTGTTTTCTTCAAACCGCCATCTAGCTGTGTGAGCTTGTTCACATTTTGTCTAAATATTGATAATATTATCGTCTCTAGAAAAACCACTTGAGTTACTTTTTTTCAAGCAGCATTCTTATATTTTACGTAATCCGTATCCACCGCTGTGTATACGTTGACCTTGTAGGCATTATTTGCACAGTGTTTTCTTCAAACCGCCATCTAGCTGTGTGAGCTTGTTCACATTTTGTCTAAATATTGATAATATTATCGTCTCTAGAAAAACCACTTGAGTTACTTTTTTTCAAGCAGCATTCTTATATTTTACGTAATCCGTATCCACCGCTGTGTATACGTTGACCTTGTAGGCATTATTTGCACAGTGTTTTCTTCAAACCGCCATCTAGCTGTGTGTATTATCGTTTCCAGAAAAACCAACTGAGTTTTTGTTGTTTTTTTAAAAATAATGCCAGGCAAAGGCAGGCCGCCACGCAGAGGCCGTGCTAGGGGCCGTGCTGCTATGCAATCCTGTGGCCCTAGCAAATTGCCCAGTTTTAAAAAGCCAATGACCCTGAACTCCCAAAATGCTGAAGAGGTAGTTGACTGGCTTACACAGCACACCCCATCCTCTACCGTTTCTAACTTTACCACAACATCCTCCTCATCCTCCACTGCTATGGCCACCCCACGTAACACTTCCTCCACCACCGGTGCCCCTTCTTCACTGGAGTCAGAGGAGTTATTTTCCCATGAGTTTCTTGAACTGAGTAATGCGCAACCATTATTGGCAGAAGAAGATGAAGGAGATGAGGACGTTACACCAGATTTAATTCTGGCAGAGAACACGACAGAGATGGACATAATGATGAGTGATGAGGAGGAGGTCCCCGCTGCTGCTTCCTTCTGTGATGTGTCAGAAGAAATTGATGCATCTGAGGAGAATGATGATGAGGAGATTGATGTTTTGTGGGTGCCTAGTAGAAGAGAGCAAGAGGAGGGTAGTTCAGATGGAGAGACGGAGAGTCAGAGAGGCAGTAGGAGAATAAGACTTAGAAGAAGCAGGGAGGACAGCCCGCAGGGATCAGTAGGGCAACAACATGTATCGGCACCTGTGTTCAGCCAGCCAACGCACCCGCCATTGCCGCCAATGCCGCCAACTTCTACTGTTACCGCCAGATCGCACACTTCCAAAAAGTCAGCAGTGTGGGATTTTTTTAATGTGTGTGCCTCTGACAAAAGCATTGTAATTTGCAATGAGTGCAGTCAGAAACTGAGCCTTGGTAAGCCCAACAGCCACATAGGTACAACTTCTATGCGAAGGCACATGAGCGGCAAGCACAAAGCACTTTGGGAGCAACACCTCAAAGGCAACAGGCAAACTAAAAGCCACACTCCTTCTGGTCCAGCATCTTACTGCTCTACCTCTGCTCTCCTTGACCCATCTGAACCACCCTCCACTCCGCCTTCCACCTTGACCACCTGTTCCCATTCCCAGTCATCTGCCACCAGCCAAGTTTCTGTGAAGGCCATGTTTGAGCGTAAGAAGCCAATGTCTGACTGTCACCCCCTTGCCCGGCGTCTGACAGCTGGCTTGTCTGCACTCTTAGCCCGCCAGCTTTTACCATACCAGCTGGTGGACTCTGAGGCCTTCCGCAAATTTGTAGCAATTGGGACACCGCAGTGGAAGGTACCCAGCCGCAATTTTTTTTCTAAAAAGGGAATACCACACCTGTACCAACATGTGCAGAGCCAAGTTACCGCATCTCTGTCACTTAGTGTTGGGCCAAAGGTCCATATGACTACTGACGCATGGTCCTCCAAGCATGGTCAGGGCAGGTATGTCACCTACACTGCCCACTGGGTGAACTTGGTAATGGCTGGGAATGGGAAGCAGGGAATGGGTAGCTCAACAACAACAACAACAGTGGAGTTGGTGTCACCGCCACGGATTGCACGCGGTTCTGCCACCACCTCTACTCCTCCATCGCTCTCTACCTCGTCTTCTTCCTCTTCTTCTTCTTACTCTGCTGCTGGGTCCTCCTTCTCCTCCTCCACACCTGTGCACCCCCAGCTCCCCCTAGGCTATTCGACGTGCCAGGTACGCCGTTGTCACGCTGTCTTGGGGATGACGTGCCTGGAAAGCAAAAACCATACCGGATCTGTACTCCTGTCATCTGCAGTCACAGGCCGATCGGTGGCTGACCCCACACCAACTGCAGATCGGAAAAGTGGTGTGTGACAATGGAAGCAATCTGTTGGCAGCGTTGAGACTGGGAAATTTAACACATGTGCCCTGCATGGCACATGTGTTAAATTTAATAGTCCAACGTTTTGTCTCCAAGTACCCAGGATTCCAGGACGTTCTCACCCAGTCCAGAAAGGTGTCGGCCCATTTCAGACGTTCCTACACAGCCATGGCACGCCTTGCTGACATTCAGCAGCGCTACAACATGCCAGTCAGGCGTTTGATTTCTGACAGCCAGACTCGCTGGAATTCAACGCTCCTTATGTTGGAACGTCTGCTGCAACAACAAAGGGCCGTCAACGAGTACCTTTTTGAACTGGGTGGTAGGACTGGATCTGCAGAGCTGGGGATTTTTTTCCCCCGTTACTGGGTGCTTATGCGCGATGCCTGCAGGCTCATGCGACCTTTTGAAGAGGTGACAAATATGGTCAGTCGCACCGAAGGCACCATCAGCGACCTAATACCCTTCGCTTTCTTCCTGGAGCGTGCCGTGCGACGAGTGACAGATGAGGCTGTAGACCAGCGTGACGAGGAGCTGGAAGCGCACGATTTATGGTCGGAATCACCAGAACGAACCCAGGCACCTGCTGCAACGCAGGGAGAGGTGCCAGAAGTGGAGTCAGAGGAGGAAGGTGGCTTTGTGGAGGAGGAGGAGGAGGACCAACAGGAGCAGGCTTCCCAGGGGGCTAGTGGTGACCTTTTGGGGACCCCTGGTCTTGTACGTGGCTGGGGGGAGGAGACCGTGGATGATGCAGTCCTTGATAATGAGGAAGCGGAGATGGATAGCTCTGCATCCAACCTTGTGAGAATGGGGTCTTTCATGCTGTCATGCCTGTTGAAGGACCCCCGTATCAAGAGGCTTAAGGAGAAGGACCTGTACTGGGTCGCAACGCTACTAGACCCTCGGTACAAGCATAAAGTGTCAGAAATGTTACCAACATACCACAAGTCCGAAAAGATGCGGCATTTACAAACCAGCCTGCAAAACATGTTGTACAATGCTTTTAAGGGTGATGTCACTTCAGGAACTCATCAACATTCCAGGGGCAGAGGTGCCAGTAATCCTGCCACGAGCACACCTGCAAGGACAAAGCCCTTTGGCCGGTCTGTAACATCAGACATGCAAATGTTTTTCTGTCCAAGGCAGCGCCACAACCCTTCTGGATCCACCCTCAAAGAACGCCTCGACCGGCAGGTAGCGGACTACCTGGCATTAACTGCAGATATCGACACTCTGAGGAGCGATGAACCCCTGGACTACTGGGTGCGCAGGCTTGATCTGTGGCCAGAGCTGTCACAATTTGCCATGAACCTCTTGTCTTGCCCAGCCTCAAGTGTGCTCTCAGAAAGGACCTTCAGTGCAGCAGGAGGGATTGTAACTGAGAAGAGAACTCGCCTAGGTCACAAAAGTGTCGATTACCTGACCTTTATTAAAATGAATGAGGGGTGGATCTCGGAGGGTTACTGCACGCCGGAAGACTTGTTCTGACTTCTATGCAGCTGTCCTTCTCTTCAAGCCTCATGACTCCACACACAGCTGTCCTTTAGCGTCCTCCTCCCTCCGCCACCGTTACAAACTAGGGTGCAAACCCTACTGGTTTAATTTTTTCTGGCCTCTGTGCTTCAGTGGCTGCGTCCAAAAAAACTGGGCAAACAATGTCTACAAGGTCAACGTATGGCGAAAAATGACTATTTTCAGCATTTATATGGCATATTTTTTCTGGCAACTGTGCTTCAGTGGCTGCGTCCAAAAAAATGCATATTTTCTGCATTTATATGGCATAATTTTTCTGGCCTCTGTGCTTCAGTGGCTGCAACCAAAAAAATGCATATTTTCTGCATTTATATGGCATAATTTTTCTGGCCTCTGTGCTTCAGTGGCTGCAACCAAAAAAATGCATATTTTGTCCATTTATATGGCATAATTTTTCTAGCCTCTGTGCTTCAGTGGCTGCAACCAAAAAAATGCATATTTTCTCCATTTATATGGCATAATTTTTCTAGCCTCTGTGCTTCAGTGGCTGCAACCAAAAAAATGCATATTTTCTCCATTTATATGGCATCATTTTTCTGGCCTCTGTGCTTCAGTGGCTGCAACCAAAAAAATTTATATTTTCAGCATTTATATGGCATAATTTTTCTGTCAACTGTGCTTCAGTGGCTGCGACCAAAAAAATGCATATTTTCTGCATTTATATGGCATAATTTTTCTGGCCTCTGTGCTTCAGTGGCTGCAACCAAAAAAATTTATATTTTCAGCATTTATATGGCATAATTTTTCTGGCAACTGTGCTTCAGTGGCTGCGACCAAAAAAATGACTATTTTCAGCATTTATATGGCATATTTTTTCTGGCCTCTGTGCTTCAGTGGCTGCGGCCAAAAAAACTGGGCAAACAATGCCTACAAGGTCAACGACGTTGACCTTGTAGGCATTGTTTGCCCAGTTTTTTTGGCCGCAGCCACTGAAGCACAGAGGCCAGAAAAAATATGCCACATAAATGCTGAAAATAGTCATTTTTTGCCATACGTTGACTCAACGTATATGGCAAAAAATGACTATTTTCAGCATTTATATGGCATATTTTTTCTGGCAACTGTGCTTCAGTGGCTGCAACCAAAAAAACTGGGCAAACAATGTCTACAAGGTCAACGTATGGCGAAAAATTACTATTTTCAGCATTTATATGGCATATTTTTTCTGGCAACTGTGCTTCAGTGGCTGCGTCCAAAAAAACTGGGCAAACAATGTCTACAAGGTCAACGTATGGCGAAAAATGACTATTTTCAGCATTTATATGGCATATTTTTTCTGGCAACTGTGCTTCAGTGGCTGCGTCCAAAAAAACTGGGCAAACAATGCCTACAAGGTCAATGTATGGCAGTTGTTTAAAGAGAACAGTAGATTACTAGCCAGCAAAGCTACCTAAGCTAAAATGTCCCTCAAATCCCTGCAGACTTCTGTCCCTCCAATACAGAGCAGTATCAAGCAGATTACTAGCCAGCAAACTTACTATCATCTGTCCCTGAAATCACTAACAGCTCTCCCCCTACACTATCTCTTCCAAGCACACACAGGCAGATTTTTCAGATACATTTTTGCCCTTGATCCCCCTCTGGCATGCCACTGTCCAGGTCGTTGCACCCTTTAAACAACTTTAAAATCATTTTTCTGGCCAGAAATGTCTTTTTTAGATGTTAAAGTTCGCCTTCCCATTGAAGTCTATGGGGTTCGCGAACCGTTCGCGAACCGCTCGCATTTTTGCGCAAGTTCGCGAATATGTTCGCGAACTTTTTTTCCGACGTTCGCTACATCCCTACTGAGAGCAACAGCCAAGGGGCTGATGAACAACATGTTGCTCGCGAGCCATGGGTTGGGGATCACAGTCACTGTTTATTGGCCCTGTGGGGACTGTTTAGGCCACTGTGTACCTGAAATGCCAGGAACTATTATAAAATCTCCATCCAGACCTGGGGCCAGCTCCAAAGTTTGGGAAACGCTGGTGTAAGTAGCTAATGTGTGGCTATTTGTATAAAGAGGTTTTACAGGGCTGATGAGATGATATGCAATGTTATAAGACTTATTCACTTACCTTGAAGCAGTGAGGAAAGTGCAATTTCGGACACTATTGCCATGTTTTCATCTCACAATGCACCTCAGAAGATGACAGTTGCGCCAAGGTTTGCACTGCAATGTCCATCAATAATTGCAGCAATGCTAAATACGGAAAGGTGCTGTGGGAAACTATACAGTAAATAAATAATCAGTATGAAGAACACGTTTGGATGCAAGTACCTTTAATCAGGGTGGTTTTAAATGCAACTCACTGGGGGTAAGAAAGCAACTTGTCTATTGCGTTTGTGGACGTAAATGAGCCCTTACATCTCCTGTGCATTAAAGTCTCTTTTTTTTTTTGTTTGATTAAAATGTGTGTGTTTGGGCATCTTGTGTTGCAAGTCTTGCTTACAAAACTCATAAGTGGAATTGCCATCAGCAGGGTATATGGACACTAACCATGCAAGTATTGTTGTTCTACAAATGATTGGGGTAATAAAATGTTTTATCAGCCCTGCCCACACATGCATGCACCCACTGTGCCCACAACCCACCATTTCTACAAGTCATTAGGTGCAACTGAGGAGAAGGAGCCTATTTTCTCAGTACAGTGAGACAAGGGAGTGGGGGTCGCAGCCTCTCAGTTTGACAGAATAGTTCACAAGTCCCGTACCCTTTGGCTCTGTCCTTGCCCAATGTATCCCCAGGCAGCAAATTGTCATATCAACATGTCAGAAATAAATTACATAGTAATCTGGAGTTGAAAAAAGACACATTAATGAGGTTCAATAATTTTGCCTAAATGAAACGTGCCTAACTTGCAGATCTTAAAACAAAGGCTCGGCAAAGGGCCTTGTATAGGCCTGAAACGCATTTTTTCATGCGCGAATAAACAACCTACACTGGTTCAACTGCATTAGTAGTGCCCTTGATGTTTTGTTTTTGGATACTGTTTTTGGGCCCTTTGCAGTTTTTGGGCCATACACCTAGAGACACCTGATACCAAACAGGTATATACTGGTAGTAGCCCTCCATTCTGTACTGTAACTTGCAGATATTAATTTGACATAAGAAGACTATATGGCTCAACTGCAATTGCTAAGTTTTGATACAATTTGCTATGTTGGATAGATAATACCCAAAACCTCTATTTGGTTCAAGTAGCATTTCACATGTTTCTATGTATCTGGGCTGAAATACAGATCACAATTCCTATATGTAGTTTATTTGCTACAGTCTTATATGGACATGTGAAATCGCTGCAGGTCTCTTGCTATTCATTACATCGGTAATCACCACCAATTGACTGATTTTTTCATGAATTGCTTTTGAAGTTGCCTGAGCATAAATGGCAGTTGCTTCCTGCTTTTACTATGAATGATTGTAGTTCAGAAATAGCCAAGCACATTGATCTTATAAGTAGAAGCCCATTATACTTTTGTCTCTATGGAAGCTAAATAACGCATCCTATAGATCTGATTTACTTCCCCTTTTCTCTCTCATCATCATTGTAGGATTGAACTTTAAAGGGGACATTTTACATAATGCTCATCTTTAGTTATGTTATTGTTCCTTTCTTACAATATGCAGTGATGTAGAAAAAAAACAGTTTTTAAAGCATTTTACCTTGTAAAAATGCCATTATATCAGAGCTGCACAGAGATGTTTACTCGTCTGTGTCTATGCTGAAATGAGGAGTGGGCGTGTCTCTTCTTTCTCCCACAGGAAATTGTTATCACACTGACTGACAGGCTGAACACACACACACAGCAGGGAAAGCCCCTCCCAGGTTCCTGCCCGTGTCTCTCATCAGCCTGCAAACATGCTGATTCTCCCTGTAGCTAACCTTATACTGATCCTGCATAGTGTTATTTATGTTTAAAAAATTAAAACGCTTTGATTTATTTTCATGTGCTGTACATGTGGGAGGACGGTAGCTGATTGTGTAGGCGGCGATTGGGGGAGGTGAATGGGGAAGGCATCAGAGCGGTGCACGAGTTAGGTGGACGGGGAAGGCAGCAGGAATGCAATCGGGGGAAGGCAAAAGCAAAAGTGTAGGAAAGTAATGTGGGGAAAGCAGCGAGGAGGAGATAATGGAAAAAAGAAGGGGGAGGGCAGCGGGGAGCTGAACAGGGAAGCAGCAGTGCGGCAGTGGAGACAGCAGGAAAGCGATCAGATTAGATGAGCAAGGAACACAGCAGGGAGAGGCAGAGAGCAGGCAATCGAGAAGGCAGCAGAAATGCCATTGGGGAGGCGATCAGGGAAGAGAGTGGGGGGAAACGGTCTTCAGTGGGGAGGTGAATGCAGAAGGCAGCAGGGAAGAGATTACAGAAAGCAGTCAGGAGAAGAACATTGCCGATGAACAGGGGAGGTAAGCGTGTAGGCGATTAGGACACGTGATGACGAGGCAGCCAGGGCAGGACTAAGAGGGACTGACGTAAGCAAAAAAGTACCTCCCACATCTGCCCGCCCAGTCCTGCCTAAGTGGATATGCTGTTGCCTCTGCCTTTGGAACGGCCGTCGGCCGCTGAGAGATATGGAGAGGAGCCTTGGACCGGAAGTATGTGAAAGGGGTGGGCTAAGTGCTGTTTTTTGGATTTTTGATATAAATTTGACCTGAAATGTGCAAAAATAAAAACGTATTCTACTATTTCATGTTCATTAGCATATTTTAGTGCACTCTGAAATTTTATGGTATATGTCCCCTTTAAATATTGTTTTCGCCTTACAAATTAAAGTCCAGGGCCACTGCCATGGTCACCACTAAAGGTGCCGTTTTGAGTCTCTTCATTAATGAAATCTGTTTTTGTAATTTTGTTAGGTAAACAAAATCAGTTGTTATTCAAAAATGAACAAATGTCTATCGTTGCAGTCTTCCTGAGGTTTAACTGGTTCATTTATTAAGGGCTAGACTGGTGCAGGAGTCCTAAGAACAGTCCAGATATGTGGAAAGGCCACAAAAGAATAATCTCACCGTGGACTATGTGGGAGAGTGTGGGAAGACATTGGACAGAAAATAGAGCTGCATAGAGAAGCCATAGGTGCTCTGTTCTCGTATCTTATCTTGAGTCGGATTAAAAATGTAAGTGCTGGTTCCCTAGTGCCTTGCCTCCCTTGCACTATTGGCTCATACATTCAGAATGATGTCCCAGTTATAGGCATGCCTTTTTAAAAATTTGGATTATTTGGATGAAATGGAGTACTGTATATGGGAGCCAGACTTTGTGTAATTCAGACACATAACAGGTTTCCAGACAATGGATCCCACATCTGTACCATGCATTCATAAAAGCTGTAGTTCAAAACACGTGTTTTACCCATAAGAAATTAATTGTGGCAGATTTTCAGCATTTAGTGTGAGATTGACATGTTTTCATGCATCTGCTCTACGTCTATTGAAACACACAGGCTGCTGTAGGAAACCAGAAGTTACCATCTGGTTTTGAGGCAGCGTTAGCTCCAGGGTTCCCTTGTGTCAATAGGTGCAACAACACTCAATTTAGAACAGGCGGCAGGAGGAAAGCATTGACATCCAGTGCAAATATACACAAGTGCAAGGAGCACATGTTGGCACAACTACCTTCCTATTCAGTAAAGGCCCATTCAGTTTATCAGTGGGCTGATGTCTCAGGATATATTTGGAGACAGTAGTTTTCTCAAGACACACTTTTTATTTATCAAATAACTAATTTTAGGCGTTCTTCATCTGTAATATGTGTGCTCTCAGTTTGAAAATGAAGATGAGAGGTTAGTGAGTCACGATACTGCAGCAGAAATATCCCAAGAGAATTGGTGACCAACAAAAATAGTCATGGATAGTGTACTACAATAAATTCCAAGAGCAAAAAAAGTAACCAGGTGTTGAGAAAATAGTACAGAAAGGCTAGAAAGCTGAAATAAGACAGATTCATCATTTGATTTAGTTTTAAAATAACATGGTATAATTGTCTCTCCCACAATTGGTTGCACAAAAGTAATTTTGTTTTTGGCAGATTTTAAATACATTTAATTATATTTAAGAAACATTGTGTAAGGGCCCCTAAGGGTTAATTTCCCCTTTAGTCAGAACCTCATGGTATATACAGCGTTTCCTAAGGGGCAGAGCCCTTGTGATGGCATGGCTGATTCCAAAGGCAGCCATAAGGTGTCACTGTGCAACAGTATAAAAGGAGATGTCATGTGCTCAGTCAGCCATTACAGTTTCAGATTACAGATTGCTGTAGAACCTTGTTCACTGTGCACTAGGCAAAAGGGAGTTCGATAGGCCTGCCAAGGCTGGGCAGGCTCCTCCAGTGCCTGAAAGCTCAACCAAGGAGGGTTTGGAGTTTGGATTTCTGGATTTTTATGTTCACACTCTGGAGAGTGTTGAGGGCTGCAGTCCAGCAATGGATGTCGAGAGAGCTCACGCTATAGACATGTTGGGAGCAAATACACGAAGGATTCAAGCCTTAATATGTGCTCGACTGGGAGAGTCTGGAGCCTATAAAGAGATCATCGCTGTGGATGCCTGTCAGCTCTGTGTGAGACTACCTGTCTATGTGACTCCCTTGGGATGAGTGTTACCTGAGGGAAGGGGTAGAAAAGTATAAGGATCCAGCAATCTCCTGTTTGGAGAAACAGGCTGTTTGTGTGCCACGTGGAAGCAAATACTTTCCATCGGGAAAGTTATTTAGGCAGGTAGTGCTACCTAGGACTGGTACTCTTTTGGGGACAACGGATGGAGACTCTTGGGCTGCCAAAAGGAAGTTGCGGGACTTTTCCTGGCAGGGAATTACCACGACTGGACTGCTAAAGGTTCCTACGGTAGTGGGTCATGCTTTTGAATGCATTTATGTGTATAATGTTACAGTTTACTTCCAAAAAAATAGAGTTTTTTTTACTATAGAATTCTAATTTTTAGTGGGAATTTTTTTTTACAGATTTATTATACCCCGAGGATGGAAAAGTCTGTTTCCGAAAATCCGGCATCTCAGACCTGCCGAGGTTGTATATAAGTCAGTGGGAGAGCTCCCTATCCTATTTGGGATTCTCTGTGGTCTGCACTGAAATTGACCTGAAAATGTGACTGGCTTTTCAGAAAAAACTCGTATGGTTCGGATTTTTGTGATTAAATCATGCTTTTTAAATAATAAATAAGCTCCAATTGTGGATTCCAGTTTGGTCTGACTTTTTTAATTTAAAATAAAATTTGGATTTTGATAAATATGCCCCTCCGTGTAGAAATAAATGTTTGAATCATGGAGCACCAGGCAGTCTTAAGGTCCTTTAAAAAGTATCAACTTTTATTAGTAATGACATTGTAAAAACAATCTTGAGCAACAGTGTATCTACCCCCACGCTCGACGCTCAGATGAGGCCACGAAACGCGTCGAGCATGGGGGTAGATACACTGTTGCTTAAGATTGTTTTTACGATGTCATTACTTATAAAATTTGAATAGAATTTATTGGATACAGCTTTTATCGGTGTCTTCCAGAGGCACACACACGTGTCAGCACAACAGTGAGGTGTGGGTGAGTGCTCTCCACTTTTTTGCTTCTTCCGTGTAGAAAGCAGATTGGTTTCCCTGATGTATACAACACGTATCAAAGAATAAAGCCATACATGGGCAGATTAAAGCTGCCAATTAGTGTCCTTTAGGCCGATTTTATTGCCTGTGTATGGAACGTCAGGCCTCCTGATCAATATCTGGCCCAAAATTGATCAGACAGGCTTTATTTTTCGGTTCAAGGACTGCATCGGCTCTTACTTTTCGTATCCCTTTCATTGTTATGTGATTGTTTGGCCCGAAGGCGAAAGATTTAGTTTTGGAGAAGGTTTGCATCCCCTTTAACATGAACTCATAAAGAATGCCTGGTGACATGGCTTCTAACCAGTGTGCTTCTCTTCATTCTAACCAGCAATGATACCTTTAGAAATGATTTACAATATCATCAGAATTTGTGATTTGTTGGAAAAAAAAGTGAAAAAAACTCATTGTACAGCATGTTGATGGCACAAATAAATATATATTTATTTTTCATAAATATACATTGTTAGACTACACTATTTTTAATGAAATTTACAGTATTTTGCAGTATTTTAGAGCACACTGTTTCCTTTTGAGCCATAGGGCAGCATTCCCGTGCTGTGAACACTGAGCAGGCTTCAAATAGCCCACCTTTCAAAGGAAATGGATCCCTTAGCTATGTCTCTGAGCTTACATACATATACTCTTTTATATTACATACTAGGGATGCACCGAATCCACTTTTTTGGATTCGGCCGAACCCCCGAATCCTTCGTGAAAGATTCGGCCGAATACCGAACCGAATCCGAACCCTAATTTGCATATGCAAATTAGGGGTGGTAAGGGGAAAACATTTTTTACTTCCTTGTTTTCTGACAAAAAGTCATGCAATTTCCCTCCCACCCCTAATTTGCATACGCAAATTAGGATTCAAATTCGGTTCGACTGGGCAGAAGGATTCGGCCGAATCCGAATCCTGCTGAAAAAGGCCGAATCTTGGCCGAATCCCGAACCGAATCCTGGATTCGGTGGATCCCTATTACATACATATACTCTTTTATATAACAGTGTAAAATTATTTTATATCTTTATTTGTATAGAGCAATATATCCATGTCCATGTTGATATCGGTAAATATGGATTTATATTTGGTCTGGTAGAAACAGAAACATAAATCTAGATATGTACACTAACACCCTCGCACACATATATATTTTAAGGTACAGTGCTTAAATTGTACAAGGACAAAAACGGCATTTCATACATGTCACGAATTCTAAATTTTGAATTCTTTGTCTTTTAAGCAGAGCCACAAACTAAAGCAGAAGTACCGACATCCCCTTCGTACCGGAGCATGTCATGGGTTGTGTTCTGAGCCGGCCGTACGCAGGTTCAACTGCTAGAGGCTAAAAGTGAATCAGTCACACATTCAATGGAAACCATCCCCATGTCTGTTTCATGTGACAGATGGAGAGAATATTTGAATGGATTTTCCAGGCCTTGATGAATGAACAATAACCAGAGTCTTGCTGAACACTGACAAATAGGCGGTGCAATAATGGATTGAAACACATTTCTTTCTACCGAGGCACAGAGGCTAATACTGCCTTTCAATGACAGCAATTAAGAAAGTTGCTTCAAAACCATAGCGATTTCATTGTAGTGAACTTCTGATGCATCAAGTCACACTCACGTCACCTCCAGAGATGCTGGAGACACTCTGTCGCATTCAGCCCGGGATCTCAGGCTGTGCCACTGCTCTACGGCCATCCGATGGGAATTCAGCATTCTCCTCCAGTGGTTGGATTCAGGGGAACCCGAGGTATATTGACCAATAACAATCCTGCCAATGAAGTCATTGCTGGTCTTCATGTTGTGACCATAAACTAGGAGAGAAGAACATAGGAGTCATACTTGGCAGGATAAATGGCAGAGCCGGATACTTATTTTGGCACAACCACTTTTATACTTTATACTTCTTTCATTTCTTTTTTTGTACATTAGGGTGAAAAGGAGCCAAAAAGTCTTCGCACTGACTTTAAGTGGTGGTTCTACTTAGAATACAAACTTTTTCAGTGATGCAGACAACAGCATTCGATTTCTCTGTATTGATAGTAAAAAAAAAGTAAAGATTTAAATGTTTTTGTTCTACAACTCTGGTTGCTAAGGCTCAATTACCCTAATGGCCAGGCGTCAGTTTGGAAGTCAAAATAGAGAGGGCCAGGATGATAAGCAATTAAAAAGAAGAGTAATGATAAAAAGACCTGTTTTATGGTTGTCAGGGTCATTGACAAGTGATTGGAGAATAAATTCACCAGGCATGGACTCGCAGTGATTTTTAACGTTTCGCCAACCACAAATAAATTTGAAAAACTGTGGAGAGAATTCGCCGGCGAAAGATCCATTGCCACAAAGAAAAATTGTCGAGCATCAAAATTTGTGCTCGCATAAAAATTGATGCACGTCAAAATTATTCGGACGCACATTGACTTTAATGCATTTGGACAAAATAGTAACACGTATAATAATTGTCGCTCAAATCAAAATTGTCTTGCGTCAAAATTATTTTTTAAAAAATGATCAGCGTTTCCCAAAGTTTTTCGCCGTTTTGCTAACAGGACAGAGTCGCCCATCACTAACATTGACCTCATTAACCACCCAGTATTTTCAGCTGCAGCCTGAAGACTAATTGAAATAACACTGCCTTAGGAATTACGTCCAGAGATGTACAGACTGATCCTTTATGTTCCTGTGACCAACTCTGAACCCAGAACATCAGAACCACGAGAAACAGTGACCAATTAAGAAAACAGAACCTCAAAACCCCTTGAAGCAGTGACATAACACTAAATCCAACAGACTGAAATGCTCCCACACCCGTCACTTTCCCGTTGATCCACATTCCAATTCTGCATTAGTCCCGGGAGTTTTTTTTTAATCTCAAACAAATGATTAAACAAGTGATCCCAACAATGGCTCAGGTGATTCCAAGAGAAATTGATATCCATATGAAAAAAAAGGAGCACTCATGGGACTTATGAATGTCTGAAAAACGTTTCCCTCATTCATACCGTAAGTCCTGTGAGTGCTCCATTTTTCCCATGTGGATATACATATTAATAAGGAATTTTGAAAGGATTTGCTTCTTGTCTGTAACAATAAACAATAACAAACCCTTATTTGGAAAAGCCCAGGCTAGCCCAAGTATCTTGTATAATACCATACCTGTATATGCAAGTTAGGGTTTTCTGATCTGAAATTGTTGTCGAGGTTAAAAGTAATCCGTCCCACTGCACCAATTACCTATTACCTAATTATAAACCTTGGACACATTATGACACAGCCAAGCTCCCATCTCAGATGTTGAGTGGGAAGTTTTTCCATATGTCAAAAACCTGACATTTTCCAATGACACGTGGGTTTATGTGCAGAATTCCTAATCAGAAAAAGCAACCCATTACCATATGTCAGATGAGTAATTAGTGTCCAAAACTGGGCCTGAAGTAACCATTCATTTTGCGAGCAATTAAAGTACAGCTAAAGGGCATAACAATGTATTCAGTATTATATATCAACCGCCTTTCCAGAAAGCCAAGATTCCCAAATTTCCCCTCTCCAGCATTTGCTGAGCTACACCTTGCAGCTGTGGGCTGGTGGAGGCTGCTGGGAATTAAAGTGTAGTAAACTCTTTTGTCACATAACCACATTTTGGGTATAATCATTTATTTGAATTTTCCTTAGTATTATTTGTTTATTCATTTTCAATTAATTTTAAAGAACCTATTATTGTCTTGTTAGGAGATATCTTAGCATTTCCTGGAAGAGCTGTTTACATATATTAACCTAGCCCTAAGCTTATCCCTCTAAATCCTAGAATGGGTTGTCCTGGGCATTTCTTTTGTTCTAATAGTCAGTGATAGAGCCACTCGGGTTTAGATTGTGATTCACTAAGCTCTGGACTTTCGCTGTATTTTTTTTAATACAGAACCTATTAATTCTCACCTGTAAGTTCACATTTATATGATGATTTTTTTTTTCATGTGACAGTATGCTAGATGGTGAAAAGTATGTGACCCCTCAGTCATTTAAGCCACAGCCACCAAGGCTGGGACAGGTGCCACTACACAATACAATGTCACTGTTGACATTTCATGCTTACTACTTTTTGGGAAGGGGAAGGCCTTCTCTGTTCAGCAAGATAGTAACTCAAAATGAGGTCCACATCTGACTGGCCTGTAGAGAGCCTTGGCCTCAACCAAAAAGAACACCTGTAGGATGAATTGGAACACAACTGCCAGCAAACCTGATCACCCATCATCAGTGTCCAACCTCTCAGTTGTGAATGGACTAAAATAACACCAACAATGCTCCAGTATCTAGTGATCCCACCAACAATGCTCCAGTATCTAGTGATTAAGATGCTGAACAGGCAGATTTGCACATACTTGGCCACATACGTATAAGAAGGTTTTAATTGTGCAGTCATATCATGGCTACCCTTAGACCCTGGGTCAGTACCCCTCTTTGCTGAAAAAAACACTGACCCAGGGATGTAAGCACTATCCCAATATGTTCGATCCGTATCCACTAGTTCCTTGGGGTGTACATGTGCACTACATTGGTTCCCATGAATCCTCAGGTATAGTTTGCACGTGATGAGACAGCACTGACAAACTTGTAGTATACTGTAGAGCCAGAAACAAATGGTGTAAACAGTGGCATAACTACAGTATGAAGGAAGCAGACTACATGGTTGCAGGGGGGGCCGGGGAAGCATGGGGCCTGGACCGCAGGGTCTGCTTCCTCTACAGTTATGTGAAACTCCCCTCCTTAGCCACTGTCTTACCTTTGCCTGGGGAAGAGAGTGCAGGTGGCTCCAGCCCTGGGTGGGGAGGGGGTGGGGAGTGGGAGGGCTGGGTGGGGAGGGGCTTTGGGAACTGCAGTGCGTTGGGAAGTCCGAAGATTTATTGCAGTGGGGCCAGGCACACTGTACTTACACTACTGGGTGTAAAATCTGGGAAAAATGTAAAGTCAAGGAAATGTATTATTTATTATATTGGTGGGGCCTCAAACAGTGTAAATGACGAAAAACGTAACAACAGGGGATGTAAATTGAGGTTTCACTGTAGTGCAATGCCTAACCTTACTATACTGCACTTGCACCAGCCCTGGATTGTTGAAAGGAATCAATGGGAAATTCATCAAATATGGTATGATTGTGCTCACTTAGAAGATTCTCCAGGTCAGTTTGTTACAACTATGACTCTATTGTGTTTAGTTTTAAGGAGACTGCACATACTGTATGTGAATTCTTGAAAAACAGAAAGTTCTGTGTAAGTGGTACTGCCATTTTGCAGGGACTGACATCACAACATGATAGAAATGCCGTGAATACAGAATTGCAAAACAAAAAAAAAAAGTTTTCCTGATTCTCTATAATTCCCAAACGTTAAAGTTGAGAAATTGTGAACAATAAGAACTTTGCTGCCCTCAACAGGATTAGTGGTTAATATGAAATATATGGAAGATCCCAGCCAGGATTTAGTAAAAACAGTCACATGAATAAATATGGATTAAAATTGCTTTTCTTATCAAAATACAAGAGTCATGCAGGGAGTGAAGTACATTACTTGTTTAGATATTTTATACGAAAACATTATAGTTCTTCTCTTGTAGCAATAGCACCATCAAATCTAAATACAGACTCTGTAATAACAGGAGTATTTCTTCATATATATAAATATTAACCAGCCCTACTCTGGGAAATGAAAATACTGTATAAATATCTGGTCACCCTATAGTATCATTAAACTGATAAAAGCAAATGGTTATGGAACTCCGTTGAGACCATTTAATATCCATTTCCAGTAATACATTTAGCTTCTCAGTAAGATTTCAATAATGGAAATATGCTCTAATACAAAGGGTGTTTGGCTGTCCAACTGAAGGAGAACCACTGATAATATTTGTATGTTTTCAACCAGAAGTGAACAACAATTGCCAATATACGTAGGGTCGGACTGGTGGGCCCCGACTCCTGTTGGCCCCTGCCAGCCCAGACTCACTCCGTGCCCTTGCTGACCTCCCTTTTCTAGCTGTGGCCAAAAAGAAGGTATGGAGACCTGGCGCATGTGCGAGGGGGCAGGACAGGTTTGAAATTGGGTTGCAGCTGGGACGGGAGACCCAGATGGGCCTCCACAGTCCGACCCTGAATATACAAGTTCTTTACAAATGAAAAGAGCAAACTGTATGCAAAACTGCCTCCATCCATATTAATCACAAAGGTACTTGCATCAATGCGCTTTCCTCTATACTTGTGCCTTGCACTAAAGTTATTGTTTTGAGTCTTCTTTGGTGCAAAAGGTCGAAGTGAAAAGTACAGGCTGGATGGATGCAATGGAGCCATGGAATAAACACATGAAGCGGTGATACTGTCATGGATCCTTTTGGGAGTCTCATCAACACACAAAACTCACTTGCACCTTAGGAATTGGCCATTTTGCCAAGTGCATTTCTGAACTGAAAATGATGCAATTTGCTCTACCTATTGACACAAGCACGATGTGCACAATTTGCCATTGTCCATGCTTTACATATACCTAAAATGAAATGTACAGGTATGTGATCCGTTATCCAGAAACCGGTTATCCAGAATGCCCCGAATTACAGGATAGACTCATTCAAATTATTATTTTTTTTCTCTGTAACAATAAAACAGTACCTTGTACTTGATCCAAACTAAGATATAATTAATCGTTATTAGAAGCACAACCAGTCTATTGGGTTTATTTAATGTTTATATGATTTTCTAGTAGACTTGTGGTATGAAGATCATAGAAAGATTATAGAAAGATACGTTATCTGGAAAACCCCAGATCCCGAGCATTCTGGATAACTGGTCCCATACCAGTACTTATGGGATATAAAGCCCTATTATAGATACATAAAAACATGGTGGGTTGTGTGTGCATTTTGCAGCTGCTTTGTACAGTAAACCCAGTTTGAGTTTGAAAGTAAATGCACAATTGCAGTTATGATCATATGATGTGATATTTGGCAAGTGTGAAACATTAACTTCAACCAGCACTTCATTTTCTTCAGAAGCACTATTTTTTTTCTTTTAAAATTGTTACTTGGGGAATTAATATTTCCATGACAGGAGGATAAAAGGTCAAAGCCTCCCCCGTAACAAATGTTGCTGCTGCATTGTCTTTACATTCAAAAATGGGTCACAACTTCTGGCAGAACCCATAGCTATTATATCAGCTGTTAAAAAGACCTGTACATATGCCATTTACTGCCTATATCCAACAGCAGAGGGCTAAACTACAGGGGCGACATGATCAGATGCAACATAAATCTGACAGATTCTGACAGTAAAAGTAATGGTTCGTAATGGCTAGCACACAAGGGAATGGGTAATCCAGCACTGCCGGTTGCTCATGAATGCACATTACTGCAATGTCTACTGGATGTCAAACAATCCAGCTGCCATGAAATCAGAAGGTAGCTGCCTACACCAGGCTCCCTCAGCCTTTTACTATCAATATACCACCTAATTATCATATTCAGCATCGAATCAGTCCCATTAGGAACTCGTGGAGTTACCATTTGGGTTACTGATACATTCAGACATTACTCGTCGACTTAGAGAAATACAAAACCAATACAATACGAGACATTCGATTCTGATTGAGGCTCTCTCTAACTTTGGACAGGTGCATTAGAGCCTGTAAGTAAACAAGTCCCACTGAGCGCTGTAAAGAGCTGAACATGGCCAGCATTTTGTATTACACCTGTATATGCTTTATCGTGACTTTAAAGCTTGTCTAAGGGGGTCTGTGTACACAGCACTCGGTTGTAAAGCAGTGTGACAGCTCACTATCTAGGTATTTTTTAAAGCTTTCTGTTGTGGCTGATAATCTATTTGTAGCAGAGGCACTTAGGGGCAGATTCACGTGGGGGCAGATTCACTTAGGGTCGAATTTCGAAGTTAAAAATACTTCGAAATTCGACCCTCGAATTGAAGTCGAAGGATTTTGCGCAAATCCTGCGATCGATCGATCGAAGGATTTTTCATTCGATCGAACGATTAAATCCTTCGAATCGAACGATTCGAAGGATTTTAATCCAACGATCGAAGGAAAATCCTTCGATCAAAAAAAGGTTAGCAAGCCTATGGGGACCTTCCCCATAGGCTAACATTGACTTCGGTAGCTTTTAGCTGCCGAAGTAGGGGGTCGAAGTTTTTTTTAAAGGGCAAGTACTTCGACTATCGAATGGTCGAATAGTCGAACGATTTTTAGTTCGAATCCTTCGATAGTCGTAGTCGAAGGTTGAAGTAGCCCATTCGATGGTCGAAGTACCCAAAAAATACTTCGAAATTCGAAGTATTTTTCATTCGACCCCTTCACTTTAGCTAAGTGAATCGGCCCTAGGGTCGAATTTCGAAGTTAAAAATACTTCGAAATTCGACCCTCGAATTGAAATCCTTCGACTTCGAATATCGAAGTCGAAGGATTTAGCGCAAATCCTGCGATCGAACGATCGAAGGATTTTAATCAAACGATCGAAGGAAAATCCTTCGATCAAAAAAAGGTTAGCAAGCCTATGGGGACCTTCCCCATAGGCTAACATTGACTTCGGTAGGTTTTATCTGCCGAAGTAGGGGGTCGAAGTTTTTTTTAAAGGGAAAGTACTTCGACTATCGAATGGTCGAATAGTCGAACGATTTTTACTTCGGATCGTTCGAATCGAAGTCGAAGGTCGTAGTCGAAGGTCGAAGTAGCCCATTCGATGGTCGAAGTACCCAAAAAATACTTCGAAATTCGAAGTATTTTTCATTCGAACCCTTCACTCGAGCTGAGTGAATCGGCCCCTTAATGTTATCAATAAGAAGAATGGCTTGTGGGGAGATATTCATGAAACACAGTTGTATTGGTTAACAAGCTACTGGTTTGCACATAATGAATGAATGGTCATATTGGGTTTCTTTCCATTGTGTTGGCAACCTTGTAATATACTGTATTGCCTGAATAAACTGCTAAAAATATCATATCCCTGTTTGTTATCTGGACTTTTCACCACTATAGTCTCCTTATGCCTATTCTTTTTTTAACGTTCCTACAGTATGTGAGTGATGGGAGTGGGCAAGATAAGCAAGTGATAATATAATATATAACACAGTTGTTTTTGGGGTAATTCCAGTTTTAGCTCTGTGAATTAAATCTGCATTTTATGTTGTCTGTGCACAGTTGAATAATAGGGATCTGCTGGCCATTGAAGGAGGGAGTTTGCCCTTAATTGAAGGGATGCCACTTGTCCGGATTTCACCTGGACAGCCCTGTTTTTGGAAGGGCTGTCTGGGTGAAAAACACTGTCCAGATATCCAAATTAGGAAATCCAGACAGGACATTGAAGTTAACGACTTGGAGATCAGCCAATCAACATGTCATCTCCCCCGCTCCCGACATCACTGGCCTTCCCCCGATGTTATCCGCCCCCCCAGCTCGTTTTCCCACAATTGAAAAGGTGGCAACCCTTTTCATCACAGAAGACAGCAGGCAAAGTCATAAGATTCAATTTTTTTTATGGAGGAGATTCAGATTATAAGGCCACTAAAGAGAAATAGACAGCGCCGTTTCTGTATGCATTGCCGCCTGAGGCGACTCCAGTAATGCCGCCCCCCCCAGCCCGATTCGATTTCCGGGGGGGAGGCAGCAACGCTAGTGCGGAGAGCGCAATTGCGCTCTCTCGCCCTAGTAAAGCCGAATTTCCGGTTCAAAAACCGGAAATTCGGCTCTTAAAGGCACCAGGAGCGGCTTTTTGCCGCCCCTGGAAACCTAGCTGGCGATGCCGCCTGAGGCGAGCGCCTCAGCTCGCCTCATTGGCGGATCGCCCCTGGAAATAGACGTGCGTATTTCAAAGGGAGAAGCCACAGGAGGAAACTGTTCTTTAAAAGGCAGTTTTAGCGCATGCGCATCCCTCCCCTCATTAATATTCATAAGATGGAAAGAAGCGTATGCAACACTTGTGTGCCCAAAGACTAAGGAATCCGTACCGTCCCACTATTCAGCTGCCTCCAATTAGTGGACAAGTTCAAAACATAATTCCCATTATTAAGTGATGTAAAGTATACATGAATACATCACTTTAATTCAACCATTTAAACCAAACTCACATAACATTCCACTTGTTGGGACTGGTCTGAGCTAATCCAACCCCCACTCCTATCTCCTACTCCTACCTACCTATTACAGCCTGCAACACCTGTTTCTCTTAGATTAAGATTCACATCAATACAGGTGTACTTTTGGATGTTTTATCATTCAAGCTGGAGGAGATTTAGGGGCCTATTTACTCATTTTCGAGGAAAAAAACACAAGCTGCAAAAAAGAACCCTAAAAAATGCAACAAAATCAAATTTTCTTGAATTCTAGCTTATTTAAGAAAGAAAGTTGCACGCCAGCAAGAATCATTGTTCCACTCATTTTAATGAGGCTAAAAAACTAGAATAAATAAATAAATAAATAAAATTGTTTAAGACTATTCCCATAAACCTTGCCAGACTTGCCAAGCCTTTTTTGACTGCACTGCACTAAATCAAAAGGCGCAATCTACTTTCAATCTACTTTCAATACTGTATATAATTACCATATACAGGTATTGGATCCGTTATCCGGAAAGCTCTGAATTTACGGAAAGCTGTGTTCCATATATAATCAAATAATCCAAATTTTGAAAATGATTTCCTTTTTCTGTGTAATAATAACACAGTAACTTGTACTTCATCCTGACTAAGATATAATTAATCCTAATTGTAAGCAAATCCAGTTTATTGGGTTTATTTCATGTTTGCATGATTTTCTAGTAGACTTAAGGTATAAAGATAAATTACAGAAAGAGCATTTTGGATAACAGGTCCCATACCAGTATAGAAAAGCTTCTAAGAAATATTTTTTCTAGGCTACTTTCTCCTATTATTTGGGCTTAATTCTATACAGTATATGTAGCTATATATGTAGCTGAAACACTATAGTCTCCAAACTCTTTCCCCATTGCCATAACTTCCACAAAACCAACATGTCACTTCTTTTTACCCAATGTGAAGTGCCCTACAAAAGTATTACTGATACTGCCAAATGCTATGAAGCCAACGACCGACTCTACAGGACATTGTAATTTGGGGGATGTTTTACCATTATAGAAATGTGAATGTTATAGCATGCTTTATTATTTAACATTCATTTTATTAAAGGTGAACCTTTCTTAGGACACAGATGAATGATCTTACATTGCCTTATCATCCTATTAGATAGAAAGCCATCATCAGCTGTGTGGGGGAAGCAGCACAATCCCATTCAACACACAATATTTAATAACATATTAGCCTACTATAAGCTTCAGCGTACTGTTAAATATTTAATCTGAATGTATAAAGGCGGACTAATAGAAATACCCAATGCATTTTGCATTCCGAAAAGATCATTGCTTTAATGCATAGAGAGAGCTCACAACCTTTTAATCCCACTGGAATAAGTACAATAACATCCTTATTAAAAAGAGCTACATTTTTTCCTCTCTCCTGCCCCATGCTGATGATCAAGGCATTGATTGGATGCCTCATTCACAGCAAGAGAGCATTTTTATTTTCAGAGATTTCTTTGTGGGCTGCTGGCTGGGGAGAGCTTTCAATTGAAGTTTTTAACTATATTAAAGAACATTCAGGCCCCCAGTAGGGATGTAGCGAACGTCGGAAAAAAAGTTCGCGAACATATTCGCGAACTTGCGCAAAAATGCGAGCGGTTCGCGAACGGTTCGCGAACGGTTCGCGAACCCCATAGACTTCAATGGGAAGGCGAACTTTAACATCTAAAAAAGACATTTCTGGCCAGAAAAATTATTTTAAAGTTGTTTAAAGGGTGCAACGACCTGGACAGTGGCATGCCAGAGGGGGATCAAGGGCAAAAATGTATCTGAAAAATCTGCCTGTGTGTGCTTGGAAGAGATAGTGTAGGGGGAGAGCTGTTAGTGATTTCAGGGACAGATGATAGTAAGTTTGCTGGCTAGTAATCTGCTTGATACTGCTCTGTATTGGAACAAAAAAATAAATAAAAGCAGTCCTTACAAGGACTACTGTTATTGCAGCAGTCAGCAGATGAGATCAGAAGCAGGACAGCTGCCCACTGCAGCTACATACAGAGCACTGCAGTAGAAGGTAGATTACTAGCCAGCAAAGCTACCTAAGCTTAAATGTCCCTCAAACCCCTGCAGACTTCTGTCCCTCCAATAACAGAGCAGTATCAAAACGATTACTAGCCAGCAAACTTTCAACTGTCCCTGAAATCACTAACAGGCAGCAGCTCTCTCCCTACACTATCTCTTCAGCACACACAGGCAGAGTGAAAAAACGCTGCAGGGCTTCGGTTTTTATAGGGAAGGGGAGTGGTCCAGGGGAGAGCTTCCTGATTGGCTGCCATGTACCTGCTGGTCTGGGGTGAGAGGGCAAAAAAAAGCGCCAACAATGGCGAACCCAAAATGGCGAACGTCGCGCGACGTTCGCGAACTTCCGGCGAACGCGAACACCCGATGTGCGCGCGAACAAGTTCGCCGGCGAACAATTCGCGCCATCCCTAGCCCCCAGTGACCAAAAAGGTGTTCTCCTCTGAATTATCTTTTCCTTTCAATATCCCAGTAAAAGGATATCTCAGTTTAAGCAGAAGAAAGGAAATAATGATCAGGAGAAACCACAATTTATATCAAAGTGTTGGGTTCTGTATAAGCATTTACAACTGTAACATTATAGTTATTATCAGTGGTGCATCTGACTGAGCAAATAAAACACAGTAATCAGAATATTGTATTCATCCACCAAAGAGTAGAGCAAGATAAAAGTGTCAGGGCTTTAAGCATAATAATAAATTACAATAAGTGTACTCAGCCTGGTGTGCAGACTAAATGCCTTGAGCCTAGTTATGGCTCTAGATAACCTAGATTTACACACAGGTGGTTTTACCTGCGCCGCCCTGCATTGCGCTTTCTTCCGTTCAGCCGCAGGGGAGCACAGGAGTAGACACACTCAATTATTGTTCAGGGGGCTGTACTCACACAGACGCATGTAAGCGCCAAACGCAGGTGGGACGCAGCATGTTGCATTTCACCTGTGTTCGGCACATACATGCGTCTGTGTGAGTACAGCCCCCTTAACAATAATTGAGTGCACCTACTCCTATGCTCCCCTGCGGCTGAACGGAAGTAAGCGCAATGCAGGGCAGCGCAGGTAAAACCACCTGTGTGTAAATCTAGGTTAACAGACTCAGGTGCCTAGGTGCAGTACTATATATAGCAATCAGCAGGTACAATTTAATGATCACCAGTTTAAAAGCAAATTTTTAACTGGTTGCTATGGGTTACTGCACCTGGGCAAACTAACTAACTTCTATTACATATGGGGAAAATGTAATGATGACATGCAACCACTGATATAATGATGGGGTCTACTTTTTATTCAGAAATCTAAATTACAAATGTAAACCAGTCCCTCTCCAGCTCATCAAAAATGAATATCATGCTAAACAATGTATGCACTGATCCCTCATGCTGCGGGTTTTTTTTTTTTTTTGCTTTTTGTAAAATAACATGCAGTTAAAGGCCGTTTCTTGGCTCACTATTAATGATGTGGATGCAATTTACAAACTACATTGGTTATCACTGCAAGTAATCCAGGACTATCATTGTCCTAAAAATAGACTAAAAAATCATAGGTCTTTTCTAGGCGATATAAACCAGCAATTGCTTTATTTTTTGGTGATTCCTGTTCATGTAAGAGGAAAGCAACCCATGTTAAATTCCAAGGTTTTGCACATGATACTTTGTTAAGTGTAGTGGGCCCGGGCCTGAAGGGGGGCTTAACTTTTTGAAAGAGCCAGTCCCCCCTTGACAGCGTCAAAGCCGTGCCGCCTCCTTCCAAAGTCCCGAACAGCAGAATGCGGAAGTGCCGAAAAGCTGGACAGCCGAAGTCCCGAAGCAGCAAAAAGACCCGAAGTCACGAAAACAGCTGAAATTGAAGTCCCGAAGCGGCGAAAAGTCATGAAAATTTTGTGGTACAGGGCCCCATGATTTCTAATGCTGGCCCTGGTGATAGATGCCACCATAACTGGTATTCCACAAAGAGACAGTTAATTTTTGTATTGCTGATCACCTGCACATTATTATGCTGAACTTGGATTTCTCTTAGCTGATTGTCACATCTGCTTGTCTAGAGCCTGAAGGAATTGAATAAACAATGCTCTCTCCTGCCTGTCATATATAATGGCTGACGTGAATCACTATGTTTAACCAAAGTAAATCTGAATGGAGGGCCCCTGTCAGTTTTCCATTTTATATAACCACCTAACAAACTGTTACAGGTTTCTGGGACATCAGATTTGTCAGTGAGGAGATAATATGACAATCTTATGTAGATCACTGTTGACAATATATCTTATAGCAATGTTGTACACTATTCTTAGAGGCCCAGCAGTGTTCTTGGTTTCCCTTGTACATCTCCCTTGTACATTTTCTCTTGCCATTCTTTAGATGAGAATATCAGTGTTGTTATTGGTACATACATATTATATATGTTTGTATGTGTATCAGTAAATGTGTGTGTCTCTTTAGAGAACCAAAATGAAAAGTGCAGAAAAAGATTTAAAATTTACAGAATTGTTCTGAAGAATATCATCAAGTTGCTATTAAAATATTGTACATTCAGAGGGTAGAGATTCCCTGATTTAGGGTGGGGCGTATGCCTAATGATGCTCCCAATGAGTCCTGACCTGACCGTGCAGAGATATGGTGACAATACATAGATTTAGCTGCTATTTAGTCTCCTACAGTCTGGGTTGGTGTCTTATGTGCCTGTGAGTGGGGCACTCTGACGTGCTTACCCGACTGATATCTGCCCAAAAATCTGCCAGATTTAGATTGAACTGGTTTAAAAATCTCATCCGGGTTGTTGACCTCACCAAATGAGCAGATCTTTCATTGAATGGCCAGCTGTGCTCCTTAACACCCATCTTACTCCTATAACACCCACTGGGATTACCCTGCCCTTCCTCTTTTGAATCCATGAATTGAGACTGTCTCACCTAAGTAAGGTTAATCATGAGGTAAGGTCTTGCTAGTAGCAGAACTAACATTATAGTTATTATCAGTGGTGCATCTGATTGAGCAAATAATACACAGTAATCAGAATATTGTATTCATCCACCAAAGGGTAGAGCAATATAAAAGTGTCAGGGCTTTAAGCATAATAATAAATTACAATAAGTGCACTCAGCCAGGCGTGCAGACTAGATGCCCCCAGATTAGTTATGGCTCTTATTGATAACCTAGATTTACCTGCCCTAAGGGCTCTTACACACAGGCAGTTTTACCTGCGCTCCCCTGCATTGCGCAGGTAACGCATGTAAGCGACAAACACAGGTGGGACACAGCATGTTGCATTTCGCCTGCGTTCAGCGCATACATGCGTCTGTGTGAGTACAGCCTCCTTGACAATAATTGAGTGTGTCTACTCCTGCGCTCCCCTGCGGCTGTACTCTGTATAAGCATTTTGCTCAGTTAGATGCACCGCTGATAATAACTATAATGTTAGTAAGGTATAAGTAGGTCACACTGCAAAATCTTTTTGAGGCATATTTATAAATCATTCGTCCCCATTATTCGTAGACTTTCTAGCAGATGCTCTGCCTGTTTGCTGTTCCCAAAACTTTAACTCCAAGAATAGCTTTACCCACAGAGCTTTAATGAGTTGTGGGAACACTAGATCAGCTGCAGTGCTGCGATCCCTAGTTTATAATGTAGTTCAATGTCAGATCAGCTAATTTTTACCCCAGTCACTATTACTATGCTACTTGTATGCTTATATATTTCTAAAGGTCATGAATGTGCAACATGGTGAGAAATACTTTCTAAAAGCACTGTATCTGATAAAGGATATTTCACATGACTGTGCACCCAATAAAGGATTTGTTTGTTCTGTCAAGCCTTCCTCTTTGTTTTCATATTTGCATAATATCACATATTGATGAGTCCATTGGGTTCAGCCTTGCCATGTTGGTCCATGGGAAGGAAAACACTATCCTATCAAACCAGCTGCTTCCTCCTCCAAACAGGGTAACTTTAAAGGTACAGTAATTATAGATTTCATTTTAATATCACAGTTAAATATAACTTTTTCCACTAGAAAGGCACCAACCATTTCTATGCAGGACGGAACACATATCCTTTCACCAAATTCTTGCTATTATTTGCATATAGAGGACAACAGTCAGATGGAGTTAAAGAGGGGATTATTATACTGCATGTCACTGCATTTCTCTCAACCACACCCATTTTCTTTCTGTAGAAGAGGTTCCTAAACCTGTCCTTAGCCTTCACTCTGTGATAATGTATGAACACATTAACAAAATATTCTTACAGCTAAACAATAGGAGATAGAAGGCAGATTTGTGGAATTATTTCCTAAAAACCTAGGTTGTTATCAGGGATTGTTGAAAGCTTTATACGTTAAATGCATAAAGTATAAAATACATGGCTGGTTCTGGTTGCAAGTTTGGACTCTGATGACAAATAAAGTAGTTAAAAAACATACCAGTGAATACCAAGCTGACATTCTCCAGTTCCTCTTGTGGAACTTTGAAGCTGAAGGACTCATTGTAAAATGGATCTATGGTTCCCCTCATGCATGAAGTCTTCTTTGTTTTTGCTAACTTTAATCCATGAACCAGCTGGATCTTTACAAAAGGATCTAGAATAAATAGGAACATAACACCTTTAAAAAAAATCTGATTTTGTTGGGATTATGCTAGTAATGTGATTTGAAGGGGAAATGTCAACCCTTGTTAAAGATACATTCAGTCAATAAGGTTCATATAAAAGAAAAGTGGTTGATCCTCGTTATTGATTGAAAGTATAAATAGAAAATATCCAACTGTTTACAATAAACATGTTCTCCCTGTCTAACTATCTGAGTTATAGAATATGTTTCTCTGGGAGAAATGGTGGTGTAGGGCATCATACTGCAAGCGCTTCTTCCCCATATTAAAATATCTGTTACCTAAATTGAGTGGTTGAAGAGAATATGGGAAATATGGTGACCAAGAATTCCTCTCTGCTCCAGTTTGAAGGAAAACTGCACCCCAAAATGAATAATTGAGCAACAGATAGTTTATATCATATTAAGTGGCATATTAAAGAATCTTATCAAACTGTAATATATATTTAATTAAATATTGGCCTTTTACATCTCTTGCATTGAATCAACATTTCATGATGGTCTGTGTGCTGCCTCAGAGATCACCTGACCAGAAATACTACAACTCTAACTAACAGGAAGTGTGGAAGCAAAATACAGAACTCTGTCTAATTGGCTCATGTGACCTAACGTTTATGGTTTGTTTGGTATGTTTGTGTGCACCGTGAATCATACTGTAAGGAAGGTACCTGGTGGTCTAGTGGGGGGGCGGCAGGGACGCCTGCCACCCCCTCGGCAGGGACGCGTCTTAAGGCGCGCGCGGTGCACTCTTGTGTAATTTAAAGGCGCAGGTGCGCTGACGTAGTGACGTCAGCGAACAATGGCGTGTAATTCAAACGCTATTTAAAGCCCATTAGGGCTGTGGGACCTTGCCCGTGATAGGTTTATACCTGGTGCTTTTGAGCTTTTGCTGTCTTGTATCCTGAACTTGTTTGATTCCTGTTGTGACCCTTGCCTGGCTTTTGACTATTCTGACCTCTGGATCCTGACCCTCGCCTGTATACCAACTACCCCTTCTGCTGAATCCCTTCTGATTGACTTCCTGGTTTGACCCTTGCCTGCCTGATAACGTTTATTCTCTGCCTGCCTCGACCCGGCCTGATTTGACTACTCTTTTGCTTAACGTCTTGTACTACGATCTTCTGTCCAAAGACTTTGCTTTGCAGTCGTGCCCCTCTGCCTATCCAGAACCCTCATCTTGCACCTCTCGTTTAAGTCCAGGTGGCATCCAAGTAAGCCGAGGGCTCCTCCCGAGGCCCAAAGGCGGTCACACTACTGGTGAAGCACGAGCCGAGACCAGGGTGCCTGGTGTTTGTTCTGGTGTTGGGTGCCGACCGTGACACATATGATCCCAGGGGGCTGCCCTTATTTTTTAAAATAGCAGTTTTCTATTTATGATTACCCAATGGCACATACTACTAAAAAAGTATATTATTATGAAAAGGGTTTATTTACATTAAGCAGGGTTTTACATATGAGCTGTTTTATGCAATATCTTTTTATAGAGACCTACATTGTTTGAGGGGTGCCTTTAAGGCTTGAATTATTTGCTCTAGTTTTCTCACATGGAAGGCAGTTTGGAGATGGAATGTAAGTTAGCTTGATTCACTGCAAACATCTGTGTATTGAGACCTTTAGGGTGACAAGCTGCAGCAATTATCATATTTCCTGGTTTTCAGTTTGCATTTTAAATGTCACAAATATGAAGAAGCTTTTATCATTTGTAAACAATGTGAAATTATTGTGCTGGTGACCTAATGTCTGATTTGGAAAAACATTGCAGACACTTTCCAGGGCATGGAGATATGTGGTTGAGAACTTCCTGCTACTTATCTGATTTATTTACAAACAAATGTATAATGGAGAGGCCTAAATATAACTAGGCAGAACAGTGAGAAAGATGAGAATGTTTTGTTGCGCCAAGAAAGATTTATGCAACCAGTTTAAATCGTGGTATACACTGTTAACCCTATAAAATGAATTCCAGTATACTGTACAAGCTTGTGCTACAACGCCAGCACACAAGCAAAAGTTTACATAAAGCATGATAAAGATACCTTTATTTATATAGTCCTGACATATAGTCCTGACATATACATACAGTATATCATTCACATATTGACCCTAATTTGTATGCAATATGGCATACTGCTAACCGTTCTATCTCCAACAGTGGACAGATACAGCCACACACTTCCCTTGGTGAAGTCACTTCCTTGATCTCATTCAAAAACCTAACCCTTCTTGCATTTGGTGCATATGATTCCTTGATGTGGACCTGTACACATAACTGAGGTGGCCTTTTGTAGAAGGCCCGGACTGGCAATCTGTGGGTTCTGGCAAATGCCAGAAGGGCTGCTGTATGGTTCCATAGAAAGTTACCATATAGTGGGCTGGTAATGGGCTGTTTGGGCTGGTAGGGAGCTGTTTGGGCATCTGTGTACTTGGAATGGCAGGGCCTATTTTGACACCCAGTCCAGGCCTGTTGTACTATTGCAAACAATTTCCAGACTGTCAAGGCCAAAGGACACAACTCTAGTCTCATCCGCCTCGATTTATCCTCTATTTTTTATACTGTTGACCATTTTTTTCTATTTAAAATTCTCTGTTCTCTTGATATCTGTAATAAAGCTGCATTCTGGGTTATCTTCCTACCTTTCTAGTTGCTCCTACTATGCTAATTTTGCCATCAGATTATTGGTTCAGCATAGTGAAGAGGTACCTCAGGGTTCTGTACTTGCCACTATGTTGTTCTTCCTGTGTTCTCTCACTTTAGGAGACATTATCTCTTCATTTGGCATTATATGCCACTTACATGCAGATGACATTCAGATATAGTTATACACCCCTTCAATAACCACTGACATTTACACCCTTTCTCTCACAAGTAAATTCTAAATTACAAATGCATGCTGTTATATTATGCTGCTTAGAATATTGCAACCGCCTACTAAGTGGTCTCCCAAACTTCAGCTTCTATTTCCTGCAATGAATCTTAAACTCAGCTCATAGAGTCTTCCTGCCTAAAGGGGGAACCTGTTCATCCCCTGATAAAATCTTTAGCATACATACAAAAGCATAATGTCTTCTCCACTCCTCTCAGAGCCACCCACTTTTCACACCATCCACATCTACCGCTATCGCTCATCATAAATCTTTAAGTCTTGCTACTCCTTAGGTTGATGGCACATGGGGAGAGTTGATGAATGCATTAAATCTTAGGGATGCACCGAATCCAAGATTCGGTTCGGGATTCGGCCAGGATTCGGCCTTTTCAGCAGGATTCGGATTCGGCCGAATCCTTCTGCCTGGCCGAACCAAATCCGAATCCTAATTTGCATATGCAAATTAGGGGCAGGGAGGGGAATTGCGTGACTTTTTGTCAGAAAACAAGGAAGTAAAAAATGTTTTCCCTTTCCCACCCCTAATTTGCATATGCAAATTAGGGTTCAGATTCGGTTCGGCATTCGGCCGAATCCTTCGTGAAGGATTCGGGGGTTCGGCCGAATCCAAAAAAGTGGATTCGGTGCATCCCTATTAAATCTTCACTTCCCGAGGGCAACAACTCTCCCAAAAAAGCTTTCCCGTGACTACAATATAAATCACCAGTGGAAACACAAACGAGTTGCTTTGGCTTTTCAAGTTGCATCGCGAGGTAACAAAGCAACACATATTTCTTCCCACCACTGATTTACATTGTTATTTCATCCACAGAGAACAGTCTCTTAATCTATTAAAAAAGAAACTCAGATCCTCCCTTTCGGAGCACAAGAACATTATCTGGTTCAGTCTTGGCACTAAAGGGAGAATGCCCAAAGTTTTGTGCAATCCTGCCCTCCTATTTGTTCCTGTATTTTATTTTTTAATTACATTGTAAGGGCAAGATCCAGCTTCCTACATTCTATTTTTGTCTTCCCTGTGTATAATATTCTTGTAAAATTATTATTCCATAGCCTAGTAGTCCCATGTAATGTTATACATACATACATGTTGTTGCTGTACATTTTCCCAGGTATAGCAGTCCTGTGCAAGTCATTGCCTCCTTCCTCCCTATTGGCTTACCTTCTGGGTCCCGCTGGTATTGTGCCCTATACCTGCGAATGGAGAATTGGCATACACACATGCACACCTGAGGCACGAGGCTGCACAGTAAACAAATAGGAGAGTACACAAGCTGGATTTGAAATTTGAGTAATTGCACAGGGGCAAGATATGTACATTATATGCACATTTTTACTGTACCTGGGAATCAGTACTGCAGCTACTTAAAGGAAAACTATACCCCCAAACAATGTCATTCTCTATAAAAAGATATTGTATAAAACAGCTCATATGTAAAACCCTGCTTCATGTAAATAAACCATTTTCATAATAATATACTTTTCTAGTAGTATGTGCCATTGGGTAATCATAAATAGGAAATTTCCATTTTAAAAAATAAGTGCCGTCCCCTGGGATCCTACGATTCACTGTGCACACAAACAACCCAAACAACCCAAACAAACTATACCTGATAGGTCACATGAGCCAATTAACAGACAAAGTTCTGTCTTTTGCTTCAACAGTTAGAGTTGTAGTATTTCTGGTCAGGTGATCTCGGAGGCAGCACAGTCCATCACAAAATGGTGGTTCAAGGCAAGAGATGTAAAAGGACAATATATATACCAGTATATATACCAGTTTGGTAAGATTCTTTAGTATGTCACTTAATAGGATAGAAACTATCTGTTACGTAAGTATCATTTGGGGGTATAGTTTTCCTTTAATGCATTTTGAAGGCAATGTGTGTAGGGGCTTTATTTTATCTTTTTCTAAAAAGAAGTATATACGTTTCAAGTTAGGAAAATTCATAAATGATATGCTTTTATGCTCCACTGTTATTGTAATTGTCTGCAACTTGACAAATATATAGGATGAGACCCACCAGATCCCTGGCTCATATCAGTCTGAAGGAGTTGTTTCGCTCTGATAATATCCACATTCAATCGTCCTGCACTCGGGAGATAATTAAGAGACAGAAGCAGCTCTCCCAGCTCAACTTCATTCTGGAAAAATAAGAAAATAAACTGCACTAATAAGAAAAGGCACAATATGTGGATATAAAGAGCATATTAATTAATCCAACATATCAAATTAAACCATATAGTTAAAAAGCCATATTAAATGAGATTATATGCAGACATAAAATGATGCATAGAGTGCATTGGAGTGAGGTGCAAATCTTTGTTCTTGGAGCGTGGTGATTCAATATTTATACAAACAGCATATTTCCATTATTTTTACTTCATGCCTTTTTGGTTTTAAATCAGACAAGCCCAGATAAGGATGAATATTTGTAAGGAAAATGTGTAAAGGTCTAATAATGGGTAATAGATTCTATTTTCATGTTACTCCTTTATTTATAATCCATATTAACCAACAGTGATCTCACATGGTGCTACCTGATAATCAATAAAAAATTTTTTAAAGGTCAATAGATACATCTGTATGCAAATCACTCCTACGAAATGACTAGCAAATCTGCTAGTGATAAATGTGCAGGGAATAAAGGCATATAAATATATGGAAAGACACAACAGGAAGCGACAGAGCCTTGTTAAAGAGAATATATGGCCTATTTATCAAGACAGTATGTCTCACATACTAAAATAGACTGTAAATAATGAGGACATTGCTTATTGTGTGTGCAGAAGATTCCTCATATGGGTAAGTACTTATTGCTTGCCTCATAGATTTCCATTGAACAGCATTTTATGGCTTGTGGTGACCATGTACACTTGTGTGCCATGCACTGCACGATAAATAAAGTGCTGTGTTACAGGAATACAGTGATCCTTCACTCAGAGCTCATTGGCTTTCTTAAAAAAGGGGCAGACCAATTGGTTTGAGGGGATCTGCATTTTAGCCCTCTTGTATTTCCAGTAAATTTGTCATTTATAATAACATTTCACGCACTGTGATATAATGACACTGGCTGGGACACAATCATGGAACCCTGGAATGTACCTGCCGGCCAAAACATCTATGGAGGAGGGAACGTGCCAGGCCGGCAAACTGCTTAACAATTGGTCCAAACAAATGCAGCCTCCTTGTATGGTTCTATGTTATGATCATAAAGTTGTCATTTAAAATTGATGTTTTTGAAAATATAGAAAGTAACAGATAATCATTATATGGTTTTTATTTTATCGTTATTAAAATATGGACAAATGGAACAGGTTTTCAGATCAAAATCTTTTTTCCTAACAGAGCCCTTATCTGTTATCAGAGTTGGCAGCGAGGACTGCAAGCTTGGGCAATTTTAAGATTTTTATTATTTCTCTGCTTAAAACTGCAGTGCCCCAGCAGTTAAATCCTGCTCTCATTTGGGCTGTAAAACCGATGACAATTTATGTTTCTGTAGCAGTTTCTCTGGCCCATGAATAACACCAGGGTATAAGGTAAAATCAAGAAAACTGGGATGGAATCAATTAATAGATTAAGGGGTTGGCCTTGTATGGAGAGGTCATAATCGGATGACTTTATTTTATCCTTTGCTTTCAGTAATAATTTGTTTTTAAGTGAAAGGGGCCCGAAGGCTCAACCAGGAGTAACAGACCAAGGAGGAAGCACCAGTTCAACAATACACGGTACAGATAGGGATAAGGCAGAAGAATGGTCAAGTCCATGCAATAAGGTTGATTCAGGCAGCGAAGCTTCAATAACGATAATCAGGCAAGGGTCAAACACAGGAATCAATAGAAGGAATCAGAATAGCACACCCAGGAACACACAAGGTAGAACCTATTGTAGGGCAAGGTCAGCATTGCTCCGGCATCTTTTATAGGCCTCCTTTGGCAACAAAAACGGACACAGTGATGTCATGACGCTGGCGTCCTCACACTGGTGTTTCGATGCTGGCGACCAAACCAACGTTGACGCTTCGGTGCTGGCGACCAATCCGACGCATGGGAGACACCACCATCTTGGGACGCCAGGTAAGACTTCCTTACATTAAGTGCATTTTGACTGCATTGCAGTCATTGTCTCATTATGTTTTGAAGGACATATCAACTATTGAAGAAACACTGTTCAACACAAGATTTGTAAGTGCAATCACATATGATGTACCTCAATGAATAGCTTCCATGTGATCTCTGTCTCAGTACTTCAATACTCCCAAAAAAAAAACATCTTTGTCAACAAAGCACAACCCCATAAACTGTGCCCACAGTGTATGAACAGAAATTGCAGTTAATCTCACATTAATTGTATATAGTCATTGTACATTTTTTTTTCTCAGCTTTTTTTTATTCCATATTTGGACATAGAATTCAGAGCTGGTTTAAGAAAATATTGTATCTTCCCAAGCAAATATTCTGGCTGGTCCCCAAGGGACTGCCCCTGATCTAGGACATTCTAATTATACAAAGTTCTTCCTCTGCATAGATTAGACTGAGGGATGAAAGAAACCGTAATGCAATCAGTCAGGCACTCAAAGAATAAATCCTCCACACAGACGTGTAAATGGCATATCCATAATCTCTGAATAAACAACATAATTCTTTTACACGTCTGTGTGGAGGATTGGTGCTTTGAGTGCCTGCCTGATTGCATTATGGTTTGAATCTGCTCCCTTAGCTGAAGGTTCGGGCAGTGCACTTGAACCTCCTCCTATACTTGGTGAGTTAATTTAGTGAGGGAAGAAAGAACTTGGCAGGGCAACTACTGATAAATATACCACAGGGTGAATATAATTAAAAAAGTAGAAAGGTATTCTTCCAAAAAAAAGTCTTGCTCCGTTTCAGCAAGTGGTTTCAACTCAACTGGTGAACCAATACAACCTTTGTAGCCCCCCAGCAAAGGCTAAAATGATCACTCAGATTGGAAGAGCCATCTAAAAATCACCAAATTGCCATATGGGTCATTAGCTGACTAGCTGTGCCATAAATACCAGAAAACATTTTGTGTCCGGACATTGGATACATTTACAACAACAAAAAAGTCCAGAGAACAAACCTTGGAGTTGGGAATAGTGAAGTGCAAGAAATAAAAAAAATACATGTTTCTTAAAGGAACCGTTTAAAGGGCACCTATCACACCCAAAATCAAACACATATTAACAATTTGACCAGTACAACATAAACACATTTAATCAAACTACATGCAGGTTTGAAAAAATCCCTTACTTTGTCAAATGGGTTCACTGAGGGAGGCCATACTGAGACTATAATATGCAAATTTCAGGAGCATGCTCAGATTGTAAAACTGATTTGAGTATTCTACCCAGAATGCCTTGTTTTAGTAAACTCCTCCACTAGACATATCAGGAGATTTCCCTATCTTGTCCCCTGCTGGTGATGTTATTATGCAAATGAAGGGCACACACTAACTTCCAGCAGGTGGCAGCACTACTGTACAGCAGCTAACACAGAGGTTTGCCTGATTTGAAAATAGCTTAGAAGGGTTGATAAGCAAGCAAGGAATTTCAACTGAGCATGTGCGAGATTTCAGAGCTACAGTTGGCTGGGAAGGTAGGAGGAGCCAGTGAAATCCAAGATGCCTGCCTCAGCTAGAACTGCAGTGGAGATAGGGGAGATCTTGCAGAAGGAATAGTGAGCTGATGATTTACATTATACAAACAGTTCTAACTGCTTTAAAAATCTGATTTTTTGAACTGTCACATAGAGTATTTACTTTTTTAGTTATGATTGGTGCCCTTTAATGTAAAAAATAAAAAAAATCTGGGCAAAATTTTTTTCTAATATACAGTAGTTAGTTAGCCAATAAACTAATGTATAAAGGCTGGAGTGAGTGGATGTCTAATATAACAGGACAGAACACTACTTCCTGCTTTTCAGCTCTCTAACTCTGAGTTAGTCAATGACTTTAAGGGGAGCCACATGGGACATAACTGTTCAGAGAGTTTACAATTTTCCTTGATTGCAGCTCAGATTCAAAAGCAACAGTTATGACCCATGTGGCCCCCTCAAGTCACTGATTAGTTACTGCCTGGTAACCAATCAGTGAAAACCAAGAGAGCTGCAAAGCAGAAAGTAGTGCTCTGGCTATTATGTTACACATCCAGTCACTCCAGCCTTTATACATTACATTTTTGACTAACTAACTGTATTAGAAACATTTTTTATTTTGCACAACCTATCTATTTACATGGTTTTTATTTTTATACTGAACAATTCAATTCAATTAAAACAATAGGTAAAGTGTATGCTTAGCATAAGTTATAGTCAAGTGTAAAAATGGGTATACTGTCCCTTTAAATGGAACATTTGAAGAGTATGAGTATCTAAAGATAATTTTAAGTGAGGTATAACAGCCTTACATAATATCAAAGAAGCTGGTAAAAGGCTGTGGTGATTGGCTAGATTACTAATTGAATTTAATTGTAGGGAAACAGCTGGCTGCAAAAAGAATTAGAATTGTGCATTAATTTCCCTGGATACTGCAATGGTCACATCCCTGGATAGAGCATTATTATCAACTCTAGGGGGTCCGTTTACTAAAGTGCGTTAAAAATATTCGCACAATATATAGACAGAATTTTCGCCAAATATGTTATCGCCAGTTTACTAACCTGCGGTAAATATAAATTTGCGAATTTTCTTGCGCAAGAATAATTGTTCGCCAGTTATCGCATTCGCTGAAAATAACGTTACGTACACATTAACGCATGGTTTACTAAACAGCAAAATGTGCTAAAGACAAAATTAACGCCAGAATATTCGCAAACTTTTACCGCCACCTATGTAGTGGCGTAAAAGTATTTTTTTCACCAGAAAATTCGCAAGGGGCAGGAAATATCCCATAATACTGTTTTTTTTACCCATCATTCTTTGCTGACAGGAGAGAGAGATCTGTAGGTATTGCTGACAGGATGTTTTGGCTTCTGCTTCTCTCTGGTGTAACAGCAGCAGTTTTAGCTCAGAGTCGTATTATTGGCAGCGGCATCACAGTCCAAGGATTCGTCAGCCTCTACGCTTTTTTGGTTTCATTGTGATTGGCTACATTAAACTGTGCATTTCTATGAAGCAAAGATATTGCCTGGTATGATTTCTTGTTCCTATGATTCTATTGGCAGAAGGGTTTATATGATGCAGACATGTTTGATTGGTGTTACTCTGGTGATGTTGTTGGATGGTATAATCATCAGTCAATAAAGTTTATGAGTTTTGAAGGTGCATTTCTGGCCATAAATGTCACAGTAAAAATTGCCATAATAACCGCCATAAAACAAGACTATTTTATAGCATAAATATTCGCAAAAACTTAATTTTTCGCCAGAAAATTCACAACTCGCTAAAATTACCGCTAACATAAGCAGGTTCCTTAACGTAGTTACCGCAAGTGATCGCAATGACTTCTGAGCGTATCGCTGTTTAGTAAACTTAGTCGCTGCGAATATTCTGGCGTAAAAATATTCTCAGCGATAACATGCGGAAACTTAAAGTCAGATTTACCCCACTTTAGTAAACTGACCCCTAGGTGTTCCATAAAGATAGCAACTACTGAAACATCTGCTATTGTTGCTTGCCATAGCCTGACACAAGGAGAACAAAACCCATTCAGAACATAGCGTCCATTATTATTTGCTGGTGAGTCAACCAGCTGTATTATAATCTGTGTTTCCAACAATTCCAAAGAGTGACGTTAACAAAAGTAAAAGCCGACCCTCAAATGAGCTTGTCCTTTCCACAACTAAAAATGAATTCACAATTAAGTTGTCCATATTTGTATTAAATCATATCCCTTTATTTTGTGTGACCTAAATAGAGCATGCCAAGTTAAGAAACATTTTTCTGTATGCAGAAATATATAAATTCTCTATTCTTATTAAGTTTTATACAACATTTTATTCTATTTTAATTCAAAACACATTGAATGACAAGTAAATAGCTTATTTGGGAACGTAGAATGTTCAATCTCTTCTGTGTTTCATTTATACACATAAGAGGAGCAAGTACACAATACACAATCAAGGGGCAAATTTACTTAAGGTTTAATATTGAGGGTTAATTAACCCTCGATGTGCGACTGTCGAAGTTAAATCCTTCGACTGCGATATTCGCACTTCGCATTCGCATATTAGCACTATCGTTCGATCGAACGATTAAATCCTTCAAATCGTTCGATTCGAAGGATTGTAATCCATCGATCGAACGATTTTTCTTCGACCTAAAAAAGCTACCTAAGCCTATGGAGACCTTCCCCATAGGCTAAAATTGACTTCGGTAGCTTTTAGGTGGCGAACTAAGGGGGTGAAGTTTTTTCTTATCAAATGGTCGAATAGTAGAACGATTTTTAGTTCGAATCGTTCGATTCAAAGTCGTAGTCAAAGGTCGAAGTAGCCTATTCGATGGTCGAAGTAGCCAAAAAAACCATTAGAAATTCAACGTTTTTTTTATTCATTCCTTCACTCGAGCTAAGTAAATGGGCCCCTAATAGTGCAAGTATTTTGGGCCATTGGGAAAAGGGTTTCTAAAGAATATATATAACCCAAAAAAATATTAAAATAAATCCATTATTAAAAAATTATAATCTATTGCACCCTTTATGGGCAAATAGTTTTTTTTCCCAATATGCCTTTTTTTTAGAATTTTCAGTTTTCAAAGGAAAAATGTTAAGAAAGAAGCATTGATAAGTCAAGAAAGATACAACGGGTTGCAAACGAGTTGTCTCAAGCCTTCAGAGCAGAAATACTTGATCAAAGAGTAAAAATGGCAAGTTACAGAGCCCCAAATCAAGAATGTTTCGCATCCCCAGAACCCCTGCAACCCCAGGGTGTTACATACTGAACCTGTAGATAATAACTGTTAGCTTAATAGACTGCAAAACAAAGAAACATAAGAAAAACAAATTGTAACTAATGGTGCCTCCTATAACACAAAAAAAATTAAAGTGTTTATCATGAAAAGCATAAGGACACAATAAACTCTTCACTTTGAATTTATCTGCCTGGTGGAAGATTGCCTTCATTGAGTGCCTGCTCCAAAAAAATTTTTTGGTTTGTCTGCACCCCGTGCTGAGAGCTCATGGCGGTGCACCTGGGCCTCTTCCCTTGTGTGGTGAGTTATCAATTTCTACTTGCAGACCCCAAACTACAGATTTATTATCCTCCTATAACACTCCCTGGCCCCTGGGGTTCTTTACCAACTCAGTACACAGATAGGGCAACATCCAACAATCCAACTCTATAATGGTTACATTCACTTTAAATATTTTAAGTCACTTACAATCCAGGTTGTCAGCCATCCCAACACGGTTTCTTTCCCCAATGAAACTGTGAAGCATTTATAACAAATGAAGCAAAAATGGAGGGTTTGGCCAAACCAGATGGGGCTACATACTGAATCTATAGATCCCATATACCAATATTCCTTAAGGAAAAGGACATTTTTATTCTGGCAATCAGGTTTTTAGTAAAGAAAATGATGATTCATGATTTTACTGACTACCAAGAAGTTAAGTGGACTTCTGAGAAGATGGGAACACAAAAGTCACAACTACAGTGTGCAAGAGAAGCCCAAGAAGGATGGACGAAGTAGATAATGAGCTAAATCTCCCTGATCCCTTCTCAATATCTACAGCTTACATATGGATGCGGCCAGAATGAGTCCTTAGAAATAAAATCAAATGTGAATGCTCACAGGATCACTCAGAAATTTAATTTGCCAATTTGAGTTCGAATTTTCATGCATTTTCTAAAATCGCAGTTGGTTGAGTTTTCACTAGTACCGTAACACCCCCCCGAATCCCCTCTCTGAGGTGTCTTCGAAATAATGCCTGTTATACCATACAGAAAACAAAGAGTATTTTTGATGAGGCATTTTGCAATCAAGTACTTGACAAAAATATTTGTAAGTAGAAGTAGTTGCCTCCTGGTCCCACTTCCCGTCAGATTTGCAACTGTAATTTCTTGTGGACTTTCACTGCAACTGCAGACTAATAAGAGTTGGAGATAAGCACAATGATGCTCTTGGCAAAGTGACACATGTTATGTTTACTTCCCTTGTGTGCAACTATGTGATTTATCTGAATAGGCTGAACTGACACACTAATGCTATGGGCAAGTTGTAAGGAGAGTTTATAGAAGTAAAATACCCTTTTTGAAGCACTGATAATTTTGCATCCAGTTTTTTGTCCTTATACCAGCTTTTGTAAACGGAATTTAATGTGAACTAAGGATTTGTTCAAATGACATACAATTAAAATCTTTTCATTATATCCTGGAAAGAGTGACACGTGATTTATGCTCACTACATTAATCAACTTAACAATGTGGCTTGAAGAAGGTTTTGGAGGCATAAAGAAAGGTTCATAAATTGCTGTGTATTTATTGTAACTAGTAAACAGTGTAATAGTGTAAATAGTAAATAGTAGAAAAACTATTTTATTTGCATCTTAAGAAATAGACTTGAATGTTAATAGACTATTGATATTATAGTAGAAGCACATGGATAACTAATCCCTATGGCTTTAAATCCCCTGCGCGTATTTTTACCCTTAGTTTCTAGGCAGAAGCCCATGGATCTAAATTAATTTATTTACATATCTATTTTATTGGTTCTTGGTGATTGGAAAGGGGAAGGGACTGCCATACTGAAGAAAGATTCAGGTTATGTTTCATTCCCTGATCTATTTCTGCTGTAGGGGATCCAGACTACTTGGCTTTGAAACCCTAAAGGTGAACCTTGAAACCTGCATACCTTTTTCCGCAGTGGTGTCACAGAACCCTGCTCTGCCTACAGGACTGCCATCAGAAATCGCAGGGCCCCATACGACAACATTTCCTGGGCCCCGTGGGCTGCACCCACCGCAAGCCCCACCTACAGGTCTGCCCTCCTCACCCCCACAGGTCCGCCCCCCACCACACAGTAAAAAAACAAAAAAAATATTGGTGGCTAGGTTCCCACATGTTAATAAAAAATAAAAAGATATTGGTGGTCAGGGCCCCCCATAAAAAAACATTTGTGGCCAGGGCCCCCCCATTAAAAAATATTGGTGACTAGAACCCCACATGAGAAAAAAAAATTGGTGGCCAAAATTGGTGGCCAGACCCCCCCCCACATTTTGAGAAAATTGGTGGCCAGGGCCCCTAAAACGTCCATGCCTTCCCAAAGTCAGCAGCTCTCAGAAAGATGGGGGACCTGGCTAATCAAGTAAGTGTGGCGTGGCCGGGCCCCCCTTACCCTTGGGCCCCCTTCAACTCTTCACCCTGTCCCCCCCTGATGGCTGCCCTGTCTGCCTATGACTGTATCTGCCTAATACTACCTCACTGCAACAGCAAGCGGGGTATAATTGCACAACAACCTCACCATCACTCTTTTAATTAGCGAGGGCCCATTCTGGGTGAGAGAGTCCAATGTTACATGTGTTCTTTCTAAACTAGTTGGGAAGCCTGTTTTAACCAAGACAGGGTTACTATAATAATACCTGGGAGGCGTGGGGATGCCCGCCGCCTCCTCTTCCTGTGTGCCAACGCATGCAGCATCTTCTTCTGTGCCGCTTCTGAGTTTGCTCGCCGCTTGTGTATCTACTATTATATTTGGCGCACCGCATTTGAGGTCATCACGCATGGCGCAAAATTTAAATTTTTAAATAGCCTGTGGGCAATAACTCACTGCCCAATGTATGTCTATTTCTGATAGTTACTGGGTGGGTTTCTAGTCTGTTTCTCTGTTCATTAACAGCTGCCTTTTCTTGACTATCACTGTATTGCTGCCTGAACCGACCTTTGCCTGTATTGACTATTCTTCTGGATCCTGACTTGGTACTCCATTTCTGATCTTGTGCCCTTGACTACTCCTCTGGCTACTGATTCTGTACTGCACTCCTAGATTGGTATTGACCTCGGCCTGTCCATCGAATTACGCTTCCTGTTCCCAATCCTTCCAGTACACATTCAGTTCCCTTGCCTGCCCAGAACTCCCCCCTTGGTCCTCTCAGTATAAGACCTGGTGGCATTTGAGTAGTGGAGGGCTCCTCCCAAAATGAAAGGCGGCTGTTATAGGCAGAAGAATGAGCCGTGACTGGGACCTTGGTGTTAGTTCTGGGTTTTGGGATACCAGTACATTAGCTGGAATGACACTATGGAAAAGTTCCCTATAAGTGCTGAGAAAAGGGTAGTGTAGCCACAATAAATCCAATTAATTCTGCTAAATAGGCCTGGAGGCTTGGACTGTGTCATAAACTAATGACCCCTAAATTGAATCCCTGAATGCTTACAGTATCTCCATCATTTCTGCTTCTTCTTATTTTTATATAGATTTAACAGAAACTGCTGATAAATTTAAACAATGCTGTGAGACATGCCTCAAGGCAGTGGCGTAACTACCGGGGGAGCAGGGGGTGCGATTGGGCCAGGGCCCCTCTAGTTACGTTACTGCCTTGAGGGTCAAAAGAAGGCCTAGCTAGGACTACTACTCCTTTTTTTAATGTTTAGGTCGGTGTCCAAAATACACTAATCATTCTCTTTCACAAGTATTTGGGTAGACACAAAATGGCCCCTGTTTAATAACATTTGCAATCTAAAACATGTTATATAATTACAAGATATATATGTTTATAATAATCATCCTAAGCAGCCAAATTCAGCTAATAAAAGGGTCTCTGCTGGCGACGACAGCCATAAAAGTAACCCAAAGCAAACAAAATGAAAAGTTGCCCTTCGTTCTTATATCTTTCAAGTGCAGCTGATACAGTATAATAATGTCTTGCAGGATTTTAACACAGGTGGAAAACAAATCGCAGATCATTCAATACTTCCATAATTCTCTATAAATTAATGTAAATTACAAACTGAAATTAAATGATTTACTCACATCCATTTAAAAGAACCAAACACAGGAATATTCGTATGTTTAGTTATTGTGTCGGCCTCCTACATGCAATAGACAACAAGAATGATCTTTCATACTTGCAATACAACCCTGCTGTTCTAGCCATAACATCCATTTGTTTGAATGAGAGCTATGACAGGAGCTAGTGTATTACTCGTCATGGAAACTGATTCATTACAATATAGCAGAATGTTAGTGTTTACAAGGAAGAAGTCGCTATCAGATCTCAATCTGCTGTTTCTGATTAACCCAACAATTTCCAGCAGGACCAAAGCCCCTGTCAAGCCAGTCTAACACTGATTAATATTAACATCAATAAGTAATACCAAATCAGAACTGGTGTTATAATGGGAAAATACACTTTAGTATAAATCTTGGCAACCCACAATGCAAAGCAGGTACTTGCCATTTAAACTTCCAGTGATATTATGTGTTACTTCCAGTGGATATATGGGCTGTTAAACGTTCATCCCAGTTTTCAGGTCATTGTCTTTGGGGGATCAAACCATATTTTGCCATTTGTTATCAACAGTAAAATGACCAGTTAAATATTTGTAAATACCATCTATGAGCTTGTGTGTGACTTCAAGAAGTACTGTAGCCATAGTAATATAATAACATAGTAAGTTAGGTGTAAAAAAAGACACACGTCCATCAAGTTCAACCTTTTAACTCTATTTTAACCTGCCTATCTGCTAGTTGATCCAGAGGAAGGCAAAAAAACCCATCTGAAGCCTCTCCAATTTGCCTCATAGGGGGAAAAATTCCTTCCTGACTCCAAAATGACAATCGGACTAGTCCCTCGATTAACTTGTACTATGAGCTATTTCCCATAACCCTGTATTCCCTCACTTGCTAAACACCATCCAACCCCTTCTTAAAGCTATCTAATGTATCAGTCTGTACGATTGATTCAGGGAGAGAATTTCACATTGTCACAGCTCTCACTGTGAAAAACTCCTTCCAAATATTTAGGCGGAACCTCCTTTCTTCTAATTGGAATGGGTGACCTTGTGTCAGCTGGAAAGACCTACTGGTAAATAAAGCATTAGAGAGATTATTATATGATCCCCTTATATATTTATACATAGTTATCATATCACCCCTTAAGCGCCTCTTCTCCAGCGTGAACAACCCCAACTTGGCCAGTCTTTCCTCATAGCTAAGATTTTCCCATACCTTTTACCAGCTTAGTTTCCCTTCTCTGCACCTCTTTAATTCAATAATGTCCTGTTTGAGCGCTGGATCACAGACTTCATTTTACAATTTTTTTCTGCTTCAATTGCAGCCATTATTATAACTCCACAACCAAAGAAATGCTTATATTGTGGCTTTTATACCACTACACAAGATGTTCCCAAACTGTGGGATGCACCTTCTCTTGGGGGTGGGCATGGGATTGGGAACAAGCTTGGACTACCATAGAATTAATGGGGTTGGTGCTTGTACATCTCTTTCCTCGTACCAAAGTTTGTAATTACAACTCTATGTTCTCTCAGGGTCAGTGATAAGACCAGTGGATCTGTTAAAAATATGATACGATTATCACTCCAAATGAATTTGATACCCTAATAGATCTTTCCAGAGAATTAATGAATGAGCAACAAAAATATACTAACTACAATGATGTGTGATCATCAGATATATGAAATCAAATGTTTTGTAATCGACTAAACTATACCTTCAGTCTAAAAATGAAGTGAGCCACATATCTAGAAAACTTGCAGTTAAGAGGTTGAAAGTAAAGATTGTAAACTCTGACGCCAGGCAGGTGTAGGCCACTCTGAACAGATACATGCTTGGGAGTAGCCACCAGTTTACCATCTTGAGACACCATGCATGCAGCAAAAGAATTCCAAATACTAAACAGCTTAACTTCATACTGTTCTACAATTCATTCCTCAGATGGCTCACTAAGCTCTTTCTTAATTTGTCTTTTAGTATTACCTTATTGAAATGTGGTATTTGATATCACCAATAAATATATGAACTTGCATTGTCCCACTGTCAGATCATTTTGGCTGGTGCTACTTCCCCATTATCCTGAACCCTAATCTTTCAGTAACCACACAAAAGAAATGGACGCATTTTTAGAAAGTGAGAAAATACCAAGATATTACAAATAGTTCTAGCGCAAAGTTTATCCAGAGACTCCTTGGAGTCAGGAAGGAATGTTTGCCTCCCTATGAGGGAAATTGGAGAGGCTGCTTTTAGGCTGGTTTCACATAAGCAAAATGGATGAACTTTTTCGTCTTAAATGGCATAACCCTTTTCATCCATGAGAGACCACTCTCTATACATCAGGAATGAACTGTATTCAGTAATTGGTTTGGCGCCAAATTTACAAACGACAACTGATTTGTCTTTCCATTTTTCTTCACTTCGATAGCTTAAATGTGAAAATGAAATTGAAAAATAGGTATTGGAACTGGATTGGAACTGAGATAAATCTTTTGTGGAGGCATTGGTTTTCCATTCAAGCCTAGTGAAAATCCAATGAACATAGCCAAGGTAGGTAAATCCCTAAACCCCATCAACAGGGAAGGTCTCATGGACTGGAAACACATTTTCTAAAAACACAACCTGGTCAGTATATATATATTAAATTGTATTTTATTGCAGCATAAATATTGATGCTTTATAAATACTTGTTTATAATAATAATAAACTACTGGAAATAATATAACCATTGTCCATGGTGTTATATCAATTCCATATTAATTGCACCAACAAATAATACAGGACTATATTAATGCTACATCCCCCAGCTATGAGATATATGGGATCTCACTCATTTCCTGAATACAGAAAAACATAACAAGGTATTTCACAAATGCTCAAACGTTAGGGTAGCTAAATAAGCAATTTATAAAAATAGCATTGCATTGTTGTTTTACACAGATCCAATGCTATTTGCATTATATTATGGGGCCCATTCACTAAGTTCGAGTGAAGGAATAGAGGAAAAATAGTTTGAATTTTGAATGTTTTTTTTGGCTACTTCAACCATCGAATTGGCTACTTTGACAAAATTGCGCAAAATCCTTCGACTTCAATATTCGAAGTCGAAGGATTTTAATTCGCCAGTCGAATATCGAGGGTTAATTAACCCTCGATATTCGACCCTTGATACATCTGCCCCTAAGGGGCCGATTCACTAAATTCGGGTGAAGGGTTAGAATAAAAAAAACTTAGAATTTCGAAGTTTTTTTGGCCTACTTCGACCATCGAATGGGCTACTTCGACCTTCGACTACGACCTTCTACTTCGAATCGAACGATTCAAACTAAAAATCGTTCGACTATTCGACCATTCGATAGTCGAAGTACTTTCCCTTTAAAAAAAACTTTGACCCCCTACTTCGGCAGATAAAACCTACCGAAGTCAATGTTAGCCTATGGGGAAGGTCCCCATAGGCTTGCTAAGCTTTTTTTGATCGAAGGATTTTCCTTCGATCGAACGAAAAATCCTTCGATCGTTCGATCGAACGTTTAGCGCTAAATCCTTCGACTTCGATATTCGAAGTCGAAGGATTTCAATTCGAGGGTCGAATTTAGAAGTATTTTTAACTTCGAAATTCGACCCTTAGTGAATCTGCCCCTTAGTGTAATATAATACTATATATAATAATTACATATTTTCCAAGAATTAATTAAACATTTAATAACTGTTGACATGAGAAAGGGCAGAGTAGAATCAGTTAAAATCTGTATGTCTGTCACAAGAGCCAACAAAATTCTACTTTTGATGTAATAGTTAGAAAATGTGAAGAATGTGTTGAGCTAAAAGATCTAAGCAAGTTTTTATATAAATAGCACACATTTTTATAAGTGCTTGTCTGAGCTTTATGGTATTGTACTTGCCTGAACTCCATGCTGTTAGCTGATATACTGTACATGTTGTATAAAATTCAGACTAATGAGAAAATTTCATTTTCAAAGAATGGGAAGCATGCCACCATTATGATCAAAGTAAAACAAAGGTGTAATAATGGCAAGGAGGAACTTGTCTGGAGTCTTGGACAGAAGGAATATTGTATGCTTTTTTTTTTATAGCTGGGACATACTGGATATGTTTTCTCGTTAATGTGTACAATAAAAACTAGATTTTTAGTCCCAGTTTTGCACGAGTCCCTAAATTATACATGATGAGATAACTCTACATCTAAAAATGTAAAATGGCCTGACCCCTCTCCCTTTATTTAGCCTTGCAATATTTAGCCTTGCTATACTATGCAATACTATGCATGCCTTGAAAGGCACCAAGAAAGAGAACATCTGTACAGATAAGAGTAGTAAAACAAATAATACTATGAGAAATAAAAAAAACAAAGATGAATTGAATTAGGCCCAACATTATAATTTCATATTTAGTTATTGTGAGGTTTTTTTCCAGGTAGTCACAATATTCTAGAGACAAAAGAATGTGAATACAATGTCTCTGTACAATATTATACTTCCATGTTGGTTATATCCATTTTTGACCCATATGGAATCACCACAATGATTATAATGCTTAGCAGGGCTGTTGATACTTCAGACTATGGCCTCATGAACACTGGTTATTTACAGTAAACCACATTCTAGATGAAACAACTGATATTATGCAGCCTTATAGCCTACTGAACAGACTCTGTAGTGAGAACAAGTGATGGGGGAATCTGTGCGAAACGCATTGAAGCCAATGGGTGTCAAAATTATTTTGACGCGCGTCAATCTTGACGTCAGCGACAATTTTTATATGCGCAACTATTTGGTCCAAATGCATTAAGTCAATGGGCATCTGAATAATTTTGATGCACGACAATTTTAAAGGGCACCAATTTTTTTTGACACAGCGTTTTTTTGCTGGCGAATTGTCACTGCAGTTTTGCAAATTAATTTGCTTACGACGAAATTCGATTTGCCGCAAATTTGTGTCTGGCGAATTTAATCGCCCATCAATAGTGAGAATCTGTATCCTCTTGACTTGCAACACAGTCAGTTCTCCATGATGATCGGACCTGTCTCATGTACTTCACTGTCTAGGCGTGTATTAGATTGGTCTAAACTTTACTTTGATAAAGCAAGACACAAACTGTGTACACTTCTTGAATGGGAAAAGATTATATTTTGTTTGTGTAAGTTCATCCAAACCAAGAATAGGGATGTAGCGAACTGCCGATTTGATGTTTGCGAACGCCGTTCGCGAACACCGGCAAAAAATGCGAACGTTCGCGAACTTCGAACACCCGCTAAAATCGTTCGATTCGAACGATCGAAGGATTTTAATCCTTCGATCGAAGGATTTTCGTTCGATCGAAGGATTTTCATTCGAATCGAACTATCAAAAACCATTCGATCGAATGCTTTTCATTCGATCGAATGCTTACAATCGTTCGAACGAATGGAAATCGTTCGATTTTTAGCGGTCGAAGGAATTCGAATGGTCGAATGGTCGAACTAATCGAACGCGAACCCAAATTTGCCGGCGAACAGTTCGCTACATCCCTAACCAAGAAGGGAATTTAAAGCCAATACTCAACAATGAAAATCAACCCTATAGGGCAGAAGCAAAAATATTTATACCCTAGCAGAGAAAACCTGCAAATGGAGTAGTTTATGCAGAGACTAGACCAGGTTGAATATTATATGGAGCAAAAGCTTAATGGGGAAAACACAAAATAAATTATTATTTATATGTAAAAAAATACAAACATTTTGCATTTGTCAGGCATATACTGTATGATAAATATTGCTTATTGAGGAAGAATTGACCTAGGTGATTAATAAAATTAAAAATTATTCCTTCATTCAGCCCACATAGCATAGCATACTAGAGTATTGTAAATCTCTAGAATCATATTTTTAGCAACTAGTTATTTCTTGTTAAAGAAGGAAAAAAGAGTATCATGAATTCAATGACAGAGACTAAAGGCTTTATGAGTCCCTGTAGGGTTTTGCTACCAAATATCACTGCTTGCACAGATGACTCATGAAGATCCATGGTCTAATCAAAATTGTCTCTTTTTCAATTCATATTTAATCACGTATGTCTCACAAGCTGACTTCCAAGTATTTGAGCTGAAAACTCATTTTTGTAATACGTTGCATTCTATTGCTACTGATAACATTACAGGTAAGGGACCTGTTATCCAGAATGCTGGGGACCTGGGGTTTCCATAGATCTTTCCACAATTTGGATCTTCATATTGGAAAATCATGTAAACATTAAATAAACCCAAATAGGCTGGTTTTGTTTCCAATAAGGATTAATTATATCTTAGTTTTATTTTTTATTATTATTACAGAGAAAAGGAAAGTACATTTTTAAAATGTGGATTATTTCGGATTATTTGGAGTCTATGGGAGATGGCCTTTCCGTAAATCAGAGCTTTCTGGATAACAGATTTCCGGATTACGGATCCCATTGCCATATTACATTATATACTATGTTATTAAGATATTTATTATTAGCAGGTACAATTAAAATGATGCATTTACCCTTTGTAACATTATCAATTTATAACAAGGTAATGTATTTTTTGCAAGTATGAAAAACAGCAGTTATGATGGTTGGACATATTTTACCTGAGAGCTTGGAATGATGGCTTTCCACCAGTGTCCTCCTTTCACAAGGTCAACTTCACTCAGTGGCATTGCAACTTTTCCAGTAACACAGTGTCTTGAAAATTTGTCAAAATCCACTACAGTTAACAGCAGAGTTCTTCTTTGGGCTTCTAAAAATGGGATATCAAAAGTGTACCTCTCCTCAAATACTGGGTTCTGGGTTTTACGTTTGACGCCTGTTTGCTTTGAATTTTTCTGGTCTGGTAATAGACAGATCTTTACATACGGATTCGAGTGAGCCATGTCCTGTCTTGAACCATCATAAGATATCATACTGAGTACTAAAATGCAGCATTCCTAACTGGTACTTTGTTAGAATTTCATCATCAGTCAGCGAGTCTACATCATCATTACTAGAATCAAGGGAGTATAGGCGGGGTTCAAATTTTCGAAAGTAGTCCTCTGGTGTATATGATTTTCGCAGTACTGTTGGTTGGACTATTTCTTTTTTGGCTCCTAATGCACCAAATTCTATGGGTTTGATATCAATTAATGGAGAGCTTGGCCTTCTTGACTCTAAACCTAGGAGTAAACAATATGTACATGTAAGATTTAATTACAATATCATCAAGATAATTAAGATGATTTAGCATTAATTCCAAAATTCCTATATCCTTTTATGATGTGTGGTTATATAAATCTAGGGTACACTAAGGGGCAGATTTACTATGGGTCGAATATCGAGGGTTAATTAACCCGCGATATTCGACTAGGAATTGAAATCCTTCGACTTCGAATATCGAAGTCGAAGGATTTAGCGCAGAAAATTCGATCGAACGATCGAAGGATTATTCATTCGATCGAACGATTAAATCCTTCGAATCGAACGATTCGAAGGATTTTAATCCAACGATCGAAGGAATATCCTTCGATCAAAAAAACTTAGGCAAGCCTATGGGGACCTTCCCCATAGGCTAACATTGACTTCGGTAGCTTTTATCTGCCGAACTAGGGGGTCGAAGTTTTTTTTAAAGAGACAGTACTTCGACTATCGAATGGTCGAATAGTCGAACGATTTTTAGTTTGAATCCTTCGATAGTCGTAGTCAAAGGTCGAAGTAGCCCATTCGATGGTCAAAGTAGCCCAAAAAAAACTTCGAATCCTTCACTCGAAGTTATTGAATCGGCCCCTATGTCTGTTGTATTTAAAAACACCCACAAAATGTTTGTATAAATGCCTTTTCTCAGGTTTATTTACCCTACAGTCCTTTTTATACATTCCTGGTCCTGTGATGTTTAATAGTCCCTTTCTTTTAGCCATTAAGCCTTTTACCCCCCTTCACGCAGCAGAACATGGCAGTGCAGAAGGTAAAAAGTGAAAGATTGGCAATCACTGTTTTCTCTTTTTCTCCAAAGCCATGGTCTGCCAGGAGCTAACAAGCTAAAGTATTTTGTACTAAAATTGTATTGAAAAATACCCAGCTATATGTTTAAGGTCATCCTTTAAATAGTATGATGCACAGAAGCTTCACTGTTTATCAGTTCTTTAAGCTTTATAGCATCAAGTGTTTGTAGCTTTGAAGTTTGACAACAGTAGATATGAAGGATGAGCATATTACTTGAAATGCGCCTGGTAAGACTGTGCGTAGATCTTGATGTATCAGATGATGACCTTCTCCTATCCGGCGAAGTGTCCTGTGGGGTTGCTAGAGGCTCACTTGTCATATTATCTGAATCACCTTCCTTGTCTTCACTGCGATTGCTTACCCTGTTGATGAAAAAGACTTTTAGAGATCTGTTCATTAAAGTCCAATGCATGGCCCAAAGAAAGATTCAAAGCATCTTGTTATCCACTTAATTCCTGGTTCACTGGTGGGTAGCCAAATGCTGGGAAATTTCCCCTCATTTGACTTGTGAACATCAATGGATGATCATTTAAGAACTTTTTTCTGCTGTCCAAAAGCATACAAGAGCCTTTGAATGGTGAACTCAGTGTAAATGGGGTTATATGTGTATATTTGATGAGAGACTGGGTATATACTTTGTTAATATCATATATTGTAGCATATTACGTATTGTATATTTGGATATGTGTTTTCTTCACCTTGAATGAAGAATGTGATATCACTGGGGGTTACTTACAGTAAAAAGTGGTGCGAAGAACGAAGTGCATGTTCACAATAATTTATCGGAATTTTTTAAGGAACTAGCACTTGTGATCTGCATAGCATTATTTGTGTATACTTCATTGAATTACTCAGTTTTTATAAAGTAAGCAATTAACCTTGGCCTTACTTATACTGTGTCTTTACCCTACAAACAACATAAATGATATAGACACTTGCTGTATTTCGTTTACACTAGAGCTGTACTATAATCCTTTAACCCCACTGCACTCCTTCTTCTTGTAGCAGTTCTATGGTGGCCCTGTCCTTTGCCTTAGGTAACTGTTAACGACTGCAGATTTTCCTCCAGGCTTCATACTGTCAGTAATGTGTTATGAAACCCTGATCATCACGACTCACTACCCCACATGTAACCCTATTTTTCTGTTAGTTAATTAGAATGTTGCATCTTTTCCATACTAACAGCCATGGTGGTGTCTGTGCAGGAAAAGGCCCCAGTATTTCCACTTCATCTTCACTTGACTGGCAGCAACTGCATTCGTAGCACTTTTGACAGCAATTTCTGCACGTCCATCGGCACAGCAGCAGATCAGAGATTTTGGAGAGAAAACCCTGTTCCAGAAGCAGGGAGAAGGAAAGTCATTTATTTCAAGGCCTGCTGGGCAACATAACTGACTAGCTATCATGCTTGCCATGCTTTATAGAATATAGAACTGTAATCCATCAGCACTGAAGTACTGTGATTTCCAGATCTGATTTTAGTCTTACTGTACTCAAGTAAAAAAACTGCTAGAATCATTTTTCCATAAACTTAGTAGATATATATTAGTTTTCTTAATCTAAAATAAGAATTATAAAATGAAATAAAACTTTAAAATTTAAATTTACAAGGTATAAAGTATATCAACCCAGATTATTATAAAGAAAGAATTGTTCAGTGTACCTTCCTAAAAAAGCAATACGTTTTCCGAACGAAAGAGGTGTGATTACCAAAATAATGTGTTATAGAAATGAAAAGAAGTAAAACCCCTCTCTATTCAATTGACCACCAATTAAAGAAAATTCAAGTATTAGTGCAGCAGTGTCAGAGTTTGTTAACAGTTTCGTTAAAGGTTACTAACCCAGTGTTGCTTCAATTATTGGGCAGCCATTGCTGGGTTACCCAATAAAGTGCTATGTGCTCGGTGCTAATAATTCATCAGCAATTAAAAATCATGTAACAGGATTAATTAATATTGTGCTATAAAGTGCTAGTGCTTCAAATGAAATTAAGAAATTAACTTAAATAACCAGGATTAAATTGACCCAGGTGAGATTAAAGTTAATTCATTATTATATATCACACATTAAAATCCATTCATTATAGAAGATTGTAAATAACTGATTAACTGTTAAAAAGTAAACTTTACTAAATTCATTAAAATTGCTGCAAATCAATTAAGGTAATCTTTGAGGACTGCATAAAAATTGGTGAGTAATAATTAATCCATACACCCCCGTTAAAGTTATAGGGTGTTAAAAAACGTTTGCATAAAATTATTCAAAGGAGACCAGCATTGAAAGAGAAAGGAGGAATAGGAAAATTGTTAGAGGTGGAGAAGTCCCAAGTTCTAGCTGCCTGTATTTTTCTAAGTCTGGGACCCCACACGGAGGAGAAAGTAGGTCACTGGGGACTGTAGTCTCGATTTTACCTTGCTATCTTATAATTCGGAGAGCTAATCTTCCCTATAAAACTACAAATCCCACAGTGCCATTGGATAACAGATAAGATTTTAAAAGAAGAATCAATGCGGTCGCAAAGGTTTAAAATCAATAGGAAATTATTTTGCAAATGAAAAATTAAGGAAAGTGCCCAGGAGACTTCACAAAAAGCGCTTCCCAGTGTGCCAACACGTGTTTCGCCTGCTGGCTTTGTCAAGGCAAAATCGGGACTACAGTCCCCAGTGACCTACTTTCTCCTCCGTGTGGGGTCCCAGACTTAGAAAAATACAGGCAGCTAGAACTTGGGACTTCTCCACCTCTAACAATTTTCCTATTCCTCCTTTCTCTTTCAATGCTGGTCTCCTTTGAATAATTTTATGCAAACGTTTTTTAACACCCTATAACTTTAACGGGGGTGTATGGATTAATTATTACTCACCAATTTTTATGCAGTCCTCAAAGATTACCTTAATTGATTTGCAGCAATTTTAATGAATTTAGTAAAGTTTACTTTTTAACAGTTAATCAGTTATTTACAATCTTCTATAATGAATGGATTTTAATGTGTGATATATAATAATGAATTAACTTTAATCTCACCTGGGTCAATTTAATCCTGGTTATTTAAGTTAACTTCTTAATTTCATTTGAAGCACTAGCACTTTATAGCACAATATTAATTAATCCTGTTACATGATTTTTAATTGCTGATGAATTATTAGCACCGAGCACATAGCACTTTATTGGGTAACCCAGCAACGGCTGCCCAATAATTGAAGCAACACTGGGTTAGTAACCTTTAACGAAACTGTTAACAAACTCTGACACTGCTGCACTAATACTTGAATTTTCTTTAATTGGTGGTCAATTGAATAGAGAGGGGTTTTACTTCTTTTCATTTCTACAACCCAGATTATTAGTCATATAAATTTGCCCAGCACTAAAATTTCACCTGGATTTAATTCTTGCTATACAGTATGTGCCTTGATAAAGGTACTAATTGCCCAATAAAGCTAATTGCCCAATACAACGGTCACTTCTGATGAAGTGACCGTTGTAGTCACGAAACGCGTTGAGCCATGCACTCCCCTGCTCTGCTCATTTGGATTTTTGTGTGCTTTTAAAGAATATTTAATTGTTCGATACAAAATTTTTCTATCCTAACCAGCACCAGACTTATGCGCCTTCATTTGCTGTACTGGCTTTACCCACGTGACCAGAGTGGGCTGTTTGGATGTCTTTGGATAGAGCTATCACCTAGCCCCACGAATGGACTTTGTTTGCATGCACATTCAAAACGAATTGCCCAATGGCTTAGATGCTAGCTTAGATGATTATCTCTGTGGGGAAGCCTCATATTCTTTAAAATATTAAAAGTAAGGATGCACCAAAAACAATTAATCGGGATTCGTCTGAATCCTGCACACAGGATTTGGCTGAATCCGAACTCTTGTTAAATACAGCATGCAAACCTTCAACCAGAGCTGGGCCAGGCCAGGCTGGCCAGACGCCCTAGGCAGCAAAATTGCCGCTCTTGTGCGCATGCGGGAAATGCTGCTTGCGGCATGCATGTGCAAATCAGCACGCATGCGCGGAAGCATAAATAGATGGAGCAATAGAACAGATGGGTAGAAAGGGAACCAGACATGGGGTAGGCGACAGAGGAGGTACATGCCTGGCACCCCCTGAGCTTTTGCACCCTAGGCACGTAGCTACTCTGCCTACCCCTAGTTACAGCCCTGCCTTCAACACCTGCTCTGCAGTTTTGTTTTTTCACAAAAATTTGTTTGCAAAATTTTATTACAGACACTGCAAACTATAAGACTCGCAATCACTATCTTACTGTTGCATAAGGGGCAAAGTGTTCACAAAGGCACATTTATTCACATTGAGAATGAATTGCGAATAATTTTTGCGCTAGTGACCAATATTACATTGCATTGTGTGCATTAAATTCTCATTCGGATAAATGCATGAACAGCAATTTTTTTTTTTAGTGTACAGATTTCTGCAGAAAAAGGCTCGGATTCAAAATCCTGAACAGAATCCAGGATTTAGTGTATGCTTAATTAATACTCGTTAATATGGGCAAAGCCTAACACTGTTGGCACACAAGACCTGTAACTGGTATGGCACTTTCAGGCAGTGCGCATTAAGTCAAATTTGTCATTTCAGCCAAAGGGTTTGCGTTTAAGTTTTCTTTTGGATATTCAGCTCATCACAGTTTATAAAAACATGAATGCCAAGTTTAAAAGACATTGGGGCAGATTTGAGTGGGCCGCCGCTAGCGAAAATTCACCAGAAATCTCATCCACAGGGACATTGGCAATTTACTAACAGGTGTAGACGACAATTCACAAGCGAAAGAGACCATCGCTAAAGCAGATTAGCGCCCTATCGCCAGGCGCATTTTCGCTCAAGGCGAACAATCGATACTCTACAAATTCACTCTTTCTCCAGAGTTTCGTTCACCACCTTCGACCTGGCAAACTGATAAAATGAAGTTACATCCTTCTCAATCTTATGTCAGTGACATTATATCTAGTGATGGGCGAATTTGCGCCGTTTCGCTTCGCCGAAAAATTCTCGAATTTCGCGCGAAATTCGCGAAACGCGAAAAATTCGCGAAACGGCGCTGGCGTCTCGTTTTTGACACCAGCGCCCGTTTTTGACGCCGGCGCCCGTTTTTCCGACGCCGGCGCCCGTTTTCGACGCCGGCGTACATTTTTTCGGAAAAAATTTTTTGACGCCGGCGAATTTTTGACGCGAATTTTTGCGGGAGTTTCGCGAATTTATTCGCTGGCGGCGAATCGCGCAAATTCGCCGCGAATTCGCGCCTGGCGAATAAATTCGCCCATCACTAATTATATCCTGTATGCCGGAAATTCATAAAAGTTGTAAAAAACGCTGTAGTTTTTTCATTTTTTAAAGTGGGATTGCCTTTAAAAGTCCTAACTATTAAAGATTTTTGTGTTAACATTTTTTTCACAACCATTTGAGGAGCATGTCACATTTGTTGTAGGGTGGGCTCATGTCTACGGCATTAGAGGATCTCGTTTGTCTTTATTTAGCTTCCTTGGACATTTGTAATAAAAAGTGGCCACTTCAAGCACTTGCATCAACATCTCTAATAAAGACGTCAATACGACCTATATTTACCTACCCTATTTCATTTGACCTAAGCGTAAGAGTACTAACAAAGTTTCTTTAGGCAGATATTAACATTAGTAAAAGATCGCAATTAAATGCTCGCGCTGACAAATTAACGCTTGTGAAACTTCACCAGCATTTGGCTGTTGAGTCGCATCTACCAATAAATACAATTTACAGACACAGACAGTTTAATTTTCAGCCCACAGGATGATCACTGAGGTTACCCAAAATGTCAAATAAACTCACCTCATTAATAGGTTCCAGCTGTCCTTTTTCATATCCAGAATGAAGCAAAAAATAAAAAAAAGTGACAAATGACAAAACCAATTTAGTGATAATTTACAGTACAATAAATTGTAGTAAATAACTCATATCTTAGGGGTTAAATGCAATTTTTGGACCTACATTAGCTACGTGAGGCTGTTGTTACATTCTGGGTTCAGCCAGCTGAATACTTTCATTTACCATTTAGCAAATCCCAGAATCTCATGCCAGCAGAGAGATACTGTATCAATCTAACTCATTTCTACATATTTTTCTACCTTTTACACCACTTAACCATCAAGAAGACAGCATATGAAACCTAGTGGTTTTCAAGAACTGTAAACTTAGGGGCCGATTCACTAAGGGTCGAATATCGAGGGTTAATTAACCCTCGATACTCGACTAGGAATTAAAATCCTTCGACTTCGAATATCGAAGTCGAAGGATTTAGCACAGATAGTTCAATAGAACGATCGAAGGATAATTCCTTCGATCGAACGATAAAATCCTTCGAATCTAAATATAAAATCCTTCGAATCGAACGATAAAATCCTTCGAATTGAACGATTTGAAGGATTTTAATCCAACGATCGAAGGAATATCCTTCGATCATAAAAAGTTAGCCAAGCCTATGGGGACCTTCCCCATAGGCTAACATTGACTTCGGTAGCTTTTAGATGGCGAACTAGGGGGTCGAAGTTTTTTTTAAAGAGACAGTACTTCGACTATCGAATGGTCGAATAGTCGAACGATTTTTACTTCGATTCCTTCAATTCGAAGTCGTAGTCGAAGGTCGAAGTAGCCCATTCGATGGTCGAAGTAGCCCAAAAAAAACTTCAAAATTCGAAGTTTTTTACCTTTGAATCCTTCATTCGAAGTTAGTGAGTCGGCCCCTATATGACACCCGTGGATTTTTCACTTCACAAAAAAAAGTATTCTCAGAAATAGAAGTGACTTGAATACATCTGGGACCAGTTTAATCTCTTTCCTATATAGAAAGGCCCCTGAAACTGTGTTTAAATACTTAGGGAGTCTAGTAGACACCCAGTTACTTGATTAATTAACCCAACAGGGATTGTAAATGAAATGGCTAATAAAGTAGCGGAGCTGTTGCACTCCCAGTTAAGTGAGAGGACAGTGGTGGAGGGTACACTGGATACTTCTGTATAATCACCTTCTCTCTGCTCCCACATTACCAAAAGCCCCAGACATTTAAATCCTATTCACATCTCTTCTCCTTGGCACTACTTCTTTAATCAGCAGGGGATATTTTACAAAATCCAAGCCCATACACAACCTCATCAAAAATCAACTAATCCCAGCAACTCCCTGCACCCATCATGTGCCTTATGGAATGTATGCTCAATATGTAACAAACTAACTGCTGTGCATGACTTTTATACATCCAGAGCCTTTTTTTTCTGAAGTATGGATCACCACAACGGACAAAGTTTCCCCCACTGCCATTTGCTTTACATCCATAGGACACTCCCACAACCTCCAAATTTATAGGATCACTTAAAACCTCACCTATTTATCAACTTCACCCTGGTAATTACATTACGGGGCAGATTCACTAAGGGTCGAATTTCGAAGTTAAAAATACTTCGAAATTCGACCCTCGTATTGAAATCCTTCGACTTCGAATATCGAAGTCGAAGGATTTAGCGCTAAACGTTCGATCGAACGATCGAAGGATTTTTTGTTCGATCGAACGATTAAATCCTTCGGATCGAACGATTCGAAAGGATTTTAATCCAACGATCGAAGGAAAATCCTTCGATCAAAAAAAGCTTAGCAAGCCTATGGGGACCTTCCCCATAGGCTAACATTGACTTCGGTAGCTTTTATCTGCCGAAGTAGGGGGTCGAAGTTTTTTTTAAAGGGACAGTACTTCGACTATCGAATGGTCGAATAGTCGAACGATTTTTAGTTCGAATCGTTCGATTCGAAGTCGAAGGTCGTAGTCGAAGGTCGAAGTAGCCCATTCGATGGTCGAAGTAGCCCAAAAATACTTCGAAATTCGAAGTTTTTTTTATTCTAACCCTTCATCCGAATTTAGTGAATCGGCCCCTACCAGTAGATAAGACCATCCCTTCAACCCTTTGTTGTGACTGGTTTGGCATAGAGATAAGCAGGAGTTCATTATCCATGTTTATCCATGCACTGGGAATATATTATCTGCCTCACAAAAACCAAACATGGAGTAGTTTTAGTTTCCCAGTTTGTCCTGTTTTGTTAAAAAAAAAACCCCACAAACCTTAGATTTTAGGGGGTTAACTATTAGCCAAAGACTATGTTCAGCATGAGCCTTGTTCATTAAATTTACATTGAACAAGAGGGTATGCTGCCCCTTTAGGGGTCTATTTTTACGAAAATTTCAAATAGAAAGACTATTTTCCCCAAAAATAGTTTTTGCTAGTCTGAAAATAATTTTTTAATGTTTTTGATTTTGAACATTTTTTTTTTTTTACGCACAACTTAAGTTTACAAACTTTTTCTCTCTTTCCAGTTGCACCATTGTAAAACTCTATACTTTTTTTTACAGATATTGCAGAATGCAGGGCATTTTTTAAATGCAGTGTAAATAGCCATTGTCATATCACTGCTCATTAGTGTATCAGCTATTTAAAGCACATAGCAGGGTCAGAATAAAGTTTCTTCCAATAGTACCCTACAAATAGTAAGCTAAAACTACAGTTGAAAAAAAAAAGACATTTCTATCAACATTAAACCTAAGCTACCTCCCTGGTGTGGCGTAGAGAAGTTGAATTAAGATTATGCAGTGAGCAGTATAGCCCAGTGGATTGAAACATTTCTGTCTTCATGCTCAACTTTGAAAGAAAACATAAAAAAATTAGCATTATACATCACCAGGCGTATGTAGAGCGAGATGCATATGTGCAGAAAATCCATTAGCTACCACTTTCGCTAAGCATTTCGGTCCGATTCATTTCAATGGAGATAAATGGAGAGGTAGAAGACCAGAACCGATTTCAGAGGCATACTAGCAATGCTAAACGGAAACACCAGCTAATGTGACCTATAATGAGTTTCACATCGCTGCTAGCAGAGCTGTCATTGCTAATAATAAACGTCTCTTTCTAATTTACAACATGTTCATTTACAAATGAATATGTAAAAAATATAGCATATTTTAGGAATGCAGATTTGTAAGAATTTCCTACATCAGTCATGCTGCTCAGATCCTAGCATGACTGGTGTTGTGAGAAACATGTATAATATTCAGTGTCAGACTGGGACACCAAGGGCCCACCCAAAAATCTTAGACCAGGGGCCCACCAAAAGACCTTAGATCAGGGGCCCACTCTCAGTACTATTATAATTCCTCTCGTCACGCAACCTCTATTCTGCTAGTCTCTTTTCTTTATATACTATAATCTCTTATTCAATAGAAATAGGTAATGGCCATGAAATATGCCAAATGTTTTGAAGCAGGAGGGCCCACTGACACCTGGGCCCACCGGGAGTTTTCCTGGTATCCCTGTGGGCCAGTCCGACACTGATAATATTGTATCTAAGTACCACTCGGGGGTGCCAAATGTTAGGCACCCCCAATTGCATATATTTAATTACCTGAAACCCTGGCCGGTGCTCCTATCAGCAGAAAACTGCACTGGGCCGTGGTTATTCCAGCGATCACCACGGATAGCTTCTCTTCCGGCTTCTTCTTTGTTCTCGCGGCTGCCAATACGCAGTGAGAAGCCGAACTTTGACAAAAAAGTTGGCTATTTCGCTCTACTGTGCATGTGTCTGCCCTGAGAAATTTGAAGAAAGAAGAAGCTGGAAGTGGATTGCTCAGTGGTGCTCCCTGAAACAACCCCGGACTGGTGAAGTTTTCTGCTGATAGGAGCACCGTAAGTAAATACATTCACTTGGGGGTGCCTAACATTTGGCACCCCCGAGTGGTAAACGACTTTCCTTCTCCCTTAAATAAACTCTCATATAATACTGAGCCTGTGGTCATGAATTACATGATGGAAAATGTACAAAATATATGGACAAAAATGCCATAGCTTGATAAATTGTGAATAAAATATGAAATTATTGGTGCTATATATCAGCTGGCTATGGAAAAGATTTCCTTGTTCTCTACATTCTGCAGTAGTACAGCAGAACCCTTATATATTAAATCTGTTTTTTGCTGAGCAAGAGTATCCTGTCCCTTGCAACACCAAAGAAGAACTTGCCTTACTGTACCACCCTCTAGTAACAATTATACAAAAGTAGTATAAATAACTACCCAAATAACCCACCCAAAGAACAGCATTGTGTCTTACTCTAGCCCAAGCTGTGAGGGTTTTAAATCAAGGGCTTGTTACAAGGGTGTCTGGGGATACGGTTGCCATGGTGCCATTAAAGAGACTCATACCAAATAAAATCGCTCATAGATTGCCATCTTGAACTCTGCTTTAATTTAGACGAGATTGGGTCTTAGTAGGTCAGGGCCTGTTTTACTTAATTACAGCTTTACATTGTATAGATCATATAACATGCTGTTTTGTATGACGCCAAAATGGGTTTACTGTAGGTGATTTATAATACAGGTATAGGATCAGTTATCCAGAAACCTGTTATCCAGAAAATTCTGAATTAAGGAATGAACATCTCCCATAGGGGTATATTTATTAAAGAGTGAAGTTAATAGTGAAGTTCCACCACTAGAGTGAATTTCCGCCACGTCCCATTCATTTCTATGGGGTTTTTAAAGGCGTATTTATCAAAGGGTGAAATTTCACTTTCACCCATTGATAAATACGCCTTTCAAAATCCCATAGAAATGAATGGAGAGCTGCAGAATTTCACTCTAGTGGCGGAACTTCACTCTTTGATAAATTTACCCCATAGACTCCATTATAATCAAATAATCCAAAAATTCAAAAAGGATTCACTTTTTCTCTGTAATAATAAAACGGTATCTTGTTCTTGATCCAAGCTAATATATAATTCATCTTTATTAGAAGCAGAACCAGACTATAGGGTTTATTTAATGTTTAGATGATTTTCTAGCCAAATTACGGAAAGATCCATTATCCGGAAAACCCCAGGTCCCGAGCATTCTGGATAACAGGTCCCATATCGGTATAGTTATTATTACTATTTCTCCAGGAACTGGAAGTTGAATCTCTAATGGCTTTCAGAGGGTTATAAATTAGCCCCAGTTTGGGTGACCAAGATCAAACATACAGTCAATCCTACAGGTTTGCAATATAAAGTTATACAGAACAACATAAAGTACTGTATATGTTCCACAGTTCAGCTCTTTCTGTATAGGGATAAGATCTATTATTCACAATACTGGTTTTCCAGATAAGGGATCTTTTCTTATTTTGGATTACTGTTAAAAAAAAACATTTAAATGTTAAAAAAAAACAATAGGATTGTTATATCACCAATGTGGATCCATGCAGCTTAGAAACTATCAAGTACAAGGTACTGTTTTATTATTAAAGAGAAAAATGAAACCATTAAAATAAACCATTAGAATAAATTAGAAATATTTGCTGCTAATGGCGTCTATGTGAGGTAATTTGGAGCTTTTTAGATAATGAGTTTCTGGATAAGTGATCCTAAACCTGTACTAAAAAGAGAATATTTCGTGTAATGCCCAACAAAGGGAAATCACATGCAAGTGCATTTGTTATGCCAGGCCATTGTGTCTGCAGTTGCTGCCAAGATTCTGTCCTTCAATCTGCTGCCTGGAACATTCTATTCCACTAACCATTTCTCTTAACTAAATAAATTAATATTCTCCATTCTTTTATTGTAAGATAGGATCCCCTTTCCTTGTGACACAGTCCTTCTGCACAAACTCTCCTCTCCTTCCCCTTGTATTTTCATTCGTTTGGGATGATGGCTGTGTCCCTACAGTGCTTTATAAGATAGCAAGAGAATTATTTTATTATAGTGGTAGCTCTGAAAAGGTCAGAATCTCTCTAGGGGGCACATTTACTATGAGTCGAATATCGAGGGTCCCCATAGGCTTTCTAGGCAATTTGTGATCGAAGGAAAATCATTTGATCGATGGATTAAAATCCTTCGAATCGTTCGATTCGAAGGATTTAATTTTTCCTTCGATCGTTCGATCGAACAAATTACGGTAAATCCTTCGACTTTGATATTCGAAGTCAAAGGATTTTACTTCGAGGGTTAATTAACCCGCGATATTCGACCCTTGGGGGCCAATTCACGAAGGGTCGAATATCGAGGGTTAATTAACCCTCGATATTCGACTGGGAACTAAAATCGTTCGACTTCGAATATCGAAGTGGAAAGATTTTGCGCAAATCCTGCGATCGATCGATCGAAGGATTTTTCGTTCGATCGAACGATTAACTCCTTCGAATCGAATGATTCGAAGGATTTTAATTCAAAAAATCAAAAAATCACAGGCAAGCCTATGGGGACCTTCCCCATAGGCTAACATTGACTTCGGTAGCTTTTAGCTGCCGAAGTAGGGGGTCGAAGTTTTTCTTAAAGGGACAGTACTTCGACTATCGAATGGTCGAATAGTCGAACGATTTTTAGTTCGATTCGAAGTCGAAGGTCGTAGTCGAAGGTCGAAGTAGCCAATTCGATGGTCGAAGTAGCCCAAAAAAACTTCGAAATTCGATTTTTTTTTTATTCGAACCCTTCACCCGAATTTCGTGAATCGGCCCCATCGTAACTGTGCCCCTAAGTATAATGTATGTGTCTTAGAAATTCTACAATTTGACAAAACCAATGAACACAAGCAATGTCATTCTGCTCTTTAGGAAAAGCAAGAGAGTGGCACAAAAACGAATAAAACGAACATATGGTGGACGTTTACATAGGAGTTACTGCCATGTAATATATTTTAAAAAAGTCTGAGAAACCATGTTTCCTGCAGTCTGGGGAAATGATCGTTCTGACCCTTGCCCTTCTGATGAGAGCCGAGGCTTGCTATTAAACTATTAGATGGAGAGGGGAGGGAGTGGGGCATTTGTGTATTGTGCAGGCTGAGCTTTAGAGGATAGACCTTAGCCTGGAAATTGTAACCATAGAAACATCTGAAAAGGATAGTAAGGCTGCAGACCCTCTCACCTCTCCTGGGAGATGGAAAAATCAGACAGAACAGATGAATTTTCCCATGTGCCCTCAGCATCCTCAACAAGTAGAATGGGCCACTCCTCCGCATGTGTTTGTGTACTGAGTTTTATAACATCTTGCCTACAGCTGGTGGGGATGAAACTAATGTCATATAAAACCACTCTCTGAACTACTGCTGGCTGCTACTAAAAAAGATTCATGGCATGTTGTCTACCAAGGTCGTTGGAAGGTCTTGACATGCCGAATGCTGGAAAGCCGATTTCATAAAAGAAGGCAATGTTTATGAGAAGCTCCATTGTATCTGTACAAGTAACAACATAGCCTGACCTACACACAGGCAGTCTCTTACATTGCTTCATGTTTATTCCTCAGCCGTCAACATTTAATTCTACTTAGTTAATTTCCAAGGGTGAAATTGCAAATGAACCTCATCCTTGTAAGTGGCTTGATCTCAAAAAACACGCTCAGTATAGGATAACTTACATTTCATACACTGATATGTCTATGCATGAGCAAGATTCATTCTGGCTGAAAGTAACGTGAATTAGTGTAAGATCCTTAAAGCTCACTTATTCTACAGTAAGGGGTTGATTTTTATATTGGGCATTTCATGATGAAAACATTTTTGAAACTTCAAACTCCTGCAAATTCAGAAGGGTGTTAGAGCACAGCGCTGGTGGTGAGCTCTTAACACCCCATTGAGCAGAAATGTATTCAAAGCAGCTAAACAGGAAAATGTGATTAAAATGTTCTTGACAGTAAAAAAAACATGATAAAAAAGCAAAATATAGACCTGCTGGGGAATCATAGAAAATTCATAAGAATACAAGTACAGGTATAGGATCCCTTATCCAGAAACCGAATTACGGGAAGGCCATCTCCCATGCAGTTCATGTTAAGCAAATAATTATTTCCCTTTTCTCTGTAATAATAAAACAGTACCTTGTACTTGATCCTTGTCCTAAGTTGCATGAATCCATACTGCTGGTAAAACAATCATATTGTGTAAATTATTTTAGCAGACTTAGGGGCCGATTCACAAAGGGTCGAATATCGAGGGTTAATTAACCCTCGATATTCGACTGGGAATTAAAATCCTTCGACTTCGAATATTGAAGTCGAAGGATTTTAGGGCAAATAGTGTGATCGATCGTTCGATTCAAAGGATTTTAATCCAATGATCGAAGGAATATCCTTCGATCAAAAAAAGTTAGCCAAGCCTATGGGGACCTTCCCCATAGGCTTACATTGAGTTCGGTAGCTTTTAGATGGCGAACTAGGGGGTCGAAGTTTTTTCTTAAAGAGACAGTACTTCGACTACGAAATGGTCGAATGGTCGAACGATTTTTAATTCGAATCCTTTGATTCGAAGTCGTAGTTGAAGGTCGTAGTAGCCCATTCGATGGTCGAAGTAGCCCAAAAAACACTTTGAAATTCAAAGTTTTTTTACTTCGAATCCTTCACTCGAAGTTAGTGAATCGGCCCCTCCAGGTAACAAATCACAGAAAGATCCCTAATCCCGAAAAACCCAGTTCTCAAGCATTCCTATTAAATATAGGGTGTGTGGAAGAGGTGCTATTAGATAGTGGCCATTGGCATATCTAAAAAGAAAATGCTGTGGTTAGTACGACTATAATAGAATAGACAGCATACTAGTTGTGGTCTGTGATTCCTCCTTCCAGGTCAAACCGCTAATTCGCCAATGTGCACTGGTTAAATTACATATTATTAATGGGAAATGAAGATCGTCACTAATGGGTACAATGAAAAATAATTAGTCTATTTGTGACCAGTGGCTTTCCAGATCCTTCCTATTGTGCATGACTATTTCATCTGATCAGATCATTTAACATTCAGAGAGTCTTTCTACATATCCGATGGCTCTCTCTCGATACCCCTACTTACTCCGTTTCCATTAAACTACTGTGGGATTAAAACTGTAATTACTGTAATTTGTCTCTGTAAAGAAAAAGCAAAATATCAGTGTGCAGTGTTCGGCTACAAAATTACTGCCAAACTGTATATATTCAGTATTTATGCTCCATTCTACTAGCTCAGTATTTATGCCTGAAAGTATTAATGCTTAGTATTGTTTTCTGATTGTACTTCCTACTTAGTGGCCATTCGGTATTTATGCTGCAGTGCAGAAATGTTCTTATTAAAAACACATGTTGGACTAGATTCACATAGGGGTATATTTATCAAAGAGTGAAGTAAGAGATCGCCACAGTCTGCTAGAGTGAAATTCCGCCACTCTCCATTCATTTCTATGGGATTTTTAAAAGAGTATTTATCAATGGTTCAAAGTGAAAGATAAATACGCCTTTCAAAATCCCATAGAAGTGAATGGAGAGTGGTGGAATTTCACTCTAGCAGATTGTGGCGATCTCTAACTTCACTCCTTGATAAATATACCCCTCTAGTCTTTGTTGGACAGAGCTCACAAAATACAATACGATAATAATTGCAACCTTCAAAACTTTGTTTTCAGAGATCAATATGAAAATCCCATATTGTCAGCTGGGAAACGGTCAGTATGTCTAGCCCCATGTCAGATTTCAAAATTAAATATAAAAAAAATCTGTTTGCTCTTTTGAGAAATGGATTTCAGTGCAGAATTCTGCTGGAGCAGCACTATTAACGGAAGCATTTTGAAAAAAACATGTTTTCCCATGACAGTATCCCTTTAATAACCAGTAATGTTAGGTTTGCATATAGTGAGCTAAGTCCCAGCAAGGTTATTAATTGCTCAGTGAGCTCAGTCCCATTAATGCACCAAATACAATTAGTAGTTGCAGTGTCCTTAAATAAACATTATGTAAGACAGTTGTTCCAATCTGCTTGCATTTTTACTGACCCCCCTACCCATAAAATGAATGCACAGGTGGTCAAATTAAACAGGGTAAGCTCCCCGATTTCATGTTATATAGTGTGGTTCCTTTAATATGTTGTTGTACTGTTGTAGAAAAACAACTGTCTATGTGCCACCTTTTACTTTAATGTGCTCTATAGACTCATTGAAGGAAGAATTCACTGGCACACGAGGGTTCTTTCAAGCAGGTACAAGCCCTTGCTACATTTTATTTGCAGAGGTGCAACGTTTCGGGGTAAACCCCTTTATCAAGCATTTGGGGTTTACCCCGAAACGTTGCACCTCTGCAAATAAAATGTAGCAAGGGCTTGTACCTGCTTGAAAGAACCCTCGTGTGCCAGTGAATTCTTCCTTCATTCGTATTGTTGAGGTTGCCGAGGCCTCCATCACAGTGCACCGGGTCATCTTATCGTGGAGAGCCAGGGTGTGCAAGCGTGGTAATCCTGTACTCTATAGACTCATTGACACAAATTATTTTGCCTTTAGAATTGGGTAGAAACATTTGCCAGAGCCGTGGCATCACATGGAATGATGATAAACAACAGATTATTTTTCTCAATAATCTCTCCAGAGCATTATAAAATATATTGGGTTCCCCTTTGTGGATCTAGGATGCCTCTGCCTGGCTGTTGTTGAAACATCACCACCACTCTCCCTCCAAAAAACCATCTGCTGGCAATGAATCTGGGGGGCTGTAGTTCAACTGCTGCTGGACGACAACAGGTTGCACATCCCAGATGTACAACCTGGCATCCACAACTGTAGCTGATTTACAGTTCATAGCATACTTCAACAGTGATCAGTGGGAGTTATAGTTCCAGGCTATATCCTTTTAAATCCTATCAATAACCTTCTCTTACTCGACTTTAAAGCATTCTTAGTAGCTTGGACATATTATTAACCGCCCACATCATTTTAGCTTTTAAGTTTAAATAGCAGACCGCTTCCTAGTGCGACAATATGATAAGAAGCAGTCTGTGCAAGTCAAAATAATGTCATTTTCCAGTGGAGTCATATTAAAATCTGCAATAACAATGTTTCTCTGTTATGTCAAATATCTATAAGTGCTGTTCCACAAATACATTTACATTTACACAGGTAATGCACTGTACATAACAGAAAATACTCACATTCATATAATTTCATAAAACAAGGATTAAAGTAGAATAATAGAAATAAGAGTGTCAGTATTAAACACATGTTTATCAGCTGGAGAAGGAATACTTACAATCATAGTGTCAGGCAATCAGGAGAAGGCAGATTCTCTCTGAGATGCTCGGATATTGCAGGCATAATGATGTATTACATTACATTATGGGCAGAGAGTTGCATGCTGATGACTAACTGTGGTTTGTTCCAAGATCATACCATGAATTAACATGCAAGTGTGGGAACTGCATATTATTACAGAACTATTTAGGACTATCAGGCTATCAGTCTCCAGCTTTAGCAAGCTACAACTCTGCAGTAGCCCTTCACTGGGATGATAGGAGTTTTAATCTACAACTGGAGAGCTACAAATTGAATTTGTCTGGTATAGATTATGCATTCTCTAGAGATGTCTGATATTTTAACATTGTTTTAAAGGAGAAGGAAAGGTTAAAACTAAGTAAGCCTTATCAGAAAGGTCCACCTAAATATACCAGTAAACCCCCAAAGTAGTGCTGCTCTGAGTCCCCTGTCAAAAGAAATACAGCATTTCTTTCCTTCTATTGTGTACACATGGACTTCTGTATCAGACTTCCTGTTTTTATCTTAAACCTCATTGCCCTGGGCAAGAGCATGCTCAGTTTGCTCCTCTTCCCCACCCCTTCCCTTCTCTACTGTAATCTGAGCCCAGAGCAGGGAGAGACTCAGGCAGGAAGTGATGTCACACCATGTTAATACTGCAGCTCCTATCCTAAACAAACAGAAAGTTTCTAGAGCTTTTTACTCAGGTATGATAAAACATTCTACAGAATAAATATAGCATTCTAGCTTGCACTATTGCAGCTAATCTATTGGCAATAACATGCCTCCGTAGCTTTCCTTCTCCTTTAAGATGAAAAATTATTGTGTATCTGTATTTTCTTTAACCTTCAGGTTACCTAGGCAGCTATTGCCCTTTTTCCTGGGTCTATTGTAATTTGAGCTAGTTCAGGGTTGGCCAGTATGTGGCAGTATCATTTTGTATAAAGGGGAGAGTGCTCAAGGATTTTTTTTGGATCCCACCTTGCAGGGAGGTGGGTACAGGACTGGGTCTGAACAGTGTCAGGCCCCAAATTAGGAAAAGTTTATTTAGCGGTAAAAGTGTTAGTTATAGTCGCTATAGGATCAAAAGTTAGTGGCAAGACAGGAAACATTTGGGGGTTTGTGACATCAGGAGAAGTGACATCAGAGGAAGTTAAGTGACGTCAATGGAAGTTACATCATGCTCATGCGCAAAACCTCTCCTGAAGCCACCGCAACTGCGCTGGGCATGCGCACTACACTTCACTGATGCCGTTTAAATTCTGTGCATTTGCATATTGTATTTTTGCCATAAATCATTACAAATTGTCAGAGATTGGGGAAATGCATTAGAGTGATGGAAGACATAGGGATAGAGGCAAAAATCTGGGAACTCCAGATAAAATGAGGGAGTTGACAGCTCTGCAAGGAGAGTAGTTGGGGGTTAATTTTTTGGAGCTCAGGAGCAGGGACAGTGCCAAGGAACAAGATACCCTCTGGGATCCCTAGTGCTGGGGAAAATCACCAAGACAGTCTGCACCACCCCTTAAGAGGGATCTACTTGCAGCATTGTAAAGTGTGAATGTTTTCCACTGTTTACTTTGCATGTATTTGAGGACAACAGACTGCCTGAATATGGTGTTCAAGATTTACTGCCGTGTTCAATAAATCAGTTCACTATTTGAAGAAACGATACGCCTGTATTTCATTTCAACCTGGTAAATCTGTGCACCAGAAGGTAAGAAGGATTTACCTGAGGGCAAGGTGCTTACAGGGACTGTGTTGCCCACAGCCTAAGGGTATCTGGGGAACACTCTCAGCAAGTTACACACTTATATTATAAACAATATTCTCAGGCCCACCCATGGGCGTGCTACACTAACATCTTTAAATTATTACTGGTATGCCTTCATCCCCCCGTCATGCTTATTCAGATAGTAGGGGAAAACAGCAGGTTTAGTAACCCTTATCTGGAAGGCTAATTTACATCCTCATGGATGGTTAATCTACAGCAGTGGTTTTCAGACTATGTGAGTTCAAATTCCCTTTTAGAACCAGTCTCAACCTAACTGATGATCAGCATGGGGTTCTGGGACAATGTAGGGGAGCGATTAATTATTCACCTTAAACCTTATCCTATTCATTTAGGATATCAGATGGTGCTGGGAGTCCTAGTTTAACATTAAGTGGGTGGGCTAGCTGTTGAAGGTGATGGAAGACAACATTGTTCAACCTCAGATTGACAACATCTGGGCCACTTCATATTACCCATTCCTAGCCTATAGAGATGTGCCTTCTACACAAGACGGAAGTACAGTGCACAGTAATACATACAGAATTTGTTGGCTACCGGCTGAAAATATTTTAAAATACTAAAGCTTAGTAAATACAGTAAATCAAATATTTAAAAAAAAAAGCATTTAGCACAACTGCTACACTAAATAGCTATTTCCCTGGGCAGCCAGATTTATATTTCAAAACCAGCCAAAGGCTAAAAAAAAACTAGCCAAAAGCCATTTTTAAAGTAGCCCAAAAATAGCCCAATTTGTACACTGAAAAAAATGGCATTAGTGTATAAAGTAAAACAATAAGGTTATCAAATCAATTAAGGGGCAGATTTACCAAGGGTCGAATATCGAGGGTTAATTAACCCTCGATATTCGACTAGGAATTGAAATCCTTCGACTACCGAAGTCGAAGGATTTAGCGCAGAAAATTCGATTGAACGATCGAAGGATTATTCATTCGATCGAAGGATTCGAAGGATTTTAATCCAACGATCGAAGGAATATCCTTCGATCAAAAAAACTTAGGCAAGCCTATGGGGACCTTCCCCATAGGCTAACATTGACTTTGGTAGCTTTTATCTGCCGAACTAGGGGGTCGAAGTTTTTTTTAAAGAGACAGTACTTCGACTATCGAATGGTCGAATAGTCGTAGATTTTTAGTTCGAATCCTTCGATTCGAAGTCGTAGTCGAAGGTCGAAGTAGCCCATTCGATGATCGAAGTAGCCCAAAAAACACTTCGAAATTCGAAGTTTTTTAATTCGAATCCTTCACTCGAATTTAGTGAATCGGCCCCTAAGTGTCTGGAATTTTCCATTAATTTTTCTACATTAAAGAGGACATTTTTACAATTTCCCTGTAAGTTAGGACAGATTTCTATATTTATTTACATATATATAGGCTTGCATGCTTAATTTGCAGTAAAAAATTGGGCGGGTTTTGAAAGTCCAAGCCCGCGGCAACTTTAAAAACTAGCCCAAATCCGTACATCGGTCGGGTTTGGGCTTTTAAAACCCACCACTAATTTCTAAAACTAGCCCAATGCCCATGCATAAACCTTGAGCCTCTTTGCCCCAATGACATATATTTCTATATTCATGTTTATGTGCACTCCCTTCCTTTTTATTTTTTATTGTAATCCTTATTTTTAATTACTGTATCTTTCTTTTTAGGCTCTCCTAGCTGACCTTCATTCGGGCTTTGTTGCTAGGGTTATAAACATTAACAACCAGACAGCAGTTGAAATTCCAAGCCTGTGAGTGGTGAACCAAAGCAGGTGCATTAAAAAGAAATACACAAAAGGTTAAAGGAAAACTATACCCCCCAAACAATGTAGGTCTCTATTAAAAGATACTGAGTAAAACAGCTCATGTGTAAAACCCTGCTTCATGTAAATGAACCATTATCATAATAATATACTTTTTAAGTAGTATGTGCCATTGGGTAATCCTAAATAGAAAATTGCCATTTTAAAAAATAAGGGCCGCCCCCTGAGATTGTAAGATTCACTGTGCACACATACAAACCACATGTAAGGTCACATGAGTAGTGATGGGCGAATTTATTCGCCAGGCGCGAATTCGCGGCGAATTTGCGCGATTCGCCGTCGGCGAATAAATTCGCGAAACGGCCGCAAAAATTCGCGGAAAAAATTCGCCCGCGTCAAAAAAAATTTTTCGAAAAAACGGACGCCGGCGCCAAAAACGGGCGCCGGCGTCGGAAAAACGGGCGCCGGCGTCAAAAACGGGCGCCGGCGTCAAAAACGAGACGCCGGCGCCGTTTCGCGAATTTTTCGCCGTTTCGCGAATTTCGCGCGAAATTCGCGAATTTTTCGGCGAAGCGAAACTGCACAAATTCGCCCATCACTACACATGAGCCAATTAACAGACAGAGTTCTGCCTTTTGCTTCCTCACTTCTTCCTGTTACAGTTAGTGTTGTAGTATTTCTGGTCAGGTGATCTCTGAGGCAGCACAGATAGAGTCACGAAATGGTGGTTCAAGGCAAGAGATGTAAAAGGGCAATATTTATGTAAATATATATTCCAGTTTGGTGAGATTCTTTAATATGTCATTCAATTTGATATAAACTATCTGTTGCTTAAGTATTCATTTTGGGGATATAGTTTTCCTTTAATTGGAAATTGTCAGGCATAACTGCTACTTGTATCACGCTAAAAGGTTACCCCCGAGGTAAGGAACTTAACCAGGGGCAATGTCATGGCTTAGTTGTGCCTTTCATCATTGGGGTTCTGATTTTAATTGCCTGCACACTATTTGCAGTAAGTTTGTGTGTTTTTCCTTTGTCTGGCTCCTGTAATTGACCTTAGTGCCACTTGGGCAGAAACTGATATGATTGATGAACAGTCTCTGCATAGTGCTGCAAAAATGTGTTAGCACTATATTAATAATAACCAATAATAATAATCATCTGTATTTATCCTGATTCCCAGTCCCTAACAGATGATGTCCTGATGTGTGAACAGCCAAATGCAAATATGTAATGAGCTAGAGATACAGGAGATACCAAGGTGTGCTGATGCACAAGAGGTTATGTGCATTACTTTAAAATCACCGAGGCCTTTTGTTGCCTATTCCATCCAGTAGTCAGTAAATTAAAGACCATGCATAAACCTTGAGCCTCTTGCCCCAATGACATATATTTCTATATTCATATTTATGTGCACCCTCATACACATGCAGTTTGTAGCGTAGAGTTCCAAAATCAAATTATCTCCATGACGAATATTCATTTTCAACAGTTGTCTATCATGAAGAGTATATTATTCTAACAGTTTATCTAGTTACAATGAAGACACAGGCACATCTTACCCCTCCTTCCACAGCTGCCCCTCTGCCTCCAGTCTAAACTGACTTGATATCAAAACATGACTTCCAATCGAATGTTCTGCTCCACCCAGTTTAAAACTAAAGTAGCTTTAGTCAGACATAAGACGTAATAGGTTTGCCTTGAGCCTGCATCAGTATAATTAGTAAAGTGTTTTATGTTGTTAATGTACACTCAACACAGCTGGGTGCATAGATCTTACATTTATTAAGCTATGATCATATTTAACAAGTAATTGTGCTTACTGAATGATTAAAATGTCAAGAGACTTAACACTTTGTTTGTCTGACGCTACTGAAACCCCAAAGGGTTAATGGTTTGAAAAAAAGCCTAGTTCAGTAACAAACTATTTATTCCCTATTATTAAAACATTTATAATATTTCTTATACATGTCTTCACACTAGAAAACTTGGTTGCACCTGTCAGCTGAGGTTAACTGTTGCACATTCAGACCCTAGTATGAACAGACATAAATAATGACTGCAATCTTAGTTTTGCCTGCCCTGTTTATGTAAAAATTGTAAATTCTAGACATTATTTAATAACCAGATTTGTAACCCCTTAGGGAAAATACCCTTCGCATTGCATTTTTATCCACTTTCTAGCATCACCTCACATCTATGTTCTACTGGTGCCTGGACCACACACACACAGCCGGTGCAAGTTTTAAAGCTGATGGAACACATTTACAGTGTATTTAAATCCTGTGCAAGTGCAGGTAGCACCTACCTGTATATACGCCATCTTCACTCAAACTGCCATTAGTTCCCAGGTTTGGCTGATCATGGTGCTCCTTTCTCCCATCTTTGCCCTCAAAAACATTCACAAGGAAAAAAAGACGTGACTTGTTTAGCTGATCAGCACAGGGCTGCTCGGTCCTCCCCCTCTTTCATGATGACACTTTCTCTCAGCAGAAAGACTATTTGTACTTGTGTGTTGCATGTCAGATCAGTACCTTGCTGGTTATGGAGATTCTCTCCCAGATTGAAGCTTCTGTATAGCCCGGCCTTGGGTACCTGCTTTTTTTGTCACTTTCAGGCTTTGTGGCTATAATTAGAAGGCTGCCTTGTGTCCATTCTTTTCCTTCTTTTGAATGATGCCTATCTGTCGGCTGAGGACTCAGTGTCGCCACTTACTGTGCATACGCTTTGTATTTAGTTTTCCTCTGCTCTGAAGTCCCTGAGGGCTTATGTATTTGTGTCAGGCTTGGCCACAGGTGAGTGGCTGGTAGTTAGGAGCCTTGGTGCTGTATAACACGAGTACATCGGGTATTTGAGGTTTTGATAGGCCGGAAACATGTTATGCAGAATAGTCTTTTAATAATGAAAAGTATGGCAATATAACTTATAACAAAAGATAAATAATATAAGTTCTTACGCCAGGTTGGTGGTCAAGGGCAGGCAACAATAAAGCAAGTCCGAGAAACAGGCTGAGGTCGGGGGCAGGCTGATAGCAAACAAGTCCGTATGGCAGGCCGAGGTCGGAGGCAGGCTGATGGCAGAGGGTAGTCCAGAAAACAAGCCGATGTCAATAACCAGGAGATCAAACAGAGAGCAGGTAAGGGGAACTGAAGCAGAGAACAAAGGCACAGGGAACAAGGCAGGAATCTCAGGAACAAGCAGGAATCTCAGGAACGAAAGCAGGAATCAGAAGTCACAGGAACAAGGAGAACGCAGGATCTAGCTTGGGAGCTTCAATGATCAAGCACCGGAGTAACATTGGTAACAGGCTTATAAAGGTCCTTAATTAACATATTACCAACACCTGGCAGAACAAGAAGGAGGAGGAGGAGGTGAGCAAACGTAAAAGGTAGAACGTCTTTAATCATACCAATAGATGCAGGTTCAAAAGGTCTCCAGTGGCTCAACGAAATAATGCAGGAGCTTGTGAGAGTATAATTCAGGGTTCGATCCCAGTTAGCTCCTGACATTACCCCCCCCTCAAGGATCGACCACCGGGCGATCCCAGGATCTGGTGGAACCTTCCTTTTAGTAGAGTTCTTGATTATAGTCCACATATTGTCCAACAGAAAATTATAGTTAAGATTTGCAGAGTACATAGTGAATAAGGCAAGGAAACATGAACATTGTGGCATGTGGATAAATTGAAATAAAGAAAAAGCACATATGAAAAAACTCAATCTTAGAACAAAACAGACAAAAAGAAAGAGTTGCTCCAAAAATAACCCAAGTGGAGGAAATGGCAAAACGTGTGGAACATCAAAATCAGGGGCCGGTAGAATGGCAGAAACATGAGCCACTGCAGGACAGTTACCAGGAACTTGAACTGCTACCAAGAAAAGGAACCAAAACAGATGGGCTGACAGGAACATGAACCAGAGTGGCAGAGTTGCCAGGAACTGGTACCACAGCAACGGATGGACAGAGCCAGGAGACAGGATAAATAAATTATCAGAAATGGGAGCCAGAGCAGAAACATCAGCCAGGTTGGAAGCTGTAACAGAAGAGTCGCCAGGGTCGGAAGCCAGATCAGAAGAGTCGCCAGGGTCGGAAGCCAGATCAGGAGAGTCGCCAGGGTCGGAAGCCAGATCAGGAGAGTCGCCAGGGTCGGAAGCCAGATCAGGAGAGTCGCCAGGGTCGGAAGCCAGATCAGGAGAGTCGCCAGGGTCGGAAGCCAGATCAGGAGAGTCGCCAGGGTCGGAAGCCAAATCAGGAGAGTCGCCAGGGTCGGAAGCCAAATCAGGAGAGTCGCCAGGGTCGGAAGCCAAATCAGGAGAGTCGCCAGGGTCGGAAGCCAAATCAGAAGAGTCGCCAGGGTCGGAAGCCAAATCAGAAGAGTCGCCAGGGTCGGAAGCCAAATCAGAAGAGTCGCCAGGGTCGGAAGCCAAATCAGAAAAGTCGCCAGGGTCGGCCAGCAGAGCAGAAGAATCAGCCAAGGCACCCATTACAGGTGGCGGACCAGCAGGGGCACCCATTACAGGTGGCGGACCAGCAGGGGCACCCATTACAGGTGGTGGACCAGCAGAGGCACCCATTACAGGTGGCGGACCAGCAGAGGCACCCATTACAGGTGGCGGACCAGCAGAGGCACCCATTACAGGTGGTGGCTTGCCCAGGACAACAGGAAGACCATCATGAACAGCAACAAGACTGGTAGACTCTGGAACACCAGAACTATCAGATCCCGTAGCAGGTACGGTAGGTCTAGAAGTGGATTTGTCCTTGGGCCCAGAGGCCACAGTACACAGGTCCTCACAGACTGAAGCCAGCAAGGCTGCTGGCTCGGAGGCTGGAAGCGGCAAGGCTGCTGGCTCGGAGGCTGGAAGCGGCAAGGCTGCTGGCACAGGGGCTGGAAGCTGAAGTACTGGCACAGGAGCTGGAAGCTGAAGTACTGGCACAGGAGCTGGAAGCTGAAGTACTGGCACAGGGGCTGGAAGCTGAAGTACTGGCACAGGAGCTGCAGACGGGACCACTGGCACAGGAACTGCAGACGGGACCACTGGCACAGGAGCTGCAGACGGAACCACTGGCACAGGAGCTGCAGACTGGACCACTGGCACAGGAGCTGCAGACTGGACCACTGGCACAGGAGCTGCAGGCTGGAGGGATGCTGGCACGGGAGGCAGCTTTCGGGGAACCGGCACGGGAGGCAGCTTTCGGGGAACCGGCACGGGAGGCAGCTTTCGGGGAACCGGCACGGGAGGCAGCTTTCGGGGAACCGGCACGGGAGGCAGCTTTCGGGGAACCGGCTGGGAAGCCATCACTGGGACCGGCTGGGAAGCCATCACTGGAACCGGCTGGGAAGCCATCACTGGAACCGGCTGGGAAGCCATCACTGGAACCGGCTGGGAAGCCATCACTGGAACCGGCTGGGAAGCCATCACTGGAACCGGCTGGGAAGCCATCACTGGAACCGGCTGGGAAGCCATCACTGGAACCGGCTGGGAAGCCATCACTGGAACCGGCTGGGCTGCTGGAACCGGCTGGGCTGCTGGAACCGGCTGGGCTGCTGGAACCGGCTGGGCTGCTGGAACCGAGCCTGGGATGGGAGAGAAGTTTGGCTGGGAAGCCGGCCGTAGTATATTAGAAAAAGAAATAAACTGTGGTTCAGGCCTGAGACTCAGAGAGGCTGATACAGGATCGGTAACGGACATGGTAGCAGACTGAGAAGTAGGTAGAGAGTGGAAGACAGGCTGACACTGGGAGACTAATCGGCCCTTGAACCTAGTGGTAAATGCGGTAGGTATTTCATCCTCATCCGATTCCACATCTTCCCAATCTTCCACATCAGAAAAATCAGTACAGTCCTCTTCAATAGAGAAATTCTCCAAATCTTCCTCATCAGATATATTCCCCCAATCAACTTGGAAAGAATCATCTACCTCTGAATCTTCATAGGAAAAGGTAGTAACAGGTTGATAGATATTTTTGAGGCCAACAAGTTCGGAATATCTTGGCACTGGAGGGGTAAGCTGGAAAGGCTTAGTTTGTTTAACAGAAGATTCCTTGGAAGAAAATAAATTGGAAGCAACTGGCCACAAATCTCCAGTGAATGTTGCCTTTAGAAAAGATAGAAAGGAACAGGGGTCCTCTAAAAAATGAGCTTCTTCATCAATACATGCCTCAGCCCACTCCAAGGCCTTACCTCCCAAAAGAAACAGAAAAATTAACTTGCTTTTCATATTATCAGGGGCTTCTTTGACAAATGGAACCATAGAAAACTTCTTGCACAAATCAAGTAGATCATGAAAGGAATCATCTTCACCCTCATACCTTTTAATGGAGGAAAGCCATTCTGCAGATTGTTGTAGTTCAGACTGCACAGCAGAGGTGTCACCAGCAGGCTCCTGATTAAATGGCTTGATCATTCTGTCAGGCTTGGCCACAGGTGAGTGGCTGGTAGTTAGGAGCCTTGGTGCTGTATAACACGAGTACATCGGGTATTTGAGGTTTTGATAGGCCGGAAACATGTTATGCAGAATAGTCTTTTAATAATGAAAAGTATGGCAATATAACTTATAACAAAAGATAAATAATATAAGTTCTTACGCCAGGTTGGTGGTCAAGGGCAGGCAACAATAAAGCAAGTCCGAGAAACAGGCTGAGGTCGGGGGCAGGCTGATAGCAAACAAGTCCGTATGGCAGGCCGAGGTCGGAGGCAGGCTGATGGCAGAGGGTAGTCCAGAAAACAAGCCAATGTCAATAACCAGGAGATCAAACAGAGAGCAGGTAAGGGGAACTGAAGCAGAGAACAAAGGCACAGGGAACAAGGCAGGAATCTCAGGAACAAGCAGGAATCTCAGGAACGAAAGCAGGAATCAGAAGTCACAGGAACAAGGAGAACGCAGGATCTAGCTTGGGAGCTTCAATGATCAAGCACCGGAGTAACATTGGTAACAGGCTTATAAAGGCCCTTAATTAACATATTACCAACACCTGGCAGAACAAGAAGGAGGAGGAGGAGGTGAGCAAACGTAAAAGGTAGAACGTCTTTAATCATACCAATAGATGCAGGTTCAAAAGGTCTCCAGTGGCTCAACGAAATAATGCAGGAGCTTGTGAGAGTATAATTCAGGGTTCGTTCCCAGTTAGCTCCTGACAATTTGTATCTGAGATGCAAGACATAAATAAGGGAAAAACAACATCGTTACTTTTATCACCGTTCTCCCCCACTCCAGCTCATTTAAAATTCAATCTATCAACAGGTGCACACGTTATATATAAAAACATCTGTCTGTTTTAATTTAAAAAAAATATTAGTGCACATTAAAAATTGTTAAAAAAAAACCCATTTAAAACAAAGTCATTTATCATTAGCAAAGTTTAGGCTGATAATGAGTGTATTGAATTAGATCACTGTAAGGAAATTAAATTCGCATAGATTTCATGTTTAAAAAATACTTATAATGAGAGTTGTAGAGTCAAATGAGAACTTTAACAAGAACAGGCTTTAAATAGCCTTTTAATTAGGTGGCATTAGAACTTTTATTATATTTGATTATTTTAATTATATTACATTTACTTCAGTTATTGTTTAATATTTTATTATAATTATTATCTTATGAAAGTGCTACTTCTAGGCAAGAAATGTATGGGCAGTGTCATTTTGTGTGATGATCTATCAGCTGAGCCTTCTCCCCCATACAAATATTTATAGGTTAGAATCTAGGGTGATTGGTAGATTGCAGACTAAATTCTTGCCCTAGCCCTTATCTTGAAAATGTCAGAATATAGCCAACAGTAACATATGGTGTCTCTTTGCCTTGCAATTTTTCCCTCTTAATGAGCAGGTAGACTTATGGAATAAGGCACTACCCAATTATTGTTTGTTTAGACTATTGTCTTTTCTGTTGTACAGTATATTACTGTACCATGTACACACTTTGCGTTATTAAGTAGATGATACTATGTACACAACTATAAAGGAAGCAGGGGGGCCCTGGATTGTAAGGCGCTCAATAAGGTCCTAATTAATAATCAATGTCAATATATCTTTGTAGAGTAGGTCAACTTACGAATGTTTAGTGGCGCTAAATTGAACTTGCCGTGGGGCACAATAACATCTAATTTAAGTCACTTGCTTTAGTGCACCTTTAAAAACTGTTCTGTTTGTGTTGGTCTAAACTTGACAAGGAACCTCACTAGCTAAAAAACATGCAAATTAACAACAATTTTGAGCTGCTAGTTCTGTGTCTTTTTCTTGTAAACATTTATTTTTGTTGTTCACAATATTTATAGGTACAGAACATTTGCAAGATAGTTAAATGTGATGGCCACCTGTTGGTAGGGTAAAATCCTTTTCAGGACATGGCAGCTACAAGTGATCCTCGGGACAAAAAAGAAAATGGTGTCACAATGGTCAATAGAATATTATGCTGGGCTATGCATTTTTCAGTGAAGAGGAATGCTGGATCAGGGTCTGAAGTCAAGGCTATAACTAGGAGTAGATAGCAGAGGCACATGGCTCTTGTGTACTCTATACAGATGGCCACCTGTTGATGGAGTGGAATCCTTTTCAGGAGAGGACAGCTACAAGTGATCCCTGGGATAAAAAAGAAGGTGTACTAGGAGTAGACAGCAGAGGCACATGGCTCTTGTGTATGCCATATGTACTGAATAGTAGGTTAGTTCAGAGTGGACCAAGGGGTGCTTTGGTGATCAATGTGCACAAGCATGGCTTACTGTTGGGGGTGAGCAAGTGGACCACTTTTATTATATTTGATTAACCTGGAGTTGATTTCAAAAAGTAGTTCAAAACTGGGTTTCCCTCCATTTCACATCAGAGATGGGCAGGATGGCTGCAGGTACACAATAAACGGTGGTTTACCAGAATGGGTTGGTTTAGAGTTGGGAGAGGGGAGGATAGAGTTAGCTGTATGGGTTGGCTTTTTGTTGACCTGCTCATCTCTACTAGATACCATTTTACATTTCAGTAACAAAATATAGAGCAGAAATGCAAAGGCAAAATATTACAAAACAAACATGCAAAACATATAAAAAACAGCTGGAAAGGAAAATAAATTAATTATCTGCATCACAGTACAAGTTATATTTAAGGTGAATTACCCCTTTAAAGTCACAGCTAACTAGAGGAAGTAAAATCAGATTAATGTTGCATATCAATAAAACCTTTAGTTCTAACTACAATATGCTAAAGACCTTTAATGGTCAGAATTAAAAGTGCTGCACTTTGCACTAAGTATAATGGGAAAAAATGGTGCTTTTCCCTAGTCATGGGGGCATTATTGTGCTGAAACAAGAAAGTGACTTGTACAAACTCTTGTCACAAAGAGGAAGCATGAACTTGTCAATAAGGTAATAGTATGATAAGGCACCCGTGGTACATGTGTCGACAATTCTAGTAATTAGATGAGTGTTTGCATATTTTTGTCCACATAGTATAATCCTATCAGGAAATATTCTTAATTAATGTGTAAGATTACATCTGAGCAGCAGTGGCAAATACTGCACCACTATGCTGCCTAGGGCTGTCCCTTTTTATTTCTGACTGTACCAGCCAATGTTGCAAGGGGGCTGAAGTGGGACAGAAAAGGGGCAAAATTATGGCAGTTCAGAGGTGGGATTGTGAACTTTCAGTGGTGGAGTTGTGACTTCAATGGAAAAGGCTGTGTGTCGTGAATGGACGAAGCATATAAGATTTGGTGTGTAGGCATGGCTTGGGTGCATAGAAGAGGAGTGGTGATAGACTTAGGTGGAACAACAAGGGGTTACAATTTTAGCAAGTAGCAATATGCGGGTCAGGAAAAACTCAACTCACACCGACCCTAAACTGCAAAAGCTTAACCCACAACCGACCCTAAACCATTAAATATTACCATTGTAGGACCCCCGTCCAACCCGTACCCACGTCTTCTAGCTTATTACACTTCTTCTGTGTATGCCTTTGGTTCCAAGTTAGGGAATCTTCAGGAGCAGAGGAGGAGTCTACTTCACCAGTATGACCTGCGCCCAACCCTAACCAGCAATAGTTTGCCACCGTGAGTTTGGGTCAACCTGCACATTACTACAGGCAAGTATTTTCAACATACCTATAACCTATAAAATAATAAATAAAAGAAGTGAAAAGTCCATTGTTTTATCATTTGATTATATAAGGTACAATTTTTAGATTATCATATACTGTACATAGGCTAGGACAGTGTGGCACCAATTGCTACTCCCTGAACACCACCATACAGTATCTCCAACCAGCAGATCCTTCTGAGGAGTCCGGACTTTTACCTTGGAATGTGATGTGCTTTTGATGCTGAACTGTTTGTGAGTAGGCAATTGGCGTTCTGTGATTACTTTTAAAATATTTATTAAACTAAATTATACTATTATTATTATCTCTGCTTCATGTATGAAGTAATGAATCAACTGCGGAACACAAAACAAATATGACATGCAAGCTGAACATTGACTGTTTGTAAGTACATGCCCAAAAGGGAAGCCTGATTCGTGTGTGCACCTTGGGTGGATCCAATTAACCTTTTTTTCTGAACACCTTTTAACCCTATTGTGGCTGGATTGCCCTTATCAGACAACATAAAACAGTATTGCCCTATGTGCGCTTCCTTCCTCTTTTCTCTTTTAGATATTTTGCAGCACTGACCAATTTTGGGTGAGAGTTGGAATTAAAGGGGTTGTTCACCTTTAAGTTAACTTTTAGTATGTTATAGACCGACCAATTCAAAGCAACTTTTCAATTAGTCTTCCTTATTTATTATTTTATAGTTTTTGAATTGTTTGCCTTCTTTTTCTGACTCTTTCTAGCTTTCAAATGGGAGACACTGACCCCTTATAAAAACAAAAGCTCTGCAAAGCTACAGATTAAGGGGCACATTTATCTAGGGTCGAATATCAAGGGTTAATTTACCCTCGATATTCGACCGTCAAAGTAAAATACTTCGACTTCGAATATCGAAGTTGAAGGATTTACCGCTATTCCTACAATCGAAGGATTTTAATCCATTGATCGAAGGATATTCCTTCGATCAGGAAATTGTTAGGAAGCCTATGAGGACCTTCTAACATTGGCCTCGGTAGGTTTTAGGTGGCGAACTAGGGGGTCGAATTTTTTATTAAAGAGACAGTACTTCGACCATCGAATGGTCAAATAGTCGAATGATTTTTAGTTCTAATCGTTCGTTTCGAAGTAGAAGGTCGAAGTAGCCCATTCGATGGTCGAAGTAGCCATATTCGACCATTCGAAATTCAAACTATTTTTCCTCTATTCCTTCACTCGTACTAACGTAGGAACAGGACACACTGGCACAGCATGGGTAAGTTCAGCAGGTTAAACCTTGCTCATTTATTGCGGATGCAACGTTTCGGGGCGTGACCCCTTTCTCAAGCATGCTTGAGAAAGGGGTCACGCCCCGAAACGTTGCATCCGCAATAAATGAGCAAGGTTTAACCTGCTGAACTTACCCATGCTGTGCCGGTGTGTCCTGTTCCTACGTTGTTTTTGAGGTTGCCCATTCCCTCTGACATCGAGCACCTGGGAGTCGCTGAAGTCTGGACGTCCAGGGTGTGCGAGTGTAAGTCTTTCTTTTCACTCGTACTAACCCCTTGTTGTCATTGCTAATTTTTATTACTCATCTTTCTATTCAGGCCTCTCCTGTTCCTATTCCAGTCTCTTATTCAAATCAGTGCATGGTTGCTAGGGTAATTTGGACCCTAGCAATCAGATTGTGGAAATTACAAACTGGAGAGCTGCTGAATAAAAAGCTAAATAACTCAAAAACCACACATAATATAAAATGAAAACCAATTGCAAATTGTCTCAGAATATCACTCTCTACATCATACTAAACATTAATTTAAAGGGGAACAACCCCTTTAAGGAAGCAGCTAAGATACTTAAAGTGGCGCGGTATTGATAAAAGCCTTTACCAGAGGCCTATGCTGTCCATAAAGTTGGGCCTTTGTGGAGTCCACAATGTCAGGTCTGAGTGGATTGTAGACTGACAATATATTTTACATGTGAGGAACTGTGAGACAATTAATTTGGGAAATATATTCTTTCTCCCCTCCAGATCAGGTCAACATGCCCCAACACGCCAAAGACAAGCATTTGGTCACACCCATTTAATAGCCACAGCCCCAAAATACCACTCTCAATACACAAAGCCACACCCTTCTTACATGGATGGAATGGAGGCATCAGAAGTAAAGATGACAAATACCCTCACATTTCATGACATATTGTGCCCCCAGCATTTCATAGCATTTTCATGGCATAAGCTGGTCATCAAGCATTTTTTGACTCACTGTAGCCCCAGAGCATTTAATGATACACTGTGGCCCCCAAGTATCATGACACACTGCGGCCCCCGCGCATTTCATGGACCATTATGTAAGCTTAATGTTAGTGAGAAACCAAGCCAATAGCTTCTATCTTTTGTTACCAAAGTAGAACACGATCCTAACAAAACAGCTGTTATTATCTGGATTCAATCTGGATTTTTTTAAATGTTTTTAGATTTCCTCCATTCTGGGTTGCTTCTCTTTTTTCCTCTAGAGTCAGTTTGCCTATATTCTGATTGTTCTACTTAAAGAGATACTGACACCAGAAATTAAACCTTTTTTGCATCTACCATAATATTGACCTTGCTATAAATCTACCAATAATTGGCTACTTATAATTTTGCTATAAAGTATTGGTCTGATGCTTTTCCATTACCCGTCTGACTCCTTGTGTTGATCTACGAGGGGGCTGCCATATTTGTGCAGCAGGAGTCCGAAACTTTAACTGACAGGCTAAGATCGGACAGTCAGGTTGACAAAACAGTCAGGTTTAGGAACTTTAACTAACAACTACTTACTCAACATGACCTATAGGTAATTTTTAATGCACATTCATATTTTAAAAAGTAGTTTTTTTTAGTGTCAGTGTCACTTTAAATCTAGCCAATTTTCATGCAGAGCAGGAAGATGCAGGTTACGCGTAACAGCTGTGTAGTGACATCTTCTGGCCAATGTACAAAACTGATAAGGTAAAAAATATCTATATTTTCCTGCCTATTTTTGTCATCAGAAAAGAAAACTCTTGCTTTGCATGACAAAAATGTGTACATTTGCATACAAACAGTGATTACCGCTTTTTATGCTTTGTGCTTCATTTACTTTTACTCATGATTGTTTCTATTTAATTTTTGGTGGATAATAGCACCTCTTACTTGCTTTATAAATGCTTACTTGATCCAAACTAAGATATAATTAATTCTTATTGGAAGCTAAACCAGCCTATTGGGTTTATTTAATATTTACATGATTTTCTTGTAGACAAAAGGTATGAATATCCAAATTAAAGAAAATCCGTTATTCGGGAAAAAAAACAGGTCCCAATCATTCTGGATAGCAGGTCCCATACCTATACTTTTATATAAACAAGCACTGGGAGTTATAATAACTTGGGGTATTGGTAACAGGCTCACACTCATGGGATCCTGCACTTCTGTTGATGACCAGCTTTAATAGTGAATAGTAATTGTTAAAAAAATATCCAACTATTGATGATTTCAAGGTGTTCTCTAAGCTAATTCTAATTAAATATTTTTCAGTAGGCTCTTGATGACTTTTTACTTCGTTGGCACATTGCACGGCACAGCAGAATTTAAGTGGTACTCCTCATTTGTAGTTGCCTTCATTGATTAAAAGGCTTGGAATTGTAATTAGGCATCTTCTGCAGAAAACAGCTGCTTAAACTGATGTTAGCGGTCTGATCACATATCGTGTTAATCCTGGCGTAATGCTACAAACACCCCCTCACTGGTCACATCCATGTGGATAACTATCATCAGACCATTCCTGGCCTGTCCTCCTCCTTTCCACAAAACTTTCCACAAACTGTGATCATTGCAGCTATACAGGGCACAACTGGTTATTTATAAGTCAAGTGTCTTTCATGGAGTTAAACTGAAGAATCAAATGCATAATTACTGCTGTGTATAGTTTTTAGCTTGCCATAACCTAATTTATCCGGGACCGGTAACCCATTTCCAAGAAAGTTCCCTAATACGGAAGGGGTCCATTAACTTACAGAACACAGTGTGCTAAACAAAATTTTAATCCAGAGTGCAGCAAAGTGCATGTCCACTTTAAGAAAACAAATCTTACATTTATAGGATTTCATTTTTCTTTGTAACAATAAAACACTATATTTTACGTCATGATAGTTAAGATGTATAAATAAATGTCTAAATGTTTGTGGCAAAACAATCCAGTGGTGTTTTCTAGATTTATCATAGCTTTTTTTAGCGAACTTAATATATGGGGATCCAAAGACTTCTTGCCCGGAGAAGCTTTTCACATAATAGATTCATGATTTATTTTTGATTAAAGTTAAATAGTACAGAAATATATGGTGCACTTTGTATGTTTTATTTAATTATCTAAATATTATATCCTTTATCTGTTATATATGAACAATTCATGCAAAAAACTTACAGGGTTCCGATTCAGAGCCACTTCATACACTGCATGTATTCTATGACCCCCTATTAGGAGCTTGAAGAAGTGTTGGGGGACCAGCCAGGACCAGTGGGATTTGGGGATATAGATTTATATAGTGGGCGCCCCCTGCACTCCAGTCACCACTCGTCACCCTATCTACCACCTTCCCTTTCACGCATGCATGTACAAAATTGTCTCGTTGGGTCCTGAGCACTGGAAATTGGCAAGATACCTAAAAAATTATCAAATCTCCTGTGCTTCCCCAGTGGTTTGAACCATTTCAGATGTGGATGGGTAGCATGCCACCCCTAAATTGCTGCCCCCCTAGGCCCGGGCCTTTGTTGCCTTCCCACACATGCAGGCCTGGGCAGGATTGTTTGTTCCTGCTGAAGATACTGCTAAAAAGGACCAGTATAAAAGACGGTTGGAGTACAGTTTGGGTAGGATATATTTATGCAACATATATATGTAAACTTGCTTTAAGCTAAGGGGCGCGGATAAAATGATGATCTCTAGATCTGTTTTGCAGAAACATTTTGAAAACAACTAATCAAAGTCTGAATTTATCTCAAATTTGCGAGAAAAATCAGATTTTCATAATTTTTTCAGATTTTTTATCAGAGTTTTTCGAATTTTTCATCCGATTTTCAAGATTTTTTCGGAATTTTCCCCCGAAAACTTCAGGGTATTGCACGAAACCCAGTATACATCAAAAAAATCATTGGGACTTCTCCCATTGACTCACGAGTCCAATTTTATAATTATTTTTATTTTTACATTCGGGGTTTTGTAAATAAGCTCCAGATTGACTTTTAACATAAATATTAATCTATATTAATATATATTAATCTTTCTAATCTCTGAATGGAATTCAGATATTACTGTGTTTATATTTGCAGAAGGAGAATGAATTCTTTTGAATTGCTTACTCAATGGTTTCTGTGTAGAAGGTGCAATGATAGCAAGCAAAATAGATTATAGTGTGGTTACAAATGGGTTTTTATTTGGATTAGATTCATTGTTTGTTTAGGTTGGTGCTTTTAGGGGAACAGGTGCTGCTGTGCTCTCCTCTGTAACCAAGTTTCAATCAAATGTATCTTTCTTAGGACAAGTGTGCATTTTATAGTCTGGAAGCAGCAGGCTGAAGGCCAGTGTCATTCATTATCATCAGCAGAGTATCAAGGATAGGAAGTAAAATGAAAATACATACATACTGTACATACATGTACAGTAAAAACAAGAAAAATGCAGGGGGTGGGGGTTGATGGAAAGGCACTTTAAATATTTATTTCAGATGGGGGTCACTGACCCCTTATAAAAACACAAGCTCTGTAAAGCTACAGATTTATTGTTATTGCTACTTTTTCTTACACATCTTTCTATCCAGGCCTCTGCTCCTCTGCCTCTGCTCCTATTCCAGTCTCTTATTCAAATCAGTGCATGGTTGCTAGGGCAATTTGAACCCTAACAACCAGATTGCGGAAATTACAAACTGGAGAGCTGCTGAATAAAATTTCAAAAACCACACATAATAAAAAATGAAAACCAATTGCAAATTGTCTCAGAATTTCACTCTCTACAGTCTACATCATACTAAACATTAATTTAAAGGTGAACAACCCCTTTAACACCTATATCTCTTTGGGAGTCAAATAATCTGCTAAGAGAGTAAAATCAGGGGTTTCCAGGGGTTTCCACCTTTCAAGCTGTAAGGCTGGGCTTACAGCTTGAAAGGTGAAATGATGGGTGACCTTTCTCAGTATAATAATAATGACATCTAAGGGCAGATTTATCAAGGGTCGAATTTTGAAGTGTAAAATATTTCGAAATTCGACCATCGAATTGAAATACTTAGACTTTTTTACCAAATTTGGCCATCGAATGATCGAGGTAAAATCGAACGATTCGAACGATTTTACTTTGATGTGTAAAGACTTAGAAAATGGTTGTAGAAGGTCCCCATATGCTAACATAGCATTTCGGCAGGTTAAATTATTGAAGTATTGAAGTCGAAGTTTTTTTAAAGAGACAGTACTTCGATTATCGAACGGTCGAATATTCGAACTATTTTTCGAATCAAATTCGAAGTAAATTCAAAGTTGTAGTATCCTATTTGATGGTCAAAGTATCCAGGGGCATGCCACTAATGAGGCGAGCTGAGACGCTCGCCTCAGGCGGCAACGCCGGAGAGGTTTCCAGGGGCGGCAAAAAGCCGCTCCTGCACCTTTAAGAGCCGAATTTCCAGTTTATAAACTGGAAATTCGGCTTTACTAATGCGAGAGAGTGCAATTGTGCTCTCTGCATTAGTGTTCCTGCCTCCCCTCCCAACAGGTAAGTCAGCGAGGAGGGGCGGCATTGCAGGAACCGCCTCAGGCGGCCCTTAGGTAAGAATCGGCGCTGGAAGTATCCAAAAAATTTAGAAGCAGTGTTTCGCAGCGTCTCTTTATCATAGTTCATTGGCATCTTAGGATCTGGAATCTGCATGATCTTCAGCTTCACATATTATGCCAAGCTATGCAGCTTGAAGTCATTTGAAGCAATTTGTATATTTGTGCCTCACTTACTATTAAATAACATGTTTTATTAAAAACAAGAATGTACTGTACCAGTACATTATACTATTTAAAATATAGAAGGAATGTGTTTAAAAAAAGGTGGGTTTTCTGTCTGATTTATTGAAAAGTTCAGCAAAAACCCTACTAGTCCCACTCATCTGTTCCACTTCCTGCTGCCTCCTTTCCCAGGCTGTGCAGGGGAGCCGGCCGTACTTAGCACTGTAGAATATGGACTAAGCAGCTAGGCTGACTTGATAGGGAACTAAAGCCTTTCTTTACTTGTGTGCAGGGCTGTGATTGGCTATTCCTCTCCAACTGTGTTTATGGCAGGGGCCATTAGATCATGCCCATCCCTCATTTGAAAGACAGACAATAACTCTAGCTGATCTATAGGGGATACAGGGCATATATCTGTAACCCAAAGTGTAACCTGCACCATATATTATTAAATAAAAAATATGACTCCTTTAGTTGAGTTGCATCTACAGTTCGCCTTTTAACTAATGTCCAGCCAGCAGCCTCCATGGTTATAATTTAGTGCCACAATTTCTCCTGTGATTTGCAGTATTGTTAAGTACATGTGACTGGCTTGGGAACTGATGAATTCAGGGCCAAACTTAGGGAAAAAATTGGGCTTTGGCATTGCACGAAATCTCAGGAATGTCTGAGCTGTCGCACTCCAGCTATTACTGAACTACATCTGCCAGAACCTCTCGGTTAGCCTTTGGCTGTTGCTTATAAGTTGCAGAGTGACAACAGCTGGATCTCTGCAGATTGGAAATTCCTCATGCATATACTTAAAAATATCTAACAACTGTTATACAATACGTCATGATATAACTATATACTGCCCCAAGCAAGGAGCCACCCCCTGATGCTACAAAGTCCAGAGGCATCAGCAGCAAAGCTGAACACAGCATGCAAAGTGCAAAATAAGGCCACAATCGGGCAGTTTTTTACACTTTGTACACTGCGTTTGTCTCTCTGCAAATGGATGCAGAGCGCAGAGACCTGATGCAAGCCTATGAAGCAAGTGCTGCAGGTCCTGAGTGCAGGATCCAAGAGAGGCATCATCTTGCACAACTCCTTGCACAAGGTAGGGAGCGGTAGGACACTGCACATCCAGATGCTGCTCCCTTTACCGACCCTGGATTTTTCATCTGGTGCTCATCGCAAAGGGCAGCACAAAGAGGGGTACAAATGCTCCCAGAATGAGCACTACCGTGTGCAATCTTGCAATCCAGGGCTGTGTTCGCTCCTGTATTAACACAGGAAGAAATGTTTGCATGTAAGAGCCCTTTACATACACCACTTCATCTTTGTCCCTCCTTATTTTTATTTATTGCAGTGTTTGACCCCCCATTAATGTATTATACAAATGCAATGTGATACGTTCATAGCAGTGCTATAAAAAATAGACACATATTTTTCATATAAAATATGAAACGTATTTCCATGAATATGTCAAATATAACATAGGTAGAGACAGAACTCTTGGCATCATTCAAACAAAGCTTGATAGACAAAATAGAAGCTGTTTGTGTTCACATGATGGTGATAGAATTATAACCTGCTGCAACATCAACCCAAACACAGTGTTTCATGTTCAGCAGAAGGAAATGGTATGGTTCACTCACTGAGCCGTTGTCAAGCAGTAATAATAATAGTGTGATCTGTAGCTGCCTAATGAAGTGATTGTTTCTCATAGAGTGGCATATTGTCATTAAACACAAGGCAAGCCCAGGCAGTTCTTGATGTTGTTATGTGCAGGAGGATAACCTTGGATTTCTTACATCAGCTTTTCAGATAAACATAAAGTAAAACAGTTTGTATTTCATATACTATACTATACTATACTAGTGGATAAAATGGTAAAATGAGACTAAATAACTTTAAGACTGTAATTTAGATATAACCAGAAGAGCATTAGAGCTGCTGTCTTTATATCAGGTTTCCCTGTGTTCAGACTTCCAGAGCAGTTAAAATGAAAATATTTTCAGTTCGGTACAATCCAAGATGAATCCTGTTCAACCTTGTAATAAGTTTACACCATTTTTGCCAAGATCAGCTTCTCATATTTATAAGTAACATTAAATCTGTTTTGCATTATGAAACCACCACAAAGTCAGCTGCTGGAAAATCCTAACATATGAGCCATTCTGGATGCTTCATGGTTATGCTCAAACCCCTTACACTCTGTATGTATATATATATATATATATATATATATATATATATATATATATACACACAAAACCGGAGCACTCGTTATATAACAGCAACTGCCTGGGTGCAGAATTCAAAAAAATTATGTAAACCAAACTGCTGTACAAAAAACGCACAACCAGGTCTTTGCAAAGGTGTCCAAAAAAAACAAAATTTTATTTCGACGTTTCGGCTTCTCTACTGAAGCCAAGAGAAAGGCTTCAGTAGAGAAGCAGAAACGTCGAAATAAAATTTTGTTTTTTTTGGACACCTTTGCAAAGACCTGGTTGTGCGTTTTTTGTACAGCAGTTTGGTTTATATATATATATATATATATATATATATATATATATATATATATATATACTGGTGGGTGAGTCTACATAATTGTTTGCACTTGCACATTTTGTTTATCTTGATAAAGGTCCCTGTGAGGACCGAAACATTGATCTAATAAAATAAGTTTTATCTTGACAAATCCCAGTGTGCTTCAGCTTTCTACATGGATATATATACATACATACATACATACATATATATATATATATATATATATATATATATATAAAACCCATTATCAATATATTTAAGACAGAGACATTTTGTGCATACTGCTACTGAAAAATGCCTTACCCTTTAAACAAAACAGGGATTGTAATATATTTAAGATGGCCAACTACGGCAAAGTCATCCCATATCTGGCCAGTCCTATGCTCAATTTTCATCTGATTCATTAAAGGGATACTGTCATGGGAAAAAAAATTTCAAAATGAATCGGTTAATAGTGCTGCTCCAGCAGAATTCTGCACTGAAATCCATTTCTCAAAAGAGCAAACAGATTTTTTTATAGTCAATTTTGAAATCTGACATGGAGCTAGACATATTGTCAATTTCCCAGCTGCCCCAAGTCATGTGACTTGTACTCTGATAAACTTCAATCACTCTTTACTGCTGTACTGCAAGTTGGAGTGATATCACCCCCCTCCCTTCCCCCCCCAGCAGTCAAACAAAAGAACAATGGGAAGGTAACCAGATAGCAGCTCCCTAACACAAGATAACAGCTCCCTGCTAGATCTAAGAACAACATTCAATAGTAAAAACCCATGTCCCATTGAGACACATTCAGTTACATTGAGAAGGAAAAAAAGCAGCCTGCCAGAAAGCATTTCTCTCCTATAGTGCAGGCACAATTCACATGACCAGGGGCAGCTGGGAAATTGACAAAATGTCTAGCCCCATGTCAGATTTTAAAATTGAATATAAAAAAATCTGTTTGCTCTTTTGAGAAATGGATTTCATTGCAGAATTCTGCTGGAGCAGCACTATTATCTGATGCGTTTTGAAAAAAACATGTTTTCCAATGACAGGATCCCTTTAAGAATTAATTTGCTTAATTATACATTTTACTAAGGGACTAAGTTTTACCTGCAACTTACTTGCTGCTTTCAAAGTAAAACTCCCAAACTTGGCTGCCTTTTTATTAGACACCAGTGGGATCACCTGACTATAGCTGGGAAGGGTGGGAGCTGCAACATGGAGCTGGTCACTACTCCTGTATAACTATAACAAACAAGGGAAAGTTGTGCTCACCACTAATTTTTAAAAACATTAGGTGGGGGTGCAATGAGGCTGTGACCACAAAATACATATAGACATATGGGATCTATTATCTGGAAACCCATTATCCAGAAAGCTCTGAATTACCGGGAGGCCATCTCCCATATATTCCATTTTAATAATTCAAATTTTTAAAAGTTGTTTCCTTTGTCCCTGTAATAAAAAGCTAGCACCTTGCATATGACCCGAACTAATATATAATTAATCCTTATTTGGTTTAATTAAGGATTACGTTTATTTTTTTAGAATTAAGTTAGGACCTCTTATCCAGAAGTCCCAAGCATTCTGGAAAACAGGTCAATATATATATATATATATATACACTTTGTTCTGTTTGTGTTCATGCAAAATGAGGACTTGCTTATATAAAAACATGTTGCTATGAGATTTGGCCTAATATTGTGCAGTTCAGAAACAACACTGAGCTGGCATACTAGCCAGAGGAAACACTGTCACATGAATGCTTATGCTTTAATTTACCTACAAGGGAGCACTGTTTTCTTTATATCTGCTTTTCAATGTACACATTGATGTTTATGTTTTCGCTTTATGTGTCACTTTCAATATTTGCTAGCAATTAATATGCCCATTGTAGTTGTCTATAAATATGGCTCAAGTGGCTTTTAAAGTTGTGCTCTTTTCATTTGAACATTACAATTGATAAAAGTGTGATATATGATTACTTTTACTTGCAGTTTTTTCCCCTCTGGTAGGTACAGTGCAGAATTCTGCAGGTGCAATAAAGAATATCACTCACCATTCCCATTGAAGAATGTCTGCCATTTAGGTGTGGTCATTTACAGTATATGTTTGCATAATACTGAAGAATACTGTGTCAAGAGCAAAGTTGCAATGACCTATCCAGCTTCTACTCCATGGCGCATGCTCAGTTGGAGCAATTTACCGGTTTGTGACAAGTGCACATGCGGAAATTGCTGAAGCGCGGGAACAAGACATGAAGACCTGGAAAATAGCTGCGGTGAACTCCGATGCTGTGACTCTGCTCTGAGGGGTAAGTAAAATGTTAGGGGTATTTCCCCAGTGGGCCAGCTAGGCTGGGGGGGAGGAGGGAGGGGGTCTACGTGGGGTGGGGGATAGGTGTTTTGTTAGTAAAGGGTTTGTTTCTCCTTTGGCAGATGGGGAGATTAGTCGCCCAGAGACAAATCTCCTCTACTGCGGGCAACTAATCTCCCCGTACTGCCTTCCCACTGGCTAGAACACCAATCGCCGGTGGGATCGCTTTGCATTTCTGAAGTCGCCCAAAATTGCCTCACAAGGCAGTACAGGGAGATTTGTCCCCTGCAGTAGAGGAGATTTGTCACTGGGTAATTTATCTCCCTGTCTGCCACCTCCCTAAAAGGTATCACTGTAATTTCCTGTTGTGTTCACACCTGATACCTCTATTGTTCACACCATAAAGCCCTATACTGTTCACACTTCAGTCCCTGACTGAATCTGCCCACATTGTCACCTGTTCACACTCATACAAACTGCTGAAGGGGCACTAGCGTGTGTGTTACTGTATCTAGTAAATCTTAGAGTGGTCCTGATAGTTTTCCCTGTCTCCTGCTCTGTTCTGCCTGCCCCATGCTCCCTGGGTGTGCCATACTCTATCCCACCCTATGCATCCTGGGTGTGCCATACTCTGTCTGCCGTATGCTCCTTGGGCAGGGCCGGAACTAGGGGTAGGCAGAGTAGGCAGGTGCCTAGGGCGCAAAGCTTGGGGGGCACCAGGCACGTATCTGTCACTGCTGCCTACCCCTAGTCCGAGTGAGTGAGTTCCGCGCTTCCACCTATTTGTGCATGTTGGCATGTGCGCACACATGAGGGGAAGGAGGAGAGTGTTCCGGAAGGGGTTCACGCAGCTGGTCAACAAGCATGCGCGCACTCTTCCTGCACTAGCGGTGGATGGGCGCCAGGGCTGGCCAGGTTGCCTGGGGTGCCCATCGGTCCTGGCCCGGCCCTGTCCTTGGGTGTGCCATACTCTGCCTTAACGAAAATGTGCGAATTAACGCTAGCGTTATATGCTTTGTCCTTTAGTGAATTTGCCCCAAGGAGTGAAATTATTGTCACTATCTTGCTTTACTTTGCAAGAATTTGATGCTGATTTACTAGAAGCCTCGTTTTTCTCTTCCTTTATGCTGTCAGATGTCAAATCCTTTGCTATTTCTTCTTTGCTGTAGGATTCTATTATTTCTTCAGGTTCCCCATTTGTTGCCTTTTCAGTGTTTGCCTCTTCTAAGCAGAGGGTGGGGAGCTCAATTATCTGTTCCTTTTCTTTTGATTTTTTGCTTTTATGTTTTGATTCTTAAAACAACAGAGCTTTGAAAAAAATCCCGAAACTTTGGCTTCATCTTTGTTTTCTGCACTGTAACCGGTTTTCTCCTGAGAACTTGTATTGTAATTGTTAGATGATTTTTTTCTTCTATATTTGATGTCAAACAAGTTGATAATAGGTTTGAACAGGAAAAGTTTCTAGCAGAGGCCATGGTGTATCCACAGTCTAAAGGGGGAAAAAAATGATCAGCAAGAGTCTGACATTCAAAAGAGAACAAATTTGCAGACAAAAGAGAATAGAAATGTGCATGTCGCAATGTAATATCCCTTCTTAGACTTTTATTACATTGCAAATGTTAATTGCGCATTACGAACCTTTAAAAGCTCCTTGAAGGTGGCTTCAACTTTTGGAGCAAACATAACAACATTTTCATTAAAAAGTTTTATTACATTCACTGCACACAAATCCAGGCCTGCATGGCATTTAGTTCAGATGCAGTTGTTGAATTTTTGACAGCCCTGAGTACAGGTCAGACTGGTTACAGAACACCGGAAGCCATTTTGATGCTCTGTTCCCTATGGGAGCCCCCAGCAACCCGACTGCCTCAAATGCTTTGTAGGGACTATATTTTAGATTTCTCCTAACTTTGAAAATACAGCAGTTTTAATACAACCTAAGGTTTCATTTATTAAATGGCAAAGGTACATTGAATCTTTTATTTTCTCCTGCTTGTCATAATTAAAAGTCAAAAACCTGCTCCATTCAAACCAATGAGCACAACAGCTTCTGTCTGAATGGAACTTTTTCTAAATGCAGTGAGAAAAAGATTTTTTGGAAAATGCTAAATGTGCCCTTTAGTGCCACCCCCAGGATATTGGCACTTCTGTATCAGTCAGACATTTGGTACTGATCTGTCAGTATGACTCTAAGCACTAAACTGTATGATCATGAAAGAATAGGTATGGGATCTATTATCTGGGGTGTCAGGGACCTGGGGTTTGTGGAAGAGGGGTTTAATGTCATTAAAATAAGCCCCATACAGTTGTTACACCATCAGTGTGTATGTGTTCTGGGTTAGTTAGCATTAGTTAAGGAATTGTGTTACCATTACAGAGGAATAAAGACCTGACTTTTTACACAAGATGTACTGGCTGAGGACATTGCCAGTAGCATTCTGGATACTGGGTTCCAGATAATACACATCACCTATATTTTGTAAGATGTGCCATACAAGTTCATTACTTACCCCCCAAATATAAGGAATACAAACTGGTGATATCAGAGGGGGCAACATTTTGTTACTTTATTTGACAACAATGGCATGGAAGGCATGCAAACGTGTTATCCTTTAATACTGGGGGATACTCAAATCTGGACATTTTCAAAGGCTTACCCCCTGATAATTAAGGTCTCATCCAGAGCAACATATTGGGGTGAAGCTTATAGATAGAAAAGGGAGCACTCAATTTACTATAGCGCTAAATATATACAGTATATATATATATATATATTTAAATATACTGTACTGTTACTCTGAAGTTATAAAAATGGTGTATTTGCTTCACACGCTCTCATATAGTTTGTTGAACAAGTGCATTTGTAGCCATTCAGGCAGCCATGGTGGGACCAGTAAGACTATAGTGCCTACAGTTACAGTATGTGAAGTATGTGAAATTCAAAGTCATTTTTTTTGGATAGTTTCATCATCAAATCGGATACTACAACTTCGAATTCGATTCAAAGTAAAATCGTTCGAATATTCGACCATTCGATAATCGAAGTACTGTCTCTTTAAAAAAACTTTGACTTCAATACTTCGCCAAATTAAACCTGCCGAAGTGCTATGTTATGCAAAAATATGAGTTAATGGGGAAAGGTATTGGTACTGGCCTCCTCCACCGCCAGTTATACGTATAGCAAAAAAATGAAAAGCCAATACCTTGATCAAATGTGGGGTGTTCCCAAATTTATTGTAGTGCTCCAGACACGTGAGTCATGTTCAGACGTTTCGGTACAAACACCTGCCCTTCCTCAAGTGACAACCCGCCATAGATCCCAACATTTGCTTATATACAAATAAATATAGTGCCATCTAGTGTACGACCACTATATCGCAAGCAATGACGCATCCTATATACTAATCGAAGGCCTATCTATGTCCCGAGTGGCGGGGAGGCAGATGCGCACGCAACTTCGGTTAAGGAATGCGCGCGCAAGTTCACCCGAAAGACATAGATGCGGCCTTCGATTAGCCGAAGCCTTCGATTAGCAGATGCGCGCGCAACTTCAGCCGAAAGGTTAGGATCTAGGGAGGCAGATAGATGCGGCCTTCGATTAGCAGATGCGCGCGCAACTTCAGCCGAAGCCTTCGATTAGCAGATGCGCGCACAACTTCAGCCGAAAGGTTAGGATCTAGGGAGGCAGATGCGCAGATGTGCGCGCAACTTCAGCCGAAAGGTTAGGATCTTGCGTACCTGCGTGGGTGGCACCGCGCTGCCCAATCAACACGCACCATTCAGGTCACAAGGGTCAAAGCAAACTAATCCGCCCACTGAACGTCTGTATATTCCATTGCGCCCTTTCTCCTCAGTTAAATCTCCTCAAGACTGTTCATACAGTGTGTTGTTCCTCACTACATCTCTCTGCTGAAGCCATCAGGGGCACCATTTGGAGATACAGCTACTAAACTAGCACAACCACTGCCAGCAGCTACTCCACTGCCTCTGTCACACCAGTTAATAAACTGTCTGCCTCTGTCACCAGTACCGGCAGCTACTCCACTGCCTCTGTCACCAGTGCCGACTGCCAGCAGCTACTCCACTGCCTCTGTCACACCAGTTAATAAACTGTCTGCCTCTGTCACCAGTACCGGCAGCTACTCCACTGCCTCTGTCACACCAGTTAATAAACTGTCTGCCTCTGTCACCAGTACCGGCAGCAACTCCACTGCCTCTGTCACCAGTGCCGACTGCCAGCAGCTACTCCACTGCCTCTGTCACACCAGTTAATAAACTGTCTGCCTCTGTCACCAGTACCGGCAGCTACTCCACTGCCTCTGTCACACCAGTTAATAAACTGTCTGCCTCTGTCACCAGTACCGGCAGCAACTCCACTGCCTCTGTCACCAGTGCCGACTGCCAGCAGCTACTCCACTGCCTCTGTCACACCAGTTAATAAACTGTCTGCCTCTGTCACCAGTACCGGCAGCTACTCCACTGCCTCTGTCACCAGTGCCGACTGCCAGCAGCTACTCCACTGCCTCTGTCACACCAGTTAATAAACTGTCTGCCTCTGTCACCAGTACCGGCAGCTACTCCACTGCCTCTGTCACACCAGTTAATAAACTGTCTGCCTCTGTCACCAGTACCGGCAGCAACTCCACTGCCTCTGTCACCAGTTCTGACCACGAATTACCTTTTAAACTTAAACGACGACAATTCCCCGTTAAGGCTGCATTTGCCATGACAATCAACAAATCACAAGGACAAACATTGGATAAAGTCGGCATTTACCTATCTGAGCCTGTGTTTGGTCATGGTCAACTTTATGTTGCATTTTCAAGAGTGCAGCGTTCATCTGATGTTAAAGTCAAGATTTTAAGTACAGCTCACCAGGGAGAACTCATTCAAGGACAGGAGAACATTTTCACAAAAAATGTTGTTTATAAAGAAATGTTTCAGTAACACTTTACTACCAATAAACTCAAAATTTAAAAATTCTAATAGCAGATAGGTAATAACAAGCAATAGGCACAGATTCACTCTACATCCCCACAAATTAGCGTCGCCAGTTGCTGCCTGGGAATGCAGAGTGAATCAGCACCCATCGCAGTTTGCTGCCTCACTGTTGTTAGCATTCTTTCATTAACGATTCTTTAGAGAATCGGGGGTTTACTGGTTGTATATAATTAACATAAAACAGTTGCAATAATAGTGACATTTCAGATACAGTGTAACACCAAGTTCCACAAACTCGTTTCTTGAATCAAAAATAGTCATAAAAGTTTTTCAAAAAGTAAAGTTCCAAAAAATTCCAATCCACTTGAGTCCATCATTATTAGTTCAAAGTACAGACAGGACTGGTATATATATTACATTATATTAGTAATTTCCAACAGATATGTTAATCATAATACTTACTAGCTGCGGAGAAGGAAAAGACTCTATTTTATACCTATACCCCTAGGTGCCAGCATATTCAATTTCCATATCCAATATGTTTCCCTCTGGAGAAGTTTCTGATCCACATTGCCTGATTTTAATACCACCTCCTCTAACACCATCCACCGCAATTGGGAAATAGTATGATTACACTCGGCCCAATGTCGACTTACAGATATTAGTTTAGCTTTAACATTACGCATGGCACTTATATGCTTGTTGAGTCTTACTCTAACCATCCTATTGGTTTTGCCCACATAGGCTAAACCGGAGGGCCCCTTTAACAGGTATATAACATTAGTTGACATGCATGTATGATACCCCCTAATTTTAATCCGTGCCCCTGAAGTAAGATGCGAAACAGGGGCCCCTTTGATGATACCATTGCAATTTTGGCATGACAAACAAGGAAAAGTTCCCATTAACGGTTTTCCTATAAATCTTTGGGTAGTCTGACTGGGGTTCACGTCACTATGCACCAATTGGTCCCCTAGGTTTTTGCCCCGTCTAGAGGCAAACAAAGGGTATTCTTTGAGGTACCTCGGTCATTCATTACAATCGGCCAATATTTCCTAATGACCTTATGTACCTCCTTCGAATGGCAATCATAGGTCGTTGATCAAGGTATTGGCTTTACATTTTTTTTGCTAGAAGTGCTATGTTAGCCTATGGGGACCTTCTAGAGCAGTTTTCTAAGTTTTTTGAAGTCAAAGAAAAACCGTTCCGATCGAACGATTTTTCTTCAACCGCAAATGGCCAAATTCGATGTAAAAAAACTTCGACTTTGATGTTCAAAGTTGAAGTATTTCAATTCGATGGTCGAATTTCGAAGCATTTTCTACTTCGAAATTCGACCCTTGATAAATCTTCCCCTAAATGTAGCATTCAAATAGTCTTGAGCCCTACAAATCTCCAGTTGCTGTAGAAAATAATCACCATATTTTTATCACATAGTGGAAGCTGTTCTTACTTTTTTCTTTCTTATCAAATCCAGAATTCCATATGGTTACAGATACTTTAACAGATATATGTGCGACTTCACACAGGTCAGATAAAGGAACACAAATACCTTTGTTGATTTCTCAGTTTATTTTATCTGTGATAAAGTACAACTGGTAATGTACCATAACATTTTACATGAGACAAAATGTGCATTTTTCAAGTTAGAAATAATAGTTATAAAAGACAATCAGCATTTAGGAAAACATGATAACATTGTACAATGTAAACATTTTCCCTCAAACGACATATTGCATGTACTACATTTGCATTGTTTTGGTTGTATTTAATACACCTTGTATGCAGCATCAGTGAGGATGTGCCATTTGTCGTTTTTTTTTTTTTTTTTTAAAAGCTGCTGCAACCAATACGTTTAACCCTGTGAATTTATTCGGTTGCCTGATGAGACCTTTATTATTATGTTGGATGCAGGACACAAGTGTCTACTTCAGCCTTGCAGAATGCATTCAATCACCAGGGACCAGGTCCATGTTTGGTGGTATTCACTGAAAATTATACATCAAACCTTGAGGTTTAAAGGCAATGTTCATAAAGTGCATCCCTTCAGTTTCCTAAGGGGGGATTATAAATTAAACTGCATGAGTGCCAACAGCAAGCTTAAAGTATTTATAGAATGATTTCTGATTATTTACTGGGTCGGACTGGGAAAAAAACCCAGTTGGCCCCAGCCCTTGTGGGCCCTGAAGCCCCTGCCGACCCGGCTTGCCCCCCTTTCTGAGCTGTGTGCTCTGTTGCTCTCCTCACCCCCTATTGTGGCCACAAGAGATAAGCATTATGTGGTGGTGGGGGATAGGATTTTTAGGAGTTGGGGGGCCCCTGGGTTGCAGCCCCACTGGGCCCCTGACACCTTAGTCCGAAACTGCCTGTACAGCATAAAAACGTTTTAGTTCTTATATAATGTGAAGCACAGTTTTATTTATGAGATTTTTTTCAGTAACATAGCAGCATATCTGCGTTATCTTAAATAACTTACACTTATGGAACAGTTTGTGGTCTATACAATCTGTATAGAACACTCCATTGGACAGCAAAATTTGTGCCAAAAGTTCCCAAGCCTACACTCAGGCACCCTAATAAAGAGAAACTTTTTAGAGTATCCTCACAAGTGCACAAGTAAACTAGCTGAGAAACTATAACTTATCCATCTATATTGTTAAATGGTTCTCTTGGGAGGGTAAAAGGTCTCGACTGCTATCAACTGTTGTAGAACAATATCCCTCGACTTTTCACTTGTCTCAGTATTTTTTGAGATCTTTCCAATATGCTCTTTAAAATGTTACTAACGTGGTTTGGTTGAAATGAATCACATATATGTGTGAAATCCACAATGTGATATATTTTCATGACTAGCTTCTTCCTTTTTTTTACAGAAGGTGTAGTTACAGATGCAACACCTAAACAAGAATGATGTAAAAAATAATGGAGGCAATATCCCTTTCCAATTTCTATGTACGTGAATCCATACTATATAAAGTAACCATATTTCATGCCATAAGAAATGGAACTCAGATAACACCTGATCTCTGCAGGAATAGCGACACTCACAGGACTCATCTGAAGCTTTGTCAGGAGAATAGAGAATTCTGTATGTATTCTCCTGACGAAGATCACTGTGGGGGATTGAAACGTTGAGTCTCCAATAAAGTATCACAATTGTTAAGCTTCAGAAGAGTCCTGTGAGTGTCGCTATTCCTGCAGATATGCCGTTATGTTTGCTGGCACCCGGGCACTTACACAGGAAACGGCACCTATGGGACTTGTTTATATATATATATATATATATATATATATATATATATGTATAGGACCTGTTATCCAGACACCCGTTATCCAGAAAGCTGGCTGTCTCCCATAGATTCCATTCTATCTAAATAATTAAAATTTTGAATAATTATTTCCTTTTTCTCTATTATAATGAAACGTGATCCAAACTAAGATATCATGAATCCTTATTGGAAGCAAAACCTATTGGGTTTATTTAATGTTTACATGATTTTCCGGTAAACTTGGGGGCAGATTTATTAAGGGTCGAAGTGAATTCAAGGGAATTTTCGACGTAAAAAAATTCGAAGTAATTTTTTGGATACTTCAACCATCGAATAGGATACTCCGACTTCGAATTTCGATTCGATTTCGAAATTCGATTCAAAGTAAAATAGTTTGAATATTCGATTATCGAAGTACTGTCTCTTTAGTAAAACTTTTATTATTAAATTAAACCTGCCTATGGGGACCTTCTAGACTTTTTCTAAGTCTTTACACATCGAAGTAAAATCGTTCGATCGTACGCTAAAATAATTCGAATCGTTCGATCGAACGATTTTACTTCGATCGTTCCATGGCCAAATTTGGTGAAAAATCCTTCGACTTCGATATTCGAAGTCGAAGTATTTTAATTCGATGGTCGAATTTCGAAGTTTTGATAAATCTGCCCCTTAAAGTGGACCTGTCATCCAGACACAAAAATCTGTATAATAAAAGTCCTTTTCAAATTAAACATGAAATCCAATTTCTATTTTTTATTTAAGCATTTATAGCTGTTGTAAGCTCATTTAAAAATCTGAGCTGTCAATCAAATATTGTCTGCCACTCCTCTATGCCCGTGGCATAGAGGCGGGGCAGACAATTACTTTCACTTTCAATTCAGCACTTCCTACATGTCACTGCTCTCCCCACATTGCCCCATTCTCTTCACCATTTAATTGTGTAGCCAGGACATGGGGATGGACATCAGGTCCCCCATTCTGGTGCACAAACAAGATTCTGAGATGATACAAGACTTGCCTTAATAACAGTGTCCACAAAATGGCTGCTGCCTGCTTGTTATAATTTTGAAATCCCAGACTGAAGGAAACAAGATTCAAATAATTTATATAGTGTAATTAAAGTTCATTTTCCTTGACTAACCTGATAAAATAGGATTTTAAATAATTTTTTTGGGTGACGGGTCCCCTTTAAGGTATGAAGATCCAAATAACGAAAAGAGAAGTTATTTAGCAAAAAATCCAGGTCCCCAGCATTCTGGATAACAGGTTCCATACCTGTATATGATATAGCTTAGTCAGGGAGCATTAGTAACTGTCTCACCACCTTTGGGGCTTTTGTTTTGTGACTGGATTTTACATACAAGAAGCAAAAGCACTACAGTATGTGGAGCTGGATTAACTTTAATTTGCATGTAAATATAAATGTTATCATGACTGATCTCATGGACCTGTAAACTAACCAGCACCACCATGTACCTTTTAGTTTTACCCTGAGATTGCCCTCAGGCCATTGCACACTGTTCACAAGGAATAGGATAGACCTTGCAGTGCTATTCTAGATAACATTTCATTGTCCTTGTGCTCCATCTGTTACCTCATAAATTGAGGACTACAGAAAACAACATCCTAACCACAGACTGCATTAATGATCACAGGTATCACCTTAATAATTACATGTATCCATTTCTGTCATTTTAAAAGGTGGCTTGCTTGTGGCACTCAAGGGATGCATTTTACCATTGCTGAAATTAAAAGAGACTTTGGTCTTGGTTCTACATTTTTATGACACTTTGCACAAGAATACTGCATTGTAAGCTTAAAAAAATTAGAAAAAAATTAGTACATATACACATACAGTATATATATATATATATATATAATTACATAAAATATCTTTTATATATAATATATTGCTTCATATAAAATATATTAGTCATGTGCAGACAAGCAATGATTTCAAAAGATGAGGTATTAAAAAATGCAAATAATATGAGAGTAGGTAACAATAATAACGTAACGTACATAAATTCCAGAATTGCTCGCATCAGTTTAATTCTGAATTAAGTCCAGCACATTCAATGTAAACTATGCTCTTAAAGGAAAACTATATATTATATATAAATATATATATATATATATATATATATATATATATATATATATATATATATATATATATATATATATATAATATATGGAACTCATATGTAAAAACCCTGCTTCACGTAAATAATTAATTTTAATAATAATCTACTTTTTAGAAGTACATGCCAAAGGGTAATCATAAATAGAAATTTAAGGGCCGTGGCCTGGGATCCTCAATTTAAGGTGCACACAAACGATTTAAAGGGGACCTGTCACCCTAAGAAATAATTTCAAATTCTTTTCTATCATGTTAGTTGAGCAAAATAAACTTTACTTACACAGTGTTTATTATTTAAATTTAGTTTCCTTCTGTCTTGGAATTATACAATCACAGCAAGCAGGCAGCAGCCATTTTGTGGACACGGTTATTAAGGGAAATTGTGTATCACCCCAAAATCTTGTGTATGCACCAGAATGGGGGACCTAATGTCAATGTGCAGTGCCCTACACAATAATTGAATGTGAGGAGGGAAGGGGGAATGTGAGGAGAGCAGTGACATGTAGGAAGTGCTGAATGGAAAGATAAAGTAATTGATTGCCCCTCCTCTATGCCACGGGCATAGAAGCGGGGCAGGTAATATTTGATTGACAGTTTAGATATTTACACACCTTTGTAACAGGTATATTGGTAAAATTGGTAAAATTTTGGGGGTTTCATATTTAATTTGCAAAGGACTTTCATTATGCAGCTTTTTATGTGTAGGTGACGGGTCCACTTTAAGGTGCACACAAACAAATCATACATGTTGCGTCACATGAGCCAATTAACAGACAGAGTTCTGTCTTTTGCTTCCACTCTTCTTCCTGTTATAGTAAAAGCTGCAGTATTTATGGTCAGGTGATCTCTGAGGCAGCACACAGACTAACACAAAATGGTGGTTTAAGGAAAAAGTAATATTTACTTAAATATATTAACGTTTGGTAAGATTCTTTAATATCATCTGCTGCTTAAGTATTAATTTTGGGGGTAAAGTTTTCCTTTAATAAGAAATGTCTGGTTTGGTCCTGGATTTTTCTAGTCTAAAATATACAGTATATATATAATCATGCATCTCTTTTCAGCTAGTAAAAAAAATAAGTTGAAATGTATATTAAACATATCATACTTTAAAGCTAATGTTGAATATGCAATGTCTGTAATTGCTATTACAATGAATATAGATATGGCTTGCGCATGAGGTAATCTTTGCTTTTTTTTTTTTCTTCTTTAGTATTCAAAACGTATTTGTCCTATTTAGCTCACAAAAGGTGTGCAATAAACCTCTGATATTTCCGGGAAACAAATAAGCCCAATATTAGGGATGGGCGAAAAATTCACGAAAAATTGTGAAATAGGAAAGTTCCCGAAAAAATTGTGAAATTCAAACGTTTTCTCTAAAAAATCTTAAAATTCTGAAGTTTTCACTCAAAAATCGTGAAATTGGAAGGTCTTCACAAAAAAATCATGAAATTTGAAGGATTTCACTCAAAAATCGTGAAATTTGAAGGTTTTCACTAAAAAGACGTGAAAGTCAGAAATTGACGTGACGTTTTTTCACCGGCGAATTTTCACAGGAGATTCGCAAATTTATTCTCTGGCAGCGAATCGCTGGAACGCGCCGCAAATTCTTGCCGTGCGAATTTATTCGCCCATCACTACCCAATATCTCAAACACAGCAGCCGAAAGGCACCGCAGACACGGGTATACATGATACAGGACTTTAGTTACCCTTTAATATGTATTTTGTTAAAGTGCTTTTCATTTAATCAAGTAAAAAAAATTTGTTCAAAATCTATTTTTCCAAAAACTTCGATCAATTTAAATGCCATTTTTGCCTAATTATGGCTACACATTATTAAGGTTCCTAGAACATTATAAAGGTTTCTGTTTTAAGGCTAAGCTACAGTTCATCCGCATTGTCCCAAAGGATGGGGCACATCATGTGTGAAGTCCCAGGAAAACTTCATATACTGACTCGTCACTTAATACACTGACTATTGCAGCCCCAGAGAGTAACTGCAACGTCTCAGGTCCCAGTGAAAGCTGCAGCTTGGCCCAAATATTTCTCTGCAACTTAATGCAGAAGGGTCTAAATGAAAATCCAGTATGTAGTAGTAGTTTTAGTTTGTCAATATCAATCAATTACTATTCTTTATAGTGGCAGAACTCGGCCACGCTGACCTAACAAAATAAAATTTGATAAATATACACTACACATGGTTTAAGGCACAAAGGCTAAATATTTAAATAAATACGAAATAAATATCTCCTCTGAATTTCATCAGATTTCCAACATTAAACATATAATGTCTGATATCTCTTTAGTTATAATAATACCTATAAAGTTTACCTTTGCTGAGGCAAGCAAAATGGCAGCCCTGATGGCAGAAGTGTAAAGGTTAATGGTACATGTATAGCATCCGCTATCCAGAAACCTGTTACCCAGAAAGCTCTAAATGACGGGACATCAGTCTCCCATAGACTCCATTTTAATAATATAATTAAAATTTTTAAAATTGATTTTCTTTTTCTCTGGATAAAAAAACGGTACCTTCTACTTGATCCAAATTAAAATATAATCCTTATGGAAGGTAAAACTATCCTATTGGGTTTATTTAAATTTCAAATAATTTGGAGTACACAATGTATGGAGATCTGAATTACAGAAAGATATCTTATCCGGAAAACCGGATGATAGGTCTCATACCTATATTAAAACAATAGGTTAGGCTGGTTTCTAAACTGTTAACTAAATGAAACATAAAAGGGAAAAAAAACACCAACCAATGAGCACACAGAGTATTTGATCACTACTTACTGTAGCAGAAGTAGTCAAAGAGTGTAAGCTCTTGGAATAGCCCTCATCAGACATTGGGATATTTATAGCGTTTTCTGTTGCAGTACATCAACTCTGATTTTTGCCAACAATCTAAATGTACCATTATCATAAAAACCAGTTGGCTAATGTGCTTCTACTTTTGTAATGGAATGGAATTATATTTCTAAAGCAAACATACTTAAAGGGCTCATTTAAGAGTGCAAGTTATGTTTTTCTCCAGTGTCCCTGGAAAACCACCATAACTGCACAAACAAAGCGGTGATGAGTTCGATTCAGCACACATTTGGGGAGATTAGTCGCCCGATGTCAAATCTCTTCTTCTTCGGGGCGCCTCCCTGACAGCTAAAATGTAAATTGTCAGTGGGATGGCACTCGGAGCGATTTATTTTGAAAAGTCGCCCAAAGTTTCCTCGTGAGGCAACTTCGGGTACATTTTAGCCTGGGGGAAGGCAGAGGAGGCAGTTCAGAGAGATTAGTCGTCCTGAAGAAGAGGAGATTTGTTGCCGGGTGACTAATCTCCCCGAATCTGCATGTGTGCCCTGACCCTAAAAGGGGACACAGTTGTGCATGTGCTTTGATGTGAATTGTAAGGTTAAAGATAAATTTAATTGCTGGGAGGTGATCATTTCCAACAATCAGCATCAAAATGAAAAATAAATGGCTTTAATCTGGCCGTAGACGCAAAGATCTCATCGTACGAATCGAGGATTCGTACGATTTTTGCAACGTGTGTGGAGAGTCGCTACATTTTTCATCAGGCGGAGATCGGCCGTTTGGTCGATAGGACAGGTTAGAAAATTTCTGTCGGCTGCGGGTAATATCTCTGCATGTATTGCCGATCGTACGATTTTCAGTGGGAGACTGTCACTAGCTTTGTCTATCGTACGATTGCTGTCAGGGGCAGAACATCGGCTGATCTGTTCTTTAACTACTTTATTTGGTCGGAATGGTAAGACTTTGATCTGAATGGTTAGTGGCAGGTCGGGAGATGGGAAAATCCAATCGTACATTGATTTATATGGATCTTTGCGTCTGTGGCCATCTTAAGATTATAAACTGTACTTAATGTAGAACAGTCCATAGACAGTCCTTACAAAAGCCTCCTGTTTCCTGTATAGCTCACAGGCAGCTAGTCAGAGTTATTTGGACTATAGCTCACAGGCAGCTAGTCAGAGTTATTTGGACTATAGCTCACAGGCAGCTAGTCAGAGTTATTTGGACTATAGCTCACAGGCAGCTAGTCAGAGTTATTTGGACTATAGCTCACAGGCAGCTAGTCAGAGTTATTTGGACTATAGCTCACAGGCAGCTAGTCAGAGTTATTTGGACTATAGCTCACAGGCAGCTAGTCAGAGTTATTTGAACTATAGCTCACAGACAGCTAGTCAGAGTTATTTGGACTATAGCTCACAGGCAGCTAGTCAGAGTTATTTGAACTATAGCTCACAGACAGCTAGTCAGAGTTATTTGGACTATAGCTCACAGGCAGCTAGTCAGAGTTATTTGAACTATAGCTCACAGACAGCTAGTCAGAATTATTTGGACTATAGCTCACAGGCAGCTAGTCAGAGTTATTTGGACTATAGCTCACAGGCAGCTAGTCAGAGTTATTTGGACTATAGCTCACAGGCAGCAAGTCAGAGTTATTTGGACTATAGCTCACAGGCAGCTAGTCAGAGTTATTTGGACTATAGCTCACAGGCAGCTAGTCAGAGTTATTTGAACTATAGCTCACAGACAGCTAGTCAGAGTTATTTGGACTATAGCTCACAGGCAGCTAGTCAGAGTTATTTGGACTATAGCTCACAGGCAGCTAGTCAGAGTTATTTGGACTATAGCTCACAGGCAGCTAGTCAGAGTTATTTGGACTATAGCTCACAGGCAGCTAGTCAGAGTTATTTGGACTATAGCTGTAGCAAGCAGTGAATGACTAGCGCAATACTGTGTGCCAAAGGAAGATAAGACTTATCAGTCTTTGCATTCCTTTCAGCTCCCTCTATTCTAAACACAGATGCTTAGGTTGCAACATATTGCAATATACTGCGAGTATCTGCATACATTTTTATGCCTTGTTATTAAAAACACAGTCCATAACTGTGTATTACATTTTTTTTCTACATTTATCTGTAGCTGAAAAAATACAAGGAAGCACAAAGTGTATGAATAACAATATGCTCTATTAATAAGTTTAATTCTCTATTCATTTTCATGTAAACCTTTCCGTTAACTTTAACTATAACATGACCTATCCTTAGAAATTTTTCAGTTGGTCTTCATATTGACTTTTTATAGTTTTTTTCTTTTTCTGCCTCTTTCCAAGTCTCGAAAGGCGGTCATTGACCCCAACAGCCTATGATTATGGGCCTACGTGCACTAAACGCGTAATTAACTTTCTTTGTGGTTTAAAATAAAATTCAAATTTTTTTACAACCCTGTTTCTGGGATCTGTGAGTACCTGACATTTTCTCCTTTCATTGACCCCATCGGCCAAAAAACTATTTCTCTGTGATGCTACCAATTATTGTTATTGCTACATTGTAATACATATCTTTATGCTCAGTCACTCTCCTATTCATATTCAAGTCTCTTATTCAAACGACTGCCTGGTTGCTAGGACATATTTACCTTAGCAACCAGAAAGCTGCTGAAATTTCAGCATGGAGATTTGCTAAACCAAAAGCTAAATCATTTGAAAACCACACAAGTTTTAAAATGAATGCCAATTGCAACTTTATATCAATATCTACATAATACTAAATGTTAACACAATGGTGAACCCTCTGAATAAGTTTGGAGGCACTGATTACAACTGTACTCTAACCTACAGGATCCTTGCACCACCCTAGCCAGCCCTGAGTGAAGGCAGAATGTTTGGTGCAGTCGATGGGCCATATAAAGCACTGGTATCAGGCTCCCACAGGCACTGCAGGTCAAACAGTTAACATTAATAATAGTAATACATTTGTAATGACAACAGAAAGTTGTCAACATCACCAACAATAATGTATGAGAAAATTGCATTTTATGTGCCAGGAATGTTTACTTTGCTTCTTTTTATCCTGTTTGTTATGACGTATTAAAAGGGGAAATGTATAAAATATTAAGGATTATATTTGAAAAAATTGCCAATAAACATAATTGGAAAAGAACAGAGAGGTCATTCCTCGCACACAATAAGCACTTCCCATACTTTATTGTTTATATAAGGAAAAATAAAGAAACCTGCAGCCCATAACATATGGCCAGTTTTTGGGTTCATTGATTACCACTTAAATTTGGCGGTAAGAGCAATTTCTTCAAAGAAGCAAATGTGAGCATTTTGCCACCTGCTAGGTAACATTGAAATTGCTTGAGTATATGTCATGTGCTATTGGCCAGAAAGCCCTTATTATAACATCTGATTTGCCAATTATAGGGACTATCCCTAATATGTAAATAAAAGGAGCTAACTTTGCCCAGGAGCTGTAACCCATAGTTACTAATACGATGTTTGCTATTTAAACAGGTGACCAGTAAATACTACCTGCTGATTGGTTGCTGTGGGTTTCTACTCCTGGGCAAACTTATTTCCTTTTATTACATAATGCCTATTGAGTCACTGTAGGCTACATTTCAGATTATCTGATTGTTGCCCAGTTGGCAAATAAGTTAATTAGTCTAATACTAATACATTTGCCCACTATATGGATAATACAACTGGCCTGATCTAACCAATGACCTGTAAGCTGTCATTATGCTCCAGTTTGGAGAGGTCATTGGCTATAGCAACTTTGCCGTTTGATAAAATGTTTTGTTCGGGAGCTCAGCAAACATACAGAGTAGATTGCAATTATTGAATTGTTTGACCAAAGGTCAGCCCATGTTTAACCAGTTTACTGCCTCATTATCTATTCCATGCAATGGAATCTTCTGTGATTAAAAGGTATTAGTACTTAAGTGCATAACAATTGAGCAGGTTGAACTGGTTTACAACTTTAACTACATATTCTTAAATCAAAAAAACTAATCATGTGACATATTTTGAATCATAGAGGTACACCAAGCTTTATACGACAGAACAGGTTGCAGTGATGTCCTGCATGCCTTCTATCCCTAATAAGCTAATTAAAGACTGCGTGTTTGCATCTGGGTGATTCTCTGGGTATATTTCTAGGGCTGGGATTTATCCTTAAAATTTGAGGCATTTGGATCCACAAGTTAAGAAGCTGAAAAGAAACATGGTCCAATATATCAGGGCCATACCCCTCTAACAAGTTGACTGGTTGGGCTTCTTTGAATATTTTCGGAAGAGAGATAAAGCTCGGGATGTTGATATTGCCCAGAAAGAAGTGCATCAGCCTTTGTTTCTGCAAGCATTGCTTCAAGAACAAAACAAGGTCCTCCATTCTCTCCAGGAGTAAGGAATCATCCCACTTTTCCACAGGGATTTTAAGAAGAAGGTAGAAAAGGGCAGTTTTCAGAATATAAGAAGAGAGAATGGCTTTCCACTGGGAGCAAACAAATTGCCTCTGTTTTTTCATATTGAGATCCCTTAGGCCTTTCATGATCTGCAAGCACTTCAGGTGGCAGGAGTTTAATGGTGCTTGATCCTTGAACCAGCTCATAAGCCTTTGCTCATGTTTGGAGAAGTTGATGCCCCAGTATATATCCAGGTTTATAGATTCCTGAATTAATGCTTTATTCCAGGGTTGGGCGGTCAAGAATACAGAGTCCCCCAGGTGAAAAGCAGGGATAAGCCGTACAGACATGGAAATGTGGCAACACACGTAATCTGATCTGGGCAGGATTTTGAGGATGAGTTTTTCATCACATACACATAGCGTGATGTGGCACCTTTCCTCAAAAGGGTACCTGATGACATTAAGACATCTCTGTATCTTCCAGTGGAACCACCTTAGCACTAGAGCCGATGACAGCTGGTGTTTCTGGCCTATCTCTGTGCAAAAGCATTCACTGAATTGCTTGTAGGTCTTTACCCACTCCGACTTTTTAGGTGCTGCCACCTGGCACATGACGCCACCTTGCAAAATGGGTGCAAATGATTCCTCGTTGTGTTTTTTCAAAAAAGGTTCAAACTTGAGACTTTGGGGCATCTTGAGGGGTACAAGGATGTCAAAGCAATCTGGGCTGTTAATTTTATGCTGCTCATAAGCACTGCCCACCTGCACAAAGTCTCCTCTGAATGTGACACTGCCATCAAGTTGCTTGGCTTTGCCCACCTTGATCAGCTCCCCCACAATCTGACTAACATGAGCCTTGCTATGTCCCAGAACATGGGGGGAGAGCCTGACGTGCTGCTCATAGTAGGTTTCCAGCAGGTTTCTCCGGTGCTGTTGCTGATGGTGGTGCTGTTGCACGCTCAGACTGCACGGGGGCCCATAGTGGCGGCGGGGGAAGGAGCCGCACCACCTCAGGATGATGTAACAGAGAAGAAACACCAGGCAAAACTTAAATCCAACTTGTAAGTGGTTGAATCCATTCTCCGGGCAGCTTCCTTCGCCTTGTGCCACGCCATCTCTTCTCCAAGACACAAACAAGCACCATATGCCTGTGAATAGGAAGGCGACCAGCAGCCAGAATACTTTCAGATTGAGAGAATAGACTGGCATTCTGTCAGGGCTAAGTCCAGAGAGTGTCCATTTAAGGACATTTGTGTGCAAGATGAAAGTGTGTCTGCAGTCTAAAATTTCATGGTTACTAAAAATTCTTTATCAAGCTTTCCTGGGTTAAGCTCTGAGTAAATTCCCCTATGTGTAAGTGATTGTTCCGGACTGCAGCATACTTTCTCTGTCCCGCTCCCTTCTCCCTCCACCCACCTCTCTCCGTCCTACTCCCTGCTCCCTCCTCCCAGCTCCCTCCATCCTGCTCTCTCCCCCCACCTCCCTCTGTCCTGCTCCCTGCCCTCTCTGGTCACCTCCTTCCCTCCAGCCTGCTTCCTGCTTCCTCCATACTGCAGTATTCTACCTGCTCCCTAATTGTACTGTAAGTGATTGTTTCTGGCTGCAGCATATTTTCTTCTTAATGCTCCCTACTCCCTTTGTCCAGCTCCTTGATTCCTCCATTCTAAGGCATTCTACCTGCTCACTATTCCCCGACTGGTTCCTGCTGCAGTAATCTACCTTTTCCCTACTCCCTGATTGGTTCCTGCTGCTGTGATCTACCTGCTCCCTGCTGGCACAGTGCTAAAGGTATAGGTACATTTTAATGTACATGCATAAAATAACTTATAGTTAGAAATTCAACAGTATCCCTATTAAAAGGAAGAAGATCTTTTCACTCCGGATTAGGGGGAGCACGTAGAACGCTGCAGCAGAAACTAATATGAGAGGTGGGCAGGGTTGGACTGTGCCAGTGGGACCAAAAAAAAAGCCCTCGTGGGCCCCACTGGCCCAGACCTGATCCCCCCGGGCGCCGGAGCTCCCCCAGGTCGCTGATCTCCCTCCCCCGACATACTAAAGGTAGGTTTACGTTCCCTCTGGGGAGGGCAGGTGGCAGCGCTGGGGAGGGTGGGTGACAGCAGCCCCTGTAGGGGGTGTGGGGATGCAGCAGGACCCCTTGAGTTATTTCAAAAGGTTCTTGTGGTGGTTCCTTGGATGCTCCGCCTCTGGCATCCCTTATAGATTCAATTTGTAGTAAAGTTTGGAAACACTCACAAACGCAGCTTAACTGCAATTAGGCTTTTATTCCATTACCACACAACATGTTTCGGGCACCTGGCCCTTTCTCAAGTGTGAGTCTTGAGAAAGGGCCAGGTGCCCGAAACATGCCGCACTGCTGTATTGGGAGCACTTGCCAGGCAGATCCCCGGGAGGTTCCTCAATGCTACGGCACATGGACCTGGTCATCCCACTGCAAAATAAACCTCAACTCATTGGGAACCACAACTATTGCTTGTGCATGTGTTGTACACAAAGTACTGTGTTTGCTAAACATACTTTAGGTGCTGGCGTGGCTCTGGGTGCAGCGTGTAACATGCATACATGCTGGGAGGGAGGGAGCTACTTTAGGATAGGAGCTCTGCTGGGATGACATGTTGTTGCTATGGTTGTCCATGTTACACATGTTTCTGGCACATAGACAGACAGGGGGCTGAAGTGCTGTAACACATAAATATTTCCATACTGCTGAGAACTCTGAGCTCTTTGTCCTGGTCACATCCTGTTTCACAGAGACTAATAATTACACATGGATTTGCTGAGTGCTATGCAGCTCTGTGCAGCTGCTGTAACTATTCTAGACTGCAAGCTTTGAGGGGCAGGGCTTCATTGTGCACAAAAACATGCATGTCAATGAGAATGGAGGATGATTTCGGTCTTTACACAGTGGTCTGCTCTGTTAATGTAGGATAGTGCATAAACTAAATATGTCACTGTGCTTCTCAACAAGGAATGAGGATTATTTATGTGTGAGATTAGAGCTGACCACAGGAAAACTCCACCACTTTCTATTCATTCATTTTTTAGAAAAGTTGAACTCTCTCACCTCTCAAAATCCCATAGAAAGTGGAGAGTGTAGAAGTTTTCTTATGGTGAACTCTAATTTCACACAAATCGGCCCCACTGTGTGGTTGGCAACAGCAAATTCTGATGGTCAGAATGGGCCACACCAATAGGTAGAAGCCAGAACTGGGCCTATGCCCCATAAAGTATCTGTTCAATAGGACAGACTGACAGCGGGGACTAAAGAGGAGCTGCAGCAATTAGTGTACAATCCTTTTTAGCGCAAATCTGGTGCTCCTTGAGTTTATGGCAAAAGTTGGATGCATTTTTTCCCTCAATCTCTAAGGGATACCTTTAGAATCTCCTATAATCTGCCAAACTGGTTGATGTGTGTTTATTTGGTAAAACTGTATGCAGTAAGAAGAGAGAGGTGAAGCAGGTACAAGGCAGCCCTGTAGTTCCCGACTGCCCTTGGGTATTTAAACAGTACAAGACTGAGTTGCAGTTTATAAGCACATCTGAATGACATGCAAGTTAGGGAAACCTCAAACAGTCCCATTTGTCATCTGCCTTTTTTTTTTTGCAGCGACAAAATACTAGAAGAAACCCTGCCATAGACAATACTGAGAATTGTCTTCTAAAACACTCAGATCATGTATTTTCCCAAAAAAATGCCATCATATGCATTTTGAGTGATTAGTAGATTTGAGTTTTAGCAGAGACATTTAACAGCATTATCTATGGCATTTTGTAGCTATGACAAAATGCGAGTAGTGGCAACTACCTGTCGACCCTCCTGCCCCTTATGAATACAGTGTTGCTAAACACAGGCAGTGCTGTATTCATCTGGAGAACACAGAGGTGCAGATTTACTAAGGAGCAAAGTGGCTAATGCTAGAGACTTTTCCCAGCGTTGCCACCAACAGGGACATTGCCAATTTAACAGGCACAGGCACCAATTTACTATTGAAACAGACCGTCGATAGCGGTGATTCGCACTCTATCACCAGGCGACTTTATGATCTGGCGAACGGACGTTACTCTGCACTAAAATGCGGATTTTACTGAATGTTACCTCTCTACTGAATGTTTGCCAGAGTTGCCTTCGCCACCTCAGACCAGGCAAGTGCTAAAAAGCAGCTAAATCTTCCTCAATCTTCTGTCACTTACATCATATCCTGTGACCTGAAAATGCATCAAAGTTCAAAAAACGCTGGCGTCTTTTCCTTTTTTCAGCCTGCTTAAGTCCTAACAAGCTTTTTTGGGGGAACCGTTTTTTTCCAGACTTTTCCTAACATACACTGTATATGGAACATTCATTTTACAGTGGGCTCATGTGTAGGGCATTTTATTAACTCTCTTGTCTTTATTAAGGTTCCCTGGACATGTGTAATATAAACCAGTAACTTGAACCTTTTGCAACAACATTTCATACAACTTTAAGTTTCCTGCCCTATGCAAATTGATCTAAGTTCAAGATCACAAGAGAAGTTTCTCTAGGCACAAATGAATGTTAGCACATTTTCGCTATGAAATGCTCGCACTGCTGAAGTAACGCTAGAGAAAAGTCGACATCGTTCGACGCCCGGGACAACACTTCGCATTCATAGTGTATTTGCGCCTGGAAACGTGGTGCGATGGTTGCGAAGCTGACGCTGGTATAAATTTGCTGGTTAGTAAATCTGCCCCAGAGACTTTTGGAAATTCAAAGAAGGCCAGGGTGCCAAGTACAAAAAAACATGTCAGGTTGCGCCTACTTTTTTCACTGTGCATCCTAGTAAATGACCCCTGTAATCTCTTTTCAAAACCCCATTATCGCTGAAAAGGACCAAAAATAATGATGTCTAAGTATATTTTGATAAAAAAACAGAATGAATTCTAGGGCTTGTCTGCAATACACAGAAAAGCCAGTTATATATTTACCAGCAGGTTTTAAGGTCAAGATTTGGAAAGAATTTAATGACGCATAATACCTTCTAAATGGTTAAATCAGCATCTTAGTGCAAGAATAAGTATCAGACAGTGGTGGAGGCAGTTCCATGAGAACTTTGCCAAACAATACAATGCATTATGTTTTTTATTCAGGGGTATAATAAATCAATGTGAGTGAGAAACTGTGCCAGAGAAACTGTGTTGTTTAACCTGGCTAGCCCTAATGAAATAAAGATTGTGTGCACTCATACACAAAGTGCATTGTAAATTAAATAAAGCATAATTTATGGTAATTTCAAAAACAAATAATAACAATTCCTTATTCACATAATAAAAACCTACCTCTTCTGCATGTGTTTTCTGAAGTGCCTCATGAGGAAACTTCGGAAAACCAAAGCAATCCGTATGCCATCCCACCGGCGATTCACATTCCTGCCGCTGGGAAGGCATAACGGGAGATTAGTCGCCAGAAGAAGAGGAGATTTGTCACTAATCTCCCCAAATCTGCACGTGTGCCACCACCCTAAGGTCACAGGTGTGGAGAGCAGAAGAAAAAAGCTCAACCTAAACCCTCCCATGATCCAGAAATAAAAACCTACCTCTTCTGCATGTGAGTTGTTCAGCAATAAATTCAGTATAAACAGAATATCAGTGATAAGGTCTTTAGCCTAGGAACATGTAGTTCTGAGTGTGCACATTCGGATCTATGGGCAACAAGCACGGGAACTCTGACCCCCAGAATCAAGGTTTTGAGCAAAATTTCTGGTTTCTGTTTGTGCATGCGTTTTCAGTTCTTGTATCTCCACATGTTTCAAATGATATACAAATGCTATAGCTTATTGTATAGACATTAACACTGCAGACACTGCAAAGATGCCATAAAGGTGTATACATTTTGAGACTCTTTGCATAAACTGAATGAGAGTTAGAGCATGGGGAAGGCTGGTCTGCATCTTATCTAAAAGTTATAGAGAGGTTTGATGTTTTGCCAATAATAATCTAATAATTATCTTTATTCTGTATCTTTTTTGTGTTATCGCTGACGAATAGGGGGCTCAGAGGAAACATCAATTACAGTTTCCTTGTAATGCAAAATAATTGCATTGTTGCTTCTTAGTGCACAGGAACATTTATGAAAGAAGCTTTGTTTCCTAAATTTGATTTTACATCATGGAAAAAGTTATCCAAGCACTGTGAAGAGCGGGATTGTATTCATGAACTTAAATGTGTATGCAGCAACGGCTACAGAATAAGTTCTTCTTGTCTCGTGCTATTTCAGCAAGTCCCTGGGAAAACAGTTGTCTTCATGGCGACTGCAGCTTAGAGACATTTTCTGGCATTCACAATGAAACATGTTCCAACAAGGAATGATAAGCCTGCAGCGTTGTTATTATTATTATTATTATGTTTTTTAATGGGATATTGTTTTCTATGCACTAATAAGATTCAGGAATTTTCATGGAAAAAATAACACAGATGAATTATATAACATTGTAGGGAGTTTTTAAAGTACAAGTGGATCTTATGCTGGGGTAGTAATCCATAGCAACCCATTATAAAATCTGTTTTACTAGTGTGATGTTCCCATCAGAATTAATTGCTAGTTATTAGTGCAGGATAACAAAATACAACTTCTGGCAAAATTTACTGACACTATTAGTTAATTCTGAAATTATAAATACTTTTTAAAAATGCAATACAAAGTCCTAATTGTGTGTACTTGTGGCAAAATTTACTGACGCTATTAGTTAATTCTGAAATTAATAGGGTCATTTATTTTGACCCCTTTTATTAAAAAAAAAACTTGTTTTCAGAGTCCTGTTGCCCACTGCACTAGTGATTTGCTGGTTAACAAAAAGTCGACCCGCCTGCTCCCAAACCGTCCTGGCAAGGCACCTCTATTTAAAGACCCAACCCGTGCTATCTCCGACATCACAAAGGGGGCAGACGTTTCCCTATAAATAGAAGATGCTGGAGGTGAAAGACGGTGAATGATACCCAATGATAGATGTTTTCTTCCTCCTGCATGAGCATAAAGGCGTTTGCATATGAAGGGGCGACACTAGAGCCCATTGCGCTTCCTCTGAGCTGTAAATAGTATTTATCTTTGAATCTGAACTAGTAATATATATATATATTCTAACAGAATCTGAAAATTTTAAAAGGCAGCAGCAGCAAGTTGCCTCAGGTGGTGGCAGCGGGGCCAGGGTTGCTGTACTGATCTGCTGCTCCTTCATTCCAACAGTGTCCGACTGCAGCCAGAGTTCAACTTAATGATTTATACAGGGTTTGTCTGGAAAAAAAGGCACCAAGAGGGTAAAGAACTTATCAAATTACCACACTGGCAAAACGGCACCCCCACCCCCACAGACAATCACGCTATTTCTGCCCACCCCAGTCACAAACACTTAGGGCCAGATTCACAAGGACAAAGTGGCTAACGCTAGTGAAAATTCACCAGTGTTACCATCCGCAGGGACATCGCCTATTCACTAACAGACACAGCCGTCGATTCGCTACCGAAAGAGAATGCCGCTAGCCTTCGTTCACACTCTATATCACCAGGCGACTGGCTAAAGGTCGTTACTCCGCAAATTTTTACTTTGCCACCTCAGACCAGGCGAAGTGCTTCTGTCACTTACATCATATCATGTGTGCCGAAAGTGCATTAAAGGGGTTGTACACCTTCCAAACACTTTTTTCAGTTCAGTTGTTTTCAGATTGTTCCCCAGAAATAAAGACTTTTTTCAATGACTTTCCATTATTCATTTTTTACTGTTATTCCAAAATCTAATCCAAAATACTAAAACTTTGAAGGTGAATGTTCCGGTCTCTGATGTTTGAGTCTGGCAGCTCAGTAATTCAGGTGCAGACTCTAAACGGTTACAATTTTGCAACATTTAGTTGATCCATTTTTCAGCGGCATCTCTGGATTATTAGTAATTATTGTATCAATTCCAACAGCTGCCTGTAATGAAACCCAGAGATTCTGCTCAGCAGGGACAAAGATGACAAATGTATCAACTAAATGTATCAATTTACAGGGTTTGCGACTAGAGATGTCGCGAACTGTTCGCCGGCGAACTTGTTCGCGCGAACATCGGGTGTTCGCGCTCGCCGGAAGTTCGCGAACGTCGCGCGACGTTCGCCATTTTGGGTTCGCCATTGTTGGCGCTTTTTTTTGCCCTCTCACCCCAGACCAGCAGGTACATGGCAGCCAATCAGGAAGCTCTCCCCTGGACCACTCCCCTTCCCTATAAAAACCGAAGCCCTGCAGCTTTTTTTCACTCTGCCTGTGTGTGCTGAAGAGATAGTGTAGGGAGAGAGCTGCTGCCTGTTAGTGATTTCAGGGACAGTTGAAAGTTTGCTGGCTAGTAATCGTTTTGATACTGCTCTGTTATTGGAGGGACAGAAGTCTGCAGGGGTTTGAGGGACATTTAAGCTTAGGTAGCTTTGCTGGCTAGTAATCTACCTTCTACTGCAGTGCTCTGTATGTAGCTGCAGTGGGCAGCTGTCCTGCTTCTGATCTCATCTGCTGACTGCTGCAATAACAGTAGTCCTTGTAAGGACTGCTTTTATTTATTTTTTTGTTCCAATACAGAGCAGTATCAAGCAGATTACTAGCCAGCAAACTTACTATCATCTGTCCCTGAAATCACTAACAGCTCTCCCCCTACACTATCTCTTCCAAGCACACACAGGCAGATTTTTCAGATAAATTTTTGCCCTTGATCCCCCTCTGGCATGCCACTGTCCAGGTCGTTGCACCCTTTAAACAACTTTAAAATCATTTTTCTGGCCAGAAATGTCTTTTTTAGATGTTAAAGTTCGCCTTCCCATTGAAGTCTATGGGGTTCGCGAACCGTTCGCGAACCGCTCGCATTTTTGCGCAAGTTCGCGAATATGTTCGCGAACTTTTTTTCCGACGTTCGCTACATCCCTATTTGCGACCCAAACTCCAGTCCCAGAGCTGCTTTAGGGTAAAGGCACACAGGCAGATTAAGGGAGATTATTTGCCCCGGTGACAAATCTTCTCTTCTTCGGGCAACAATCTCCCTGAACTGCCTTCCCCTGCCTTCCCACCGGCTAGGATGAAAAATCGGCAGCCCGAAGTGAAAGTTTGGTTAGTTCATGCCTTTGCTGATGGAGGTACCCTGTAAATCTGTTTAAACCAACACATTCTGCTGCACTGTAAAACATCACACAAATGGCTTTGGAATTTTACAAACCTCAGTAATGCCGTTGTTTGGATTGCATAAATGTGATCTCATTGCTGAAAAATGGTAATCTGTGCCCTATACACGCATATGGAAAGCAGATTGAAACATTCAGTGTTAATGATTGCTTATTGGATGCTAACTTGTCTAATGCCTTACACAAATTCAAATATATAAAATCTAAATGCTCAGTACATTTAGCAGATAGCAGGCCATAACTTATTTGATGGGATCAAGACCTGAAACCCTCTTTGAAAGCCTAATGCTGCTAAAAGACAACATGGTAGAGAGATCCTTACCAGTAACAGTAAAGTTCAAATATAGTTTCTGTAGTATTGTAACACATCTGATCAGATGCAGCCACAGCAGGCAATGTTCTCTTCCTTGTCTGAAAGCTTTCATGTATTTTGCACATGAGATTTTCCCTCCATTAAGTTCTATGCATTTTCCAGTTTTCCTTCTTCCATTGCTGACAGACACATCATGCAGAGAATATATTAGCTTTTCTCATGCCATTGTGTATGGAATCAGTAGAGTTTATGTGTTTCGTTTGCCTTCACCCTCAACTCCAGAATTACTCCAGAGTAAGGATTTGGCTTGTTCTTTTTATGTTTTCACACAAAAGCTAGTTTTTATCAATGTTACCACTTCTTCAAATAGCAAATTAGGTTTGAAAGAATTTTCTTACATTTTCTTGCAAACATTAGGAAATGCTGTAGTGGCCTTCTCAGGCCATCATTGTGTTCACCAGACTTTATATTTCCGCCTCTTCTTCCTTCCATCATTTTATCTCCCAGCTTCTACCTCCACTCCCTCCCATCACTTCTTCAGTATTCCAAGTTAAAGGAACAGTAACGTCAAAAAATAAAAGTGTTTTAAAGTAATGAAAATATAATGCATTGTTGTCCTGCATAGTAAAACTGCTGTGTTTGCTTAAGAAACACTACTATTGTTTATATAAATAAGCTGCTGTGTAGCAATGGGGGCAGCCATTTAAAGGAGAAAAGGCTCAGGTTACACAGCAGATAGCAGATAAGCTCTGTCTGTTTAATGGTGTTATCTGTTATCCATTAGTTAACCTGTGCCATATAGACGTTTTTCAAATTCCGCCATTGCTCCACAGCAGCTTGTTTATATGAACTATAGTAGTGTTTCTGAAGCAAACACATCAGTTTTACCAGTGCAGGGCAACATTACATGATATTTTCATTACTCTAAAACACTTACATTTTTTGGTGTTACTGTTCCTTTAAGCATTGCTGGGAGATTATATTTCGACCAGACAGTCATCTGCTTTTTTAGGAAATGCACTCAAGTTTAGTCTATTAAAACAAGAATGAGGTGTCTTCTTATTTTCTCATGATCATACTTGCAGATGGGGTTTCCACCGAACAGGAACTCAAACTCATTAGCAAAACCATAAACCCCACCATTATAACTGTTGACTTGACGATCAACATCAAGTATTTCCATAGTTCCTTCAAGATCACACACCAGTGCTCTATAGCATTCATTCATCTGTCTTCTTAGTGAGGTACAATGGTATTTAATCTCAGCGCAGTCTACAATCTCCACATGATCAAATTTAAAGCAACTCATCAACCAATAGTTCTCTACGCTGTCATGATGAATTTGTACAGATGGCCCTTTAACAGGCTCAAATCCAAGTTGAGAAAGGAGGCAACTTTGACATCCCTCTGTTTCAAACTGAGTTCTTAGCAAGGACTGAACTGCATCAATTCATTTGTCATCCAGAAATTCACTACTTCACAGTATGCTGCTGTTGAGTTCTGATATTCAGTCAACAGTCTGGCAGGGAAGGGCTGATCTAGTACTTCAATGCACACACAAGAAAAATCAGAGAATTAATTCTTCACTCTTTGATAAATATAACCCTTTTCTCTTTTACAGAGGAGATTGAGGCCTTGTTCAGTTCTTTCTCGTCGGTGCATGTTTTTGTGTCTGGTTCAAACTCACTGGTGTTGATACTTTGCCCCTTAAAACAATTTAAAGGGGACTCGTCATCCAAAAAAAATATTCAAAATCCTATTATATCACATTAGTCAAGCAAAATGAACTTTAATTACACTATATAAATTAATTGAATCTTGTTTCCTTCAGTCTGGGAATTCATAATTATAGCAAGCAGGCAGGAGCCATTTTGTGGACACTGTTATTAAGACAAGCCTTGTATCATCTCAGAATCTTGTTTATGCACCAGAATGGGGAGCTGATGTCCATCCCCATGCCCTGGCTACACAATTAAATGTTAAAGAGAATGGGGGAATGTGGGGAGAGCAGTGACATCTAGGAAGTGCTGAATGGAAAGTGAAAGTAATTGTCTGCCCCGCCTCTATGCCCATGGCATAGAGGAGGGGCAGACAATATTTGATTGACAGCTGAGATTTTTAAATGAGCTTACAACAGCTACAAATGCTTTGATAAAAAATAGAAATTGGATTTCATGTTTAATTTGAAAAAGACTTTTATTATATAGATTTTTGTGTCTGGGTGACAGGTCCACTTTAAGTAAAAAAGCCAGATTAGAATTGAGAATCTCACATTCATCTTTGTCTGCACCACACCGGATGACTTGCATTGTTATCTTTCGATGAATCTTTAGTTCTAGATTTGATGTTACATGCTTTGATAAAAGATTTAAGAATTTGTTAAAGCAGAAAAAGTTTATCGCAGAAATCATGGTATAATCCTTGACCCAAATGGAAATAAATAAATGAAGTGAACGTGAAAGAAAAATCCTAACAAAATATACTGATTCCAATGACATTTAGGGGTTGATTTATCAATGTTGAAAATTCAAATTTCTGTCACAATTCGATTTTTTTTGCACAAAAACTCACAAATTCCAATTATATTTTCAAAAACTTAAATGTTAAACACAATAAACTTGAGAAACTCACATGTAAAACTTCAGCATCTAAAAGCTTGCCAGTTCATATATAAATCAATGGAAATTGTCCAAGGTAAAAATTCAAGCATAGCATCTGAGTTTTTTAAAAGTGTGAGTTTATTCTAAGTAGATAAACTTCTAAAACATCACAATTTGTAACAAGCCCATTAATGTTACCATTACTAACATGCACTCCAATAAGACTTGGTGCTGTGCAGTCAGATAAGAAATCCAATCTAGAAATGAGAAGGTAAGCTGCCTCTGTATATGAGCAGTTTTCATATTTTTGTGTCACATATCCTGCAAGGAAGTTGATTTCATCTATGGCAGATATGGTTTTAATAGATAAGTATTCTATAACAAGGCTTGCTCATTAAATAAATTTGGGTATAGGAAACATCTGTCAAAACAGCATATACAGTATATGAAGGAGACTCCCAAACAACCACCATATTTAAAACAAATTATGAAATGTTGGAGGCACAACTTTGTTGCATAGAAAACTGATATTTTTTATGTGTGGCTAAATCTTCTATACAGAGAGATGTAAAAGAGCTTCAGTATAATTCAAATATGTGTTGCCACTAATAGTAACTCAATAGCATTGCTCCCTTAGCTAGAGACCAATGGGCCTAGAAGCAAAACTTTCGAGCCCCATTACCTACGGCTCCTGCCATCTGTGTTGAGGTCAATCTCAACCTTATACCTTTACTATACAATTTGGAAACTAATAACAAGGTATGTGGCACCCTACCATTAACATTACTTGGCTAGATTAACGTATTTAAATTGATTTTACATCCTAATTCACATACTTATTTTGTGAAGCCCCATGAGTTACTTCTAAAAACTAAAATGTTTGGTGACAACATTCTATTATCTGTTATCTGAAAACCAATTATCCAGAAAGCTCAGAATGATCCCATTGACTCCATGTTAATTTCCTTTTTCTCTGTAATAATAAAACAGTGGCTTGTATTTGATCCAAACTGAGATATAATTATTCCTTATTGGAAGCAAAACCAGCCTATTGGGTTTATTTAATGTTTATATGATTTCTAGAAGACTTCAGGTATGAAGATCCAAATTATGGAAAGATATATTATCTGGAAAGCCCCAGGTCCTATCCCTTGATGGTTAGAGTAAATGGTATTTAGCCATGATTTGCCCAAGCCTGTTTATTAATTTTATTATATATTAGACAAACCTATTGTGAGGCTAAGAGCTCTCAAATTGAAATCAGACAAGCCTCTCATGTTAATTCCTAGTAAGCAATAAACGTGAAGGGGTAGTTTTTTTTTTATTTCAACTCAAATCTTTATAGTACAGGTGCAGAACACAAACAGCAAAAATATGGGTCTCTCTGTATTTTACATATGCAACTGGTCACTTCACTGATGAAGTACCAGGCTGATGAAAGCAAGCTGTAGCATTAAACTGTGCTTGTTTACCTGGTGTGTGAGCTCCAGAGATGTAACAATTAACAAGTTGCTTAGGTGATGCAGTAATTAGTGCTCCGCCTACTCCCCTCATGAAATGTGACATAGACGAGTGTAGATCAATGTTGGGGGGGGGTTAAATGGTAATGGTTTGTCAAAACATTTTTTGTAGCCGATAGACTTTAATACATTTCTGAGAATTTTTGCTGTTTTGCTAATTTTTGGCGAAGAGAAATGGGTCAGATTCGCCCATCACTAATTATTTCCTATTTATGAAACCTTTATTTGACCCCACCAGGCATTTAAATCATGATCTAACTGATAGTAAGGCAAGTTAGTTTTTAAGCATGTGTTTTATTTGCCCGTGTATGGCCACCTTTAGGCGCGAATTCACTAAGCGCCGAACGCTAGCGTTTGGCATTTCTTGCTACTGCGCAAATTCACTAACGAACACTGGCGTATTTTCGCTAGTGTTACTTCGCACCCTTACGCCAGGCGAATTTTCGCTAGCGACTAACTACGCAAATTCACTAACTTGCGCAGTGTACTGAACGCTACCTTTTATGTTAGACTTCCTTCGCCATCTCAGACCTGGCGAAGCGCAATAGAGTAGATAGGGATTGTTTCAAAAAAAGTCAAAAATTTTTCTAAGTCCCAAAAAACGCTGGCGTGTTTTCTACATGATGGGTGATAGGCTGAAAAAGATCTAAATTTTTTTTGGGGCTCCCCTCCTTCCCCCCTACATTTCCTGACTCATGGCAACATGACAGTGGGCACATGTGTAGGGCAAAATAAAATTTTTATTTGCAGATTTAAAAGGTTTTCTAGGCATTTGAAGTGGTGATACGTGTTCCTCCATTGAAATTTGAATTTCGCGCCGTATGCAAATGAACCATCGCTATCGAAACTTGGCTTCGCTTGGCGAATTAACGCTAGCGCAACTTCGAAAACTTATGCTACCCATGTGCGCAACTTCTGATTTTAGTGAATTTGCGGAGCGCTGGCGAAAATACGCCTGGCGAAGTGTGGCGAATTGTGGCGAATTGTGGTGAAGTGCGGCGAAGTTGCGCCTGGCGCAACTTCGCATCTTAGTGAATTTGCCCCATAGTCTGAAAGACTGAACTACAGGGGCCCTTCAGCTCCATTGCCTTTCTGGGTTGTACAGTGATACTTTATTTATAAAATGGATTTATAAGGAATTGGATTTTGCAAATTCTAGACAAACCTTCTTAATATACAGGTATTATTACTGTTATAATTAACACAAGATTATAATGCACCAACATATTCCACACAATTTATATACAGTGTTTTCATTTATTTTTGTCAATGGATACTGCTTGCATATAAGCAATGAGCTTATAGAACAAACTGCAGCTATGAAGAATGACTTACCAGACACAAACAATATGGCAGTGCCAATTTTTTTTAGTAAATTCAAGTCATTGCATATGATCCCCCAAAGGTATTTTATAGCCAGGAACCTAAACATGACTCCACAGAGATTTTTTAACCTAACATTTGGCCAGTACACAGTTATAGAATAATCAAACCAGTTTATTACATAAGTTGAACATAAATACTATTAAATCTATTCTTACCTTTATCAAATAAAATGCAAATTACATTTTTTAAATTCTGCCTGTGTCTATAGCATAGTGTGTAGAGCTGCTGTATGACTTTGCACATACAATGGTCTCAAGCACTATATGACATTTGGAATCCTCTGGCTAAACAGCTCTGTACAACTCCAAACACTATAGAAAAAATGACAAAGGCCTAAATGCCATCTAAGAGTAAAGAGTCATCCTTTTTTTGACATAAGACCTTTCAGTTGAAAACTGAACTGTCTGAACATCCAGAAATAAATATAAATGCAGTTTACAGACACAGACATACCTGATTCTACTGATTAAAAGGAAACCATGATAGCAGTGATGGGACCCGTTTCGTTTCGCCAAAAATTCGCCGCCGGCGAAATGTCGCAGACGCCCAATAAAGTCTATGGGCGTCAAAAAAAATTTGTCGCGCGGCGAAATTATTTTGTCTCGCGTCTTTTTTTTTTGACATAAGTCTCCATACAAGTCAATGGGCGTCATTTTTTCGGCGAAACGAGGCGAAAAAATTCGCCCATCCCTACATGATAGTCTATCTCTAACTAGTACAACCCATTTCCCAACACCCTTCAGTTAGAAGTAATGCTCTCACTTTGTTCACTTTTGAGTGATGGTGTCTGGGACTCAAAGTTCCTCTGTGGAACTAAATTCAGAGGGGGGGTGGACTGACCTCGCAAGCAGATGACTAATTTAAAGGAGAACCAAACCCATGCTAATAAAAACCCATACCCCCCTACCCTACATTCACCCCCCAGCCTAGGTGATAAATGCCCCTACCTCTTTACTTACCCCTCGGTGCAGATTCAGGGCATTGGAGTTCACGGGCGCCATTTTATTCTCTTTGGTAATCTTCGAGTCTTCTTTCCGTGCTTCCAAAACTTCTGTGACTTTCGGCCCATGTGCAGTTGTTGTGAAACAGAATATTGCTCCAAATGCGCATGCACCAACATGCCACTCTCTTCTGGGAGATTACTGAAGAGAAGAAGATGGCGCCAGTGAACTCCAAAGCCATAAATCTGACCGAGGGGTAAGTAAAGAATTAGGGGGCATTTACCAAAGGTACCACCTAGGCTGGGAGGAGCAGGGAGGGGGTCTATATAGGGTAGGGTTTTTTTATTAGCAAGGGTTTTGTTCTCCTTTAAGAGGAAGAGGAATATGCACAGCAAAAATTAGGTTGAGTCACATGCTGCATGATATTTAAAAAAACAATCATTTTATCTATGCTTGTGAAACATTTCCCTTTTAAACTTAATTTAAGTTCAGCAACAAATACATTATATAATATTAAAGTCATCTTAGTTCGGAAAACATTTATTGTCTATTGGGTCTGGTTGTTGGAGGTAGTGACCTGTTATTTCCATTGTTAGCCAGAATTTCTCAACATTGACTTGAGTGGGCCCAGATCTCCTTTAGGCTCCTGTCCTCTCCTTTGACTTTCCATGCGTAGCTTGAGGAACATCTGCAGTATGCTCACTTCCTGGCCAGACATGGCATCATAAATAGCTGGGCATGTGGGGTTGCAATGTGGCCACTGGCCAAAGGGTATCTATCATGAGCTTTAAAGTGTTGGATACAGAGTGGCCTACACGCATTGAATTGCATTAACTCATTAATGCAGTCCTTGTCAGATGGGAAAAATAATACCTGACCGATTTTTTGCAAGATATCAATCAGGTAGGCCCCTTCTGTGAGCCTCATACGTGGGCCATTAAACTGTGGACTGTGAACAAACATTAAGATTTCACCATAAGGAAAAGTTGCAGCATGTATTCCATGTCAGTACTTACTGTTCCTGACCAGACCCTAAGGGGCAAATTTACTAAAGGGCGATTTTACTAACTTCGCCGATTTACGAGTGCTGGTGTAAATTCGCTAGCGAAGTGGACCTACTCTACCGCTACTTCTCACCCTTACGCCGGACGAAGTTGCGATCTGGCGAAGGGACGTCACTACGCTAATTCACTACGCTAATTCACTACGCTAATTCACTATGCTAATTCACTAAGTTGTGGTTTTTTGGGAACGTTACCTCTTGCGCCAGACTTTACTTCACCACCTCAGACCAGGCGAAGTGCAATAGAGTAGATAGGAAATTTTTTCTAAGTCCCAAAAAAAGCTGGCGTCTTTTACCTTTTTTTTGGGGATACCCTCCTTCCCCCCTTACATTTCCTAACATATGGCACCTAAACTATACAGTGGGCACATGTATAGGGCAAAATAACAACTTTTATTTTATTTTATTAAGGTTTCCCAGGTTTGCGTAGTGTAATGTATTTGCTGCAACATATACGTCCATTATACTTTAACTTGGCGCCGTATGCAAATTCGCTATCATAACATCGCTAGCGCAACTTCGCAAACGATTGATAACTTGTGCACAACTTTGGATCTTTGTGAATTTGTGCAGCCCTGGCGAATCTACGCCTGGTGAAGTGCGGCGAAGCCAACGCTGGCGCAACTTCGAAGGTAAGTAAATTTGCCCCTATAGCACAGCAATACTCCCAGTTGTTCCATGCATATAGACTATTGGCAACTATATTTAGGATTAAGAGACTAATTTTCTAGAGAGAATTCCTATTGGTACCACCAGTCAATATTATGGGTAACACTGGTCTTTCTGGAACTGTGCTAATGAGCAATAAGGTAATATTCCTGCCTTATTTTACTGCAAATGCACATGGATAGACAAAAAATGACAGGACAGAGAGACAGGAGATACTCTACCATGCATGATTGGTTGTATTAGGAACATACCCTGGGTTAGTGCATATTTTAAAGGCAAGAGTCAAACCATTATCTTCACTGGGGGGATGTGTGATTCGGCAACCTGCAGCAAATTACAGTTTATTTTTGCTATTTGTAGACGTAATTGCTATTTAATGCAGGATCTTACTGTATATTGCTATTCCCTCAAGTTTCAACAGGCACCAGTGAGACAGTGTAGCAGTACTGGGATTTTTAAAATTGACCTTTTTTCATCAAGTCTGGGCAGGGCCTGGTGAACACAAAAAGGCACCCAATGCCTGTATCAGACAAAACACTGATATTTAGGGGAAAACTGTTCTTCTGACATAAACACATTTATCATCTCTGTATACAAGCTCTGAAGGACTCAAGCTAAACTCCCCTCCACTTGCTCTATTATTATTCATAGTTAGTATAAATCTTATTGCAATTTCCACTTCACCACACCATCTGCAATTAAACTGCAGCAGAAACGCCAATACGGTTTTCCAGTGTTCCATATTATTATTGAGGGGATAGTAACCCAAAAATAGAATTCTGAGGAATGAAAGAAAATGTAATTCTAAGCAACTTTCCAATATATATTCATTATACATCATCAGTTTTATAGTTATTTATAAATGTGATTGCTATTGAAAGCACCATTTGTGAATCCTTTTCTGTACTGCTGGTTCTGTCTTGTGAAATAATACAGTAGAAGTTAGCCTTACATGATTCTTCAAAGGTCTAATACTCAACTGGTTTCAAAGGTCAGAACCACCAGGGCTGGGAACAGAAATGAACAGACAGAGAATGCTTTAAATAGCAGTTAAATTTACAAATAACTTTAAAACCTTTGACAGTTTCTGATAAATGTTTTTACAACGTTTTCAAGAATTTCCATTTCTTTCACTTAGTAAAAATGTTGGATTTATAGCCCTTTTAAATTTTTACTAAGGGAAAAACGCATGATGCTACATAAAAGGTATTGGCGCACCCAGTACTTTGCACCATGTAGAGCAGTGATCCCCAACCAGTAGCTCGTGAGCAACATGTTGCTCTTCGACCCCTTGGATGTTGCTCCCAGTAGCCTACAAGCAGGTGCTTCTTTTTGAATTCCTGGCTTAAAGGCAAGCTTAGTTGCATAAAAAACATGTATACTGGCAAACAGAGCCTCCTGTTGGCTACAAGTCCACATAGGGGCTGGTCTTGTATACTGTATTTGTTCTGGAGTAACCGCTTTAAAAAAAAAATTTGGAACTTTATTTTAAATCACTTCTCTATATTATCACCATGAAGGTGTTAAAACATAGATATTGTTGCATAAATGTTAAACAGGTATCCTAGGTTCTTACATAAACATTATTAAATAAGTGCAATGTGATTGGGAAACTGATCTGTTTTTAAGACCCAAATATCAGGCCGCAGTAGTACCGAAAAATGAAAATCCAATCATAGCTAGAAAGATAAAACTGACTGAAGGGTAAGGGTGCAAGTTCTACCATTGATCTTTATATGCTCCTTGTAGATGTCCAGACAGTCTCTCTTTATTTGGGTTCCTTCCCCATGAGTAACTATTCCTATGTGTGCATGTACAAATTTGCTAATGTACTATGCCTCTGGGGCCAATGATACATTATCAGCTTAAAGTTCTTGGCACTCTATTGTAGATGAAGGCAATCATAAACAGTGTTTCACCAGTTTAGGTTTGAATAGGCAAAGTCCTATTATGGAAACAAAAAAATATCATATGTTTTCGTTATAACCAATCTGGCCATTTTTCTATTTCGGGCGGTTCTGTTAAAGCACAAAGCAGTCAAAAAGTCAGGACATTGGCTGAAGGCCAGAGATATGGGACTTAAGTCTTTGAAGTAAAAATAGGCTTATCACTTACGGAACGTCACTGAGAGATTTCCTAATGTTCGGAATGCTGTTCCACTGATTTTCCATCATGGACTGGAATTCTGTCTGGATGTTCTCTATTCTTAGCTGCTCCTGATCATACAGCCATTGCACTACAAATATTGGAGCTACAGAAACAGAAGGCCCGACAAGAGAGAGATTAATGTTATTAATCCACGAATCTATGAGATTTCATTACCTTTCTAGAACCAGTATAGAACTGCCTTTTGCTTTATGCCATTTATTTAAATTGTAATTAGGATTTAGCAAGGTTTCGTTTTACCATCTTAAAGACTATGAAGTGCAGTATAGTCCTGACAACTCCTTATGAATTCCTTAGCTGCCAGTGTTTGAAAACTATATTATTATTATTATGATTATTATTATTATGTACAGGGCATGGAGCAAAGTGCAAATGTTTTTACAGCTTACAGCCTAATGAAGCCTACAGAATGTGACTGCAGAGCTAGGGATGTTAATGCAACTTGCAAAGGCTAAAAAGAAATGTAGAAATGAGCTTAAAATCATGATCCTTCAGCTCATGAGTCATTTTAATGGAATATTGAATAGTGCTATTTTAGTATTTTTGGCCACCATTATATTATATATTCTATTTTTATATATACTTGTACACAAAGTATATGTAGCACAGACAGTGACGTGCCTGTTTGCATATTATCAAGACTGATAAAAACAGGTTTAAAGGGTCCTGCACAAGGAGTCTTTCATTTATACAACATCTTTTCAACATTATTTGCCTTCATTACCATGGTAAGTGTCATTAATCTAGCCCCACTTGATTTTGAACACTTCAGACTCATTAACTAATCCCATATTAATGTAAGTGTCCCACAAATCTCAGGTTTTTCCTGTATATGTTAGGCCAGGGATCCCCAACCTTTTTAACCCGTGAGCCCCATTTAAATGTAAAAAAACTTGGAGTGCAACATAATCATGCAAAATGTTCCCAGGGATGCAAAATACAGGCTGTAGTTGTCTATCGGTGGCCCCTATGTGAACTGGCAGCTTACATGAGACTGTGTTTGGCAGTACATCTGGTTTTTATGCAACTAAAACTTGCCTTTAAGCCTGGAATTCAAAGATAAGCACCTGTTTTGATTTCACTGGGAGCAACATCCAAGGGGTTGTGAGCAACATGTTGTTCATGAGCCGCTGGTTGGAGATCACTGTGTTAGGCTATGAGCACACAGGCTGAAGGCTCCAGCTGCTCTCAGCCTGCGTATTTTTGCAGACTGAGAGAAGCAGATCTGCTTAGTGTCCCTGCTTCACGGATTTGAATCCGATCCTGCGTGCACGCACACACAGTGGAGCTGAAGCTGAGGTAAGCCTGGAGATGCCTCCTTTCATGTATTTGGACTGACCTCAGCTTCAGCTCCAATGTGTGTGTGCTGACTAGATTCAAATCAATGGAGCAGGGGCATTGAGGAGATCTGCTTCTATAACCTGCAATAATAAGTAGGCTAAGAGCAGCCGGAGCCTTCAGCCTATGTGCCTATAGCCTTATAGTAATGTATCGTACTATTTACATACTTTACAGATTTTACAGACTTAGAAAACAAGTCTCACTATTATAGCCTTGATTAACTTACACGTCATGGATGTGAAAAGCCTTGGACCATAAAAACACCTCCATTCATCCCCCTTCTTAAACTGCTGTTTACAGTTGTCTGGATGGATCCCATTCCAAAGCCTACATGGAAAGAGACGTTAAAGGGATACTGTCATGGGAAAAAATTTTTTTCCAAAATGAATCAGTTAATAGTGCTGCTACAACAGAATTCTGTACTGAAATCCATTTCTCAAAAGAGCAAACAGATTTTTTTATATTCAATTTTAAAATCTGACATGGGGCTAGACATTTTGTATATTTCCCAGCTGCCCCCAGTCATGTCACTTGTTCCTGCACTTTTGGAGAGAAATGCTTTCTGGCAGGCTGCTATTTTTCCTTCTCAATGCAACTGAATGTGTCTCAGTGGGACATGGGTTTTTACTATTGAGTGCTGTTCTTAGATCTACCAGGCAGCTGTTATCTTGTGTTAGGGAGTTGCTATCTGGTTACCTTCCCATTGTTCTTTTGTTTGGCTGCTGGGGGGGAAAAGGGAGGGGGGTGATATCACTCTAACTTGCAGTACAGTAGTAAGGCTAAGGCCACACTAGGCGATAGCGCCGCGATTTGACTCGCGGCGACTTTTCGCCGCGACTTTTAATCCGCAATCGCTGGGGAAACTTTTGCGCTGGCGTCTATGGGGAATCGCCAGCGTAAAAACACACGCGGCGATCTTTTTTCTATTGTCGCTCGAAATCGCATAGCGAGGCAATTTCGAGCGACAGTAGAAAAAAGATCGCCGCGTGTGTTTTTACGCTGGCGATTTTTCGCGATTCCCCATAGACGCCAGCGCAAAAGTTTCCCCAGCGATTGCGGATTAAAAGTCGCGGCGAAAAGTCGCCGCGAGTCAAATCGCGGCGCTATCGCCTAGTGTGGCCTTAGCCTAAAGAGTGATTGAAGTTTATCAGAGCACAAGTCACATGACTTGGGGCAGCTGGGAAATTGTCAATATGTCTAGCCCCATGTCAGATTTCAAAATTGAATTTAAAAAAATCTGTTTGCTCTTTTGAGAAATTTATTTCAGTTTTAATTTAAATTTCTCAAAAGAGCAAAGAGATTTTTTTATTTAATTTTGAAAACTGACATGGGGCTAGACATATTTTCAGTTTCCCAGCTGCCCGCCGTCATGTGACTGGTGCTCTGATAAACTTCTTTACTGCTGTACTGCAAGTTGACGTGATATATCCCCCCTCCCCACCAGAAGCCTAACAACACAACAATGGGAAGGTAACCAGATAGCAGCTCCCTAACAAAAGATAACAGCTGCCTGGTAGATATAAGAACAGCAGTCAATAACAGCAGTCAATATTAAAAATCCAGGTCCCACTGCAACACATTCAGTTACATTGAGTTAGAGAAACAATAGCCTGCCAGAAAGCAGTTCCATCCTAAAGTGCTGGCTCTTTCTGAAAGCACATGACCAGGCAAAATGACCTGAGATGGCTCCTACACACCAATATTACAACTAAAAAAATTCACTTGTTTCAGGAATGACATTTTATATTGTAGAGTGAATTATTTGCAGTGTATACAGTGTAATTTGGAAATAAAATCTGCATAATAAAAATCATGACAGAATCCCTTTTAAGTAAATCCATAAAGCAGATCCTGGCAGAGGGATAAAAAAAGATATACTGTTAAATTCAAGCATGTAATTTTTAACTTTACCAGTGTAAGCGTTTTATATGGAAAATATAATTAGCTGAATGATAGGAAGCATCTGTGAGAGTTTTCTAACATGACACTCACTTAAGACCTTTGTTTATAGCCTCAGTCAGTGCACACTTCAATATATCCAGGCAGCACGATTGTTTTGCATGTCTCAAGTCAAGGAACCATCCAGAATCAACCAGGATTCGAACCTGAACAGATTCAGATGTTTTTTCTTTATTTGGTATTTGTCAGACAGGGCAGCAGAACTGGTTTGCAGAGACCCAGTATGCTGTGGAACTACTAGTAGCCGTACTGAAGCTTGAGCCTGCTTGAGTCCCACCATACTTTTGATATACAGCTAGGTTTTACACACAGACCCAGAGTGAAATCTAAGCTATGCAAAAATACTAGCATACTGACAGAAGAAGAGTAATTACTGATGAAGAACAAGATTGGGTGTAACCATTTCTCAGAGGCATCAACCAAAACAAGTATGTATATAAATATATATAAAACAGGGGTCATAATTTGAGAGTACACTGGAACACAATGGGGCAGGTTTACTAAAGGGCGAAGTGAGTAGCGCTGGCTACGATTCGCCAGCGTTACCGCTTTCAAGCACTTCGCAGATTTACTAATGGGTGCAGGTGTAACTTCGCTAGTGAAAGAGGCAGACACTATCGGTCATTCGCACTCTGTCGCCAGATAAATTTTCGCTCTGGCGAATGGACGTTACTCCGCAAATTCACTAAGATGCAGATTTTACTGAACGTTTCCACTTTCGCCAGACTTGCCTTTGCCATCTCAGACCAGAAGAAGTGCACTGGAGTGCATAGATCTTCCTCAATCTTCTGTTACTTACATCATAGTCCGGGTTCCCCCATACATTTTGGGGGATACATATGGAACATAAACTATACAGTGGGCTCATGTGTAGGGCATAAACTATACAGTGGGCTCATGTGTAGGGCATTATAAAAAACTCTATTTTCTTTATTAAGGTTCCCTGGACTTGTGTAATTTAATGTATTTGCTGCAAAATATATGTCCATTCAACTTTATAATTTCCCACCTTATGCAAATTAGCCTGACCGAAGACCTCTAACAAAATTGCGCTAGGCTTAATTGAACAGCTAGCACATCTTTGCTTTGATTTGCGTAGTAACGCTAGCGAAAATTCACCAGCGTTTTTCGCCCTGGACGCAACTTCGCATTTTAGTAAGTTAGCATTGTCTGAGAGAATTTTTGCCTGACGAAGTGTTGCGATGGCTGCAAAGCCATCACTGGTGAATTTTCGCCGCTTAGTAATCTTACCCCAATATTAGAGAATTACAAATACACAACTCCATACTATTTGCACTGCTTTCTTGGAACTCTATGGAACTCTTTAGACACTGATGGTACATTTGCACAAGGGGGATCTGTGACATGTGAGGCTAGGATACGAGCTAATAGATGTGTACACCCAGGACAGACATATTTCATTGTTCACATCAAAGTTATATAAATAAGATGTAAATGAGTGGTTTAGCAGAGTGAATGCTCTAATTATAAATCATTCATATGTGCAAGAAAAGTCAGAATGTGATGAAACTATTATGGAATGGTACAGCTATTCTTCATTCTATCAAGATAAATAAAAAAATGTATATACTGTATATATATATATATATATATATATATATATACAGTATATAGTATAGCACTTGTACTATATTAATCATTTAATTCAATTTACTCATGATGAATAAGGAACATGCAAGGGAATTATGCAATTGCCCTTTTCACCAAGATCCAACATTTTTGTACTTGTTAAATAAAATTCTACATTTATGAAATGAAAGCATATGCATGTAGGCGGTATTTATAAGAGTGACTGTAAGAGTACATGATGTAATATTTTTGTTACTCTGTGTTTATATGCCCAGAAACTGAAGAACGCACCTAGATCCAGCCAGAACAGATTTTGCTTGCTTCATGCCCTTTGGCACTAAATCTTGAATCACTTACTGAATAATCACTGATCCCGTGAATGTATATCCTGAAAATGACACAAAAACGGTTTTCAAACCAACATAGCATGTTCTTAAAGTAAGTAATATCGGTACTGTTATAAAAAAAGTAGGAAATGAATCTGTCCAAGTGACTAACCAGCATTACTGCTATTCATCTGGATGACAATTTTGTATATATATTGGCAGATCCTCTGTTGCTAAAAATTGTAAAAGGCACTAATCCAAGGCGAAACCCACATATAATGTTCTTTATACTAATGACAAATACACATTGAATTTTGTAGAATCAGATTACAGGAATGACAATAAGTTACATACCATCTTGAGTTTTGGGTACATTTCCGCTCCATACATCAATTGAGCAATATGGCACAAACCTAGATAACAAAAATGATTTACAGGGTTTTACGTTATTTTTGGTCCCACCTATACATTATTCATAACACATTGCCCAGATTTTACATTTTCCTGGATTTTATACCATTTTTCTTAAAAAAACTTAAAATGGGAGTTCTACTGTGTTCAAATCATATGCACTGAGCAATGGCACATTAGAATGAAGCAACAATGAATTGTTATTTGTACGAGTAACCAGCAATAAGTACATATGCTTTTATTTAGGGTTCCTGTGCATGTTTATGATATCATACATCCGAGGTTTCCAAAATGCTGGGCCAGCCATCCTAAGGAGGCTCAAACAGTGCATGGAGATGGACACACAGTATAAATAAGGTTTAAGGTGAATGTAAACTGGGCTACGTAATGTTAGATTTCAAAGGTGGGGGGGCTGATAATCCAAAAACCTTTACATAAATTATATTGTAACAAGCGGGGAAGTCAGAATGGAAGATTAATGGAAGAGGGTAAAGATAGGCCATACAAAAGGAGATAAACAATAATATTAAAGCCTCAGCAACCAGATAACAACAGCTTCAGATAAGTCAGTCTAACATACTAAGAGTGAATTAGAGCCCTGGAAGGGGTTAACCACCGCCCCTACTTTAAAGTTATTCATGCTTATTAAAACATAGGGGGTATATGTCAGCAGTATTTTTCCTGTCATACCAGGTGGTTTCCTGGCATACCACCTGGCATACCACCTGGTATGCCAGGAAAATACATTAAAAATACATTAGTCAATGGGCGTCTGTTAATTGACGCAGGCATCGAAATTGACGCTGGCATCAAAAAAACTTTTTTTCCACTGCAATTTCGTGAATTTATTCACCGGTGATGAAACGTGAAAATTCGCCACAAATTTTCTCCTGGTGAATAAATTCGCCCATCACTAAAGGGGACACATTGAGCACCCACAACCCAGGCAGTATTTCAAAAGTTTACACCTGCTGTTAGTGGAGTGTAGATCAATAAGTAGTGCCTGCAGAGTTACCATTAGGTAAGCCACCCCCCTGATCCTACCTATATTGACAGTTGCAGGGGCCACAAAGCATAATGTCTGACTTTCTGTTCCTTTTCACTTGTTTCTCTTTATAAGTATCTACGTATAATCCTATGGAATTCTGGATTTGATATGGTGATTATTTTCTACAGTAGTGCTGTCCAACTGGAGATTTGTAGGGCTCAAGATAAAGCGCTACATTGACCTCTTTGGATGGCATAATTATTTTATTATAATCCTGCCCCAGAACAATAGGGAGAACAGAGCTGCCATAAAGATGCACTATATCAAACCCTCAGAATTGCCCTAATGTAGATCACACTACTCAGTATAACCATTTATCTCGCATGTATGAGTCCAATACTGACACTCACTGTGACACAAAGGTGCAAGTTTATGCATTTACAAAGGGTTTGCTATACACATGGATGTTTCTGAGCATTGCACAAGGTAAGATGTGCACAGACTAAATGATGGCTATGCACTTCTACACAATGATAGTGTGTATGGACCATAGTGTTTACGGAAGTTGCTCCTACATCAGTTGTTTCTTTGCACTGGTGGAAGACATGCACATTCAGTAATCACATCTTTTCTTAATTCCTACTGATATACAGGATCAGTAATGAGCTTTTCATTCCATTTTTTGCATAGGAGATGCCGTGTTCATTCAAAATCTTCTTCGGCACTGTTTTTCTGAAGACAATTCCGATTACCGGTACCCCAATCAAAAAAGGTTCATATCAGTTCTATGACTTAAATGCACACGTATGACATTACACAGACTGTATATGTATAGTGGAAGGAGTTTAAAAAATAGATATAGCACCCCGAAGTTAGGAGCATGGTGTTATGAAAAGTAAGATGACTCCTCACATAGCAAAGCCTATAATCCCACCAACACTGAACTGTAGCCCATCAGCAGGAGTGTGACTCCAGTATTTGGAGTTTATAAGGCAGAAAGAGCTATTGTTAATATTAATTCCATGAGACTGTAGATCATCATTTCAGTATTCTCTGGCGTACCTGTAACACTATACCTGCGTTTGTCAGTAACAATAACTCTGACCATAGAGGTCAGCAAACAAATAATGTGCCCTGAATTAGTGGTGTAACTATAGAGAAAGCAGACCCTGCGGTTGTGTAGGGGGACATAGAAAATGTGAGCCCCGACCATGGGATCGGCTTCCTCCTTAGTATTGATTAGAGATGGCGCGAACTGTTCGCCGGCGAACTTGTTCGCGCGAACATCGGGTGTTCGCGCTCGCCGGAAGTTCGCGAACGTTGCGCGACGTTCGCCATTTTGGGTTCGCCATTGTTGGCGCTTTTTTTTGCCCTCTCACCCCAGACCAGCAGGTACATGGCAGCCAATCAGGAAGCTCTCCCCTGGACCACTCCCCTTCCCTATAAAAACCGAAGCCCTGCAGCGTTTTTTCACTCTGCCTGTGTGTGCTGAAGAGATAGTGTAGGGAGAGAGCTGCTGCCTGTTAGTGATTTCAGGGACAGTTGAAAGTTTGCTGGCTAGTAATCGTGTTGATACTGCTCTGTTATTGGAGGGACAGAAGTCTGCAGGGGTTTGAGGGACATTTAAGCTTAGGTAGCTTTGCTGGCTAGTAATCTACCTTCTACTGCAGTGCTCTGTATGTAGCTGCAGTGGGCAGCTGTCCTGCTTCTGATCTCATCTGCTGACTGCTGCAATAACAGTAGTCCTTGTAAGGACTGCTTTTATTTATTTTTTTGTTGTTTTACTACTACTACTACTACTACTACTACTACTACTACTATAAGAGCCCAGTGCTATTAGTCTAGCAGTGTTGGGGAGTGGGACTGGTGTGCTAATCTGCTGCTCCTAGTAGTTCAGCAGCACCAACTGTAATTTTTTTTTTTAATATTCATTTTTTTTTTATTTTACTTTTTTTTATTTTACTACCGCTGTAGTAGTGTATAAGCTGACCTTTTAGGCATTATTTGCCCTGTAGGCATTTTTTGCCCAGTGTGTTATTCAACCAACTGCCATCTAGCTGTGTGACCTTGTTCACATTCTGTCTAAATATCCATAATATTACCGTCTCCAGAAAAAACACCGGAGTGACTTTTTTCAAGCAGCCATAATATATTTTACGTAATCCGTATCCATCGCTGTAGTAGTGTATAAGTTGACCTTTTAGGCATTATTTGCCCTGTAGGCATTTTTTGCCCAGTGTGTTATTCAACCAACTGCCATCTAGCTGTGTGACCTTGTTCACATTCTGTCTAAATATCCATAATATTACCGTCTCCAGAAAAAACACCGGAGTGACTTTTTTCAAGCAGCCATAATATATTTTACGTAATCCGTATCCATCGCTGTAGTAGTGTATAAGTTGACCTTTTAGGCATTATTTGCCCTGTAGGCATTTTTTGCCCAGTGTGTTATTCAACCAACTGCCATCTAGCTGTGTGACCTTGTTCACATTCTGTCTAAATATCCATAATATTACCGTCTCCAGAAAAAACACCGGAGTGACTTTTTTCAAGCAGCCATAATAAATTTTACGTAATCCGTATCCATCGCTGTAGTAGTGTATAAGTTGACCTTTTAGGCATTATTTGCCCTGTAGGCATTTTTTGCCCAGTGTGTTATTCAACCAACTGCCATCTAGCTGTGTGACCTTGTTCACATTCTGTCTAAATATCCATAATATTACCGTCTCCAGAAAAAACACCGGAGTGACTTTTTTCAAGCAGCCATAATATATTTTACGTAATCCGCATCCACCGCTGTAGTAGTGTATACGTTGATCTTGTGGGCATTATTTGCACAGTGTTTTCTTCAAACCGCCATCTAGCTGTGTGAGCTTGTTCACATTTTGTCTAAATATTGATAATATTATCGTCTCTAGAAAAACCACTTGAGTTACTTTTTTTCAAGCAGCATTCTTATATTTTACGTAATCCGTATCCACCGCTGTGTATACGTTGACCTTGTAGGCATTATTTGCACAGTGTTTTCTTCAAACCGCCATCTAGCTGTGTGAGCTTGTTCACATTTTGTCTAAATATTGATAATATTATCGTCTCTAGAAAAACCACTTGAGTTACTTTTTTTCAAGCAGCATTCTTATATTTTACGTAATCCGTATCCACCGCTGTGTATACGTTGACCTTGTAGGCATTATTTGCACACTGTTTTCTTCAAACCGCCATCTAGCTGTGTGAGCTTGTTCACATTTTGTCTAAATATTGATAATATTATCGTCTCTAGAAAAACCACTTGAGTTACTTTTTTTCAAGCAGCATTCTTATATTTTACGTAATCCGTATCCACCGCTGTGTATACGTTGACCTTGTAGGCATTATTTGCACAGTGTTTTCTTCAAACCGCCATCTAGCTGTGTGAGCTTGTTCACATTTTGTCTAAATATTGATAATATTATCGTCTCTAGAAAAACCACTTGAGTTACTTTTTTTCAAGCAGCATTCATATATTTTACGTAATCCGTATCCACCGCTGTGTATACGTTGACCTTGTAGGCATTATTTGCACACTGTTTTCTTCAAACTGCCATCTAGCTGTGTGTATTATCGTTTCCAGAAAAGCCAACTGAGTTTTTGTTGTTGTTGTTTTTTTAAAAATAATGCCAGGCAAAGGCAGGCCGCCACGCAGAGGCCGTGCTAGGGGCCGTGCTGCTATGCAATCCTGTGGCCCTAGCAAATTGCCCAGTTTTAAAAAGCCAATGACCCTGAACTCCCAAAATGCTGAAGAGGTAGTTGACTGGCTTACACAGCACACCCCATCCTCTACCGTTTCTAACTTTACCACAACATCCTCCTCATCTTCCACTGCTATGGCCACCCCACGTAACACTTCCTCCACCACCGGTGCCCCTTCTTCACTGGAGTCAGAGGAGTTATTTTCCCATGAGTTTCTTGAACTGAGTAATGCGCAACCATTATTGGCAGAAGAAGATGAAGGAGATGAGGACGTTACACCAGATTTAATTCTGGCAGAGAACACGACAGAGATGGACATAATGATGAGTGATGAGGAGGAGGTCCCCGCTGCTGCTTCCTTCTGTGATGTGTCAGAAGAAATTGATGCATCTGAGGAGAATGATGATGAGGAGATTGATGTTTTGTGGGTGCCTAGTAGAAGAGAGCAAGAGGAGGGTAGTTCAGATGGAGAGACGGAGAGTCAGAGAGGCAGTAGGAGAATAAGACTTAGAAGAAGCAGGGAGGACAGCCCACAGGGATCAGTAGGGCAACAACATGTATCGGCACCTGTGTTCAGCCGGCCAACGCACCCGCCATTGCCGCCAATGCCGCCAACTTCTACTGTTACCGCCAGATCGCACACTTCCAAAAAGTCAGCAGTGTGGGATTTTTTTAATGTGTGTGCCTCTGACAAAAGCATTGTAATTTGCAATGAGTGCAGTCAGAAACTGAGCCTTGGTAAGCCCAACAGCCACATAGGTACAACTTCTATGCGAAGGCACATGAGCGGCAAGCACAAAGCACTTTGGGAGCAACACCTCAAAGGCAACAGGCAAACTAAAAGCCACACTCCTTCTGGTCCAGCATCTTACTGCTCTACCTCTGCTCTCCTTGACCCATCTGAACCACCCTCCACTCCGCCTTCCACCTTGACCACCTGTTCCCATTCCCAGTCATCTGCCACCAGCCAAGTTTCTGTGAAGGCCATGTTTGAGCGTAAGAAGCCAATGTCTGACTGTCACCCCCTTGCCCGGCGTCTGACAGCTGGCTTGTCTGCACTCTTAGCCCGCCAGCTTTTACCATACCAGCTGGTGGACTCTGAGGCCTTCCGCAAATTTGTAGCAATTGGGACACCGCAGTGGAAGGTACCCAGCCGCAATTTTTTTTCTAAAAAGGGAATACCACACCTGTACCAACATGTGCAGAGCCAAGTTACCGCATCTCTGTCACTTAGTGTTGGGCCAAAGGTCCATATGACTACTGACGCATGGTCCTCCAAGCATGGTCAGGGCAGGTATGTCACCTACACTGCCCACTGGGTGAACTTGGTAATGGCTGGGAATGGGAAGCAGGGAATGGGTAGCTCAACAACAACAACAGTGGAGTTGGTGTCACCGCCACGGATTGCACGCGGTTCTGCCACCACCTCTACTCCTCCATCGCTCTCTACCTCGTCTTCTTCCTCTTCTTCTTCTTACTCTGCTGCTGGGTCCTCCTTCTCCTCCTCCACACCTGTGCACCCCCAGCTCCCCCTAGGCTATTCGACGTGCCAGGTACGCCATTGTCACGCTGTCTTGGGGATGACGTGCCTGGAAAGCAAAAACCATACCGGATCTGTACTCCTGTCATCTCTGCAATCACAGGCCGATCGGTGGCTGACCCCACACCAACTGCAGATCGGAAAAGTGGTGTGTGACAATGGAAGCAATCTGTTGGCAGCGTTGAGACTGGGAAATTTAACACATGTGCCCTGCATGGCACATGTGTTAAATTTAATAGTCCAACGTTTTGTCTCCAAGTACCCAGGATTCCAGGACGTTCTCACCCAGTCCAGAAAGGTGTCGGCCCATTTCAGACGTTCCTACACAGCCATGGCACGCCTTGCTGACATTCAGCAGCGCTACAACATGCCAGTCAGGCGTTTGATTTCTGACAGCCAGACTCGCTGGAATTCAACGCTCCTTATGTTGGAACGTCTGCTGCAACAACAAAGGGCCGTCAACGAGTACCTTTTTGAACTGGGTGGTAGGACTGGATCTGCAGAGCTGGGGATTTTTTTCCCCCGTTACTGGGTGCTTATGCGCGATGCCTGCAGGCTCATGCGACCTTTTGAAGAGGTGACAAATATGGTCAGTCGCACCGAAGGCACCATCAGCGACCTAATACCCTTCGCTTTCTTCCTGGAGCGTGCCGTGCGACGAGTGACAGATGAGGCTGTAGACCAGCGTGACGAGGAGCTGGAAGCACACGATTTATGGTCGGAATCACCAGAACGAACCCAGGCACCTGCTGCAACGCAGGGAGAGGTGCCAGAAGTGGAGTCAGAGGAGGAAGGTGGCTTTGTGGAGGAGGAGGAGGAGGACCAACAGGAGCAGGCTTCCCAGGGGGCTAGTGGTGACCTTTTGGGGACCCCTGGTCTTGTATGTGGCTGGGGGGAGGAGACCGTGGATGATGCAGTCCTTGATAATGAGGAAGCGGAGATGGATAGCTCTGCATCCAACCTTGTGAGAATGGGGTCTTTCATGCTGTCATGCCTGTTGAAGGACCCCCGTATCAAGAGGCTTAAGGAGAAGGACCTGTACTGGGTCGCAACGCTACTAGACCCTCGGTACAAGCATAAAGTGTCAGAAATGTTACCAACATACCACAAGTCCGAAAAGATGCGGCATTTACAAACCAGCCTGCAAAACATGTTGTACAATGCTTTTAAGGGTGATGTCACTTCAGGAACTCATCAACATTCCAGGGGCAGAGGTGCCAGTAATCCTGCCACGAGCACACCTGCAAGGACAAAGCCCTTTGGCCGGTCTGTAACGTCAGACATGCAAATGTTTTTCTGTCCAAGGCAGCGCCACAACCCTTCTGGATCCACCCTCAAAGAACGCCTCGACCGGCAGGTAGCGGACTACCTGGCATTAACTGCAGATATCGACACTCTGAGGAGCGATGAACCCCTGGACTACTGGGTGCGCAGGCTTGATCTGTGGCCAGAGCTGTCACAATTTGCCATGAACCTCTTGTCTTGCCCAGCCTCAAGTGTGCTCTCAGAAAGGACCTTCAGTGCAGCAGGAGGGATTGTAACTGAGAAGAGAACTCGCCTAGGTCACAAAAGTGTCGATTACCTGACCTTTATTAAAATGAATGAGGGGTGGATCTCGGAGGGTTACTGCACGCCGGAAGACTTGTTCTGACTTCTATGCAGCTGTCCTTCTCTTCAAGCCTCATGACTCCACACACAGCTGTCCTTTAGCGTCCTCCTCCCTCCGCCACCGTTACAAACTAGGGTGCAAACCCTACTGGTTTAATTTTTTCTGGCCTCTGTGCTTCAGTGGCTGCAACCAAAAAAACTGGGCAAACAATGTCTACAAGGTCAACGTATGGCGAAAAATGACTATTTTCAGCATTTATATGGCATATTTTTTCTGGCAACTGTGCTTCAGTGGCTGCGTCCAAAAAAATGCATATTTTCTGCATTTATATGGCATAATTTTTCTGGCCTCTGTGCTTCAGTGGCTGCAACCAAAAAAATTTATATTTTCAGCATTTATATGGCATAATTTTTCTGTCAACTGTGCTTCAGTGGCTGCGACCAAAAAAATGCATATTTTCTGCATTTATATGGCATAATTTTTCTGGCCTCTGTGCTTCAGTGGCTGCAACCAAAAAAATTTATATTTTCAGCATTTATATGGCATAATTTTTCTGTCAACTGTGCTTCAGTGGCTGCGACCAAAAAAATGCATATTTTCTGCATTTATATGGCATAATTTTTCTGGCCTCTGTGCTTCAGTGGCTGCAACCAAAAAAATTTATATTTTCAGCATTTATATGGCATAATTTTTCTGGCAACTGTGCTTCAGTGGCTGCGACCAAAAAAATGACTATTGTCAGCATTTATATGGCATATTTTTTCTGGCCTCTGTGCTTCAGTGGCTGCGGCCAAAAAAACTGGGCAAACAATGCCTACAAGGTCAACGTCGTTGACCTTGTATGCATTGTTTGCCCAGTTTTTTTGGCCGCAGCCACTGAAGCACAGAGGCCAGAAAAAATATGCCATATAAATGCTGAAAATAGTCATTTTTTGTCATACGTTGACTCAACGTATATGGCAAAAAATGACTATTTTCAGCATTTATATGGCATATTTTTTCTGGCAACTGTGCTTCAGTGGCTGCGACCAAAAAAACTGGGCAAACAATGCCTACAAGGTCAACGTATGGCAAAAAATGACTATTTTCAGCATTTATATGGCATATTTTTTCTGGCAACTGTGCTTCAGTGGCTGCGTCCAAAAAAACTGGGCAAACAATGTCTACAAGGTCAACGTATGGCGAAAAATTACTATTTTCAGCATTTATATGGCATATTTTTTCTGGCAACTGTGCTTCAGTGGCTGCGTCCAAAAAAAACTGGGCAAACAATGTCTACAAGGTCAACGTATGGCGAAAAATTACTATTTTCAGCATTTATATGGCATATTTTTTCTGGCAACTGTGCTTCAGTGGCTGCGTCCAAAAAAACTGGGCAAACAATGCCTACAAGGTCAACGTATGGCAGTTGTTTAAAGAGAACAGTAGATTACTAGCCAGCAAAGCTACCTAAGCTAAAATGTCCCTCAAATCCCTGCAGACTTCTGTCCCTCCAATACAGAGCAGTATCAAGCAGATTACTAGCCAGCAAACTTACTATCATCTGTCCCTGAAATCACTAACAGCTCTCCCCCTACACTATCTCTTCCAAGCACACACAGGCAGATTTTTCAGATACATTTTTGCCCTTGATCCCCCTCTGGCATGCCACTGTCCAGGTCGTTGCACCCTTTAAACAACTTTAAAATCATTTTTCTGGCCAGAAATGTCTTTTTTAGATGTTAAAGTTCGCCTTCCCATTGAAGTCTATGGGGTTCGCGAACCGTTCGCGAACCACTCGCATTTTTGCGCAAGTTCGCGAATATGTTCGCGAACTTTTTTCCGACGTTCGCTACATCCCTAGTATTGATTATGTTTGCAGATGCTCTTTTAATCATTAGTTACATTGACGTATGATATAGTACTGACTACTCTCTTTTACAGCTTGTAATTCACAGCTTGACTACAGCTATGCCTCATGAATGATCAGTACCAATTTGTATCTGAGACACTTTTTCTCAATAGATGCTTAATTTAACTCCCATCAACTGGCTCTAGATATTTTTTATAATAACCAGCCATTTGCAAGTTCTGATTCTCTAGGCAACAAACAGGATATAACTTCTTTATCTAATCTACCTGCTGAAAGGGTAACACCTGCTAGACTGCACCCACGCAGCCGTAAAACAATATTTATACCCACAGAAAAGAATGTGGGCTGTGTATTAAATACCAGCAAATGTCAACATGGCAGTAATAAAAATCAAGTTGGTTAGAGTGTGATAAACAATCTATATCTTCTTTACATTCCAAACAACTTTCCAACATTGTATTGTGTGACTTTGCTGCTTAGGGGCCTTGGAGGTACAGGGGGTTCATTGGGGCACTGACAGCAAAACAGTTTTAATTTATGTTTTGTATTATTCCCGAAGTTTAGGGCGCCCTAAAATAATTTTGCAGTGAGGCCCAGAAATTCCTCATTATTGCACTGTTAAATAACAATGGAATTAATTTGTTTTGTTTATGGAATATAAACTATTTATCAATACTGGTATGAAATCCCTTACCTGAAAACCTCTAATAAGTTCTGAATTATAGGAAGGCCATCTCCCATAGAGTCCATTTTAAGCAAATAATTCTAATAAAAGACACATATCTTTTCCATTTATGTAGAGACAAAATCATCTGCCACCTGTAGCAGTGTCATTGCCATTTGCAGTTTAGCAGCAACTTTGTGACCCCTTCCATCCCTCTGCTAACTAAAAAAATCAGACAGAATGCACATGCTGGAATTTTGTACACTAAACATGAACTTACTGCACCACAAGCCTAATTAAACAAATGATTTATGTTTTAAAAGTTGGCCGCAGGGGGCACCATCTTGTAACTTTGTTAATCATTTTTGCAAGACCAAGACCATGCACATGCTCAGTGTGATCTGGGCTTCAGTTGGGGAGCTTAGGAATTGTTATAAATTATCAAAACAGCACAAGTCAGAAAATATCTTCCATAGAAGCCGATACAGCAAGACTGATAATAATAATCAGAATATGTAGACTGCACTGGGTCTGCAGATACAAATCTCTACATGGTCACTGGCTGCTTTACAGGAAAACAAACAATGCTGCTCGAGTTTTGGGAAGTCCATCCCCGCTGCAGTTTGAAACTATGATTGTTTCCCTGTAGAGCAGTAAGGGGCTGTGTGAAGTTTTCTATCTGCAGCAGTCAGAACATGAAGGGGGAATTTCACTGCATACAGTGAGGTTTCTTATAAAAACTGTACATATTTTTAAATTAAAGTATATTGGAGACAGATTTTTTTTCATTAAAGAAAGTAAAAATTGGATTTTATTTTTATGCCTTTACATCCCCTTTAATTTTTACTCGGATAATTAACAATTCTAACCCGTGTGTCTAAACCTAAGTGAAGAGGTACTAGTAGCAGCCACTTGCGGTGGCTAAAAAATGCCAAAAAAAATACCCTGCCATAGACAATACTGAGAACCGCCTCTGCTAAAACACAAGTAGTGTCTTAGTAAAGCCAATTATCACTATTGTCTATTTTGTATCCAGAGATAAATAGCTCTGTGTTTAAGGGCACACGCTGCTATTTTGGGAGATTAGTTGCCCAGTGACAAATCGCTTCTTCTTCGGGCGATTAATCTCCATGAACTGCCTTCCCAGGCCGATTGATTTTCCGAAGTAGCTGAAGTTGCCTCATGAGGAAACTTCGGGCGACTTCGAAAAGCCGAAGAGGTCCGACTGCTATCCCACTGGCGATTTACATTCTAGCTGACGGGAAGGCAATTTGGGGAGATTAGTCGCCCGAAGAAGAAGAAGCGATTTGTCGGTGGGCGACTAATCTCCCGAAATAGCAGCGAGTGCCCTGGCCCTTAAAGAGAGTAAGTGACTCCACTGCCACATCAGATGGAAATCAGATCTAGGAACACATTTCCTTCTCACCATACATAAACCAATTTCCTACCTGAAGCCATCAGTCATTTAAAGTGAAAATAAATACAGTGATCCATTAAATTAATGAAAAGAATATTGTGAAGAGGGTTACCTTTTGCTTTGACCAATACTTGTTTGTATATACACACACACCTCCCTGTATAACTTGGCAGCTACTGTTACACATTTACATTATGTAATACTGGTGGGTATAAGGCTAGAGTCAAAATGATGTTTCATAATGTAATCAATTCAATTTAAGACAATTTTGAAATATTCTGCAGTATACTCCTTTAGAGTTCACTATGTATCTTGGGCTCTAGTTACTGACTGCTTACCAGGCTTTCCAGTGCAGGATGTTCTTTCTTTTTCCCACGCTATGTTTAGAAGGAAGATACTGAGAAATTCCAGGGTAAGCCTAATTCTGTAGCAGTGCTGCTTAATCGTTTTTTTACTGACCTAAATTCACTTTGTTTAAAAAAAAAAAAAAAAAAATGTGCAGCTTTTTTCCATTTCCTATTGTATTCCGGTGTATCATACCATTTTTGGGTTAAGAATCAATGCCCTATACAGTTAAACTTTGGCACCTGACTTGGGCAAATATTCAATATTCAAACACAGCAGGGCCAACATAGGAGCAAAAAGCAAACCCCTGGTGTGGACCACATTTCCTAACACATACCACTCAACCCCCCTCCACTGGCACGATGATCTGAAACTAAGCACAGGACCAGCTTTAAGCCCAGTCATCCAGAGATCTGGTAGGCACTATTGGCTGTGAGCATGACCTCAGGATGTGTTAGAAAGATGAGGCATGTTTGTAGTACCCATTAGAACTGCAGGTTTGTAAAATGAGTGTACTTTCAATTTCACTGCTCTACAGTATACAGTAGAATACAACAAATAACACAACAAAAAAGTGATATCCCCATGTGATACATTAGATAGCTTTAAGAAGGGGTTGGATGGCTTTTTAGCAAGTAAGGGAATACAGGGTTATGGGAAATAGCTCATAGTCCAAGTTGATCCAGGGACTAGTCCGATTGCCATTTTGGAGTCAGGAAGGAATTTTTCCCCCTCTAAGGCAAATTGGAGAGGCTTCAGATGGGTTTTTTGCCTTCCTCTGGATCAACTGGCAGATAGGTAGTTAATAAAAAAAAAAAAGGTTGAACTCGATGGACATGTGTCTTTTTTCAACCTTACTTACTATGTTACTATGTTACTATGTGTTTTAAAAAGGAACAAAACATACCCAACTGCAGTATCCCATAGCAACCAATAAAAAGTTAAAGGTGACCAGTAAATGTTTCTGGGTCATTGGTTGTTAAAGGTAATTAGGATAATAGCAATCTGTGCACTTTTACAACATAACCCCAATAGTAATGATATCAAACCCCCAATAAAGTGAAGCCTAAAGTACAATTAAATGTCTGTACAATGAATACCTTTATTCCTTTCTGATTGGTTTAACATGGTGAATAAAATGGTTTATGTTGTATGTAAACATGCAGTATATATATATATATATATATATATATATATATATATATATATATATATATATATATATATATATATATATATATACATGTACTTATATCTTTGTTTTGCCTTTTGCACTTCATCATTGCTATGGAGCAACCCATTGGTTTCTCCAAGAGGACTTTTCAAGGAATTATCTCAAATGATAGGTTATTTGTGCAGGAACAGGGAAGATTCCACTGCTGAAAGACAGAATTGCCTCTTTTGTCATATGGCCATCTCAACAGATATCAGAGGTACAGCTGCAAGTCAAAACACAGCTTTTAGCCTCCCCACATTGCAAATATTAAAATTGAATATCTCATATAGGTTAAGTTATAATTGATGATTAATGTTTGTGGTAGTTTTATGAGATGTTGCTATAAATTATGTAAAGACAACATGACCCAGCCAGCCTCAGGTCTCAGAATTCAATATACAGTAATAGACCCATACTCATATAGGTGTTTGTGAAGAAACTAGTATACTTTATAAACCAAGGGATAAAGATAGGCAACTATGACTGAAGATCCTAAATATAGTAACAAATTAGCAAAACACATATCATTAGCTAAATAATGTTCACTTTGTGCCTTAAATACAGTACAAAACACAGCTAGCAATGGACACATCATGAACCTTGAGTATATATTCACCATTGTTTTTTATTGCATAAGATAACTACAGGCAAAGTAATCTTTTTTATCTGTTTGACGCTTGGCCCACTCACTGCAAACAAGATGGTAAACAACTTTAGAGGTTCTTTAGTCATCCATGTGAACCCGGCAAAAGAGGCTATTTTTGAAAGAACACAAATTGTCTTCATTATAACGTCACCCAATTACGAAAAGGTAGCAGGGTTAAACTCACAAAGCTACGGTAACATGTGGGAGCTCTTCATCCTGACATATCATTTGCCAGTGAATGTGACCGTTGCAGTAAAGCTGTCATCGCTATGATAATCTGACTTTCAACTCTGATACAGGGCTTCTCACCTCCCATGGACTTCAGAGCATTAAGTTAAATGTTTATCATTACTAAAGGCTGCCCAAAGTGCAAACTACAACACTGGGTCTTCAGCAAAGTCAAGTGGTGGTTACATTTATTTAGTTTTAATAAGGTATTTGTTAATGGATGGCAAAGCACCCCATTAGCCTTATGGAGATGTTGCAAAACCTTTCCCTGTTTAATGGTATTTTATACTGAGTATTCTGGTTGAAAAACTTACTCTGTAATGCAATGTTGACAAAAGATGTATACTTGTAGGTATGTATACATAAATGAATGCAAAATGGCTGTTCGGTAACAAATAGCAGTGGCACTTAATAAGCATCACTAGAAAAGTGAAGAAGTGAGCATTCATGAGTTACAGTGCTAATGGCAGTGCAGAGTAGCATAGGGTAGCTGCATCCTATTTGCTAAAATTGTAAACAGCTGTGAATTGAGATGTTTTGATCCATGTGGTTCTCCTTAACGGGCCACAGTATTTTGATAACAAACCTAAGGCAAGGGTGGAAATAATCTCACTCTAAAAAGACCAATGCACCGATGTCTTGCTGCCTTCACTACCAGAAAAAAACTACAATAAAAATGTAGACTGAGCAAAGTAAGCTGCTCCAGCATTATTAAGCTTAAAGGAGCAGTTTTATAGGAATTTTAATATAATTTATTGTTGCCCTGCACTGGTAAAAATTGTGTGTTTGCTTTAGAAATACAACTATAGTTTATATATCACCAAAACCAAGAAGGAGATGGCAGGTTTATTGCAGTATCCTTCAAAAGTAGTACACTTTATGCAGTCACCTTACGGCCATATTATATACAAAACGTGTACAGCGACCTCTGTTGGGTTCACTGCAATATTGCAGTTAAAAATTACAATTTACACAGAAATACACAGAAGAGTGGTATTTTTGTCATAGGGTTGCAGTGCCAGCCCAGATGTACAGACTTACCCAGAAGCAGAATCTAAGTGCCTGCTGGGTGTTTATTACCTACTTAAGCTGGAGATCCTTGATTTTTACAACTGCAGTGCCACTTTGGCTTTATATATTTTACATATTTGGCAGTAGAGGAATCTTACCTTGATTTTGCCCCCAAGCCCTGAATGTAATCATCACAGCACAACCTTGTAAAAGTCAACCAGTTTGGAATCTCAATGTCTTGAGCAAATGGAGAATTATTTCTACTCTACTGCAGTTACCACAATTTGCTGTTATTCAGCTGAATCCTGGACTCAGTGGGACCTAGTCAGAAAAGTTTACCCTCAAATAAAAAAATGCCTTTTTATTGGCACAGACCTACTCACTAAAAACAGTCAATCCAATAGGAGCAACTACTACTTCAGTGCCCAGCAACTGCTTCTTTTCTTTCTCTTTAAAATATACTTCCCATGACACATAACCATTTGAGTTCACATCCATGTATCGTTACACACTTTTTTTTCTGTTATATGGAAAATCAGCAAAGAAAGACTGATACTAAATTAAAAGGAGCCCTAACACTGATAAGCTCAGTGAAGTGATGGATAGCATGCAAGATATAAAGGGCTCATTTCCAACCACAGTGAATGCAAATGTTTTTATCCACAGTTCCAGCATCACTGTGACAAAGCGCTGCTTTCCCTGCAATCATATCTGATTCCTCAAATTGCACACAATTGCAGGTGTCAGGGACGCTTCACCAATGAGGCGAGTTGAGGCTGTCACCTCAGGCGGCAGCGCCCCACTAGGTACCAGGGGTGGCAAAAATGCCACTCCTGGTACTTTAAGAGCCGAATTTCTGATTTTCAAACTGGAAATTCTTCTGGCACAGAGAGCAGAGTTAGGCTCTCTGCGCTAGCGTACTGGTCCTCTCTGCCGCCCTCGTGGACCCCCTCAGGCGCAAAAAGGTAAGCGCACAGGGGAGGGGGCGGCAGCAACTGCTGCTGCCTCAGATGGCGGAGGGGCCAGGATCGCCCCTGGCAGGTGTGCATATAAATGATGTATTTACCATTATTATAACGTCTGCACATGATTCACTGTGTGCAAGTCTGCTTTGCCTACTGATGCAGTGCACAGAGGGAACCCTGCAATTACTGCTAGCTTGAAGGTTGGGGCCGTGTGATTCAGAAAAGGAGACAGGGTGAATGCACTTCTGCCGAGTGCAACTATAGGGCATCGTTGAACACCATTAATTAATGGCATCAACAAGTGTCCATTTTTGTGCAACTACAGTTCCAGCTGTAGGTTGTAAATAAGCCCTTTAGTCTAGTATGTAAAGTGGCCTTTAAAATAAAGAATCCTTGCCCATTCCTGAATTTTCATAAAGGTGTAAGGAGAATGAAAGCCATGCAATTAAGTTACGGCCCTTGGAATGGCCATCTGACTGAACCATGCTTTCCCAAAACAACTCCATTTGCCCTACCTGTTCCTAAAAGGCAGATTAGCACAGTGGGATTGTCAGGCATTATCGGGTGCATCTTCTCTTGAAGGCAAACTCCAACACTTAGGATAAGCAATTGAATCCACACCTAGATTCAATTGCTTGTAATAAGCTTTGGTGTTCTTTCAAAAGAAGATTAAGTGGCAGGAAATGGTGCCCACCAACCCTGTTGTGCCTTTTGAGAACAGGTATGGAAACAAAGCTGTTTTTGAGGAAGCTCAGTGGTGCAGTTTGGGAGGGTAGCCTCTCCAGAGGTCATACCTCAAGAAGTACAGTACTAAATGTAGCATCATACTTAACAAACCATCACATACTGTATTATTATACTGGCTTTAACTGTATATCACAATAAAATCTATATTATATGTGCGCATATGATAAACCACATCATTACAAACAATTAAGCATTTCCACAGGTATTGCTTTGGTTTCCTTTTATCACATGGTTGCATCTTGTACATTCATGCGCTTTATCAGGATAACGGTCTATAAAAGACTTCAAAGGCTGTGAAGTAAAAAGCCCTTACAGTTATGAAAATTTTGTCACTGAACTGACATTGCACTATGTATATATTATTATTATTAACATGTATTTCTATAGCGCCAACATATTGCGTACCATATTTACCATATATTAAATGTTAAATTGTATGGCATTTCCCAACCACTAGGAATACTATACTGTATTATTAGAGTGTACTATATCATTATTGTGTACTGTATCAGACTTAAACTAGAGATCTGCAGATTACGGCAAATGTCAGTGGGGCAGCTGCATGATGCCATATACAGCCACTTTTTATTGGGTCAGTGAGGGGGACTATTTGATAGTTGTGTTCCAAACATTTTTCTGCACCCTTGCATATATATATATATATATATATATGTATATATATATATATATATATATATGTATATATATATATATATATATATATATATATATAATCCAGTAAATGGACTCGCACTCGTTCATATTAGTGAAATAAATGTGCTTTATTCACAAGTTTATTCATTTTGAATAAAGCACATTTATTTCACTAATATGAACGAGTGCGGGTCCATTTACTGGATTATAACATTAAGCTTTGACCAACGCACCACCATTGACAGAACTGAATCCGGGAGGAGTGTGTTCACTGTACCGACATAATATATCTATATATATATGTATATATATATATATATATATATATATATGTATATATATATATATATATATATCTATATATATATATATATATTTATATATATTATCTGGTGGAGGGCAGCAAGTCATATCACATGCAGCGAACAGACAAACACTAGTAGAGGCACAAATCCCATCAGTAACTTTAGTATTGCTTTTAAAGAAACCTTATACCTAGACAGTGACAAACAAATGGGCATTAAATGGCTTTGTTTGCCATCTAGTGACCACATGTAAAACGACAACAGCATGAGTTATATGATCATATTGCTAAAACAATTAATATTGCATCGACAGCAAGAACTGACATTAAAAACTCACGGTTCATTTAACAAAGTCCTCAAATCAATGGCATTTTCACACAAGCTCAGATAAAAATATTCCTGCTCGACATCAGAGTTGTATGGCATTCTTCATCAGGAATTATCCTGGAGGATTAATACCTTTACAACTACTTTATACACCTACACAAAGGCACATATTTAAATAATGTTATTCGTTGCTAGTGATACATAAACACAGCTCTTACTGACCCTCTTAAAGGAGAACTAAACCCCCCAAATGCCCCCACTAAACTTCCTGGCATTGCCCCCCCCCTTCCCTCTCCCCCCATGATGTGTATTATTAAAAAAAAACTCTTTAAAAAAATATGATTCTTAAATGCAGAGAAGCGTAACGGAGCTACCATCTTCCGTCGATTCATATTTTCATGGGGTCTCAAATTTGATTTGCGCATGCGCAGTTGAAGCCGATTCCTGACTTGGCCCAATTACCCATACTCCTGCAAAGTATGGGTAATTGGGCCATGAAGGAGAAGAGAGAACAGGCGCCTTAAAACATCAAGGTCATAAGAACGAAAATGGAGGATAAGAACTTGCACCAAGAAGAACAAGAGAAGGAGAAGAATAGCAAGAAGAGAGCAAGAGAACCATCAGAAGGTAAGAAAGAGCTTTCTGATCCTGCCTAGAAATTTTCTTTTCCCCTTTTAGTTTGTCAGTTGGTCTTAGCCCGAAGGACAGTTGGGAGGAAATTTATGGAGATTTCCTATTTGTCTAGTAACCCAAAGAAGCTCAATCTAAAGGAAATTTTGTGTTAAAACATTTCCTGTTGTACTCTGGTTATTTTGGGGATTTAGGGGCTGGTTTGAGTAAGTGATAAATATCACCTGTGATGTTGCGCACAGCAGCCAACCAGCATGTAGATATCAGTCACCAACAAGTTGGAAAATGAAATAAAAGATGTGATTGTTTGCTGTTGGCTGATGATATTTATTACCTATGCTCAAAACCAGCCTTAGTGATTTATCTATGGCAGATTAGCCTGTCAGTTAATTCTACCCCACTGATCCAGTCCTTCTTGCATCATTTGCCAACAGACTCTTTTGATAATTACAGTGTTTTAAGGAAAAAAATCATGTGCAAAAGAGCACAGCAAATAAGTGGCCAATCTAAATATCATTCTAACTGACTTTCCGAAAGGGCTTCCATTAGTAAGTAGGGGAGCTGTATAAAAAAGGTGCATAGTTTGCTACTGGTCGTCACCTACAGCAACCAATCAGCAGGTAGGATTTACTGACTGAAAGCAAACATCTTGTACTCTTGATAACTGTACTTGGGCAAACATTGTGTATTTTATTACATATGGGGAGAACATAAGAGAGCAAATGGGTTAGATTTCATCCTAACTGGCCTTCAAACTGTAACTCACTGCTCTGCTTCCCCTTAGGGGGTTTGTGAACCAATGTCTAACACCCTCATAACTGAATGACTGATACACTAATACCTTCATATATCTGTAGCTCATCAACTCAAGCAGAAAAAGGAGAGAGGAGAGTCATCCAAAAGGATCAAGGTGATGACCAACAAGGAGGAGAAAAGCTCACATAACTCCAGAACAGAGCATGAGAAGAACAAGAAGAGCAGGAAGAGAAAGGCAGATCCAGCAGAAGGTAAGGAGAACCAGTCTGAACATTGTTATTATAGAAGTTATTCTTTAACAAATATTACCAAAAGTTTAATTGCCTCCTGGTAATTTGTCCAGTGTAAACTGCAATGTTACCTAAAAAGCTGTATAATAAAAGTCCTTTGCAAATTAAACACAAAACCCGCATTCTCTTTTTTAATAAAATATTTCTATCTGTTATAAATGTATTTAAAAATTGGAGCTGCCAATCATAAATTGCCTCTCCCGCCTCAGACATATAGGTGGGGCAGTAGATTATTTTCACTTTCCATTCAGCACTTTCTAGATGTCACTGCACTCCTCATTTACAATCTATAATTGTGTAGCCTGTGTATAGACATAGCCATTAGGTCCCCCATTGAGGCACATGCACAAGATTTTGGGGTGATACAAATAACAGTATCCACAAAATAGCATCTGCCTGCTTGCTTTGATTGTGAATTCCAAGCCTGAAGGAAACAAGATTTAAATAATTTATACAATGAAAGTAACAATCATTTTGCAGTATTAACTTGATCAAAAACAATTTAAAGGGCCCCTTTAAAGGCAGTAGTTCCCAAACTGTAGAATAGGCTATATAAGGGTTTTCAGGGCCTTAACAGGATTGCTGCCATCTAAAATGTCCTAGATACCTAGCCTCAAGTTCGGATGCCATTTGGGGAAAAGTTATAATTCTTCCTAGGATAAAGTTAACTGATGTTTATTAATTAAATAAATAACGTGAAAAGTAACTCACTTCAAGCATTTATTAATGCAAATGAATTACAGAAAATCTCCGTATAAAAGCTATTTTTTCACAAAAAGGCATTATATTAAACTTACCACAAGACAGTGTTCTCCCGCTGTCAGCATATCTCTTGTCAGCCATTCCATCCTAACACAGCCCTTCCAGGGCCACTTAGTTATTGTATAAGCTTTTTATAGGACCAATATTTTATAAGCTTTTTATAGGACCAATACCAATACAACAGACCACTTAGTTATTCTATAGACTGGGCAATTCAAAATATATCATGTTGTTTTATCTTTTGGATATTACTGTTATATGTTTTGAATTGTCAAGTCTATAGAATAACTAAGTGGCCCTGTTGTATTGGCCCTGTAACACGTGGGAAAAATAACTAAGCGGCCCTGGGATATGGTCAAATTAAATGAAATAGATAAAGAATTCTGGAATATGTATTGGGACAATTATGCAGGTTATAAAAGGGATGTTTCCTAATACAGCCACAGCTAATCTGATACTTACTGCAAACTGGAGAGCTGCTAAATAAATCAAACGTCACAAATAATAAAAAATTAAAGCCAATTGCAAATTGTATCAGAATATCACTCTCTACATTATACTCAAAGTTAATTTAAAGATGAGCAACCCCTTTAATTAACACTTGAAGTGAGTTACTTTGCTTGTTATTTATTTAATTGTTGTTTGCTACAAGACCCAATGCTTAGTACTCATTTGTGGACAGTATATATGCTGGCAATTGAGAATTTAAATTAACAGATGATTAAAAAAAACAGGGACACCTTATAAACTCATTGCAGTGGTTTTATCTGGAACTTCCAGTGTCCTAAGAAGACTGTAGCCACATAAAGTGCCTTTGTGCCATTTCTGTACTGGATAAGAAAATGTTAAAGGGGTTGTTCAGCCTTAAATTAACTTTCAGTATGATGTAGAGAGTGATATTCTGAGACAAATTGCAATTTGCTTTCATTTTATTATTTGTGGTTTTTGAGATATTTAGGAGCAAATTCACTAAGATTCGTAGTTGCGCCTGCGTCCGCTTCACCGCACTCCGTCAGGCATATTTTCGCCAGCGATACGCAAATTCACTAAAATCCGAAGTTGCGCTCAGGGGAAGTGTAAGGTTGCGAAGTTGCGCTAGCGTTAATTCGCCAAGCAAAGCGAAGTTACGCTAGCGATACAGCGCCCAATTGAAGTTACAATGGAGGTATACAGTATGTAGCATCACTACACAAGCCTGGGAAACCTTCAAAACAACAAATACAATTTTTATTTTGCCCTACACATGTGCCCACTGTTAAGGTGCCATGAGTTAGGAAATGTAGGGGGGAAGGAGGGTCGCCCCAAAAAAAAATTCGATCTTTTTCAGCCTATCACCCATAAAAAAAGAAAAAACACCAGCGTTTTTTGGGACATAGAAATTTTTTTAACTTTTTTTGAAGCAACCCCTATCTACTCTATTGCACTTTGCCTGGTCTGAGGTGGCGAAGGAAGTCTAGCGTAAAAGGTATCGTTCAGAAAAATTTGCACGTCAGTGAATTTGCATAGTTACGTCCGTTGCGCAAATTCACCAGGCGTATGGGTGTGAATTAACACTATTGAATTTACGCCAGCATCCCTTAGTGAATCAGCGAATTAACGAAAATGCGCTATGCTAGCGAATTAACGCTAGTGTTAGACGCTTCGTCCTTTAGTGAATTTGCCACTTAGCTTTTTATTCAGTAGCTATCTGGTTGCTAGGATCCAAATTACCCTAGCAACCATGCATTGATTTGAATAAGAAACTGGAATATGAATAGGAGAGGCCTGAATAGAAAGATGAGTAATAAAAAGTATCAATAAAAATACATTTGGAGCCTTACAGAGCATTTGTTTTTTAGATGGGGGGTCAGGGACCCCCATTTGAAAGCTGGTAACAGAAGAAGAAGGCAAATAATTCAAAAACTGAAAAAAATAAAAAATGAAGGCCAATTAAAAGTTTGTGAGAATTAGCCATTCTATAACATACTAAAAGTTAACCCAAAGGTGAAGCCCCCTTTAATTTTGTCCCAATGTATGATAACATGAATAGAAATCACTTGTCACTGGATAGATTTAGGCCAAAACTCACTCAGTAGTGCCCTCTTGGTGTAGTTCAGACAGATCCCATGTTACATTATTATGTGAAAATATTCCTGAAATCCTATCCTTCAGTCACTGTAGTTTGAGATTTGGGGTAAACATTAATTTCCTTTCTGCTAGAGACCTGGAAAATGTGGTCCTCAAATCAGAATGAATTCCCCTAATGCTGGGGTCAAATAAACAGGATATAACGTAATACAGGTAGAGAACCTGTTAACCTTGGGGCCTACGGTTTTCCAGATAAGGGGTCTTTCCATAATTTGGAACTCCATACCTTCTGTCTACCGATAAATAATTTAAACACTTAATAAACCCAATTAATTATTTCTCATCCAAAAAACATGGATTTTAGTTCTGTTTGGATTAAGTACAAGGTACTGTTTTATTACTAAAGAGAAAAGGGAAGTCATTTTTAAAAATGTGAATGATTTGATTGCAATTGAGTCTTTGGGAGACTGGCTTTCCATAATTTGGAGCTTTCTGGAAAACTGATCACATGCCTGTATATCAATGGTGTTTTACCCCAACTCACAGACATGTCATAGGCTCCAAGTTTTCCACCAACTTGATTGAGGGACTATCTTCATATATGGTGGCACTACCTTATTGTTTCAACCCTTTGGCCCGAGGTATTTCAAAGGGCTTCTCAGTTTATAGGTATTTATCTATTCCTCCTACCATTGAATCAGCATTATTATCTTTACCTGACCCAGAACTGGCATGCATGATAAAACAGGGCCCTTTGCTTATCACCTGCTCCATGACAGATGGGAAGAATAGGGCTTATCTGCATCTTGTGATGCTGCTCTCTGCTCTTTGGGTCAGATTCAATCCAGCGCAAGGAGCAAAGTGCAGATTTCTCCAGGGAACAAGTCCTTGTTAGATGAGGACTAACAGGTGCACTCACAAATGCAGAAGCAGCCAAAGGCCCAAAACACCTGCCTTTGTGGGTTAATGTAAAGCAAATGCAACATAAGAAATGTCTTGCACACCTTTTTGTCATATTTGCTATTTGCCAGTTAGATACGGGTCTTCATTAACTAATCAATACATTTACAACAAAATATATTGATATACAGTGACTGATACGTAACGAAGCAACTTTTCACATTTATTCAGTCATTGTGTTGTCTTTCACAGTATGTTATCAATATGAATTATTAATTTCTATCCTTTCCCCCCAGAAGAAGGAAGTGGAGTGAAACAACCTTGCGTTCCAGCAAAGAAGCCCAATCCCCACAAAATCAAAAACTATCAATTCCACATGGAACTGGGGAATGGAACCTTCGGCAAGGTGAGTGATTACTTCCAAGAAATTGGAATTTTGAGGTGTATAGTATTTAGAAAAGGTTTGATAGTTAGTTGGTATGTATCACTGCTTTGGAGTGAATTACCTTAAAAAATAAGATGGACTTCCCATATAAACCAAATGTATTAGGTTAAAGTTAAATAATGTTATTAATTTGGATTGTATAAAGACCAAATTCCATCAAGTTCCACCCCTCCAAACACTCCGAAGTGTACCTATATACACATACTTCTACTGACCTATCTATATACTCCCATATATAAACTATAAACACCAATAGCTATACTAATTATAAACTTTAATATCACAGTAGCCTTTGTTATTATTGTTTTTCAAGAAATCACCCAAGCTACTGCTATCCAACTGATTGAACCGATAATAATAGTCTAATTTATAAAGTTGACAGCTGGGAGTTGGTACAGTATGTGGTACAGGAAACTATTCAGCATTTATCCCAACAGCACCTCTTGACTTCCATCCAAGCAGAGTTATGAAAATTGAGATTAAAGAAGTAGTTTCCCTGTGTGTCACTTCCTGTTCCCTCCTCAGTCTACAGAGACAATCAGAAATCAGCTTTCTTCCAGCTAGGAATCCAATCCACACAATGCCTTGCTCTTGTCTTTCATTCTTCTTATTTCTGCTCATCACAGAACGAGGCATTGTGGGAACTGGAGTCTTGGCTACAGATGAGCTACCTGCCAATACAGTGTTTTCATGGTGTGAGTAGTCAAGGAAAGGAGCAGAAAATACTTTGTTTCAGCACTTACATTTACAAATACCTTTTGATTCACTGTTAGTGATTAATTCATGTTTGACAATCATTCGTCGGTGTATCTTTACTAAAACAGATTAATTTTGTCTTTCCTAGGTTATGCTGGCATCACTGACCAACTGCAGAGAGCAAGTGACAATTAAAGTCTTGCAGAAGAAAGACCAACAAGCACATGTCAACATGATCCTGGCAGAGGCACGTGCCCTCAGAACATCTGAAGGTTGTCGTGGATATGCAGCATTCCAAACAAAGGTACAATAGAAAATCTGTTTGATTTGCTAGTTGCCTTACATTAGAAAATGTTACTGATTTTACCTTAATGGCACCATAATATCCTTTTTTATAGTGCATGCCACTTTTTTTTACTGCATCGCACCATTGTGTTTCCTCTTAAAATTTAAACATGTTTACTCCTATGTAATGATTTCTACCTGTACCTTTCAATTGGTTGCAGGATGGAGGTCAGTAAAGTCCAGTTAGAGACACCGGGAGAGGGGCCTCATTTATGTCTCAGACACAAGAGCACACAGGCAGATTCAGGGAGATTAGTCGCCCGGCGACAAATCTCCTCTTCTTCGGGGCCAGCCGGTGGGAAGGCAGGGGAGGCAGTTAGTTGCCCCAAAGAAGAAGAGATTTGTCGCCGGGCGACTAATCTCCCCGAATCTGCCTGTGTGCCCTGACCCTTAGAGGTGCTGCACTGAATACACAAAGTAGTCCTCTCTTGCTGCCATAGAGTCCAGTTTAACTCTTAATGTAATAAAAGGCACTTAGTTTGACAAGGTGCAATAACTCCTAGCAGGCCCGGATTTAGGGAAAGGCCCCCTAGGCCTGGGCCTAGGGTGGCAAGATGTTAGGGGCGGCAAGAAGGCGCCCCCTAACATCTTGTGTAAGTCGGCTGCTCCTGATAGATCCGGCTGCTTTTAGGACTGCTCCTCCAGCCTATCTCCCGCTGTGGCTCCGCCCCCTCCAACTCCTTTCTGTGCTCGTGCTGCTGCTGCCTCTGCTGTGCTGCGTGTGTCCCAGCTGATCTGTTCCTTAGCTGGTATGTACATTTAACATTTCCCCCGCAGATCTGCTGTATATCGGCCATGTAGAGAAATATGTCATTGTCAACTTGCAGATTTGCTGGAGGTGCAGAATCACAAGTGTTCTAAACCTGTTACAGATGTTTTTATGGCCCTTTCCTGCTTCCTACAAAATGAAAACCATTTCAGTTCTATTACACAATTAGTCTATTTTTAATATAAAACTTTTTATGCTTTAAGTTACTGCTACGATAATCAAGATGAAATAAATATTTATAAACAAACTAATAATATGAATTTAATGCTATAAATTAATGGCTACATATGAAATTTGATAAATGAATTTTGTACATGATTTTATATATATTGTGTGAGGAAATTAAAAACCTCAATTAATTTAAATCCATTTACTCCATTTAATTAATTAATGATTATTATATTTCATTAAGAAGAAATTTACAAGAGTGCGACATAAGGGACCTTTTTCGTTTCAACCCTATTACAGAATTAGGTTTCCTTCCTTACACTTTTCCCTTGTTTACAAAATGTGATTGACTTGCATCTTAGCTGCAGAGTTCAGCAGAACATATTGGTTTTCTGTTATCTGACATACAGACTTGTGCAGCAGCAGATACGGACAGAAACTGCTTCTTATAAGAACAGCTGCGCTGCAGTACCAAGTGCAACATCAGACACAGTTTGTTCTATTTGTAAATTATCATTTCAACTGGAAACAAGGTACTCTGAGAATTACTCATGTATAATAAGAGATAATGTACCCCCTACTGTAAATGATAAGGATATTAGAAGTCACTGAGGGGTTCTATGGCCATATAAAGGCACAAGGCTGCTGGCTGAGTTATACAGGGAACTCTGAGTATCACTCATGTATTATAATGGATAATGTACCCCCTACTGTAAATGATAAGGATATTAGAAGTTACTGACGGGGTTGTTCTGTGACCATATAAAGGCACAAGGCTGCAGGCTGAGTTATACAAGGAACTCTGAGTATCACTCATGTATTATAAGGGATAATGTCTGCTGAGAAATAGGAACTACAAAGATTATGCTGCTGCCAAGATTTGACTTTTTTATTTTATAATAAATATTTAACTGATGCTGCGGCTGCCCACTGGAGCACAATTGACAAACTTATCAAAACAAGGGACACGTCTCTCTCTGCATCTATGTATAAAAAGGTGTCTATATATAGAGAATATATATAGATATATCTCAAACAAGCCTAACTGCTAGTTGATCCATCTGATCCACTTTTGCATAAATGTCCTGATTGGAAAAAGATTCACATCCAGAAAATGCGCGCGGGGGGGGGGGGGCGGCACAGTAGCTGGGCCTAGGGGGGCAAGGAGGGTAAATCCGGCCCTGACTCCTAGCAACCAATCGGCAGCTAAAATTTACTGATCACCTGTTTAAAAGCAAATATCTTTGCTATGGGTTACTACTACTGGGCACATAGTGCTCAGTTTAGTGCCTAGTGTCTCCCATGTTTCACTCTTTTCTCATTTATCTTCCAGCTGCATGCTTTCCTTGTTATGGAGCGCGTGAGAGGAGGAAACCTGCAGGACCTAATAGATATGGAAGGTCAACTTACGAGGGACAGCATAATGTAAGTAGCAAGCTAACTGTAAAGAGCAATCTGAGGGAGTACAAAAAGGATCTTAAATAGACACGTGTGTGCAATAATGACTTTGCCAAATAATTAAGCTATAATGTGTGTATATAGGGTATAACGTGTGTATAAAGGGTATAACGTGTGTATATAGGATATAACGTGTATATAGGGTATAACATGTGTATATAGGGTATAATGTGTGTGTATATAGGGTATAACATGTATATATAGGGTATACAGTGAGTATATAGGGTATAATGTGTGTATAAAGGGTATAACGTGTGTATATAGGGTATAACTAGGGATGTAGCGAACGTCGGGAAAAAAGTTCGCGAACATATTCGCGAACTTGCGTCAAAAATGCGAACGGTTCGCGAACGTCGCGAACCCCATAGACTTCAATGGGAAGGCGAATTTTAAAAGCTAGAAAAGACATTTCTGGCCAGAAAAATGATTTTAAAGTTGTTTAAAGGGTGCAACGACCTGGACAGTGCCATGCCAGAGGGGGATCAAGGGCAAAAATGTTTCTAAAAAATCCATTGTTGACACAGCGCTGCGTTTTGTGCTGTAAAGGGCAGAAATCACACTACATTTCTAAACCTGTGTAATAAAATGCTTTAAAACGTCCGGCGTCTACATGCCAATCAAGTCGTGTAAAGGTTACAGCCTGTTCACACGCAAAGACGAAACGCGGTGCTTACTGCAACGCAAAAAGACGCAAAGAGCTTTAATGAATGATACCGTCAAGTGAGCAAATAATAGTTTTTAATTACTAGTTGCTTGTCACCTCCAGGATGTTCGTCCTGTTGGTGGCAATATTTCTGTAGTGGTGTGTTTAGCAGTCACCGTGCTTGTGCGCACGTGCACGGTCAGGCAAAGGTAATTCAATGTACAGTGAAGTGAACCAAAAAACACCGATTCTGCAGTGTGGGCCCAGTTTTGGTCTACTTTATTGATCACCTGCGGTGACCATAAAAGATGCGATTTTGCCACTGTTGCAGAACCCTGAAAAATTAGGCATGTGTACTTTCCTGAAAAATTATCTTTTTTTTGTCGCAGCCACTGAAGCACAGAGGCCAGAAAAAATATGCCATATAAATGCTGAAAATATTAATTTTTTTTTGGTCGCAGCCACTGAAGCACAGAGGCCAGAAAAAATATGCCATATAAATGCTGAAAATATTCATTTTTTTGTCACAGCCACTGAAGCACAGAGGCCATAAAAAATATGCCATATAAATGCTGAAAATATTCTGGTTTTTTTGGTCGCAGCCACTGAAGCACAGAGGCCAGAAAAAATATGCCATATAAATGCTGAAAATATTCATTTTTTTGTCACAGCCACTGAAGCACAGAGGCCAGAAAAAATATGCCATATAAATGCTGAAAATATTCTGTTTTTTTTGGTCGCAGCCACTGAAGCACAGAGGCCAGAAAAAATATGCCATATAAATGCTGAAAATATTCTGTTTTTTTTGGTCGCAGCCACTGAAGCACAGAGGCCAGAAAAAATATGCCATATAAATGCTGAAAATATTCATTTTTTTGTCACAGCCACTGAAGCACAGAGGCCAGAAAAACTCAGGATTTACCTGGATTCAAATTAAACCAGTAGGGTTTGCACCCTAGTTTGTAACGGTGGTGGAGGGAGGAGGACGCTAAAGGACAGCTGTATGTGGAGTCATGAGGCGTGCAGAGAAGGACAGCTGCATGGGGAGTCAGAATCAGAAACTCAGCACAAGTCTTCCGGCGTGCAGTAACCCTCCGAGATCCACCCCTCATTCATTTTAATAAAGGTCAGGTAATCAGGGCCGCCATCAGGGGGGGACAGGGGGGACAAGCGTACCGGGCCCGGGCATGAAGGGGGGCCCGGCAGCGCTGCATTTTGTGAAGATCCGGGCCCCCCTTACGAGCGCCCGAGCCGTACGTCTTGCCTCTGTGCTGCCGAATGCGGAAGTGCCGAAAAGCCGAAGCCGATGCGCCGAAAAGACCCGAAGTCACGGAAAAAGCCGAAGTCACGAAGCGCCGAAAAGACCCGAAGTCACGAAAACAGCCGAAGCCGAAGTCCTGAAGCAGCGCAAAGACCCGAAGTCACGAAAACAGCCGAAGCCGAAGTCCTGAAGCAGTGAAAAGACCCGAAGTCACGAAAGGAGGTGAAGTTGAAGTACTGAAGCCGTGAGTTCAATTCTACTGAACACCAGTTTGTGTATTTTTTTTTTTTTTAATCTCCTGGCCACCAATGTATTATTTTAATATTCTATAGGCCCCTGCAACCAATCTTTTTTTTTAAAACATGTTTTTTTGGGGCCCCAATTTTTTTTTTAACTCGTAAGGGGCCCCTGACGCCAATGTTTTTTTTTTTTTTCAAAAATTTTTTTTTTTATTTACATTTTTTTTGGGGCCCCAATTTGTTTTTAACTTGTAAGGGGGCCCCTGCCGCCAATGTTTTTTTTTTTTTTTTTTTCAAAAAATTTTTTTTTTTTTTTCAAATTTTTTTTTGGGGCCCCAATTTGTTTTTAACTTATAAGGGGGCCCCTGCCGCCAATGTTTTTTTTTTTTTCAAAAAATTTTTTTTTTTTTTTTAATTTTTTTTTGGGGCCCCAATTTGTTTTTAACTTATAAGGGGGCCCCTGACGCCAATGTTTTTTTTTTTTTTTTTTCAAAAAAATTTTTTTTTTTTTCAAATTTTTTTTTGGGGCCCCAATTTGTTTTTAACTTACAAGGGGGCCCCTGCTGCCAATTTTTTTTTTTTCAAAAAAATTTTTTTTTTTTTTAAAAAAAATTTTTTGGGGCCCCAATTTGTTTTTAACTTGTAAGGGGGCCCCTGCCACCAGTTTTTTTTTTTCAAATTTTTTTTTGGGGCCCCAATTTGTTTTTAACTTATAAGGGGGCCCCTGCCACCAATGTTTTTTAAAAAAAAAAAAAAAAAATTTAATTTTTTTTTTTTGGGGCCCCAATTTTTTATAAGGGGGCCCTGACCATCAATAGCTTTTTACAACTTGTGTGGGGGGGGTTACTTTTTTAGCGCTGATGTCTGTGTGGTCTTTTAACTGCGATGTGGAGTGGGCGGGAAATGGGGTGGAGCTTGGTCGTCAGTGTGGGCGGGGCCCAGGGGGCCCCAAAAATTTTGTTGTACGGGGCCCCGTGATTTCTAATGGCGGCCCTGCAGGTAATCCACACTTTTGTGACCTAGGCGAGTTCTCTTCTCAGTTACAATCCCTCCTGCTGCACTGAAGGTCCTTTCTGAGAGGACACTTGAGGCGGGGCAAGACAAGAGGTTCATGGCAAATTGTGACAGCTCTGGCCACAGATCAAGCCTGCGCACCCAGTAGTCCAGGGGTTCATCGCTCCTCAGAGTGTCGATATATGCAGTTAATGCCAGGTAGTCCGCTACCTGCCGGTCGAGGCGTTCTTTGAGGGTGGATCCCGAACGGTTCTGCCGCTGCCTTGGACTGAAAAACATTTGCATGTCTGACGTTACAGAGTGGCCAAAGTGCTTTGTCCTTGCAGGTGCGCTCGTGGCAGGATTACTGGCACCTCTGCCCCTGGAATGTTGATGAGTTCCTGAAGTGACATCACCCTTAAAAGCATTGTACAACATGTTTTGCAGGCTGGTTTCTAAATGCAGCATCCTTTCAGACTTGTGGTATGTTGGTAACATTTCTGCCACTTTATGCTTGTACCGAGGGTCTAGTAGAGTCGCGACCCAGTACAGGTCCTTCTCCTTAAGCCTCTTGATACGGGGGTCCTTCAACAGGCATGACAGCATGAAAGACCCCATTCTCACAAGGTTGGATGCAGAGGTATCCATCTCCGCTTCCTCGTTATCAAGGACTGCATCATCCACGGTCTCCTCCCCCCAGCCACGTACAAGACCAGGGGTCCCCAAAAGGTCACCACTAGCCCCCTGGGAAGCCTGCTCCTGTTGGTCCTCCTCCTCCACAAAGCCACCTTCCTCCTCTGACTCCACTTCTGACACCTCTCCCTGCGTTGCAGCAGGTGCCTGGGTTCGTTCTGGTGATTCCGACCAGAAATCGTGCGCTTCCTGCTCCTCGTCACGCTGGTCTACAGCCTCATCTGTCACTCGTCGCACGGCATGCTCCAGGAAGAAAGCAAAGGGTATTAGGTGGCTGATGGTGCCTTCGGTGCGACTGACCATATTTGTAACCTCTTCAAAAGGACGCATGAGCCTGCAGGCATCGCGCATAAGCACCCAGTAACGGGGTAAAAAAATCCCCAGCTCTGCAGATCCAGTCCTACTACCCAGTTCAAACAGGTATTCGTTGATGGCTCTTTGTTGTTGCAGCAGACGTTCCAACATGAGGAGCGTTGAATTCCAGCGAGTCTGGCTGTCGCAAATCAAACGCCTGACTGGCATGTTGTACCGCTGCTGAATGTCAGCAAGGCGTGCCATGGCTGTGTAGGACCGTCTGAAATGGGCCGACACCTTCCTGGACTGCCTGAGAACGTCCTGGAATCCTGGGTACTTTGAGACAAAACGTTGTACTATTAAATTCAGAACATGTGCCATGCAGGGCACATGTGTTAAATTGCCCAGTCTCAGTGCTGCCAACAGATTGCTTCCATTGTCACACACCACTTTTCCGATCTTCAGTTGGTGTGGGGTCAGCCACCGATCGGCCTGTGACTGCAGAGATGACAGGAGTACAGATCCGGTATGGTTTTTGCTTTCCAGGCACGTCATCCCCAAGACAGCATGACAACGGCGTACCTGGCACGTCGAATAGCCTAGGGGGAGCTGGGGGTGCACAGGTGTGGAGGAGGAGGACCCAGCAGCAGAGGACGAAGAAGAGGAAGAAGACGAGGTAGAGAGCGAAGGAGGAGTAGAGGTGGTGGCAGAACCGCGTGCAATCCGTGGCGGTGACACCAACTCCACTGTCGTTGTTGAGCTACACATTCCCTGCTTCCCAGCCATTACCAAGTTCACCCAGTGGGCAGTGTAGGTGACATACCTGCCCTGACCATGCTTGGAGGACCATGCGTCAGTAGTCATATGGACCTTTGGCCCAACACTAAGTGACAGAGATGCGGTGACTTGGCTCTGCACATGGTGGTACAGGTGTGGTATTCCCTTTTTTGAAAAAAAATTGCGGCTGGGTACCTTCCACTGCGGTGTCCCAATTGCTACAAATTTGCGGAAGGCCTCAGAGTCCACCAGCTGGTATGGTAAAAGCTGGCGGGCTAAGAGTGCGGACAAGCCAGCTGTCAGACGCCGGGCAAGGGGGTGACTCGCAGACATTGGCTTCTTACGCTCAAACATGGCCCTCACAGAAACTTGGCTGGGGGCAGATGACTGGGAATGGGAACTGGTGGTCAAGGTGGAAGGCGGAGTGGAGGGTGGTTCAGACGGGTGAAGGACAGCAGAGGTAGAGCAGTAAGATGCTGGACCAGAAGGAGGGTGGCTTTTAGTTTGCCTGTTGCCTTTGAGGTGTTGCTCCCAAAGTGCTTTGTGCTTGCCGTTCATGTGCCTTCGCATAGAAGTTGTACCTATGTGGCTGTTGGGCTTCCCAAGACTCAGTTTCTGACTGCACTCATTGCAAATGACAACGCTTTTGTCAGAGGCACACACATTAAAAAAATTCCACACTGCTGACCTTTTTGAGGCTGGCAATCTGGCGGTAACAGTAGAAGTCGGCGGCGTTGGCGGCAATGGCGGGTGCGTTGGCCGGCTGACCACAGGTGCCGATACATGTTGTTGCCCTACTGTTCCCTGCGAGCTGTCCTCCCTGCTTCTTCTAAGTCTTATTCTCCTCCTGCCTCTCTGACTCTCCGTCTCTCCATCTGAACTATCCTCCTCTTGCTCTCTTCTACTGGGCACCCATAAAACATCAATCTCCTCATCCTCATTCTCCTCAGATGCATCAATTTCTTCTAACAGCTCACAGAAGGAAGCAGCAGCGGGGACCTCCTCGTCATCACTCATTATGTCCATCTCTGTTGTGTTCTCTGCCAGAATTAAATCTGGTGTAACGTCCTCATCTCCTTCATCTTCTTCTGCCAATAATGGTTGCGCATCACTCAGTTCAAGAAACTCATGTGAAAATAACTCCTCTGACTCCAGTGAAGAAGGGGCGCCGGTGGTGGAGGAAGTGTTACGTGGGGTGCCCATAGCAGTGGAGGATGAGGATGTTGTGGTAAAGTTAGAAACGGTAGAGGATGGGGTGTGCTGTGTAAGCCAGTCAACTACCTCTTCAGCATTTTGGGAGTTCAGGGTCATTGCCTTTTTAAAACTGGGCAATTTCCTAGGGCCACAGGATAGCATAGCAGCACGGCCCCTAGTGCCTCTGCGTGGCGGCCTGCCTTTGCCTGGCATTATTTTTAAAACAACAACAACAACAACTCAGGTGGTGTTTCTAGAGACGGTATTATTATTGATATTTAGACAGAATGTGAACAAGCTCACACAGCTAGATAGGAGTTGTTTGAAAATGAAGAAGAAGAACACACTGGGCAAACAAGGCCTACAAGGTCAACGTATACACTACTACAGCAGTGGATACGGAATATATTATTGCTGCCTGAAAAACGTCACTCGGGTGGTGTTTCTAGAGACGGTATTATTATTGATATTTAGACAGAATGTGAACAAGCTCACACAGCTAAGTGGCAGTGGTTTGAAAATGAAGAAGAAGAACACACTGGGCAAACAAGGCCTACAAGGTCAACATATACACTACTACAGCAGTGGATACGGAATATATTATTGCTGCCTGAAAAACGTCACTCGGGTGGTGTTTCTAGAGACGGTACTATTATTGATATTTAGACAGAATGTGAACAAGCTCACACAGCTAGATGGTTGTTGTTTGAAAATGAAGAACACACTGAGCAAATAATGCCTACAAGGTCAACGTATACACTACTACAGCAGTGGATACGGAATATATTATTGCTGCCTGAAAAACGTCACTCGGGTGGTGTTTCTAGAGACGGTATTATTATTGATATTTAGACAGAATGTGAACAAGCTCACACAGCTAGATGGTTGTTGTTTGAAAATGAAGAACACACTGAGCAAATAATGCCTACAAGGTTAACGTATACACTACTACAGCAGTGGATACGGAATATATTATTGCTGCCTGAAAAACGTCACTCGGGTGGTGTTTCTAGAGACGGTACTATTATTGATATTTAGACAGAATGTGAACAAGCTCACACAGCTAGATGGTTGTTGTTTGAAAATGAAGAACACACTGAGCAAATAATGCCTACAAGGTTAACGTATACACTACTACAGCAGTGGATACGGAATATATAATTGCTGCCTGAAAAACGTCACTCAGGTGGTGTTTCTAGAGACTGTACTATTATTGATATTTAGACAGAATGTGAACAAGCTCACACAGCTAGATGGTTGTTGTTTGAAAATGAAGAACACACTGAGCAAATAATGCCTACAAGGTTAACGTATACACTACTACAGCAGTGGATACGGAATATATTATTGCTGCCTGAAAAACGTCACTCGGGTGGTGTTTCTAGAGACGGTATTATTATTGATATTTAGACAGAATGTGAACAAGCTCACACAGCTAGATGGTTGTTGTTTGAAAATGAAGAACACACTGAGCAAATAATGCCTGCTAGTGCACTACTATGAAGAACAGCAACTGCACTGTACACGTTAAAGAACAGTAAGATAAGTAAAAGAAAAAAAAAATATATGTATATTAAAAAAAATATTTTTCTCGGGTTGGTGCTGCTGAACTACTAGGAGCAGCACAGTAGCACACCAGTCCCACTCCCCAACACTGCTAGACTAATAGCACTGGGCTTATAGTAGCAACTAGCAAAGTAAAAAAACAAAAAAGAAAATAAAAGCAGTCCTTACAAGGACTATTGGGTTATTACAGCAGTCAGCAGATGAGATCAGAAGAGATCAGTGCCCACAGCAGGCAGCTACATACAGAGCACTGCAGTAGAAGGTAGATTACTAGCCAGCAAAGCTACCCTAAAATGTCCCTCAAATCCCTGCAGACTTCTGTCCCTCCAATACAGAGCAGTATCAAGTAGATTACTAGCCAGCAAACTTACTATCAACTGTCCCTCAAAGAAATCAGTGAAATCAGTAACAGCTCTCTCCCTACACTAGCTCTTGCAAGCACACACAGGCAGAATGAAAAAACGCTGCAGGGCTTCAGTTTATATATGGAAGGGGAGTGGTCCAGGGGGTGTGGGGGTGGTCCAGGAGGGAGAGCTTCCTGATTGGCTGCCATGTATCTGCTGGTCTGGGGTGAGAGGTCAAAAAAAGCGCTCGGTAAGGCGAACCCAAAATGGCAAACGTCGCGCGACGTTCGCGAACATTCGGCGAGCGCGAACAGCCGATGTTCGCGCGAACAAGTTCGCCGGCGAACAGTCCGCGACATCCCTAGGTATAACCTGTTTATATAGGGTGCTATTTTATGCAGTCCTTTTTAAAGGGTGTTAATTTATTATTTTATTATACATTTACCAAGGTATTAAAGCAAAGAAAAAAATGAACTGATGTTTCCCAAAGACATGATCCATAATTTATATTGTGATCAATTGTTTTCTGTTTTTTACAAAGCTTCTATTCAGCTGAAGTGATCGTTGGTCTCCAATATCTGCATTCACGCGGTATTGTGCACCGGTAAGTAAAACTGTTCCACATCAGCCCTAATCTATCAATACTTTTCCATTATTACTACAACTCCTACCGACCGATATCCCTCAGCACCTTCCACCTGCAGTTTTTGGTTTGTAAAGATTACGTATACCTGCGGGACATAATCAGACCCTACAGTATGAATGCAGTGGCAACACCTATATGTTTGCCTCTTTATCCTGACGACTTCTATCCTGACTCCTTCTTTTCTACATCCAATTGCTAATACCTATTCTTCTAATTATTGTTTTCCAGGGATCTGAAGCCGCCAAATATTTTGCTTAGCTCCGAGGGACATGTGAAGATCGCAGATTTTGGCACAGTTGCAGAAGGGATGTTTCCTGGCATGAATGCATATGGCTTGTTCGGAACCTACTTCTTCATGGCTCCAGAGGTGAGAAACTCAGTTTAATTACTTACTAACATGATACAAGGATTTTACTTTACTACCAAGGCTTTACTTAGGATGACTGACAAGGCATCTACAATGGATGTGGAACATTATGCTAGGAAGTTCCCATGACTAGTGCATTTTCTTCTGAATAAGAGCACCAGACTAGGGGAAAACTTTGAATGAACTGGGCAGTACCTACCACATATTAGTGAATTTAAATTTACTTCTCCTTATACTGTAATTTAAAATGATGAACTTGTTACAGGAATAGTTCCAGAAGAAGCTTTAAATTATTTAATAAAGAATTTCTCATTGATTTTCTAGATTCTTTCAAGGACTGGATATGATGCCGGAGTGGATTGGTGGGCATTTGCCGTTATGCTTTACAAAATGGCCACCAGAAGATATCCATTCAGCCAGCATTCCATTCAGAAGCTGATCCATTCTGTCATGTATGAGCAGCCTCCTTTTCCAGTGAATCTCAGCAGCGATTTCAGAGAACTTCTGCAGGAGGTAGGTATGAATCCATGCAGGGAAGTAATGGCTAAAGCAACACAAAAACCACACTATCTTTAAACAGAAAGTTCTTTGCCAGCAGAATCAGGGACAGTGTACTGTCTAGGGATGCACCGAATCCACTATTTTGGTTTCGGCCGAACCCCCGATTCCTTTGCGAAAGACTTATACCGAACCGAATCCGAATTTGCATATGCAAATTAGGGGTGGGAAGGGGAAAACTTTTTTTACTTCCTTGTTTTGTGACAAAAAGTCACGCAATTTCCCTCCCCGCCCCTAATTTGCATATGCCCAATCTGAATCCTGCTGAAAAGGCCGAATCCCTAGTACTGTCCTGTGTACTCACGAGAACTGAGTTGGCTTGGATACAGACACACACACAGCTGATTTTGGCACAAGATATATTCTCACACTCATAGAAAGGAGTTTCAGTTAATAGACATTTAGAAAGTTTTAAAGGCATCACTAAGGCATTTAGCAGTGAAAGGGAAAAGTCTCCCAGAATAAAGCAATTTGTGCCATGTGCCCCTGGTAATTGAAACCCTAAAAAAAATTTCCTCTTTAGCTCCTAGAGAAGAATCCCAACAAGCGCCTGGGCACAACAGGAGACATAGGCAGCACCGATTTTATCGATCTGTTGACTGGACAACGCTGGAGAATATGAAGATCTCACCCCCTGCCAAGCCAAGAGCAGTAAGTACATCACTACAGTAGCTCCAGCTTTATCCCCCAAACTCCTTTTATTCACCATACAGATCACTGACAACCACTAGGACTACTTGTAGTTCAGCATCACTTTAGGGCAATGTTGTCCAAATTCACAGAGCATTGATGCTCAAAAAAATTACCAAAAAAGTTTCTCCATTATTTTTTCTACTCTTCATAATTATCCTGCTCTGTGCTTCTACCCTCTCCCCTTTGCTCACCAATTCTATCCTTCTTTTTTCATGTGTTCTATTCTTCTCTCCTCATGTATTGCTTTATAACTTGCTTTCACCCATTCATGCTCTTCTTTCATATCTGCCCATTTACCTATTGTACCACTTTTCTCTGTGTCCTTTTGTGACCTCTTCACATTCTGCCCTTTGTGTTACTCCTTTCTTCTTTCAAGTATACCCCACTTTTCAGCTGCTTTCTATAGCATTGAACTCCATCACATTATGGATATGAATGAATTTTCCTGCTGCCATGCTAAGAAATGCAGAGTGCCAGTGGCATACAAGGAAAGAGTCCTGGACAGCTATTTATTATATCAGTTGTGGTGGTTTCTTTGTTCCCTGTATGCAAGTGATCTGTATTTCTTAGCAGAAGTGCTGTGACTTGACAATAGCAAAAGTGTAAAGCATGGGGCACAAGTTGTAAAGCCCTGATTTAAGTTAAAGTTTCACACTTAAGTAACACTTTGTTTGCCATGGGCATAAGACATTCAAGCCTTCAAATATTAGTTAGATTTTAGGCAAATAATCTATGAGCCTCATTGCTGTTTCCAGACAGTCTGTTTCCAGACTGAATTTTGTGCCTTGTATCTTTGTAATGCACAAATGAATCAGATAAAATAAATTAATGTATAATTTCTTTCTTGCAGATACCAGCTGTGGAAACCAATGTTATTCAGAAAGAGCTACTGTCATTCCTGGAAGACATGGAATTTATCAGCATTTCAGGTGGCTCAACAATGATTCAGGACCTTGCATTCCTGAGTCCCAGCTGTCCTTTGTGTTACTCCTTTCTTCTTTCAAGTACTGTATATCCCACTTGGCCCTCCCCAACCATGGCTCCACCTCCTTGGGCCCCCTACAATGGCCCTGCTCACCTTGGACCTCTACCATCAGCCCTGCCAGCCCCACCATCGGCCCTCCCCACCTCAGGCCCCCATTTCTCCCTGTATTTCTTCTTCTGTATTTCTCTATCTGTATTTCTCTATTTATACTTCTCTAGCTGTATTGTGCTGGGGGAATAGCTGACTGAGGTGCCAGATAAGGAACAGGGCGTATGATCAAGCTTGTGGTGTGTGATGAATCCATGAGATGATTTAATCTCTCTTGCTGATGCCATAAGCTTTATTGTTGGCACCTCAAAAGCTCAACTTCAGTGCAACTCCATAGTCTTTCTCTACCATTCCTGGCTTGTGATGGGTGAATCTGACCCTTTTCTCTTCACTACAAATTTGCAAAACGGAAAAAAATTGCCAAAAGCATTGAAGTCAATGGGCAATTTTTCACACAACATTTTTTTTTTAGTGCACAATAGGTACATGGACTTCATATTGGGGGAATTTGACTGTATTCAATAGAAGCAGTTCTGAAACTCAAAGAATAGCCAACACATTTTTTTTAGCCAACTTCTTCTCTTGGTATAACCACTTTTCTTAAAAAAGAAAAAAAAACAGTTTTGCCTGAGGTTACACAACAGCACAGATGGAGAAAAAATTCAAAGATGCCTCACAAAACAAAAGGTACAGGTCTGAGATCAGTTATCCAGAAACCCATTATCCAGAAAGCTCCCAATTACAAGAAGGTCATTTCCTATAGACTCCATTTTACTAAATAATTATTTTTTTAAAAAAAAATAAAAATAAATAATGAATCCATATTGGAGGCAAAACAAACCTATTGGGTTTATTTAATGTTTAAATACGTTTTTAGTAGACTTAAGGTATGAAGACCCAAATTATGTAAAGATCTGTTATCTGGAAAACTCCAGGCCCGAGCATTCTGCATAATTCATTTGTGGGGGAATTTGACCGTATTCAGTAGAATTAGTTTTTAGGGATGTAGCGAACTGTTCGCCAGCGAACTAGTTCGCGCGAACTTCGACTGTTCGCGTCCGCCGAATGTTCGCGAACGTCGCGCGACGTTCGCCAATACGAGTTCGCGTTCGATTCGAACAAAAATCGTTCGACCATTCGATTCCTTCGACCGCTAAAATCGAAGGATTTTCGTTCGAATCGAACGATCGAAGCCATTCGATCGAATGAAATCATTCGATCGAATGGCTTCGATCGTTCGATTCGAACGAAAATCCTTCGATCGAACGATTAAAATCCTTCGATCGTTCGAATCGAACGATTTTGCGGATGTTCGAAGTTCGCGAACTGTTCGCGAACTGTTCGCATTTTTGCCGGTGTTCGCGAACGGCGTTCGCGAACACATAAACGGCAGTTCGCTACATCCCTATTAGTTTTCACACTCAGAGAACAGCCCTGTATAAGGCAGCTGGTTCCATACATATTGCCCATCATTCTAAGTAGAAGAAGTTGTAGTTAGATATTCAGCAGGTTTTTGTAGCTTGTATTTGGGATTTTGGTGATAAATCTGTTTTAATCTATTTTTCCTTCCTTTCATGCCAAACCGCAAATTTCGACGAGGGATATTATCTTAAATTCTGAATGTAGGAAAGCAAGGATGGTGCCTCTAAACAGGTAACGGTTTGCACTTTCAAACAATATATAATTATTAAAGTTCTCATGGAAATTTTGGTGAGAAATATAACTTTTATTTTTTTATTTTTTTTATTTGCCAGAATGCAATTATCAGAGAGACAATGGAGCCCCATGAACTGCACTGAATCAACTCCACATGGGGACCTGGACCAAATAGACTTGAACAAAATATTGGGCCTGACATTATAGTTGGAACCAGTAGCAAGTGGTCCATTAAGACTAAGAACTCGACTTACAAATTAATTCCAGGCACACCTGCAAACCTGATCTGACTATCCTAATACTAAAAACAAAAATAAATATTATCAAAAATGACTTAATATGTCTTGCCTGTTTTTATTTCTCTACTTTATATTTATCTGCTTTCAGTCATTAACCACCGATTCTTTGCTTTTTTTTGTTATAAAAATGTAATGAATAATGAAAGGGTGGAAAAGTATTGTTCTTGTCCTTTAAGATCTATGGGAGAGTTGGGATGGTGGCCTTGCTGTGTATATGATGGTGCCAGTGTTTTTCCCTGCATTTTTACAGGGCCCCAGCCAAGAGTTCTTTATGGGGCGGTATTCAATGAATGAAAAATATTTTCTTTTTTTTTTTTTATTATTTCTTGAAATAAACAGGGTTACACCATGTGTGCTTCTGGTGAGGTAGATGATTCGATTTTCAGGGCACTTCTGTTAATAAAACAGGGTGAAGTGGGATGTAAACTTGTAATCTAATGATCTACCTTGTGAGGAGCTTCATTCTCCGTTTGGCCAGTTTAGATGAAGACATAAAAAAACAATGATTTTTCGTGATTAAAGCAGTAATCCTATAGTATGGGCTCTTTCACAAAAATTGTTCCCACATATTGAGTTGATTTCCTCATTTCTACCCATAATGTGTGTGGATTATGCGACACTAATAACGTCTCTTGGACTTCTTTTTGAGGACAAATAATTTTCGACCCTGCATAAAACATGTCCCTCTTCTTTTCACGCTCCTCTAGCATCAAAGCGGCTTTTCAAAAAAATGCAAACATTTGTCAAGGAATGTTGGCAGACTAGAGCATTGCGATTGGCCGATTGGTTTGGTGTTTTTGCTTAATCTCACCAATCCGAAATCAATTGCTTGTTATGTTGCTAGGCAGCCTAGTTCCCGTGAAGGATGCCGGGAGCTGCTTTATATGTAACGCTGCGTTAGCTGGGAGCTGCCAGTGCAGAGTGCTGTCTTGGTGGGACCGTGTGAGAGACAATGGCGGAAGGGGACAACAGGAGTGTCAATCAGCTGGTAGGTGCCCTAGTGATAACTGCACAGAGTAGGCATGCTTCGAGGCTTGTTAGGAGCACCTCTATTAGAATATGGGGATACAATATGGAGCCACATTTCATGTTGGCTACGTCGGGCCTGGAGCTGTAACCGCGCGTGTGTGACAGGCGATCTGCTGGAGCAGCTTTGCCGCAATCTGTGTTTGTTTGCAGTCGCGTGCAAAATCCAACTTCGGAGCAAATACTGGTAATCCGTGGAAGTGCAGTAAAAACGCACAGAAAGGAGGTGTTCTGCTATGGGCTGGAAAGGGAGGTGTTTGCTAGAAGAATGTACGGTCACATCGCAGGAGGTCTGTGGCCCTTTAGCTGTCAGACATGGGCTTATTGGGTGTATGTGGCCCTTCACCTATCAGAATAGGGCTTGTTGCGTGTCTGTGGCCCTTCAGCTGTCAGACTAGGGCTTGTGTGTCTGTGGCCCTTCAGCTGTCAGGCTAGGGCTTGTTGGGTGTCTGTGGCCCTTCAGCTGTCAGACTAGGGCTTGTGTGTATGTGGCCCTTCACCTATCAGAATAGTGCTTGTTGCGTGTCTGTGGCCCTTCAGCTGTCAGACTAGGGCTTGTGTGTCTGTGGCCCTTCAGCTGTCAGGCTAGGGCTTGTTGGGTGTCTGTGGCCCTTCAGCTGTCAGGCTACGGCTTGTTGGGTGTCTGTGGCCCTTCAGCTGTCAGACTAGGGCTTGTGTGTCTGTGGCCCTTCAGCTGTCAGAATAGGGCTTGTTGGGTGTCTGTGGCCCTTCAGCTGTCAGACTAGGGCCTGTGTGTCTGTGGCCCTTCAGCTGTCAGACTAGGGCTTGTGTGTCTGTGGCCCTTCAGCTGTCAGAATAGGGCTTGTTGGGTGTCTGTGGCCCTTCAGCTGTCAGGCTAGGGCTTGTTGGGTGTCTGTGGCCCTTCAGCTGTCAGACTAGGGCTTGTGTGTATGTGGCCCTTCACCTATCAGAATAGTGCTTGTTGCGTGTCTGTGGCCCTTCAGCTGTCAGACTAGGGCTTGTGTGTCTGTGGCCCTTCAGCTGTCAGGCTAGGGCTTGTTGGGTGTCTGTGGCCCTTCAGCTGTCAGGCTACGGCTTGTTGGGTGTCTGTGGCCCTTCAGCTGTCAGACTAGGGCTTGTGTGTCTGTGGCCCTTCAGCTGTCAGAATAGGGCTTGTTGGGTGTCTGTGGCCCTTCAGCTGTCAGACTAGGGCCTGTGTGTCTGTGGCCCTTCAGCTGTCAGACTAGGGCTTGTGTGTCTGTGGCCCTTCAGCTGTCAGAATAGGGCTTGTTGGGTGTCTGTGGCCCTTCAGCTGTCAGACTAGGACTTGTGTGTCTGTGGCCCTTCAGCTGTCATACTAGGGCTTGTTGGGTGTCTGTGGCCCTTCAGCTGTCAGACTAGAGCTTGTTAGGTGTCTGGTCCTTTAACTGTCAGATTAGGGGTTGCTATGAGTGTGTAGCCCTTCAGCTTTGGGACCAGGGCAGTGGTTTCTTGGCACGTCTTTGACACCCAGTATTTGGTTGCCCCCCTACCCCATAACAAGGTTACTGTTATATGTAAACATTACTATTGGCTATTCTGACGTATAACTAGGGAAGCAAATATGTGTTCATCCCCAAAATGTACTCTAAATGACCTTCAGTCGGGCCTTTCATGATTGAAAAATATGTATTGTACCCAAATATTTACTAAATGACATAGTCTGGGCCCCTGTAGCCACAAACACAGGCAGACAAAAAGACGACCAACTCCCATCTGCTCCTCACTATAAGTGCACTGAGAGGCACACTATTGGCCACACAGGGTGTAATTCTGTGCATTAACACATCTTTGTGCCAATATCCACTTTGCAGACGCCATGCAACTCTTACTGACATTTCCTGATATTGAATTGCAGGAGAGCAGCTGGTAGATCCCAGGTTGGACATTTATTAAAACATTTTCCGAATTACATTACTGTGCTGTTTCCTGTAATTTATCTACATGCCCTAATAAATGGGTTTACGACTTCATTTTATTTCCAGTCCTCGATGACTGATTATAATATTTGAAGGATGAAGAATTGGGAGGATCCATTTCTTGGCTTCTTTCCTCCACCATAGCTCCACTATTGGGAACTTGCCAAAAGGCTGATCAATTGCACTTCCACCTCCCGTTGCCAAACTGTCGGGTAACTGGTATTATTTTTCACGAGGCAGTAGAAAACATGCAAGATCTTATGACCATGATAAAGTAGAAAGTGTCAAACCCATTCTCTTTCTCTTCCTGTTCTAATATTTAAATATATTTTTTAGTTGTGTGCTAGTAAACAATGTGGGCCCGGGGGTATATTATGGTAGCATTGATTCCTGTATCTTCTGCGGGATTGCTTGCTCTTTGAAGCCTCTAGAAAGGGTGTTGCCTGTTATCAGCTGATCAGTGTCATTGTATGCAGATAAAAGCTGAGCAAAAGGAATGCCATATGATTTATAGTAAACACTGTTGACTCAGAAACCACTGCAGAATGAACGGAAGCTATCAAACCATAAGGAGTGAATGTTAGTACTGTAAAAATCTACAATTAATACATTATAATAAATACTAAACAATACTGTACACTTTAAAGTACTGGACTACAGTTTGAGGCTTTATAAATGCACATCAAGGTCAAATGTTTGTTACAGAGAAAGAAAGGACAGATCAAGCTTTCTGTAATCCAGTTATTGACCGATTATGTCTGCTTGGCAAAAAGACACTGATTTCATTCTACTTCCCACACAAGACTTATCTAATCTTGTTATTAAATTCTATCAGAACAGGTATGGGATCTGTTATCCGCAAACCCGTTATCCAGAAAGCCCCGAATTATGGAAAGGTTATCTCCCATAGACTCCAATTTATCCAAATAATCCAAATTTTTAAAAATGATTTCCCTTTTCTCTGTAATAATAAAACAGCAGCTTGTACTTGATCCAAACTAAGATATAATTAATCCTTATTGGAAGCAGAACAGGCCTATTGGGTTTATTTAATGTTTAATGATTTTATAGTAGAAATAAGACATAAAGATCCATTATCCGGAAAACCCCAGGTCCCGATCATTCTGGATAACAGATCCCATACCTGTAGTGCCATATTTGGTGTTTGCCATTATAAAGGCCTGCTCACCTCTTAAAAAATCTTCAAACTGGGAACAGGGGCACTATAGCACATGTCAAAGAAGTAATGTTCTGTGCAAGTGCCCAGCTTGAGTGTGTGCAGTGTATACCTGGGAGCAGGCACAAAGATGGCAGTGCACGCTGCAGGGAAAAGAATTAAGGGTGCTTTTGAAACACTACTATATTTTATATAAACAAGCTGCTGTGTGGCAATAGAGGCAGCCATTCAGTCTGAAAAAAGGAGAAAAGCCACAGGGTTACATAGTAAATAGAAAGTTCTATGGAATTCCATTGTATTCTACACAGTTTTTCTGCTGTACGCTATGTAACCTGTGCCTTTTCTCCTTTTCCAGCATTAATGGCTACACAGCGGCTTGTTTGTATAAACTATAGTGCTTCTGAAGCAAACAAATAATTAAATCAGTAATTCCATCTTGTAATTACAAGGTGACATCTAATATCTTCATATTTTAAAATACAGGGTGCATTACTTGTTAGAATACGCACATTTCAGTAAATCTTTTGACATCACTAAGCACAATTTTTAACGGATGACATCACTAAGGATTTATCTATTCATGGCTCTTGTGTATTTTTATAGGAAAAGTGGCTAATTCAGTCACTTCTCTAAAAATGTTCTCTCTCTCTCTCTCTCTCTCTATAGATTTTTATTTTACATATTATGTTATTCACATGGCACTTATACATTTTTACTTTACAGAGATGATACCTCATTCTAATCAGTCCCTGCTAAGGTCCCTGTCATATTAACATACAGGAGCGCTAGCTTTATCAGGAGTCATACCTGCCTGTAGGTTTTTGGAGTGTGGAAGGAAGCTTGAGTACTAGGAGGAAACCCAGGCAATCTCTACTCACAGACCGTTAATAAAACTTGTGTGAGAGTCACCTTCTGATCCCAAAGAGGGTTTTTGGAAAGTAGTATTGTGTCCCCCAGCTGGAGTGCAGCCTCCATTAGCCTGCATCCCCAGTAGGGGGGGAACAAGTTTCCACAATGGGTTCCCCTTTAGGATAAAGGACAGGTTATTGAGCACTGCGATTGAAATTAGGGATGCACCGAATCCACTATTTGGGATTCAGCTGAATTCCGAATACCGAACTGAATCCTATTTTGAATATGCAAATTAGGGCCAGGAAAGGAAAAAGTGGTAACATTTTTTTTACTGTCTTGTTTTGTGACGAAAAGTCACATGAATTCCCTTCCTGACCCTAATTTACATATGCAAATTTGGTTCGGCCAAGCACAAGGATTTGGCCGAATTCAGCTGAAAAAGGCAGAATCCTGGATTTGGTGCATCCTTAATTGAAATTAAATACTACTTTAATAACTCTATGCTTTATTATAAAATCTTTTTCTAAAGGCTGCAGACACTGCCAGCCTCGAGGAGCATTTTCAAGGATGGGGTGAAGTAATCCTGGTCTCCGATCGTGTTCTTCGTTGGGAGAAACCATGGTTCCCAGCAGCAATTATGGGAGCTGTTTCTTTACTATTTCTGTAAGTAAAAGATATGAACATAAACGCAAAGTAAATATTTTTGCTTCCTACTTGTAATGATTTTTACCAAAGTCGTTGTACATAGTTAATTGGGTTGAAAAAAGACAAAGTCCATCAAGTTCAACCCCTCCAAATGAAAACCCAGCATCCATACACACACCCCTCCATACTTTCACATAAATGATATATACCCATATCTATACTAACTAGAGTTTAGTATCACAATAGCCTTTGATATTATGTCTGTCCAAGAAATCATCCAAGCCATTCTTATAGTCATTAACTGAATCAGCATCACAACATCACCCGGCAGTGCATTCCACAACCTCACTGTCCTGACTGTGAAGAACCCCCTACGTTGCTTCAAATGAAAGTTCTTTTCTTCTAGTCTGAAGGGGTGGCCTCTGTAGTAACATGTTTGCTTCTTACATGGGATGCAGCATACTTGTTATCTTTTATTTATCTTTATCAGTAAATCATTCTGACATAGGAGAAATCTTCTTCCGGCAGAAATGTGTTATTTCATTGGTGAGAACCCAAATGGCTGCTGTACAGTCACAATATAATATCAACACAAAGAGGAGCACACACATGCAGATTATACTGCTATTTGTACTTGTATTGTTGATGTGTTTCATGCCAGTGCTTTGGCCAAGCATTTAATGCTTCTCTCTGTGTGGATTGGACACTGGCAGAGCCAAGAGATTTGAGCACCAACACTATTACAGGAACAGTGACACAAAATTATTTAAAGTAATTAAAATATAATGTACCGTCACTCTGCACTGGTAGCACTGGTGTGTCTGCTTCAGAAACACTATACACATTATAGTTATATATTAATATAGGCTGTGGGGACAGTTATTCAAAATTCATGTTTAAATTTTCCACAGGATGATCTATTATATGGATCCGTCTGTCCTCTCTGGAGTATCCTGCTTTGTCATGTGCCTGTGTTTGGCTGATTATCTTGTTCCAACACTTGCTCCCAGGATCTTCGGCTCAAACCAATGGTCAGTAAATAATGCAGATATGTATGTTCATATAATCCATGAAAATCTCGACGAAGGTGTCGTGTAAAAAAATGGCCACTGGCACCTTCTAGAAGTAGGTTTTATTATAATTGAATGGGTTTTACTTACAGACACAGAGCTCCCCATCCATAATCCTGTTCTGTTGCTGTTTCCCAGACTGTTCCCTTGTTGTACATGTAACACAAAGGAGTCCTTGACAATTACCTTGTGCAACAGGTCTGAATGTCACTTACGTGGTGTATTGCAAGTTAGTACAGGTATAGGACCTGTTATCCAGAATGCTAGGGACCTGGAGTTTACAGGTCTTTCTGTAATTTGGATCTTCATACCTTGTCTACTAGAAAACCATATAAACATTAAATAAATGCAATAGGCAGATTTTGCTTTCAAGGATTACTTATATCTTAGTTTGGATCAAGTACAAAGTACTTTTTTATTATTATAGAGGGAAAAATAATCATTTTTAAAAAGATTTGGATAAAATAATTTGGAGCTTTCTGGATAATGGGTTTCCAGATAACATCCGATACCTGTATTTAATCCTTCCTGCTCATATTCCATCAGTCATAGGACAAGCAGCAGTTACAGGATTGTGTGCATTCTTGTTACTGTAGATGTTATCATGTCTTTATATCAGTTAGGTTTAATAAATCTAGTCCCAGAAACCTGTTAGTGCTGCTGCTTATGTTTGATAAATGTTCTCCTTTTTGAATTATTGGTAATAACTGCTACTACAGTTAATAGCAGCAACCTAATCCCAGGAGCAGTAAGTGACATCTCTGCTATATATTGACGTTACAAGACTGACATTCTGACACAAAATGACTGGTATTTCTATGCTGTTATTTCATGTAAATGTGAATTACATCCCAATAAACCTTGCACTGTAAATATTATTCTGTATATATTGTGTGTCAGTCCCCAAGCTCAGGTAGATGATAGCCCAGAGTGTTTCCGATTTGGCATAAGCAAAGGAAACTTCGGGTGATTTCAGAAAACGAAGCAACACACATGCTATCCCACCGGTGATTCACATTCTTGACGGTGGGAAGACATTTCAGGGATATTAGTTGTCCGCAGTAACTAATTCTTCCGTGTGCCACCACCCTTAAAGGGGAACTATAGTGAAAATAAAAATTTTATATAAGTTTCATCATACTGAAATAAGAAACTTTCTATATACAATCTATAAAATATTTTGCATTGTTTCTGAAATAATGAAGTTATCTTCACTATTCTCTCAGCACCTGTTTCTCTTCATTCTGTCTTCATGTAGGAGTTGGGTGTTATATTGACCGTTAGATCCAATATATCTTATTGGGGGCTTCCTTTCCTAGTATGTATTAGTGCTCATTTAATTAACTGATTCCAGTACAAACAAAATCTAACAAAATAACTGCCTTTTGCACAAATTCTGCATGTACCCGAGCGTTATCAGATTGATTTTTGGTCAGATATCGATTGAGGAGACCTGTCGGAAGCCCCCACACATGGGAATATAAGCTGCCGAATTGATCTAAAGGACCAATATTGGCAGGTTTAATGTGCCCATGCAGGTCACCTTTAGGCTGGTACAAAAAACCCAGATCATAATTGTGAGGATACCTGTGCGGTGGGGTAGTCCAGCGCGCCATCGGCAGGGATGCCCGCCGCACCTTCCTTCCTCTTAAGCCGCGCCAGCATGTTTTCGCTGACGCCGGCTCCTCCATAGGGCGCGCGCGGCGTGCCTCCTTCCATTTAAAGGCATGCTGACGTCATACGTCGGCGCGAAATTCAAACTATTTAAAGCCCATCATGTCCACAGCACCTTGCCCGTGATAGGATTGTATTCCTGGTGCTCCTGAGCCTTGTGCTATTGTCTGATTCCTTCTGAACCTGTCTGATTCCTGTTTTGACCCCTGCCTGGCTATTTTGACTATTCTGAATTCTGGATCCTGACCGTGCCTGCTTACGACTACTCTACAGTTTAACCCTTCGATTGATCACCCGGTTTTGACCCTTTTGCCTGTTTGACGTTTCTTATTATCTGCCTGCCTCGACCCAGCCTGTCTGTCGATTCTGTTGCCTGCTCCATTTGTACCGTGACCTTCGGCCCAAAAGACTCTGCTACCTGCCGTACCCCTCGTTAAGTCCAGGTGGCACCCAAGTAAGCTGAGGCTCCTCCCGAAGCCAAACGGTGGTCACACTACTGGTGAAGCCGAGACCAGGGTACTTGGCACCTGTTCTGGTATTGGGTGCCGGCTGTGACAATAATATGTAGCATGTCTTAGGGCAGAGACACACGGTCAGATTCGGTGAGATTAGTCACCCAGCGACAAACCTATTCTTCGTCCGACTAATCTCCCTGAACTGCTTTCCCGCCAGCTAGAATGTAAATCATCGGCGGGATGGCACTCGAGCGCTTCATTTTCCGAAGTTGCCTCACGAGGAAACTTTGGGCTACTTCGGAAAACAAAGCGATCCGAGTGCCATCCCGCTGGAGATTTACATTCTAGCCGGCGGGAAGGCAGTTTGAGGAGATTAGTCTGCCCTTAGAGTAATCTTATTTTGAGCTTTAGGTCCCCATGAGTGTGGCACCAGAATGATTCTTTCCATTGTGTCTAAAGTGGAAGAGGCCTTTTGTTAATAATACCACAAATTCAATAACTTTCTCACCAGGTGATTTATTTTCTTTGTGGACATAAAAACAGTTAAGAGATTAAAAGTTAGAATTCTAACTGCAATGTGGGCAAGCCAACATGGCTACCATCCCAGTATCACAGAATCTCAATCTTTGTTTAACTACTGCTGCCCATAAAAAGAATTTGAATCACTTTTTTTTTCTCAGATCTACCTGTGCTTACTAGTATTTCCTCATATTTCTTTGTCAGTTTTTTGTTTTTCTAAGCATTTTTAGAAACCCATTGTTTAAGCATAAATGTCGGGGGGGAGGGAAACACAAGAAATTCTATGTGCACCTGAAATGAAAACACATTCTTCAAATAATATTCAGTTATCTGCACCTAAAATGACTGAACTGTTAGCAAGTAGAGAAGCACAAAATGGCATAAAGAACATTTGAAACATTTCATGGGCTTCCAGTCTAGGAGGAGGAATCTGCATTTGCAAAATGCTACTTTATATAGACCCAGTTTACACATTCTAGGTTTTCAGAGGTGTCAAGTATCTTTCTAGCACAATTTATGTGTTCTAAAACAAAGGTCTTTCCAATGGCATATTCAAAATCTAATGTACACTTTTGTTTACTTGTTTAAGGACCACTGAGCAGCAACAAAGATTCCATGAGATTTGCAGCAACCTTGTAAAAACACGAAGGCGAATCGTTGGTTGGTGGAAACGTTTGTTTGTCCTGAAGGAAGAAAAACCCAAAATGGTAAATCCTATCTGATGCTGTATTGAAAAGTTTATAAGTAGGAACAAATGAAGTGCTCCGAGTGCTGTCCAGCCGGCGATTTAGATTCTAGCCTGGAGGGAAGGCAGTCTGGGGAGATTAGTCGCCCGAAGAAGAGGATCTCCACGTGTGTCTCTGCCCCAAAACTGGTGTGTTTGCTTCAGAAACTCTACTGTTGTTTATATAAATAAACTGAATAACTGCCCCCATTGCTACACATCAAAGGAGAAAAGACTCAGGTTACCCAGCAGATAGTAGATAAGCTCTGTAGAACATAATGGTGTTATCTGTTATCCACTATTTAACCGTTGCCATATAGTCTTTTTTTCAATTTTCACCATTGCTACACAGCAGCTTGTTTATATGAACTATAGTAGTGTTTCTGAAGCAAACGCATCAGTTTAACCAGTGCAGGGCAACAGTACATATTTTCATTATTTTAAAACACTCATTTTATGGTGTTACTGTTCTTTTAAGTGAGTATTATTAATTTCAAGAACAATAGGATCAGTAGAGCAGCAATATAATGGTTCCCATGACAAGTAGGCACAGAACATTCTGTATGTACACTCCACTCTGTGCTATTTCAACAGTATATTGGACCTTTGGGTCCCAAGGGGTTGTTCACCTTTAAATTAACTTTTAGTATGGTGTACAGAGTGATATTCTGAGACAATTTGCAACTGTTTTTCATAATTTGCATTTTTTTGAGTTATTTAGCTTTTTATTCAGCAGCTCTCCTGTTTGCAGTTTTAGCAGTCTGGTTGCTACAGCCAAAATTACCCTAGCAACCATGCATTGATTTGAATAAGAGACTAGAATATGAATAGGAGGGGGTCCTGAATAGAAAGACGAGTAATTAAAATTAGCAATAACAATAAATTTGTAGGCTAGCAGAGCATTTGTTTTTAGATGGGGTCAGTAACCCCCATTTGAAAGTTGGAAAGAGTCAGAAGAAGAAGGCAAATAATTCAAAAACTATACAAAAGAAAAAATTAAGGGCAGTTGCAAAGTTGCTTAGAATTAGCCATTCATAACTTACTAAAAGTTAACTTAAAGGTGAACCAGCCTTTTAAGTTAGATACAGTCCTTGTCACAAATCGGTTAATAAGCAATAAATATTAAGCAAACAACTTATTTACACATAAATGCAGTATTATTTGCTTTTAAAGTGGACCTCTCACCCAGACATGAAAAGCTGTATAATAAAAGTCATTTTCAAACTAAACATGAAATCCAAATTCTTTTTTGTATTTATGCATTCATAGCTGTAGTAAAACTCATTTAAAAATCTTGGCTGTCAATCAAATATTGCTTAAGGCATAGAGGAGGGGCAGACAATTACTTTTATTTTCTATTTGGCACTTCCTAGATGTCGCTGTTCTCCCCACATTCCCCGTTCTCTTCACCATTTTATTGTGCCCCATTCTGGTGCACAAACAAGATTGATGCAAGGCTTGTCTTAATAACAGTGTCCACAAAATGGCTCCTGCCTGCTTGCTATAATTATGAATTCCCAGATGGAAGGAAACAAGATTCAAATAATTTTTACAGTGTAATTAAAGTTCATTTTGCTTGACTAATGTGATAAAACAGGATTTGGATTTTTTTTTTTTTTTGGGTGACGGGTCCCCTTTAAATAATACCCTGGTTGTTAGTAAGCTTAACAAAATATTTTCTTTCCCTTGCAGTACTTTATGTCCATGATAAGTGTGCTTGCTGTGGTTGCATGGATTGGGCAGCAGGTTCATAACCTATTGCTCACATATCTTATTGGTAAGTCTCAAACTCATTTCATAATATGCAGCTGATAATAGAATAAACTACCAATGAGTGCTTTGTTTTAATAAAATACCTGTGTATTTAAAGCCTTATGTATAAGTTTTTATTGATATCTATAGTACACAGTACTGACAGGTGGGCTTTTATTAGAGGTACCAGTATGAGACTTGTTATCCAGAATGCTTGGGACTGGGGTTTTTCAAATAAGGGATCTTTCCATAATTTGGATCTTCGTACCATAAAGGGGTAGTTCACCTTTGAATTAACTTTTTGTATGACACACTGAGAATTCGCAATTGGTTTTCTTTTTTTTTTTAGCTTTTTGTATACCAGCTCTCCAGTTTGGAATTTCAGTAGCTATCTGGTTGCTAGGGTCTTGTTTACCTTAGCAACCAAGCAGTGGTTTGAATAAGAGACTGGAATATCAATAGGAGAGGAGCTGAATAAAAGTAGAAATAACAATATAATTGTAAGCTCACAGAACAATACTTTTTGGCTGCCATGGTCTGTGATCCCCATTTGAACGCTGCAAATAATTCAAAAACATAAATAATGAAGACTAATTTCAAAGTTGCTTTGAATAGGGCTTTCAATAACATACTAAAAGGCAAACCACCCCTTTAAACCTTTGCACAAACTGATAGAGAGGCAATTTGGTTGGAAATTACAGAAATCCCCCATTATTTTGCTTGTGCTGTGTGAGCTTGTCCTTGCCTCTAGATTCATTTAATAGAAAAGACTATTATAGGAATGACACATTTATTGCAGTATATTTCATTTTTCCATAATTTTCAGAAATGTTTCCACAGAGATTATTGTGTTATATTGATGACAATATCTTTGTTTCAGTGAGCTTTCTGCTCTTGCTTCCTGGCCTCAACAAACACGGCATAATCACAAAGTATGTTGGAATGGGAAAGCGAGAAATAAACAAATTGCTCAAGCAAAAAGAAAAGAAGAATGAATGAGACGATTTGCTCAGTTCAAAATGGAAGCTTCAGTGGGATCATTTTTTTTTTGTCTCCTATATTTGTGTATTGGAAGGAGAAAAGTCAGACTTTCCCAGTAACTACCAATGCTGTATCGTTTTTTTTTTAAACTGGTTGCACTGAAACTTTTCATGTTTCCTTAGTGTACAGTGTCAAGATTCCTTGAAGAGTATTTAAAAAAAAAAAAAAACTGCTGTAACAATGGTCTGTCAAATGTCATGAATGCAAGAACCCCTCTTCCTCATACTACTTTTTATTTGTCATTTATTTGTAAATATAATTTCCCTGTCTCCATGTAATTATCTTGTTTTTGGTTGTTGTCTTCCTGTTGTGAATTAATGTAATAAACTTAGGTTATTTAAGTATTTACTTCTGTTCCTCTGCATTTGTGAGCGTGGACTGCTGGGGGCTTCGCCTATTACAATAATATAAGGGGATTGTGGCTAAACCATAATAAAAGTGCCACTGGTTTTACAGAGATTGCTTAAAACCTACAAAAATGGATTGACTAATGCACATTTCCTTATATGACAATGTACTAATAATCTAAAGTACATTAATTCTCAAAATAATTGATTTTAGTTACAAATGTATTATAATAAAGCTGCTGTATCATGATACCATTTTAAGGTGTTTCCAGGATAATTTCACAGGGAAGTGGCAAGCTGGCCGTTTCTTTTGCTTGAAAAGGGTAGAGCAAAGTCCAAATTTATTTCATTATTTTTTGAAAACTACTCCGACCAAACCCCGTCCGGGTTTTCCCCTCTTATTTATCAATACATTTTCCCGAAAATTTTCTGTGCGGGGAAAGAACCCGAAAAATTGGGATCGTACTAATTTTTTGGATTTTCCGCATGAAAACGCTTGACTTTTTCGTTTTTTGCCAGAAAACCAGAAAATCTTCGGATTATTGCGCAAATCAAGATATCGTCTGGACTTCTCCCATTAACTTCTATGCAACTTCGGCAGTTCTGAGATGCCAGGTTTTTGGATTCTGACTTGTTTCATCCTCTGAGGTATAATAAATCCTGTAAAATTCGAGTTTTTTTTCTTCCATTAAAAATTTGGATTTTATAGTAAAAAATATGTTTTTTTGGCATTTGGACTTTAAATGAGAAGGAAACCCTGTAGATAAAAACCCCCACCCCACGTAGACCCTCCTCCCCCCAGGGAAATGCTCCATACTTTATACTTATCCTTTGTCGCAGATTCAGGCAGCGGACTTCACGGCATCCATCTTCCGGGTCCTCAGTAAACTGATTGGGAGATCAGTATGCCCTTTTGGAGCAATTTGACGATTTTCAAAAACTGCACATCTCCCAGTTAGACCCGGAAGATGGATGCCGTGAAGTCCGCTGCCAGAATCTGCAATGAGGGGTAAGTATAAAGTATGAAGCAGTTAGCCAGGAGCGAAGGGGGGTCTGTGTGGGGTGAAGTCCTCATTTTGTAGGCAATATTGAATACTATATGGTGCTGATTTTACTTTTGGCTGTAAATGAATATTGTCTTCAAAAATGGCCCCTTTTTTTGAGCTCCCCATAGAAGTTCTATGCTCCCTGTCTGTGTGTGTCCTAACGGTCCCTGCCAGAAGCACAGTAGTAGAGGGACAGCCAATCACAGCCCTGCAGTCACACAAACAAAGACAGGCTTCAGTCCCCTATCAGGTCCTGCTAGCTGCTGATTGGTTCCTGTCCTACATTGCAGTGAGCTGAGAGCCACCGGCTCCACTGCACAGCCAAAGAATTCAGGAAGTGGAAGAGAAGGGAGGGATTATTGGGGTTTTTGCAGAAATATTCAATAAATCAGCCTGAAAAGCTACTTTTCAAGCACAATTCTTCAATATTTAAAAGAGCATCATGCACTGGCACATTCTTGTTTTTTACACAAAATGTCTCCTTTAAAGATTATGGTGCTTAAATCATATTTTTTTATTTCTAGGTTCTGGTGGGTGGTACTTGATGGAAGCAGACCTATAGATATCAGTTTAATTGGCAGAAGCCTTGGCACCTTATCATAGATAAAAACATGGCTGATTGCTAGCAACTGACTTTTTGTTTATTCTATCCAGTAGCGAAGGCTCTTGACGAGGCAAAGGAAGCACAGGAGTGGGGCAGAAGCTGAGTGTTTGGAGCATGTCATTTTCCAGCCAGACACAATGGGGCATATTCACCAAAGAGTGAAGTTAGAGATTGCCACAGTCCACTACAGTGAAATTCCGTCACTCTCCATTCATTTCTATGGCATTTTGAAAGGCATATTTATCAATAGGTGAAGTTTCGCCCATTAATAAATACTCTTCCCATAGAAATGAATTGAGAGAGGCTGAATTTAACCCTAGCGTACTGTAACAATCTCTAACGTCTCTCTTTGATATATATACACACCAATATATGTAATATACCAGGCTGTGTAATGAAACGGGACATTTGCCCAGGGCCCACCCCAAGCCCTTTCATATGTTATAATCTGCGACTGAAGCATCCCCTAGAACTGGCAAGTCTCTTTAGTTGTAATTTATACATGTTTGTACATGAGTACAGTGCTACCAAACACTTGTATTCATGGGGGCAACCACAGGTCTCTGTGGACGGCAGAGATGAGCAGAAATGAATTTAGGCAAAGTTAAAAAAAGACTGGCAGATTACACCTGCTGTTTCTTGATTCCTGTTTATAAATAAGCCCCTAGTTCTCTCAACCCCACTCTAGATGTGGATTAGTCCTTCAACATAACCAGGTCAGCTATAGCTACTGACTCCTACTGAGGAGAACTAAACCCTCAAACAGGTGTTAATACCTGTAAATGCCCCTAAGTCTTTAATTACCCCTTGATGCAGAGTCAGCGCAGCTCATGGGTGCCATCTTCACCGCTTCGGGAATCTCCTGGTTCCTTCGGGAATTTTCGAGGATGTTGTCGCATGCACGGGAAAATTGCTAGAACTGCACATGCGCCGATGCACCGCATACTGAAGACTCAAGAAGGCGCCCGTGAGCTCCGCTGCGCTGACTCTGCATCGAGGGGCAATTAATGACTTAGAGACATTTACAGGTATTAACACCTGTGAGGGGGGAAACAGGGAGGGGAGGCTATGGAGGGTAGGCGTTTTCATTAGTTTGGGGGTTTAGTTCTCCTTTGACTCCTTTAAAGGGGTTGTTCACCTTTCAATTAAATTTGAGTATGATGTAGAGAGTGATATTCTGAGACAATTTCTAATTGGTTTTCATTTTTTATTATTGTGGTAATTTCAATTTACAAAGCAGGTATATGAGGATAATTAGCGCAGCTCACCCACTCAGCGTCTAGGAACACGTCTCCCCTCCAGCGGCATCCCGCGAGAACTCCACAGGCGCAAGCAATCCCAATTCACACGGAACAAGATGAGCTCTGTCAATGCGGGCGCTCAGCCGGAGAAAATAGGGAACGTATAAACTTCATCAAATATGGCTTTATTCCAGCAAACAATGTGACACACAGTGGCAATCAAGGTGCAGTTAAGCCTAAGCGTTTCGTGCCCAGAAAAAACAGCACTTCACCAGAGCTGTTAATTTCAACAATGTGTTTGCTAGGGTACAGATTACACTAGAAACCATGCATTGATTTGAATAAGACACTGTGTCTTGCTACAAGTTCCCTTGGCAGACTTATCACAAACTAAATGTCTAACTGAGCACTTCCCCTAGCAGACTTATCAAATATAGGGGTGGAAATAAAACACAGACACATTGATCATCATTAGAGAAGAATAATATATTGTAAGAAAAGTAATACAATACCGATTGAAGACGAGCTTCCCTTGGCAGACTTCTGAGAGGAACATCAGCTGGGGGACCCCGGGCCCAAATCAAATACAGCGACTCCCAGAGCACATCAATCGGCCAATGGTCCTTACAAGACCAATTATTCTACACAACACGTCTGCTTGTAGATGAAATCCCAAAGCCCCCTCAGCTGAGCTCCTTTTTATATTGGTACAATAACAAAATAGTAGATCATTATACATAGACATATAAAATAATAATAATGGCTACATGCCCAGTACATGGCCATGAGAATGACCATGAAAATGGAAATAACCATGTGAATGAAAATAATTGCTGTGTATGTTGATTATAACTATGTGAATAAGATATGAGAGTCTATCACTTTAACTCCTACTATTCCCTGTTCTCCTGCTAATAACTGAATAACTCAACTCCAGTTGTTCCTTGGTCTCCTGCTAATATCAGTACATCCATTTTACAACTAAGGAGCCATATTGAATGCATTTGATCACACTCACATTCATACATGGCCTGCCATGTCACATTTGTATCACACACTGTCATATGAAGAGGAGAGGCCTTAAATAGAAAGAATTGTAATAAACAGTAGCAATAACAATACCTGTGTAGCCTTACAGAGCATTTGCTTTTTAGATGGAGTCAGTGACCCCCATTTGAAAGCTGGAAAAAGTCATTAGAAGATAATTCAAAACCAATAAAAAAAAATCAGGTATCTTAGAATTAGCCCTACAAAACAATGCCTGTTACAGCGCTCACCCACAGATTAAAGAGGTTGTTCACCTTTGCGATAACTTTTAGTATGATGTAGAGAGTTTGCATTTGGTTTTCATTTTTTTATTATTTGTGGTTTTTGAGTTATTTAGATATTTATTCAGCAGCTCTCCAGTTTGCAATTTCAGCCATCTGTTTGCTAGGGTCCTAAAAATCCTAGCAACCATGACCTCATTTGATTAAGAGACTGGAATATGAATAGGAGAGGCCCTGAATAAAAAGATAAGCAATAAAAAGTAGCAATAACAATATATGTGTAGCTTTTTTTTTTCAGATGGGGCCTTTTTTCAGTTTTTGTGCAACAGTTTGGAATTTCAGTAGCTATCTGGTTGCTAGGGTCTTGTTTACCTTAGCAGCCAAGCAGTTGTTTGAATAGGAGAGGAGCTGTCTAAAAAGATAAGGAATAAAAAGTAGAAATAACAATAAAATTGTAAGCTCACAGAACAATAATTTTTTGGCTGCCATGGTCTGTGATCCCCACTAAAAAAGAGTTATAAGAAAAATGCAAATAAAAAAAACTATAAAAAAACAATAAAGACCAATTGAAAAGTTGCTTAGAATTAGCCATTCTATTACATACTAAAAGTTAACTTAAAGGAGAACCACGCCTTTAAAGGGATCCTGTCATCAGAAAACATGTTTTTTTTCAAAAGGCATCAGTTAATAGTGCAGCTCCAGCAGACTTATGCACTGAAATCCATTTCTCAAAAGAGCAAACAGATTTTTTTATATTAAATTTTGAAATCTGACATGGGGCTAGACATATTGTCAATTTCCCAGCTGCCCCTGGTCATGTGACTTGTGCCTGTACTTTAGGAGAAAAATGCTTTCTGGCAGGCTGCTGTTTTTCCTTCTCCGTGTAACTGAATGTGTCTCAGTGAGACATGGGTTTTTACTATTGAGTGTTGTTCTTAGATCTACCAGGCAGCTGTTATCTTGTGTTAGGGAGCTGCTAACTGGTTACCTTCCCATTGTTCTTTTGTTTGGTTGCTGGGGGGGGAAGGGAGGGGGTGATATCACTCCAACTTGCAGTACAGCAGTAAAGAGTGATTGAAGGTTATCGGAGCACAAGTCACATGACTTGGGGCAGCTGGGAAATTGACAAAATGTCTAGCCCCATGTCAGATTTCAAAATTGAATATAAAAAAATTTGTTTGCTCTTTTGAGAAATGGATTTCAGTGCAGCATTCTGCTGGAGCAGCACTATTAACAAAAAAAATAAAAACATTTTTTTTCCCATGACAGTATCCCTTTAAGAACAAAATTGTATCCCAGAAGCCCAGTCTGTCACTTGACAAATGTGAAAACCCCAAAGCACTGCGCACACTAATTCCTGCAATAAAATCATCTTTTCCATTGAAATACACGCGCCTAACATACTCCCACACTGACATCCCGGACACACTACTAGTTTACTACGCGCACTGGAACTCCCGCTTAACAATCATTAAGGCAAGTTAATCGAACGCTGCATCACGTTCATTTTCTGTGCCAATAGAAAGAAGAGACTGTCAATAGATCGATTATTTTAGCCTGCAGACATAGTTCCGGATTTTCCGCGCTGACAACGTCTCGCGAGAGTAGAAAAGTTCCCATATCGCCCCGCGACCTGTTTCTCCTCCCTCTTTCCGCCATACTGCAGAGCCGGTGAGTATGGCTGAATCCTTGGCCTGGCTGTAATCTTGTCTGTATCCCGGCCATCCTCTGTCTGGCTGTCGCACTAATGTGCTCACTAAAGAGCGCGCTTCGGACGCTGCCGGTTCAACACGTTCTTGGGCATCTTTGACTTGTGCGTGGCGTTGGAATGGGACGACAAAATAATGGCCGGCTCTTTCCAGCTTCCAGGCTGACTCCGGAGCTGAGGCGCCTATGGGCTCCGTGTCTGGGATCCTGTGCTCCTTTCCATAGCTGCTACTTATGTTTGTTGCTCATACGGGGCCGCTGGGACTGATGAACCTGTGTTTGTGTGCGAGCCCTGAGTCTGGCCGACAATTGCCAGGTTAAATGAGAGTATTCTCACACCATGTCCATCCCCACAGCTTGTGTCACCTACCCCTTCTATCTTTAGAGTGTCAGCTCTCTGAGCAAGAAGCTCTTCTCCATCCTGACTAAAGTATGTCACGTGTCCAGCAATATCTTTACAAATACATGTTAATATTATCTATTGTCTCACCTATTGGCCTAGTAATTCACCTAACAATGTGGCTTGTAGGTGTGAATGGGCTTTATGCTGCCCTTGGGGGGGCTCTTTAGAGTAAACTCAGGCATTGGGAACCCAGTGGTTTGTGTCCTTCAGATTTGAAATGCTCATACAAATCAGCTATTCTCTCTCTCTCTCTCTCTCTCGTTTTATATTCAAAGTACCACTTGGAACCCAGAATTTTGGGAATTTACATGTCTTCGATTTGTTCAATGGAAGGAAATATTGGCAGCTTTCAATTTTCAGTAGTTGAGGTTAATGTAAATGCTGTTGGGACCTGCATGTCTGTTTATATTCTCTGAGCTACAAAATCAGTAGAAATGGAGATATGAGGCCTTCAGTTGCCTGAAAATGTACAAATAACTTGAACTTCAATTGTTTTGAATTATTTGTGTTGATGTCAGACTGGTTGTTTTCCGATACACAACGACTCTTCTTAATTGATACATTTAGTTGATACATTACTTGTCTTTGTCCCTGCTGAACAGAATCTCTTGGTTTCATTACAGGCAGCTGTTAGAACTGATACAATAGTTGCTAATACTCCAGAGATTATGCTGAGAAATGTATCCACTAAATTTTGGAAAATTGTAACTGTTTAGAGTCTGCGTCTGAATTACTTTGCTGCTAGACTGAACCCAGAGACAGGAACACTCAACTTTAAACTCTGATTTTGGAAAACCAGTAAATAATGGAAACTAATTGAGAAGTGTATTTTTGGGGAACAATTTGAAAACGGAACTAAACAGTGTTTGGAAGGCGAACAACCCCTGACTATTTGCGATTTTTAATGTGGTTGCTACAATGATGCACCTACTGGAGAATCTGAAGGCTGGAGAATATGGATCAGGGTGGTTGTCAAGTTTTTTTAAAAGAGGACTCCCAACTTTTATTCTTGAATGCTACCCATACTAAGGGTAATGGCACACAATGAGTTATTGTCTTAGGGTGGCAATTACCCTAAAAAGTAATACTTGCTGGATTAGGTCAGGTCTGTAGTTTACAAATCACCTGAAAGTATATCCTGCCACTGTTTTACCTGGAAGTAACCTAATTTGTTACTTTTGTGCATAGAATGAGTCCTGTTTACCAAATCCCCCATTTGAATTGGAGGGGTGAGTTTGTTTTCAGGGTCGCTTTGAAACGCATTCTCCAGACCTTGCAGGAAAGACCTGGGCAACTTTCCTTTTAACTGCATTTAAGTGCATTCATTGTGTTTTAATTGATCAAGGCATTTCAAGATATTCAGACGCGTTTTTGTGGGTCTCCCTGACGGCTTCTATTTTAGTTGGCCTAAATAGATTTATTTTAATCATCGGAGGTGTAGTCCAGCAACATCTTGCAACCGAACGCTTCTTCATTTCAATCATGTTTTATGGTATTGTATCTGTAGAGCATTGTGGGCAATATGTCTCTAAACATGGACTTTTTCTCTAGGCACGATGGTGCGCATGAACGTCCTTGCCGATGCTCTGAAAAGCATCAATAATGCAGAGAAACGTGGCAAGCGCCAGGTCCTCATCCGACCATGTTCAAAAGTGATAGTGAGATTCCTGACCGTAATGATGAAGCATGGTAAGTAAACTGTGAAACTAAACCCTGTATTTTGTTTCAGAAGCTGCAGTTGTTTCCCATTTCACCTCTGCATATTAGTAAAAAGCCCCAGTATTTAGTCTGCAGTTTACTTCTCTTGGGTGTCCCATTACTCATCAGGAGCACAACACACTGCAGAATTGGACCATGGAGTCAATCTCTGTATGCCAGCCTACATATAGGAATGCCTGCCCAACTTTATCCACTGGTTAAGGTAGTGGGATTTAGACAATAAATTGACCCTGTTTGGGTCAAATTTTGGGGGAGTATCTGGATAATTATGACTATCCTGAGGTTAAAATGGGAAGTAGACTTCCTAGAAAGGGTTTCAGTACCATTTAAATGTTTTCCTTGAGGTGCAGTAAAGTAGTTGGCTGTGCAACAGTCATACTCAGCCTGGTGTATTGAAAAAGAATAGTCCAGAATATCAAATGTCTAATTTGCAAAGTTGTCTAGTGAAAAAAATATTTTACTTGTGAAAGTTAGGTGTACTCTTCTATGGTGCAGTGTATTTCCATGTACAAGTATGGGATCCGTTCTCCGGAAACCCAACTGAATTATGGAAAGGCTGGCTCCCATAGACTTCATTATAATTAAATAATCCAGAATTTAAAAAAATACTTCTCTGCATGAATAATGAAACAGTACCTTGTATTTGATGCAAACTAAGATAATTAATGCTTACTGGAAGCAAAACCAGCATATTGGGTTTATTTAATGTTTACATAATTTCCTAGTAGGCTTATGGTTTGAAGATCCAAATAAGGGAAAGATCCATTATCTGGAAAATTCCAGGTTTTGAGCATTCTGGATAACAGGTCCAACACCTGTACCATGTTTTTTGTGGGAGTGATTTTAGGTATGTAAGCAAGATGAGCGGAAGTGTCTCAAAGCATATGCAAATTGGGTTATTTCAGACCCTTTGATGCCATATTTTTGGACTGTTACAAATGAGACTCTCATTACTAAAACAGGCCCATGTCTCTCCCTTTAAAGTACATCATAGAATCATTTGATCCTTCATCTGAATGGCTCATGAACATTAATTGCACTGCTGCTTTGGGGATCTTTGGGTTTTGTTACTAGAGAAGAAGAAATTAAATAAACTCAAGGCAGGTTATTTTGTAAAGTGAAGCTTTATAGTATGTTAGTGTTCTTCATTCTTTTCAATTATAGGCTTTGATTTTCAAGTAAATTTAACTTTTTTTTTTCAGGTTATATTGGGGAGTTTGAGATCATTGATGATCACAGAGCTGGGAAAATTGTAGTCAATCTCACAGGAAGGCTTAACAAGGTAAGTATATTATGGTGTACTTCCTTACTGCCTGTCCTTCACATGACTGTTCTGCCTAAAAATGCATGTGTTTGTGCATTGAGGAGTATTGAGCTGCCTCACATTGGTAGAGAAATTGTTCTGTAGTACTGGAGTAACCATTCCCTGCATACCCTGCTAGCGGTCATTTGGCAGTGGAATGCTGAGTTGTACATTAATATTTTTTTAGGGTTGCAAGTGACATTTAGGGGAATATTAAGCTGTGTAAAACAAATGGCGAATATATCGATGTGTGTAATATGACGCCATTATTTTTAGTGGTTGTTATATTATCCCTCTGTTTTTTTTACATAAATATGCCCCTTAGAGTTGTGTGAAACTTAATGCATTTTAGTTATAAATGATATTTTTACTGTTTAATTTTCAGTGTGGTGTCATTAGCCCCAGATTTGATGTTCAACTGAAGGATCTGGAGAAGTGGCAAAATAACCTCTTGCCATCACGTCAGTTTGGGTAGGTGGATATTTTATTATTCTCATCTTAAAGGGAATCTGTCGTCATTTTAAACTTTTTTTTTTGTTTTGCATTTTTATAAAAAACACACATCCATAAACATTGTCTGGCAAATAAAATGTTAATCCACAAATCCATGCATAAGTTATTGTATTTTTTTGTATTTTGTTATGGGGGCTTCCATTTCTGCTCATTACACATTCATCCTGTGCTGCTCTAACAGCAGGCACAGCATTACCTGTGTGCTTGGAGGCAGCCACTCTGTAATGAAAAGCCAAGTCGCACTACGACATGAGAATCCAGCTGTACACTCCCCCTCCTCTCTCTGCCCATGCGTGTGATGTTTGGAGGAGAGAGGTCACATGGTTTGAAGGGAAGCAATTACTTTCACTTTCCTACACGTCCTGCTCTACAGCTGCACTAGCAGCCCCTCCTCCCACAGACACTATCAAAGCTCCTCCCCTTCTGTAAGTTTGTTCTCTGCTTTCCTTTGGAGGGGGGAACTTTCTCTCCTTGCTGCCTTCCTAGTTAGTTTTACTGGTTACTAGATGAGGTAAAGGAGCTGTGAGTTCCCTCTGCTATCCACCTCACACACACTGCGCTCCTTTCCTGCCTGCAATACTACTTTTTTCATTAACTACTTACTGCCTCCTTTCTCCTGAGCTAAGTTTTCCTGGTTTTCAAGTTTGTCCTCCTTATTTTATTTTATCCTTTTTTTCTATTCCCTGTCATCAGTCCTGGGAGTGTACTCCTGTGTTTCTGCCATTCATTTTTGTGTAAACAAATATAATAAACTATATAAAATTTTTTTCCAGTGCCCAAAATGAATTGTGTGTGTATATGTATATTTATTTTTGAAACGTAAGTGGGGGCAGTGATCACAGGACTCTTATTTCAGTCCTCCTGAAGTGGTGTCAGTGGGAGCTTATCTTGATTCCTGCCTATTGTTCAATTGACAGGCTCAGCAGACAAGGCTCTATTTACATTACAGCAGCTTGTAGGAGGGAGGGGTAATGACATCACTCCAACTTGCAGTGCAGCAGTAAAGTGTGACTGAAGTTTATCAGAGCACAAGTCACATGACCTGAGGGCAGCTGGGAAATGTCAAAATGTCTAGCCCCATAGCAAATTTTAAAATTAGATATAAAAAAATCCATTTCTTGTTTTGAAAACGGATTTCAATGCAGGATTCTGCTGTAGTAGCACTATTAACTGATACATTTTGTAAAAAACATGTTTTTCCACGACAGTATCCCTTTAAGCACGTGTCCTTTCACACATGTTAAATGCTTCTCTGCAGCTGTCATTCACTACGCCAAACGTGCTGTCAGGTATATTACCGTGCTCCTGCCAGCTATATATTACACTTGGTTGTTGTAAAGAAACTACACTTTAGTTCCTTCTTGGATTCTTGCTGCAAGTGAGCCATAGTTATTTGGCAGTTGCTCTGGTGCCATTAATATTGTAGTTAGTAAAATGATTTTGGAAATAGTGTGAATTTATTGCTAGAGAATAGGAGTCCCTTTCATTGGAGAAGCTGATACATTCTCATTTGAAATTGCTTTATAGTGTTTGTAATGCTTTATATGAAGTCTGTTCTGGTTATAGTTCCCTGGTAATTTTTAATTTCTGCAGTTTGTATAAATACATAATGTACTCCTTAGAAGCAGACCTTGGTTGTAGTGTGTGAATGCAAAGAACTGAAGGTCTATTCAGGTAAACTATTGTGCTATTGCCTTGTCCAGTTTTGGCGTTCAATTGACCAGTAACGGAACAGAGGCCTTTATTTTGCAAACAATGTGTTTAAGCTGCGCTGGAAAAATCTTTCCCAGAAATTTGGGTTTAGTGCTTATCTGCTGTAGCATTGTATTCTGACTGACATGATGCATATTTACGGTTTTAATTTTTTTTAGTTCATTTGCCCTTATAAGATGTAGCTTGCAGAGATTTTTTGTTTGTACAATAGCAATAGGAGATAGCTCATAGTACAAGTTGATCCAGGGACTGGTCCGATTGCCATCTTGGGAGTCGGGAAGGAATTTTTTCCTCCTCTGAGGCAAATTGGAGAGGCTTCAGATGGGGTTTTTTTGCCTTCCTCTGGATCAACTAGCAGTTTGGCAGGTTAAAATAGATCTCAAAGATTAAACTTCATGGAAGTGTTGTCTTTTTTTCAACCTAACTGACCATGTAATGGCACATGAAATGTTTTTCTAGCCATTCCCATGGGTGGACGTAATTAAGGTTCAGGCCATTACTTGATGAAATGATTATTTTCAAGTAATTGGCTGACCTGTGTGTGCACCAGTAAAGTTAGTGTGAATCCCATGGTCTATGCAATCGTTTTTTTAGCGCACCCATGAGTGGAAAATAGTAGTCACACCCTTAATGGTATGTTGTGCATAAATGGTAGATGAAAATATCCTTTTTGAAGTTATTAGCTTATGTCACTTTATTACTTGCAATTAGATTTTGTAGATTACAAGTACGTGTATAGGATCCATTGTCTAGAAACTTCTTATCCAGAAAGCTCAATTATGTAAAGCCTGTCTCCCATAAACTCATTTTACCTTGTCATTTTTCTCTGTAATAGTAGCTTGTACTTGATCCCAACTAAGAGAATTCATTCTTATTGGAAGCAAAACCAGCCTATTGGTTTCATTAAATGGTTTTAATTATAGTTTTCTTGTAGACTTGGTCTGCTAGATCCAAACTATTGAGCATTCTGCAAAACGGGTCCCAAACCTGTACTCGCTAAAAGTCTAGCAGCAGGTCAGATGCTCCATGGGTAAAGCGCTCTGATGAGCCTTATTGTATCTTATGTTCCTGTCTGGTCCCAGCACAGGCTTCTACAATAGCAGACAAAGCTGAGTTTGTTTGCCCACTGAGCAGACAATCATGGGAGGCCACCCTGTACAGGAGATCCTGGTGTTCATGTGTTTTGCATCCACTGTATTTGGATATGTGAATTCATAGCCATATTTGGCTGTATTTACATTAAAAGCATGTGGCCACTCTGAACAGTATTGGCTAATCCTATTCAGACCTGTGACTTGTTCCATAAGGAGCTGATTTTGTTAGGGTTCCTTTTGCATATAAATGATATTGTGGTCTGCTGGGCTACTACTATATTCAGATTGTACATGATTCTTTGTGAACCCGCTGGCCTCAGCAACAGGGATGCAACTTGCAAGGGTGTACAGTACCTATTTTACATTAACCTTTAGCATTAAGTCTGTTCCACAGTTTAGGCTGCATCTACATTTGAATCACAAGGCCATTGCCTCACTACAGCCCAGAATGCTCTTCTGCTTGTGTTTGTGTGTTCATTACTGACTCTATTATTTGTTAAACTTTGGAGGATCTGTACATTCAATAGGTTCTGTGTACCACTGTGTAGTAATGCAAGGAGTCTTCCTTTTTATTTTTTTTATAACTTGGCTTTTTGTTTGGCTCTCCAATTTGGCATTGAAACAGCTAACTGTTTACTAGGGTCATGTTTACTCCAGGAAAGTAGGAGAGGGTATGAATAGAAAGAGATGTATTTGAGACTACAATTTTATTGGCATTTTTAAAATGATCTTAAAGAACAAGGAAAGTTAAACTAAAGAAGTAGCTAGAAATGTTGTTCATTATGTTTTGGGCTTCTGTACCAGCCCAAGGTAACCATGGTCCTTTAGCAGTAAAGATTTGTCTCCAAAGATGCCCCAGTAGCTCCCCATCTTCTTTTCAGCTGATTCTTACTGAGCTTAGGGACAGACTCAATATACAGTACAAATAGAATATAAATGTCACAATATAAGGCTGATTAGTAATTAATATGGATAATTACTACATGACAGCACAGAAACCAGTGCAATTAGCATCAGAATTTAATAATCAGCCCTGTAGCATCAGCTTATATTACAGGCCAACCTAATTTTCTGCTTGATAATTTGCGACACCCCCTAAGCTTAGCTTCTCAACAGCTGCTCAGAGCCCACTGAGCCTGTGAGTGTCGCAGACACTGAATCTGAAACTTTAGGCTGGTGCAATAAGTTCACTATATAAAATATAATTTTTAGCCATATTCATATTTATGGGTTAGTTTTCCTTTAAAGAGCAAGGTCCACGTTTGGAAGTTGGAAAGATGCATAAGAAATGTGAAAAAATAAAAGATTCTAAGTGTAGGACATACTGGAATATTTTAAAGTTCATATGAAAGTGTATCATAGTATTTCTGTTCTGCTGCTCGCTTTGGGTCCAGTTAATGTATTGTAGTATTCCCCAACCAGTGACTTGTTCACTACGTATTTTCCGCTGCATTTCATGTTGCTCCCCATTGGTGCACAGCAAGTGCTTACTTTGTGCCATGAACACAGCAGGAATTTCTACTGTTGAAATACTCCAATACATGTCTGCAGCTGCTCAGTCTACTCCAGCCTTGAGACAAAACATCACAGCACTCTGGCAGCCCATGAATATTCATACTTATGTTTAAATTCTACTCACTGGAACTAGAGGTCGAGGGGCCCTGATCTACACTGAAACTATGTTTTATAAATATATACATACAAGCATAGGAAATAAAAGTTGTCTATTATTTGGGGTTTGCCCTGATTTTAAATGGATGGATGAATAACATTTATTTGTATTTCTTGCAGGTATATTGTGCTCACTACTTCAGCTGGCATCATGGACCATGAAGAAGCCAGGCGAAAACACACAGGAGGCAAAATCCTGGGATTCTTTTTCTAAGCGACACAAGAAAATAAACTTATCAAAGAATGGCTGTTTTTGTTTGCTTCCCCCCCTTACTCTCTAGCCTGGACTGAATCCTACAATCTACAGTTCTAATGTGGAACTTGCAGCACTATAGATTCTATTTTTCTAGTTAAAGGGAAACCACTTGCTGACACTTAAGGTGTTCAATGGCATGCTTAGTCATTGCTTCCTATGTCAAACTGATTTACTTTAATTACGTCTGAGAGATGGGTGCAACTGTCATTTCTGCATCTCTCACTGACAGTACAGATGCCATGTTTACATTGCTCATTGGAATAACCTTATCACATATACACAGAGTAATGGTACCTGTTATCAGTAGCATGTTACCATGACAGATTTTTGGAGGAAAGCCACACTGACATTGAAAGAATAGATACATAGTGTCCAAGCCACATCCTAATTCCCATGCAAAATCCAAAGCACTGCGGCACACTGACAAGATGAATGTTTATATTCGTGGCATGTTTTGGCGCCAATTCAAGTAGACAAAGGGCAACGTTTCAGGCCTCACAGGGCCCTTTATCAAGCTAATAAAGGGCCCTGTGAGGCCTGAAACATTGCCCTTTGTCTACTTGAATTGGAGCCAATAAATGCCATGAATATAAACATTCATCTTGTCAGTGTGCTGCAGTACTTTGGATTTTGCATGTGTATTCTGTAACCCATGGCAGGTGGGGTATTTTACTGCTGAGCACCTGATTTTGAAAGAAAGCATACAGAGGTAGAACACTTCAACATGTGGAATAAGACATCCTAATTCCCAGACCTCTGGGTGGCGAGGCCTACTTTATTTGTGTAAATGCTGATACTTCTGTTATTAATGGCATTAATGTGGCTCACTAGATAGTCCGTTGCATGTGTTGCTGTAAACCACCCATCATCAGAACAGGCTCAATGGGCATATACACTTGTCAGGTGATATAGAAATACACATCTGATTCAGTCAGAGTATGTTTTCATAGGTCTCCTATCCTGGGATTTGCTTAAAAATGTGACTGCCACCTGAATATTTTAGGTATTTTGACTGCATTTTTAGAGGGGGCTTAAAGGGGCCAAGTCATCACTCTATGCTCTATAGTAAATGTACATTTCCTCATTACCAATTTCAACCAGCAGATGGGGTTGTGTAACTTGTTTGCTTTATTCCAAATTGTCTCTCACAGAAGCATTCAGGAGCCTTTCAAAAGAACAATTGGAAGGTAACAAGAGAACAGATTTCTCTAGTTATGAGAATAGCACTCTAGTAAAAATAAAGTCCCACTGCAACTCCGCCAATTACATTAAGTAGAAGAAAAAAAAATCGGAAAGCAGTTTCATTGTGAAGTGTTGGCTCTTTCTGAAAGCACAGTGACCTGAGAGAACTGCCTACACCCCAATATTACAGCTAAAAAAATACATTTGTTGGTTCAGGAATAAAACTTTAAACAGTAGATTGATTGCTCCTGCTATATCAATCCTCAGGGAATCGACTTGTAATGTGGTGTCCTGTTCCCCCTTGGGCTACTAACTGATCACAAGCAACACCTGCCTTTTTCCATAACTGGTACCATTTTAGTGCTGATTAAACCAGAGTCACACTGATTAACATAGGAACAGGTTTATTATCAGCCAACAGCGCTGTACAGCATTAACAGTGATCACACAGCTCTTTCCATTAAAGGAGAAATAAAGCTTAATTAAAGAAGCAGCTAGAAATGTTGTACATTCTGTTTTGGTCTTCTATACCAGCCCAAGGCAACCATAGCCCTTTAGCAGTAAAGATCTTTGTCTCCAAAGATGCCCCAGTAGCTCCCCATCTTCTTTTCTGCTGATTTGCTGCACATGCTCTGTGCTGCTTTCACTTACTGAGTTTAGGGACTCACAATATACAGTACACATAGAAAATAAATGGCACAATATAAGGCTGTTTAGAAATTAATACAGATATAATTACTACATGGTAGCACAGAAACCAGTGCAATTAGCATCAGAATTTAATCAGTCTTGTGGCATCAGCTTATATTACAGACCAACCTCCTTTTCTGCTGGATAATTTGCAATGACCCCTAAGCTTAGCTTCTCAACAGCTGCTCAGAGCCCACTGAGCATGTGAGTGTCGCAGACACTTTCCAAGATGGTGATCCCCTGTGACAAGTTTGAAGTCCTGGATTATTGCTGCTATTGACAAGCTGGAACTTAAGGCTGGTTCAGTATATAAAATATGGCATTTTTAGCCATATTAATTTTTAGGGTTTAGTTCTCCTTTCACAGGGTTTCCCAGACCACTGTGCACTGTCCCTAATCAGACGAGGTATCGCTGAGACACTGGCTCCTAACTTCCTCCTTGTTGGAGTCTCTCTGTACCCTATCACTAACTCCAACATATCTACCCTACAAAAGGTGGTGGCTTACTATACTCTCTGCATTTCATGTATGCATAAACACACGATTTGAACAAGCCTTATTCATTTTGTTTGTTCTATTGCCAGCTATAGTATCAGTATTATCTCACTGGACACATCAATATGAGCAGATCTCCAATGTCATATTTTTTTTTATTTTTTTTTGTAAAATGATCTTAGCAAGGTCAAGTGCTTTTCTGGCATATCAATCTATATTGTGGTTTCATTATCAGCGCCGGATTCGATGGGCGGGCGCCCCTAGGCCGTGCGTTCCCAGCGCCCGCCCGCACTACCACACGCTGGCGCAAAAGCACAGGCTCCCCACAGAGCGGCTGGGCGGCATGCCGCCCCCAAAAATGTGCCGCCCTAGGCCCGGGCCTATCTGGCCTCACCACAAATCCGGGCCTGGCTGCTTGGGAGACGCTGCTCCTGGTCTGGTCACTTTTTTACTATTCCTCTTTACCAGGAGACATCAAAGGCATGGAAAGCTTCCTCCGGGCCGCTGAAGGGCATTAAGTTACCCCAGGCTGGCTGTTGCCCCCTCCTTCCTGCGCTCCTGACCAATATCTCCGGGCAGTGCCTAGGCACGGTGTTCAGGAGGAAGCGGCAGGTGGTGGCGTTGACCCAGGAGGAGCCCAGTGAAAAGGTACGGTATCTGGGCAGCACGGTGACCTTGTGGGGTGGGCACGAGAGGAGGGCTGCACGGCAGAGGCAGTAGGGCAGATCTGGGAGAGGAGCAAGGGTGGAAGCCAGCGCCCCACGGAGAAGCTGTCGTGATTAGTGAAGGCATCAGAGTGTCCCCCCCCCGGGAAGGGCAGCAAAGCCACCGACACTTACCATCAGCACCAAATCACTCCCTGCGGTACCGACAGCGCCCACCACCCCCTGCTCCTCTGCTGCTGGTTGCTCAGGCATGACGTCTGGCAGGGCCCAGGTGCGGATTGGCGCACGCCCGGACTTCCGGCGGGCCCCGAGGGGGTGCGGACCCCGGTGCAATCACACCTCCTGTACCCCTGGTAGTTCAGCCACTGGACAGGAACCAATCAGCAGTTAGCAGGATCTGATAAGGAACTGAAGTCTGCCTGCGCTTGTGTGACTGCAGGGCTGTGATTGGCTGTCCCCGTCCTTCTGTACTTCTGGCAGGGAACGTTAGAACACACCCACCTCTCACTTGAAACACAGACAGGGACTAGAGAACATCTATAGGGAGCTACTATTAAGCTGCTGTTTTTTTAAAGATGATATTCCTTTTTAGCACCATGTAAAAGCCACATCATATATTTCTTATAATTGCCTACAAAATGAGGGTTCTTTCATTTCTCCTTTATGTCTCCTTTAAATGAGACAGACATATAAATAAAGCAATCAATAAAAAAGAATGTGCTAGTGCATTATATGGTTTTACATGTAAAAGGAATATGCTTAAAGAAAAAAGGTTGTTTTTTTTTTTTTTGTTTATTCTTTTTTTTTATTTTTTTTATTAATTTCTTTTTTTTCTGGTTACTTTATTGAAAATATTTGGCAAATCCCTTCTAGCCCTGCCCATCTGCTCCACTGGCTGCTCCCTGAATTCCCAAGCTGTGCAGGGGAGCCGGCAGCACTCTGCACTCGCTGCAGGACAGGAACCAATCAGCAGCTAGCAGGACCTGACAGGGAACTGAAGCCTGTCAGTGCTTGTGTTTGACTGCCGGGCTGTGATTGGCTGTCCCCCTCCTACTGTGCCTGACAGTGATTTCCCTGGGTAGATACTGCAAGTGGCCTCAAGGGGGGCAACATTGAGCTTCCATTCCAATTGGTGATTTGCAGCTAAAAGAACTGCACATAATAGGAATCCACAGCGCAACTCTCAACTATGTAAATACACTGGACCCGAGAGGAACCTTGGATGGGCCCAAATTTAAAAGAGACATTTTGTGTAAAAAAAATAATTATATATATATATATACATATATATATATATATATACATATATATATATATATATACAGGGCCGCCATCAGGGGGGGACAGGGGGGACAAGCGTACCGGGCCCGGGCATGAAGGGGGGCCCGGCAGCGCTGCATTTTTTGAAGATCCGGGCCCCCCTTACGAGCGCCCGAGCCGTACGTCTTGCCTCTGTGCTGCCGAATGCGGAAGTGCCGAAAAGCCGAAGCCGATGCGCCGAAAAGACCCGAAGTCACGGAAAAAGCCGAAGTCACGAAGCGCTGAAAAGACCCGAAGTCACGAAAACAGCCGAAGTCCTGAATCAGCGCAAAGACCCGAAGTCACGAAAACAGCCGAAGCCGAAGTCCTGAAGCAGTGAAAAGACCCGAAGTCACGAAAGGAGGTGAAGTTGAAGTACTGAAGCCGTGAGTTCAATTCTACTGAACACCAGTTTGTGTATTTTTTTTTTTTTTAATCTCCTGGCCACCAATGTATTATTTTAATATTCTATAGGCCCCTGCCGCCAATGTTTTTTTTTTTTTTTCAAAAAAAATTTTTTTTTTTTCAAATTTTTTTTCGGGGCCCCAATTTGTTTTTAACTTATAAGGGGGCCCCTGCGGCCAATGTTTTTTTTTTTTTCAAAAAATTTTTTTTTTTTTTTTAAATTTTTTTTTGGGGCCCCAATTTGTTTTTAACATATAAGGGGGCCCCTGACGCCAATGTTTTTTTTTTTAAAAAATTTTTTTTTTTTTTAAATTTTTTTTTGGGGCCCCAATTTGTTTTTAACTTGTAAGGGGGCCCCTGCCACCAATGTTTGTTTATTTTTTAGTTTTTTTTAAATTTTTTTTTGTTGGGGCCCCAAGTTTTTTTTTAACTTATAAGGGGGCCCCTGCCACCAATGTTTTTTTAAAAAAAAAAAAATTTTTAATTTTTTTTTTTTTTGGGGCCCCAATTTTTTATAAGGGGGCCCTGACCATCAATAGCTTTTTACAACTTGTGTCGTGGGGGTTACTTTTTTAGCGCTGATGTCTGTGTGGTCTTTTAACTGCGATGTGGAGTGGGCGGGAAATGGGGTGGAGCTTGGTCGTCAGTGTGGGCGGGGCCCAGGGGGCCCCAAAAATTTTGTTGTACGGGGCCCCGTGATTTCTAATGGCGGCCCTGTATATATATATATATATATATATATATATATATATAAAAATAAGACTGTAGCAGTCCGTTATACTCATATACAGAAGAATGGTGCTTAAAAAAAACAAAAACAACAAAGTAGTGTTTCAGACTGATTTGCTTGAATATTTCTGCAGAAACCCCAAAAACCCCTCCCTTCCACTTGCTGCTCCTTGAAATCCCAGGCGGTGTTCTCAGCTCCCTGAGCTGTAGGACAGGAACCAATCAGCTGCTAGCAGGACCTGACAGGGAACTGAAGCCTGTCTGTGCTTGTGTTTGACTGCAGGGCTGTGATTGGCTGTTGACTGCAGGGCTGTGATTGGCTGTCCCCCTCCTTCTGACCGTTAGGACACACCCACCCCTCATTTGACACGCAGACCGGGAGCAGACAACACCTATCGGGAGCTCCGATGGAGGGGCTATTTTGAAAGAGAATATTCATGTTTAACACCATGTAAAAGCCACACCATGTATCACTCACAATTGCCTACAACATTAGGCTATTTTTCGTGGATCCTATAAGTCTCCGTCAAGCACAATTCTTCTATATCTGAATGAGTACATAACGCACCACTACGTTTTTATTTCATACACAAACTGTCTCCTCTAAAGGGGCCTCCCCCTACGCACAATATCAGCAGCTGCAGCGGCAACAGCTCAGTCCCGTGACACAAGCCTTTTCCTGCGCTAAATTTAAAAGGAGTTGGTCGCGACGCTTTTTGGAGGTTCCCGCACCGTTACAACAGCCAATGAAAAATTCTGTTTTCTGTGTCTGGCCCATTCTGCTGCCCTCCCACCGTGTCGTACGAAATATTGCCCATCAATAATAGCACATGAAGTGGCGCCTCCTTGATGCCTGGCTCACTTTCTCTAGTTATTTTACTGCGGACCAAAGGCGATTTTACACCATTATAACTGCCTGCCTTGATTTCAGCCTGTTCTCCTTTGTCATTGGTTCACTATGGACATACGTCACTTGAACTAGTCCAATCAGTTTCAGTCCTGGAAATACTTGTTAGTCATTGGCTGATTTAATCTAGGGTAACAGTTTTCCGTTGGTCCGCCAAAATAACGGTTTTTTTCAAGTGAATGACACCGGCTTGGTGACCCTGCAGCCACACAGGGGCAAACCTATGAGCCGTATTGGAACCACGGCGGGCACAAGTCGGGCTTGATATCACTGGGAGTAGAAATAAGGGGCGTGTGGCACAGTTCTCTTTAGCCGGCTTGGGGGCGGCTCTGAAAAGAGCCTTTGTGTTGTTCCCTGATGGGGGGGGGGGGGGGGCGCTGGGAGCGGGCACTTCACTCGCTCTTGGCCGGCTTGCGCGACACCACCGACCCCAAGGCAAATTCATTCTAAGAGCCCCCGCCTTCTCCTGAAAACATCTGTCGCTTCCTATTGGTTTGTAGGTGTTCTGTGTTCATGACGCTATTCTCTGAGCAGCATTCATTCTCATGAAATCAATTGTGTCCTAGGGCAGAACAAAGGGAGATCGATAGATCCGGTGCTACGGGTAGATCAAAGGAGATCCACGAAAAATAGCCTAATGTCGTAGGCAATTGTGAGTGATACATGGTGTGGCTTTTACATGGTGCTAAACATGAATATTCTCTTTCAAAATAGCCCCTCCATCGGAGCTCCCGATAGGTGTTGTCTGCTCCCGGTCTGCGTGTCAGAAGGAGGGGGACAGCCAATCACAGCCCTGCAGTCAACAGCCAATCACAGTCCTGCAGTCAACAGCCAATCACAGCCCTGCAGTCAAACACAAGCACAGACAGGCTTCAGTTCCCTGTCAGGTCCTGCTAGCTGCTGATTGGTTCCTGTCCTACAGCGCAGGGAGCTGAGAACACCGCCTGGGATTTCAAGGAGCAGCAAGTGGAAGGGAGGGATTTTTGGGGTTTCTGCAGAAATATTCAAGCAAATCAGTCTGAAACACAAGTTTTTAAGCACAATCCTTCTATATCTAAATGAGTATAACGGACTGCTACATTTTTATTTATTTATTTATTTATTTATTTATTTTAATTTTATTTTTTTTATAATTCCTTTTATTTATTTATTTTTAAACAAAATGTCTCTTTTAAATTTGGGCCCATCCAAGGTTGCTCTCAGGTCCAGTGTATTTACATATAAGAGTTGTGCTGTGAATTCCTATTATACCGAGCTCTTTTGTATGTGCAGTTATTTTAGCTGCAAATCACCTATCGGAATGGAAGCGCAATGTTGCCCCCTTGTGGCCACTTTCAGTATCTAACCAGGGAAATCATTGTCAGGCCTCAGTGGGGCCGTAGATCTGTCAGTACAGGGTGGGGTTTCTCTACAACTCACATATTAGATGTGCTCCCCCTTTCAGAGTCATTGGGCTCAGTCACTCCCAGCAACTCCCAGCACAACGGCAACTGTATCTCAGTGGGCCCAGCATTTAAAGACACAGTGACTCCCTTTATTATTATTATTATTAACATGTATTTATATAGCGCCAACATATTGCGTAGCACTGTAAAGAAATGTGATTATACAACTACATCAAACGAATTACATATATAGAATATATGGAGTAACAAACATCACAATCAATACAGGTACAAAAAGGTGAGGAAGGCCCTATGCATAGGCATACAGTCTAAAGGGGAGGGAGTAATACACAAGGTGTGGGAGTGGGCAAGATCGAAGTAAGTGCGTGAGAAATGTGGTACTGTATGTGGTGTTGCATTTGGTAGTTAAGCAGAGTGAGGGTAGGCTTCTCGAAAGAAGTGCGTTTTCAGAGATTTTTTGAAAGCAGAAAGGTTGGGAGAAAGTCGGACTGACCGTGGGAGAGCGTTCCAGAGGAGGGGTGCAGCCCTTGCAAAGTCTTGAATGCGAGCATGTGAGGAGGTAATGAGAGAAGAGTTGAGTAGCAGGTCAGTAGAGGAACGTAGTAAGCGAGTGGGTGAGTATATAGAGATGAGTTCAGAGATGTAGGGTGGAGCAGAGTTGTGAAGTGCTTTGAAAGTCAGTGTCATTAATTTGAATTTGATTCTGAAAGGTAACAGAAGCCAGTGCAGGGATTGACAGAATGGCGAGGCAGAGGAGGAGCGGTTGCTGAGGTGTATGAGCCTCGCAGCAGTGTTCATTATGGACTGGAGAGGTGACAGTCTCTGGAGGGGGAGGCCAATTAAAAGAGAGTTACAGTAGTCTAGACGCGATATGATGACTCCCTTCATTAGGAAGGATGTTCCCTGGCAGCGCCACACTGACCTGACCAGGTTTCAAAGAGTCCAAAAACCAGAATCACATTTCAGGTCTGATCTGATGTCCTTCCTTGTCCAATGGCAGAGCTGATGGTGCAGAATTCACAAGGAATTGCCCTAAGATCTGTCTCTGCCGCATCCACTACCCTGTCCCAGAGGCAGAAGCAGCTGGTTAACAGGCCTGGAAAGAAGCAAGCAAGCACGGAGTGCTGCCCTGCATGCATGTCAAATCTCGCCCTGTCCAGCCATCCTCGATAACCATCATGGAAGTTCTGGCGGGCTTGGGTGCGATCGCACTCCCGCAGCCCTGGTAGTTGCGCCACTGGGCAAAACGTAGTCTCTGCGTCAAATGTATAATGAAGCAATAGAATTCTTCATGAATCAGATGCAATTTGAGTGTAGGAATGGACAGACATGGGATGACTTTGACGTCGTTGGCCAGGTTAATTATATTGCCATATATGGACAAACAATTCCTGTTTTTGTTTAAAGGGTACGTGGGTTTTTTTTTTTTTTGCTTAAGGCACAAAATATCTCAATGTCTTAAATGTATCTTTAATGGGTTGAGTGCAGAGGGCTTCTTGTATTTGTCTGAAAATGTATCATTATTACTAAAGGGGTAAACATTTGAAAGTTTGCCACACACAAGTGAAATAACTATGTCACATGAACTATACAGCTGTATGGCAAGATAAATGTGGAGTATAAATGAGTATAGTTTACATACAACAATGGCACACTTACAATCATAAGTGCAGTACACTAAGCGCACACAATGCAACATGGCATGCCTGTGTCATACACTCATCTGTACTTTTCACCTGGACCCATAACACCTCCATAGCACCATTGCGTTTTCCTGAATAAGGTATAAGGTGGGGAGTGAACACGCAAACAATAGATGAATGGGTGCCATGGTGCTTTCCACAGGTAAGTGCAATTTGCTAGGAAGATTTGTGTATGTGTCAATGCAAACTCAGTTTTTTGTCCATCTGTGCACTTTGCTTTTAGCAATACCTTTTCCTAAATAAGCATTACACTCACTTAGATATATAGTTTATAGCTTTGCAGCCTTGGTTTCCTAGCAAAGCGATCAGTAACTCCTTACCTCCCTTTAGTAGACAGCAATTCATGATTAAATAGTAGTCATTAGTAGGAACCTGTCTTTAATGTGGAGCTTAACCAAAAACATGACAGAAACATTGGGCATATATACACAAAATAAAGAGAACATGGGGCTGGAAACCTAAACAGCTAGTGTGAGACTAGAAGTGTCCTAGATCTTGATAATTGGAATTATAACAAAAAATAAAATTGTAATCTTTTTTTGTGACTTCATTATGAAATGCAACCATTCTACCAATTGTTGGACCATCTAGGGCAATTTTAAGCAAGTCTGCTGTCCCCCCAAATCTCACACCTTCATACCAGTCCTATTGACCCAGGTGGGGGAGTTGAAGTGTTCCCTGGTGCAGAAAACGCAGAAGCCATATCCTTTAATGTGAGAGGTGAACTTCCTGTCGGTTCTCCTGCACTGTGAGAGCTGAATTTCCTGTTAAGGTACTTTTCCTGCACTGTGAGAGCTAAACTTCCTGTAAATTCTCCTGCACCATGAGAGCTGACCTTCCTGTCAGTTCTCTTGCATGGTGAAAATTGAAATTGGCATCAGTTCTCCTGAACATTCTGTCCTCTAGTTTGCGCTGACAGGCAGTATGTGTGCTTGAAAATAAATCCCTCTAAATTTCCTGATACTGTACAATTTTCATTAATTTTGATATTTACTGTAAATTTTCATTACCCTTTTTTGTCTTTTGTACAGGTGTCCTAGCACGATTGATAACACTGTCGATGTAGCAGAAACTGGCTTATCTAGTCAGGCACGGTTTTCTTTTCAAATGTTTGCAATTGTTGGAGATACTAATTGTCTATCTGCACTGTGAGATCTATGTGTGTTGCGTCGCAACTTGCTTGCCTGTGAGTTAAACCATTTATGAAAATGTTTATACAAAATCAAATTGGTAATATTCTCATAGCTACCAATATGTCGGAATGGAAAATTAGGTCATTTTACAATGTGTCTGTATCCAAATGACAGTTGCAATGGCTCTTCCAGATATCACAGCAACAACAAAGACAGTAATTCCTTCTCTTTAAATCTGCTATTTTTTTTTGCATCTGAGAGCAAACAAACACATCAATGTTACCTCAGCAGCTCCCTTCAAATAAAAAAAAAATATATATTCATATTTATGTATTGCAGACATGCAGCGGCTGTGCCATGGATGCAACATCAGAAAATACCTTAAGCCTGAAAATTGGACCAATTTATAACCTGGGTGAGTAAAGATTTACTAAAGAGCGAAGTGGCTAACACTAGCAACTTTTCACCAGCTTTGCCACCCGCAGGGACATCGCCAATTCACTAATAGGCGCAGGCGCCAATTCACTAGTGTACGGGACTGTTGCTAGCGTTCATTCACACTCTATCGGCAGGCGACTTTTCACACTGGCTAGCGATCATTATTCTGCAAATTCACTAAAGTGCGGATTTTACTGAACGTTACCTCACAAAGTTGTCTTCACCACCTCAGACAAGGCGAAGGGCTAAAAAGAAATTAGATCTTCCACAATCTTCTTTCACTTACATCATATCCTGTGTGGTGAAAATGTTCAAAAACGTTGGCGACTTTCCAATTCCAAGCCCGGATGCTACCGCTGCACAGATTGCACCACCTGCAGGCAACTCTTGACAGGATCTACATTTTCCCATCCGCATTCGGGTAAACAGATCAAAATTGAACATCGACTTACATGTACCTCTAAATTCATTATCTATATGCTCAAGTGCCCCTGTGGGTTGATGTATGTGGGCAAGACCATCACTAACTTTAGGGACAGAATGGCGAACCACAGATCCTCCATTCGAGCGGCATTGAATAAAGGGAGCGGTGACACACCAGTAGCGCAACACTTTGTCGAATGTAAACATACATTAGCATCACTCAGATGCATGATCATTGACCATGTGCCCATCCCTTCCTGTGGAGGTGACCAAGAGAGACTCCTACTACAGAAGGAACTGAAGTGGATCCACCGTTTGGACACCCTGAGCCCCAGAGGATTGAACAAACTTATCTCCTATAACCCTTTCTTTTGATTGACCTGTCATATTTATTTGTTGCTGCATTTTGATCACAATTCCAGACTGACCCTGAGGCTGGGTGTTCTCTATTTTCTTACTCTCTCTTCTTTCCCCAGCTGTACCTCCCCGAGTCACTGGTGGCCTGAATTGGCCAGTTATGATCCTCAATGTATAACCAGTTTTTTTCCCAAGTAATTCAGCAACCACCTGAATCTGATTTCTAAAGGGCCTCTTCTTAACATACAACATAGGATGGGCAGAGTGTCGCATTTCCCCTGGGTAACCAGGTGGCAGACCTCACCTACAACTCCAGTGTGTACCTCCGACTGCTTGGGCCAACGCAGATTTTGCGGCACCAAAAAGTAGCTACTTATTGCAGCCTGGAGCAATAGTGCGTATAGTACTGGGCCTTTCTTTTTATCCTATCTCTGGCATTAGGGCGGTTACACAACTGTAAATCCGCCAGTATTCAAGCAGTCCGCTATGAACTGTATGTTTTTATCACCAAGCAGACGGTTCTACTGAGTGACTGGGATTTTGCCCCTCTCTTGTGCCCCTTTGTTCCCTCTCTTCTACATCTGACTCTATCTTTTCTGTCACTCTGTATATCATTGCTCTTATTTCAGAACCCTCAGATACCCAGGATGTCAAACTGATGCCAAAATCCTTCCTTATTTCCTAATAAGCAGCATTAGCAACCACAGGTCACTAAGGACTCATCCGTAGCAACGGAACCTGGGGAACTCATGCCACCTACAGGAAGATATGCGAAGTTGCACCACTTCCACACTCAATCAGAGCTGTTCAATCAGCACCAAACACAGGGCCGCACTCTCTAGCGACTCAGAATTCGGTTTGACGTGAGGACCAGACTGATCACGGACGCACTCCAATGGAACCTCTACAGAATGGTGATGTTACTTCCCACCTCCCGTCTCAGATTTCATTCAGCCAGGAACCGCTTACTATAGGTACTGTATAGCGATTACCATTTCTTTTAACGAACTTCCAAGGACTTCCAGCATGTTGGGACCTGCTGTACTTTCATTTGGCAACATTGTCCGAGAAGATTAACCGCATCTTGATATGTTTTGTGATTTATGGACTAAATGGCAACACTGTTGATATTAATTGCTGCATTTCCCTTTAACAACATCACTTGATAGGATTAACCGCGTTTTGATACATTTTGTGATTTATGGACTAAATGGCTAAACTGTTGATATTAATTGAAACAACCTTTCATTTCCAGGATTGACTCTTGTGTATATATATGGATTGTGAACTTGTACATATTATCTGTGTTTTGATTCTTTATTTTATTTTGTTTTTTTCCACTCTATTGTGTGCACATCCCCCACTGATGATGTCACTACCTCCCCTCCCGCCACTTTAGGGTTTATTAGGGCCTGTAATTGTTTGTTGTAGCACTTTGAGAAAGGCTAGAGTGCTAGCCGAAACGTCAGTCTTTGCTTTGAATAATAAACACCATTTTTTCTTCATAAGACCTGTGAGTGCGTACCTTCCTCGAGGCTGTTGTTCTACTTTTTGGGCTTATCGCACCCAGTTCCTATATATATATGTATGTATATATATATATATATATATATATATATATATATATATATATATATATATGTATATATATATGCATATATGTATATATATGTATATATATATATGTATATATGTATATATATGTATATATATATGTATATATGTATATATATATATATATATATATATAAAATAAAGACCTCCATACAAAATTTAAATTGCCCACCGTATTCAAATTGACCTAAGGGCAAGATTACAGATTACTAGTGAATTTTCACTAGGCACAAACGAACGCTAGCGCATCTTCGCTATGAAATGCACGCATTGCCGTAATAATGCTAGCAAAAAGTAGCCAGCTATCAGCGCCCAGGGTGCATATTAGTGAATTAGCATAGTGGTAGCGAATTTGCGCCTGGCGAAGTGGTGTGATGTGTGTGCGAAGCGGTCGCTGGCGATAATTCCCCTTTTAGTAAATCTGCCCTATAGAGTGGAAAGCAAAAGAAATATGTAACTGAAATGCAAAAATAAGAATTAATGCTTTGTGATATTGACATTTTTAAGACCAGCTTGACCACTTCTTTTTGGTGCAAAATAATATTATTTTTATTAAAACATCTATGTATTGGCACAAACTAGTAGAGATGGCGCGAACTGTTCGCCCGCGAACTTGTTTGCGCGAACATCGGGTGTTCGCGCTCGCCGGTAGTTCGCGAACGTCGCGCGACGTTCGCCATTTTGGGTTCGCCATTGTTGGCGCTTTTTTTTGCCCTCTCACCCCAGACCAGCAGGTACATGGCAGCCAATCAGGAAGCTCTCCCCTGGACCACTCCCCTTCCCTATAAAAACCGAAGCCCTGCAGCGTTTTTTCACTCTGCCTGTGTGTGCTGAAGAGATAGTGTAGGGAGAGAGCTGCTGCCTGTTAGTGATTTCAGGGACAGTTGAAAGTTTGCTGGCTAGTAATCGTTTTGATACTGCTCTGTTATTGGAGGGACAGAAGTCTGCAGGGGTTTGAGGGACATTTAAGCTTAGGTAGCTTTGCTGGCTAGTAATCTACCTTCTACTGCAGTGCTCTGTATGTAGCTGCAGTGGGCAGCTGTCCTGCTTCTGATCTCATCTGCTGACTGCTGCAATAACAGTAGTCCTTGTAAGGACTGCTTTTATTTATTTTTTTGTTCCAATACAGAGCAGTATCAAGCAGATTACTAGCCAGCAAACTTACTATCATCTGTCCCTGAAATCACTAACAGCTCTCCCCCTACACTATCTCTTCCAAGCACACACAGGCAGATTTTTCAGATACATTTTTGCCCTTGATCCCCCTCTGGCATGCCACTGTCCAGGTCGTTGCACCCTTTAAACAACTTTAAAATCATTTTTCTGGCCAGAAATGTCTTTTTTAGATGTTAAAGTTCGCCTTCCCATTGAAGTCTATGGGGTTCGCGAACCGTTCGCGAACCGCTCGCATTTTTGCGCAAGTTCGCGAATATGTTCGCGAACTTTTTTTCCGACGTTCGCTACATCCCTACAAACTAGTGCTCAAGCATGGCCTCCTTCACATGCTCCATAAAAATTGCTGGTCCATGGAAGCTTACAGCAGCCCCTTTGCCATTTATCAGAATATGCATTTTGCCAGTTCAGGCCTAGAAGCACTGCAGGTTTGCCAAATCTGAACAAAGGACAAATTTTCACTCAAATAAATACATGTTTGCATTACTAATTAGCCATTTTGTAGCATTGTAGAGCAGACCTATAATATTATACAGTTTGTTGAAGTATTCTAATCTGCTCCATTAGTACCACACTATGTAGTAGGTAACTGTGTAGTAGGTAAATAAATTCCTGCTCTCAAGGGCTTACAATCCAAAGGCAAGTGGGTTAAGTGAGACACAAGTTAAAAAGTAAGTAACTATATGGGGACGTTTATGACAGGAATAGCTGGGTAGCCATTAACGGGCATGTGGTAACTGAGAAAAATTAGGATCAGTAAGATGCAATTTGAATTGGTTGATGTGTGAAAATAAGGATGTGGATTTACAGTGGAGGATGATAAAGTGGTAGATTAGGAGGGTAACAGGTAATGTTATGCAAGGTAATAATTTTATAGATAACAGTTAGGATGAACAGTTAGGTACATGCCCAGAACCCCCCACTGTTGCACTTTTCTGCCTAACCCTAGTTCCAGTCTTGGGTTTGCACCTGACGTGAGAAGCAGACCATAGAGTTACCAACTACCTGTGTAGATCCAGGGCCCCGTAATGGCTGATGCAACTCCCTAAACTGGACATCGGAATTACACACAAGTTAGGATTATAGTGCTGACAAATAAAGACAACATTTATTCATGGGGGTGGCTACATGTTTCTGTGTTGCAAAATTGGGCAGGAAGATGCGGGGCAATTTGTCAAGGCATTGTGCAAAGTGCACTTGGTATACTGCATTCATAGTCATAAAAACCCTTATATTACTATTGATTTTTGTCTCATTAGTATTAGAAGAAAAGGACACATTTGCGTGTAATTATGTACCTTTAGCAGAACTCGTTAATGGTAAATAAGGCAGAGTTTTGAGATCAAATAGGATTGGTGCAGTGCAAAATCTGTATTCTTTAATATATAACAATGTAATGAATCTTCTTGTGTTTTTCAGATTTACTCTCCTCTTTCACTTCTAAATCGTCTGCAGCTCCTGGTAAAACTTAAATTGTCTCTGAATGTGCTAGTAAAGGAATCGCTAACTCTTAATTGATATTAACTGCCAGAATAAACACACTTAAGGACAGATTTATCAAGGGTCGAATTGAAAAATCTAATTCTCGTGTACTTTGACTAGGGAATAGTCCAAATTCGATTCAAATTTGAAAAAAAATAGATATTCAAATATCGAAATTTATCATGTACTGTCTCTTTATAAATTCGACTTCAACTATTCACCATCCAAAACCTGGCAAATTGCCGCTTTAGCCTATGGGGGACCTCCTGCAATCTTGGCTTGATGTGTTTCATAACCTATGTTTTTGTTGTTTTTGGCTTTGAAGTCACTGTTGTTGGGGAGGAAGGCAGAATTGCTCCTGTTTCAAAAATGGTCTGGAGGATTGGATTTACTTTTCAGTTGAACAGTTTTTCAGAAGTTCATATTTAATGATATTAGCTGCAACATCAGAGATTGTATATCATAAGGAAACAATTCTGGTCAAAGTTCTGGTCTTAGGGTTTGGATAGTTTGATACTTCTGGCTTTGGGTGGAAAGGACAAAAAAAACCCTCTTTCTTCATGTGGAAATATCACAACTTTCTCTATTCTGCATTTTGCCAGTGCCAACAAAAATGCATGCATCCTATTCGCCTTCCACATCAACCAATGGGGTTGAAGCCCTCCCATTGTTTATATAAGGAGCAGGGGCAATTTGGACTCCTAAGCCTCCCTGAGGCTGGTCCTGTGATGCTGTTTAGTGATGGGTGAACTTGTTCTGTTCGATTCGCCGAAAAATGTACGAAACAGCGGAAAAATTTGCATTAAAAATTGCATTAAAGTCAATGGGCGCCAGAAAAATTTTGACATGACAATTTTTATGCACACAATAGCTCTGACGCACATCAACATTCTTTGTCAGTGAATTTTGGTGCCAGTCTTGCAAATGGAAAGTGGAAATATGCCGCGATCTTGCGCCTTGGGAGGGCATCACTAGTTGCAGAGAGTGCAATTGTGCTCTCATGCACTAGAAGCAGGGCCGGAACTAGGGGTAGGCAGAGCAGGCACATGCCTAGGGCACAAAGCTGGGGGTGCCAGCCACTTACCTTCTCTGCCGCCTGCCTACCCCTAGTCCGGTCCCCTCTCTCCTCTCTAGACTGTCGGCTCGTGCATCCACTCGCTCATTTGCGCTAGCATATGTTCGCAAATTGCGAGCCAGTGTCCGTTCACATATGCTTGCCAGCGTCCGTTCGTGCATGTGCGCACCAAGTCGACGTTGGGGCTGATCAGGTTGCCTAGGGTGCCTGGCCGGCCTGTCCCGGCTCTGACTAGTAGAGTTGAATTTCCGGTTTAAAACCAGGCTTTTTGCCACCCCTGGTAACTTGCGGTGAAGGGTTTTACCTTGCCTCATGGTTGGTGTGCTCCTGATAAAGTTGGTCATTGCTCAGTAGTTAGTAGTTAGAGCAGGAGAGCAGAAGTGTGAGATCTTGAGTTAAAGCAGGTTTTTGGAGCTTGATTTGAGTCAGTCAGCCATTGCAGTCAAAAAATCATAGTAGAGAAATGCATCAGGATATTATATTTTCATTGCCACTTAACTGTTGGTTAAACTGTTTGTTTCGGGTCCCCAGTGATATATTTTCCTATTGATTACTGTTCCCATTTATTGCATAAAGAACATCTGTAGCCTTTGTAGGTTAACCTTAGTTAAATAGGATGTGCCAAAAAAAGTCTTCAATATAGTTAGTTAGCCAAAAATGTAATCTGTAATTCAATATATATACGTATAAAGGCTGGAGTGAATAGTTTACTGTTTACACAGTTTTATTTTTATACTAAACTCTTCCTTTAAGAATAGTTTGTTAATGCACAGACTAAACACAGACTTGCTAAATCTTCCATCAGGGATCTGGCAACTGTCTACTTAACAAGTTATTCTCTTTTAGAACACTAGATGTCAGTCTTAGCTTTTGAATTGCTTCTTGCCATTTGCATTCAGAAATCTTTCAATAAACCCAATGTCATTGTGAGTGATCACTTTTATTCTACAGTGAAGTATTTAATGTATAATATGGTTAGATGCAGAATTTTCCAATGAAGTGGTTTATTAGTCTGGTCCCACACGATTTAGCAGATGCCGTGCATGGCACATTCTGCATGAAAGAAATTAAATGTATTGTATAGTCATGCCCTTATGCTGTGAAAAGTAAATGCCATGCAATGAAAGATTCCTGACTGCTCCACATTCAACTGACCTGATTGCTAGATTGTTGACATTTCCTTCATTTTTTCTGTTTTGGAGTTTAGTAGGATAGACAAGCGAGTTTCCCAGCATTACTGGTCCTATGGACCCTGAAAATATTATGGGCTAAGACTTGTTAAGAAGACAGTCATCATATGAGATCCCTGATGGAAGATGTTTCAAGATATATAAGTATTAACAAACAATTATTAAATTAACAATTATTACTTTACCTATTTTGATATAGGTCTTAGGTTGACACAGCAGCACCACATAACTCAGAGTGATGATACACTAAAGGGCAGCTCCAATGGGGCGTGGCATAGATATGCTTTTAACCATGTGAGTGTATTTTAAATATTTGCTTTTACTTTTAAATAATAAAAGGTATTTTACACTATTGTTGCTGCATATTACCCTACAGCCTACACCAGAAGGTGAGCTGTGTTGCAGGATAGACGGGGTCTACACACATGTGGTGCATTTAATAATTTCCACCTACAGTAGCACAAAAAGAGGTGTTATACACCAAACAATATCAAGCAATATATTCTCTTTGCTTGTTTCCTGGGCCTTTGGAGCTGGCTCCAATTGCAGGTTTTGTGAATCAGACTTGAAGGGATACAAGCCGGATAAGGATTGTGAACTTACTCGGACCTTGGAATATTTATTTTCTGATAGGGTGATGATGTTGCAGGGCGGGGTGATGAAGTAGAGATCGGCAAATTGGCCTATTGCTGCGTTTATTTAGGGGAAAATTGCCCGGTTTTCCCAATTTGGAAAACCGGACAGACAATTTTGACCTAGGCAGCCCTTTTGAAAACCGGCAAGTGGCAACCCTAATACCAGTGTAGAAAACAACCATATAACCCTAGTAAACACAAGTTCACTGTTTAGGATTAATTTATTACCCCTGTCCACATAAATATGTTGTTTCACCGTAGGGACATTTCTTGCATTCAACCCTTCCTCACAGTGTCAGACTGGGATTTCATTATGAAGCCTCTTTTTTCCCGTAAAGAAATAGAGAATAACAATGAAATAGGCCAAATGGTTAGAAGCAAGAGGGCCCACTGATACCTGGGCCCACCGGGAGTTTTCCGGGTTTCCGGTGGGCCAGTCCGACACTGTTTCCTCACACAAGAGACTGCTGAACCTCTCATCCATGCCCTCATAATATCTTGTTTAGACTACTGTAACTCTCTGTTCCGGGTACTCCTCTGTCTAAACTGACCCCACTCCAATCAGCCCTGCACTGGGAGTCAAAATAGGTCTTGGTATGTCAAGTACAAGGAGGCCCTCACAGGCCAAACTAATAGTGAGTGTCTATGGAATCTTACAGCAGCCCCTCGAGCATTTGCCAGAATCCCCAGATTGCCAGTCTGGACCTGACTCCAATCCATCCTGAGCACTGCCACTGGACTTACAATCCCCTCCTCCGTAGTGTTGCCCCTCTCTACCAGTCCCTGCAGTGGCTGCCTGTCATATACAGGATTGAATTCAAGATTTGTATACTTGGTCACAGAGCATTAAACAATTCCATGCAACTATAAAATCACCTTCCTAATTACCAAGTACACCCCCAGATGTAGCCTTCCCTCTGCACATAAATGTCTTACCCCTTCCACCCTTGCCGTCCAATTTAACTTTGCCAAAAAATTTGCAAAGCCACAAGAAAGTTTGCAAAACAGAAAATAAAAATTGAAACACATGGGTGGTTTTTGCAGAGAATTTCTCATCAAAGTGACTATTTCTGCACAAAATACATTGAAGTATATGAGTGCTTTGAGTTGTTTTTTTTTTTTTGATGCAAATTCATTGGGGTCTACGGGGGAATTTTGCAAAAATACTTGCAAATTGAGCATGCACATGTCCAAACCTGTCAAAAATTGCTCATCACTAATTACTTCTTTTTTTCCTGGAGCTAGGATTTTCATGTGCTGCATCCATCTATCCATATGAAATTCTCACAGCCTCCACACAGCCTCACAGCCACTTAAGACCCACCTTCCTATTCAAGCCTATAACAGCCCTAAGTAGAGACCAAGGGGCCGATTCACGAATTTCGGGTGAAGGATTAGAATAAAAAAAAATTCGAATTTCGAAGTATTTTTTGGGTACTTCGACCATCGAATTGGTTAAATTCGATCGAATTCGAACGATTCGAACGATTAGAAATAAAAATCGTTCGACTATTCGACCATTCGATAGTCGAAGTACTGTCCCTTTAAAAAAAACTTCGACCCCCTACTTCGGCAGCTAAAAGCTACCGAAGTCAATGTTAGCCTATGGGGAAGGTCCCCATAGGCTTGCCTGTGATTTTTTGATCGAAGGATTTTCGTTCGATCGTTGGATTAAAATCCTTCGAATCGAAGGATTTAATCGTTCGAACGAACGAAAAATCGATCGATCGATCGCAGGATTTGCGCAAAATCATTCGACTTCGATATTCGAAGTCGTACGATTTTAATTCCCAGTCGAATATCGAGGGTTAATTAACCCTCGATATTCGACCCTTCGTGAATCGGCCCCTAAATGTCCCTGATGCTTAATGGTTGCTTTTACAATTCTTTCCACTCTTAAGGCTTTATTACTCATACATGGCTTCTTCTCTTCTCTTTTTTGTTACTGAACTTTACTTACATGAAAAACTTTGGTCAGTAAAAGTGCAGTATAAAGAATGATAAGGAAACTATAATTATAGGAGGATATAAGTAACAATCTCAGAGAAGACTGAGGATAAAATGTAAAATGTATAATCATATTATGTTTTTTATATGGCTACCTCTGTGGATATTGGTAAATATACAAGTTTGTTCTTCATACCGCACAAAGTTCAAATCTTTTGCCTAGCTTCTAACAGTGTTCACACTCCAGGGCTCCACCTTGCCCTTTGTCATGCTAACATTACCAATGAGGCACCTGCATTTATGATACATTACAAATTTCAACACCCTGCAACATTTTTTTACTATACATTAAAGTATATGGGTGTTTTTTCATTTCCAAACATGGTTACGTTTTTTTTGCTCATCCCTAAAAATCAGTTATGCCCCATCTGTCTAAAGGTATGGCTGAATTCATGCTCTTAAATAAGACCATTAGGGGCCAGTGTTTACAACAACCTAATCCACTTGCCTCTTAATATACCAAATAGGGATGGGTTAATTTTTTCGCCTTGTTTCGCCATGGAAATGACGCCCATAGACTTGTATGGCGTCGTGGGAAAAAACTTTTTGGGCATCGACGACATTTCACCAGTGGCGAATTTTTGGTGAAACAAAACGGGTCAAATTCACCCATCCCTAATAACAATTCTTTAACTCTGTTTCTCCCTCTGTATTTCTTTTTTCTTTTCAATTGTATCTACAATTTGGTTGAATCACACTATGTCCCATTTGAAAAAAGTGACCCACTAAGACTTATTCAACTGTCTAGGGGTCATTTACAACCACAAGTGCAATTGTGTAAGCACAAATTTCCGTACACAATGTCAGTTGTACATAAACCTCATTCATTAACTTCACTTCCACATAGTTGCGCTCAGTGCTTCTCAGTCCTTTCAGCCCCTGTCTTGAATTAAGAGCTTCAATTGGCACAAAAGAACCCTTGAGCTATCGTTACGTCTGAATCAGGCACTAGCTCCAAGGGTCCCTCAGTGACCAGTGTCAACACGCATGGCTACAAAGAATCAGACATAAACATCACTCTCATCCTAAACACCAGAAATGGTGACCGGACTTGGAAAACTTTCAGTTTACAGCAAAGTGCAAGTGGCCATACAAGGGCAGATTAAAGCTGTTGATATCGGTCCTTTAGACTAATTTGACAATTTATCTGCCTGTGAATAGGGGTTTCCGACGGGTCTTCCTGATCAATATCTGGCCACGATATCGATCAGGAAGGTATAATTTTCTGCCGCCCCACCCGTCGAAGCCCATTGCTCCTCGTTGTAATCAGATCACTTGGCCCTAGGGCCGAATGTTTGAATTACCCGTATATAGCCCTGCCATTGGTGGACTTATTAGGGAAAGATCTGCTCGTTTGGCGATGTCTCCAGACGAGCGGATCTCTTGATGTATGGCCAGCTTAATTTCAACAATGTAATTCTCCTACCGCACACCTGTAGTTCACCAATCCTGCAATTGATGGTGCGTTCCTTTCATTGACCCGGCCGGGTCCCTTAGCAACCGATGTGTATAAGAAACGGATCCGCACACACGCTGATTAATGCAGTCCGTTTCTTATACACATCAGCTTAATTTTAATGCATCAATTTAGCATCCTGCTTATAAGATGTAGTGTCCAAAAATGGTATCTCTTTATTACTGGTGTGTATTGTAAATTTAATATAAGATAAGTAAGAATTTTGTAAACTCTTGTAGAGCTCAATGTGGCCCTGCAAACAGGTCATCGATAAAATGATACCATTTTACTCAATGTTTCTTAAATTGGTAAGTTTTGGAAACATACATTTAATCACAAATGTTTGCATTTGATGGGGCCATATTGTACCCTGAACTGAATATAAAAACCAGTGTTTCCAGTTCCCATTTTAATAAACCCACCCCTGGACGCTGTAGAGGTTCTTTAGACGTTTAGTGAGATACGTATGGTGCATCAGGAGATAACCTTATGTTAATGGGGTAGGATAAAAAGACTGGGAATTTATAAAGCATCATGATATCACCTTTTACATCATTAGAGCTTTCGATCAAGCATCCATCATCACTAAGAATGAGTTGGCCTTCCAAGGTCACATTGACGTATTATGAATCCGAGTCCCCTGTGGCATTAGAGTGGCAAGAGCCTTTATAGCTCTGGTGTCACTTGCATCACGTCTGCTTCCATGCTGTTACCGACCGCAGTCTCATAATTCATGTGCACTGTCCAAACACAACATATTTTACTATCCTCAGCCTCTACCGAAAAACCTGTCAGCTCTCATCTGCTTCAAATCAATGAGCCAGGCATCCTGCCATTGTTTGTGCATTATATTAAAATGACATCGATACACATGCTCAGAATATTCACCACTTATGTCCTAAGTGGGGTGTTTTTTTTTTTTACTAGATGGATCGATGGTTAAAATGACAGCATCTGTTTTCTGGTATACATTTACTTCTAAATTCTTCCCTTGGTAATTATATGGGGAACTGGGTGAGTAATAACCAGCTGTTTGAATTAGTGAGCAGTAAACACAGTTATTTGATCTGTGAAGGAGTATCGCAGCCAAGGCCAGAAGCAGCATAAAAATAAGACAGCTGTTGGAAATTTTAAATTGCAAGACAGAAAAAAAAACTCCATAAATTGCTGACGGAATCACAGTCAAAGAGAAGGTAATGTATTCTGACTTCAGCTGCTGCAGGATGCCCACCTGCCATTGCACCATTCTGGATGCCCCGGGGAAAGGCCAATTTTCTTTTGTATTGATGAAGAGTTCATTAGGAATGGTCCATGACTACCACAAAGACTGGTGGTTGTGGTACAGAACATTGCAGTTCAGGAGCATATATTCCTAAATGATAGGTATGATTCTGAAGATACTCCTGGTAATAGAACTAAGAAATGGATTCAGAGTCTTAGGTTAGTCCACAGCTGAACTGAATGGAAAATATCACCAGTATCATAGATATGTTTGCTTGCTGGACATTTACGATATTGTCACACCATCAGTCATCCAAGCTGCAAATCTCTATGTTTCATTGTTCAATGGCATGGTTTGTAGGGGACTAGGAACAGTAGTTTGGGGCAAGTGTGTAAAGATGTGAAGGCTACGGGGAAGTCTGTGCGGCCCACATATTTGGAATCAGCGTATTTGAGTGATATCAGATGGCAACACAAACTAAGCAGCGTGGAAATATTCAGTCAAAGGGATGTGGGATGAACTAGTGTTGCCCTTATGTATTTACTGAATGTATACTGAACAGATTATGTTGATTGAAGCAAGACTCCAGAAAGATCTTTGAACAAGTCTTTCTGAATTGAAAAAGCCAGGTCGATGTCTAGTGAAACATCTTCAAGAACACAGCAAGTGCAGTTGATTTGACTTATTAATATAGATATACCATGAACTGGATGACATACAGGGGGCATTGTGATTACTGGCTACCCTCTTAACCAGGATAACAAGCAGATGATTCCATGTTTTGTCTGCAACATCCTACTCTATTAGATCTCCTGCTTCTTAGCCCATTCCATCCCACTCCATTCTTCCAAATGTTTGCCAGTCCATTCTGCCCTGTTCCAGATCTTCACTCTCCCCTCTTTGTTCACAACTTGGTCTTCAACTGTTCCTTGCCTGAAGGATTCAGAATATTAGGGATTTCCCCATAGCAAAGCCCTTACATTATGGAGAGGGACCAAACACAATTACTGCCCAAGGAGCCTTAGTTGTTGCTATTTAGCAACTGTCCTGGCAATCAGGGGTGCCCAAAAGGTAGATCGGGATCTTCCAGTAGACATTTAGCTGGGGATCAGTAGAGCTCAAGACACTGTAAACAGCTTGTCTAAATCACTGCCCTATTTCATTCTTTTCATTCAGATATTTATTCTGTTAATGTTGCATAAGAAATAGTTGTTTGTTAAATATAGCAAACTTATTTCTCTCATAAAATATAACATTTAAGTAATATTTTCCATGGTACAGAATGTTAACAATGCATTTATGGATGTAGATCATAATGGAATAACATCCAAAGTAGACCTCATATTTGTAACTTATGGGCACTCCTGATATATTGATGTACCCATATTATCTGTCTTAAAGGCAAAAAGAGTGTATTTTTGCAAAGTGCACAGGGTTTCTTCAGATTTTTAACTTGCAGTTATTTTCCCAGCAGAGTGCAGTTACCCCCACATTTATATTTATTGTTCTTCTTCAATATTTACATTAATCAACTTGTTTTTATGTTTTGGCATATTCATTGAAATGATGGTTTTATAAAACATTACACAACTTTCTGCAGGGAATCTAAAAACGATGGCCATGAATTATTCTTTGCAAGATTTATCCAAGCACAGGGGGATCAAAAGGTTATAAAAGTCCCCTCAATTCACCTTTACTAAATACAATTCTTGCCAAAACTGACCTATGAAAATGTGTTAAGAATCAATGCAGCCTTTCCAGTATACTGGGATCTAGAGTTCACAAAAAGTTTAGGTCTGAGAGTTTTACTTGGAATGCAAAGGAGAACTTGCTACTATCCTATCTGACAGTTCCCCATCAGATAACTTGCTAATATAAATAGATTACTGCTTGCTAGTATTATACTGTAGAACAACAGGAGGGCTAAGTTATCTCAAATGTGAACAAACCTTAGTAGTAGCTTCTATATTCTATGTACACTGAACACTGAGTCGGACTCTAAGCTCAGATGACAGCCTTGTGCTGTAAAAAGCACAGTCATATCCAGATTTTTGAGAAATTCACAAAGGCCTTGATCTAAGGAGACAGGATTTTAGGGACGTCATGTTGCACATTGTGCACTGGGGACGCACAGGAGATTTGAGGCTGAACTAAGAGCTCCCGTTATGTAAATCCAGCCCTACCAGGAGCCTATCGAGATAAAGTTTTAGGAGCAGCATGACGCCCACTTGTAGTGATGGGCAAATAAATTCGCCAGGTACGAATTTGCTGCGAATATCCACATTTTGCCGCTGGTGAATAAATTCAGCGAAACTCCAGCGAAAAAAGAAACTCCCGTGAAATATTCTTGGACGTGCGTCAACCCTATTCGGACGCCCGTTTACTTTAATGCCTGCATCAAAATTATCGCAAGCATCAGAATTGTCGCGATTGACGTGGGTGACGATATTAGAGTTTCGCAAATCTTTCGAGAGCAAATTCGCCCATCACTACCCACTTGTAGTATTGATAGTAAGCTGCACCGGGGACCAGGGCTGGATTCATATATAGTCACCTTCATATGGGATCAATGTTTTTTTTGTATGGGATCTCCTTACATCAACTTGGCTATTTTTTGGGCAGGAGTGACAAGTCATTATTCCTTTTATTTATTTATAATGTGAATTTTTTCATTGCAGGCATGGTATGCACGGTATGTGTGACTGGGGAATGAGAAGGGTAGTGCTTCTGAATGAGGTGACTGTCTGCAATGTTAAGGAGATGTCTATGAGCAAAAGCTGTTTCTAGCAAACATAAGCACATTACAGTGTGTGCGGAATAAAAAAAGGGCTTGACTTTGCTATTTGTAAAACATGGCAGCTGCCTATTTCAGCGCAGCAGATGGCAATGCTAAAAACAAAATGCAGAGAACAGGTTGATAAAGACATCACAGTCGTTACACTTGCTCTATGCAATTACAGAATATCGCGTGATGGAATTAAAATGCAAGAAACTGGATCTTTCAAGCACAACAAAACACAGCAGCAGAAGGAAACTCACAATGGGGTATTAAGTCCCGTCTCCTACCACTTGTAATGCTTTCAGGGCAGGACATTTAGGCAACATTTGATGCAGGTATTTTGTGGTTGTATGCGTCACATAATGATAAAAAAGGGGGAAATGCCTCATATTAATAAGTATGTTTAATGTTTCATTCAACTACTTATCTCCATATTCAAATTTATACTTCACATGTGGCTTAAACTAAAGCAGAAACATATCTTGCCTTGGTTAAAGGGGAATATAAGCCTTCCTTAGCTCTACACAAGGTATCCCTAACATGATGATAGATGGAAGAGGTATCCAATAAAAAATAATCACTATAAGTTCTATAGATGTCATCTCATTGCTATTTGAAGCTAGTCATGCCCAAGATGTTAAGAATTTTTAGTGCATTTTGGGCAGATGGTTTTCAGCAATATCTCTATGTCATGGAAAACAGTCTATTGGGCAGCTTTGAAAATTCCATCTGTAAGATGTTGGAAATGAAGAGGAGCCACACCCTTGTTCAGTTTTTGCTGCTCCAATAATTTGGCCTGAACAGAAGAATCAAACGGTGGTTGCACTGTGCATAGATATCCATACAATATTAATCCATTCAAGCAAGGTGGCCAAATGATTGGTTGCCACCATGTTTCAGACACATTTATTTAACAAGGCCTCATTTATTTAACCCCTGGAAGATAGTGGTAGAGCATAATGGGTAGAACATTTGGGGATTTCAGGGTAGCTTGTGCTCTTCTATTGTCCAGCAGCCATCATCATATTGAATGATCTCCCGGAGGTTTACTGAGGTTACAAAAACAGTGCAAAAAAACCCCACAAATCAGATTAAGAAGCAATTCAATACAAATATGCATATCATCAACCCAACAGCAACACAGGTACCATGATAATTGCAATAAACAATGTCATGCATAATAGGGACATACCCCCAGTGTCAACGTCAGACTGTCCTTCCAAACACTAGTGATGAGTGATGAAGTTTTGCCATAGACTGCAATTATTGGCATTATTGGCATATCCTCTGAGCTATAGTCACCTTTAGACAACTAGCAAAGCACAAACTAAAACAACTAACACGCCCATCAAACAAAGGGGACAGATGGAGGACCTTAAAGGAGAAGGAAACCCTTTCGGTGCAAAACCCCTCCTTCCTCCCCCCAGTTTACCCCCCCCCTGCAAATGCCCCTAACTTGTTAGTCAACTCTCCGTGCAGGTCCTCTCTTGCCGAGTTCACGGGCGGCATCTTCGTCCGAGCGCTCTTCTTCCTGTATTGATCGGCGTGTGGCGGGTGTATGCGCACTAGGAGGCATTTGCCAGTTGGATCTACTGCGCATGCACCTGAATTTCATGAAGTTTCAGATCTCTTTTTTCGGAAACTTCATGACTTTCGGCGCATGTGCAGTAGATCCAACCAGCAAATGCCTCCTAGTGCGCATACACCCGCCACACGCCTAGCCCTCAGCTACTTGGGTGCTGAAAGGTCTTACCTCAAAAGTAGTGATGGACGAATCTGACCCGTTTCGTCAACGATTTGTAATTTGCCAAAGGGCATTGAAGTCTATGGGCATCAAATTTTTATTTTTTGTCGCGTGACAATTTTTTTCACCCATTGAAGTCTATGGGCATCATTTTTTCATCTTTGTTACCTCTCCCTTGCTGCTATATATGATACCTACTTTAATTAGCACTAACAAAATGAATGATATCACATAAGAATGAATGACCTATAAAATATATAAACATAAAGCAGTGCATTGGGATGTCATTGGTTATTATTTATGCATAACAATTTCACTCAACTCACTTGCTATTTGAATTACTAAAACCGGCATGTTATAAAAATAATGCACCTCCTTATAAAAATTTGAGGGGTTCAGTGACCATTATAACAGTATAATATTATAGTTCCACATGAACATTGCAGAAACTTACGTACAGACTCAATTTTGAATAAAATATGAGGACAGGCAATCTGCATTGACCAATCCCATCTTTTTGTATGTTGTAAAATATATGGCCAGAACAGTTGTACTTCCATTACTCTTTACTTTAATTCACCTTGTAGTGCTCTCACAGTCCACCATCATCTTATATTTGACACCATCAATTCATTATGTCCTATATAGTTCCTGAAATTCAGACAATATCTTAACATTTATAGAAGAGAAAGAAAATGCCACCTCCCTCTACTGTATGTGTCACTAGTAAGAATTGGTTAATTCTAGTTAAGTATTGGGAACATGCATTATGGATTTTATTATATTTAGTTCAAAAGGACAATCTGTTTTTTTTTGAAAAAATGTAGTTTCACCGAAATGCCGAAACCTGATAATGTTTTATTAGTGTTAAATAATTTCGAGCAGTTCTATGATTAACCATTAAATCTTGCTAAGAGAAAAACTTCTACATTTTTCTATGCTTCTGTTCTTCAAATAGATGAATTACCTGAGATTGCAAATGATAGATCCTTAAGTCTGTTCTGGCTCTACTATATAAATGCACTCAACTAGTGTACTTATGTGCACACAGAAACACCTAGGATGTGAAAGAGTTAACCATCCATACTATTACTACTGTAACCTATGGCCTGTTGCTTGGAGGTAGTGATGAGCGAAAATTTTCACCAGGTTTCGTCTGAAAATAGACTTCAATGGGTGAAAATAATTGTTGCACGTCCAAAAAACTTGTCGCCCAAAGACTTCAATGCATTTGGCAAATTTTTCACCCTTTGCAGGAATTTTCGGCGAAGCAAAACTGATTAGATTAGCCCATCACTAGTGGGAGGTATTTCAACTGGCCCAGGGTTAGTTAGATTGCACAAGGTTTTGGTCCTGGGGTTGGATGTGCTGGAGGACCTAATGCAGAAGGCCTCAGCAAGAAAATTGAGCCTTAAAATAACTCAAGCCTTGCTGAAGTCAGGGATTCCATGAATGAGCTGAAGATAGTGACAGATAGCTCCTTGTATTTCACACTCCAGGAGTTCTGAGATAGACAGTTTGAGCAATGTTATGCTCCATTGAGGACATTTGTAGTGTGGGGTAGTTTCCCATCTGACGCCCACCAGATTTTAGACACACAAATGGGTAAAACTCAGGGACAGAGATTGAAACCCCTTAGCACATGCTATGTGAATCCTGTTACTCTAAGGCAGATACCTGTGATTCCCACTGTGTGGTTCACTTAGGGGGTTATTTATTAAAGTCCGACTTTTTATGGTCAAACTCTAAAAGGGGAAAACACCATTGTTTCACATAAAACCCGATGGTGCTAAAAGTCCAAATGAAAATGTACTCCAACTCAAACCATTTGGAAGATATCCTGATCTGCACTGAGTTTCGTTCAATAATTCAAAGATTTTGTGGTTTCTGGCTTCAAATCCAAAAAAGTTACAGTTTTCGGCCATCAGATCTGAAAAAGTTGCAGTTTTTGTCTACAAATCTGAAAAAAAAGAGTCTGTGCAGAGTGGTTTTCAGAAAAACAAAACAAACATTTGGTTAAATTATTTAATATTATCTTTTTTCAAAAGTGTTTTTTATTTAGATTTTTCAAAACAAGTGAAACTTAGTTTTGAGAGTAAAGTAGCGTTTTTTGTTCATCACATTGTTTAACTTACAGAAATTGTGACCTTTTGATTTGTGGAATGTACCAATGGTTTTCCATTAACTGTAAGGCATCTTAAGGTTTTGGTTTTGACATCATTGCCAGAGATATTCAGAAAACGGCATTATTTCCAAATAATTAGTTAGTAAATTATCAGCATGGTGACTCCTAGGAGTTGCGTTTATTGAAAGTAGTCTCTGGAGGTTTGAGGTTTTACCTCGTGGACAAGTGAATTTTTTCGTAGTATTTTGGTACTATGTGGTGTGTTGAAGGACAAGTATTGTTAAGTACTTTGTTAATTGGGGTAAGGAAGATATATTAGTGAGCCATGTATAAAAGAATTTTTGAGTATACTTTTCCTTATTAGTCAAGGTTTCTATCCAGTCAATATGGAAAATGCAGTGAAGTTTTTGTTTTAGTTTCCTGGTCGCTGCAGCTAGATCTTCCGCTAGAGCTTTTTCTGTGGTTTATGAAACGGCGAAAAATTCAAGAAAAATCTTGTTTTTGATGCGGGCATCCATTTTTTGTTATTGACGCCAGTGAATTTTTGCGGCCGTTTTGCGAATTTCGATGGTGAATCGCGCAATTCGATGGTGAATCTGCTGCAAATTCACACCTGGCGAATAAATTCGCCCATCACTAAATATTATATCTTTTAAGAGGTGTGAGTGGTGTAGGATTTATAGGAATATTGTAACGTTCACAGTGGGAAGCGCTATAACGGGAGTTGGTCTCACACCAGATAGTGGGTGTGGTGGAAGCCCAGGCAAATAGCCACAAACACTTGGAGCAGGCATGTTAAATTTGCAAGTTTTAATGGAACTGAAGATGAACACAGAATCAGGTCAAAATCAGATGAAAAGTCAAAACAAAGTCTTTACCAGGCAGGCAATGAAATACTGGAACAAAAACACAGGAACAAGACTCTGGAACTTGGAACAAGGAATCACAGGAAAAAATAGATTCAAACACCTTCACAGTACAATCACAAACTCAATGACTCAGCCCTGAGCAAAGCAAGGCAAGTGATTAGGTAATACAAAACACATGAGGGTAATAAGAAGGGAGGACACCAGGGAGGAGACAAACTAGAAACAGACAGAAATACAGAACAATAAGAAAAGATCTGGACCAGCCCCAAGAGCCTCCATTGGCTCACCCAGTAAGTGCACTGACTGTGCACTCGAATGTCCAGAAACACAGTCCCAAGAGTTCAAGTCTGGTCCTTACAGATATTTCTTGATATTTGCTATATGGTAGGTATTTCATGATGTATGATATTGAAGAATGTTATGCATGTCTGTTTGTGGGATTAGTGCTGTCCATTTCATATGTTTATTATAAGGATTGTCTATAATGATAATAATTCTAATATCCTTACTGTATATATTTGATATGTTGATTTTGTAGTTTTGTGTCGCATTCAGAGTTGATATAGTGGCTTGTTTTTGTCTGTTAATTGTGATAGTATTTGCCTGGTAAAGTGTTGTAATTGCGATAATGGTAGATGTTGGTTATTTAAAAAGGGATATTTTTGCATTGGGTTTGAGTTTGGTAATACTAATATTGTATACAGTAAGTGTCTGTTATAAGGGCTTTAATACTTCGTAGTTCTAAAGAGTGCCACCTTCAGTTAGAGTTTTTCTGTTGCTATTTTGTAAATGTATTCCTATTTTAACTCCTTGATGTATTATAGGATGTACATCATCAATATCTAAATGAAAGGGTACTGGGAATTCCTCTCAATGGCAGTGCTTCACCGACTGGGATCCCAGCATACACATATGGGTGGCCCCACTAGGAACAAATAATTAACCACACCAAGAATGAACTTAATATAAGTGAATAAATATAAAATGCAATCATATATTATCATCTCTGCCCTGGGGAACCAGTGTGGTAAACCCAACTCTGGCACTGTTTTTCCCAAGGCAAAGGCCCACACTCCACTCCTGATGGACAAAGAGACTCACAGTCCCTTTTCCCCAAGAGCACTTAAATCTCCCCAGTTAACTTGCCCAAATACCTCTCCAGATGGACAGAGGTAGTTGCTCCCATGTAGCAGGCACACAAACAACGCCTGTTCTCAAACAGGTCAGATGCTGGAGCCTTTCAATACCTTTTCCTCAGGCCAAAACTCACTGAGGGCTCACACAGATGGGTCAGGCATCCACAGCGACTCAATCCTCAGGTTGACTCCCAAGCTAATAAACCTGTTTTATTCTTCACGGCACAGCTTCAACACTCATCCAAAGTGGGAGCACCTCATAAGCCCCCTTTCAAATCAGCATCCATCCATAGGCAGTTGCTGACACAGTCTCTCTGGTGCCATCAAGCTCTAAATCCTCCCAGGTTTGGGGCCATACCAGGGCCTCTCAAACTCCGTAGACTCCTTACCTAGTTGCTGCAGTTCCTTGTCACTCCTGCTGAAGTGAAACTGAAAGAAGCACTGAGCACATGGAAACTCAGCTTTTCTATACTCCTTGCGCAAGTGACACTGTCCAAATCTGGAATCTGCCAGGGCTCACTGTACATGGGACAAACGCCTCATTCCCCCACTCTGATCCAATTAAGGTCCAGCGCTTAGCTGCCCACAGCAGGGGGTTTCTGACCAAGTGGAGATTTTCAGACCATAGGGGAACTTAACCCTAAGGGTCCCTACATAAATGTTTCTGTGGTGTAACCAGTCACCCCTGTATAGCAGGATGGCAGCCTCATTCAATTATGTTTGGAAGATTGATACCTCCAAGCATTTTAGGTTGTTGGAGCTGAAAGATGCTGATTGTGGGGCATTTTTTATCCCATATAAACATTCGCATTATTATTAAAATATTTTTACCCTTTAGAGAGGAACAATCTTTTTCAACTGGTACTGTTTTGCAGTGAAATTTATGTTTTTGCAAGGGTTGAATACTTTTTTGTGCTGGAGAAATTGCAAGGGGAAAAATGTTTTTGAAAAACACCTTTGGCATTATTAGTATTTCTCCATGCATTTTGTTTTGCTTGAAAAAAAACCACACACTTACGCTAATCCATTCAGTGAAATTACCGTGAAATTTTGATATTTCATAAATTTTTCAGCAAAGCAAAATAGTCTCTTTGCTCATTGTTATTACCCACTGCTGTCTTTTACTACGTTGTGAGGTTGTGAGCCTAAAGATCATAAGGATGAACACCACAAATAAATTTTCCATACTCACACAATTCTCACTGGTATCCAATCACATTACTAAAGTGCATTATTTTTTAGTATTTTTAGTAAAGCACCATATAAATATTTGAATTCTCATGATCTTAGATTTGGTGCTACATCCAACACATGTGACTTCATCCTTACAGTATGTAGAATTTGCTTCACAAGTGGCCTATGATTTAAAAAAAGAAAAAGAACGCAAAGGATATGGGAGTCGTCAGCTGTTCCCAATGACCACCTAGGGCACTGGATTGTTTGGCATTATGACTATAACTGGCTTATTGTGAATACCCTAGCCTAGTTAATGCTTTAAGCTGCAGAAAGGGTCATCCTGCAATGTCACTGTACAGGTAACTGTACCAAATACACAAAGGATATTTTCCCTTGGTATTCATGGTGGTAGTATTAATGGATACTAGTGATGGACTAATAAATTCGGCAGCTGCCAATTCACGCAATGTTCTGCACATCGGAATAGTCGATTACGTCAAAACTGTCGTGCGTCAACATTATTTGGACACCCATTAACTTTAAAGCGGGTGTCAGAACCTGTACTCCATTTTATTGTTTTTGTTTTTTACACTTTAATGGCAATTTTGTCAAAGAATATGTCATCATTTCTGTTTATTTAGCAATGGTAGGAAAAAGCAATCTTGACTTGGCTTGTATTTATATCATGCTTATGATGTTTTCATGCTGTGCATTTGTATGAGGAAGCCACTGAAACATTTATCTATATTTTTGGTAGATGGAATGCTGGTAATTGCATAAAGAGTTTTGCTTAGCGGAGTTGCACATCACAGCTGTGCTTTTGTAGATCTGGTGAGTCAGCTGCTGATGCAAAGCAAGAGATAACTGATCCGGTGGCAAGGTGCATAAAAGTTTGACTAGACAAATGTGTAATCCTGTTATTGAGCTCAAAAATCCTTTCTAATTGCTATATTTGAAACCCTAGAATTATGTTTACTTACAGACAGAGGATAATTTACCCCCAAACTGTAATGCATACGCCACAGAGTTCCATGACCATTTATGAGGCTACAGACTAAGTCACAGATGACAGACCAGTCATAGAACCCAGAGGTGACTTTTACTAGCCTTTTAAATTTAAATATGGAGCATAGTATATTATCCTTAAAGGATCAGTATAGTTAATATACCATGAAAAAACACCAAGACAAATGAAACTTTTAAATTGCACAGCCTTTTTATTAATAAAGAACTTACTGAAACATCGCTTGCGCTCCTCTATCCTAACACTATAACTTTGCACTAGCTATAAACAAAACATTTCACATTTTTCTCGGTTACCTTAAACATTTGCAATATAACCCACACATTATTAACTCTCAACAATTCACAACACATTGCTAAATGAACATCCGCTTCCGAGTGGCCAGCCAGCCCATTCAGGTATAATGGCTTGCTGTGGAAGATACATCATTAGTTTAATTTTCCCAATACTCTTACAGTTCGATGCTATCCGCACTGGATAGCATCCCTCCAGCTGTCCATTAGAATGGTCCTCAGTCCCTTCAACTCTGTCCAAGAAACTCCGACCCATTGCTGGTGTAGGCCGGTTTGAGTTCAGTTTGAGTTACTTTTTCTGTGTAGCTTTCCGTATAGAACTGGTAACTTGGGCCTTTCTCTCAGTTACATAAAACATACAGTACCCTGCAAGTTGATATATTTCTGATACCTTAAATAATACTTTTATAAGATAGACATTATACTGCCCTTTTTTATTTTTTTTGAGCTGTGAATGCTATATCTCCAGTACCAACTGCGTGTTTTTAAAAAAAAAGCATCCTTTGTTATATAGAAAAAATAAGTTTCAGGTTTCAGTTACTTGGTCTACAGAGGCAAGCAAACTTGCTTATTTCATTTGTTGTGGAAACCACAGCCTTATCTGTCAAAACTTGTACTTCGTACAATACCATGTGCCATGTAAAAGCCTAAGGTATGGTTCCGCCATAACAATATCCGTTACTTGCTTTATAGTATTTGTTTGGTCCCATTATCTTCCTTTTATATCAGTTTGTGTATTTTTCTTTACAGTCATAGTCTCCCTTGTAGAAGCCACTAAACATGGGGATATCAGTCTGGTTCACATAAATAACCTTTTTTCTTTGTAATTCTGAGCTTTTTAGTGTTCGCGGCACAATTACAGAGCTTTTCCTTTGCTTTTGAACTCTTCTGTCTCTAGCTAGACAATATATTCCCCCACATCTCTTGTGTATTTATTAAAATTTCCAAATTATTTCTACAAGAGAGAGGTCGTTGATCAACATCCAAGTGATCGTATACAGAAATATAATTTCATTATGCATCAAGCTATTGCCTATAACAGTAAATAAATAACTAGCAAGGGACTGCTAAACGTACTGTATATTAATGAAACTATTGTGTACATTCAACCCATGACAGTTTATTGTTTTTATGATACAGTAAAATCAAAGTATCATAATAGAAAGGGCTAATGGGACAATTAGAGAACATCGCACATAAAAAGAACATTGTGTATAAAATGTATTTATTGGTTGGTTTGGGATTAATTAGTGATCATGAAATGCAAACAAGTGAAGCAAAATTCCACCAACATGAGAGTTAGTCAACCAGGGTTATACTATAACTTCAAAGGAAATGCAGAAATGTAGAGAGAAGGGAAAGCAGACAAATAAAACATTAGTGATGCTGGGAGACACATTTATCAAAGGTTGAATTTCGAATTCATGTGAGTTTTTAAAAACTCCCCTGAACTCCCATATATTTGAAATACGATTAAAATTTATTAGAAAATAAAAATCAAATTTTTTAAAGTCGGATGAATGGAGTCGCCCCTAGAACTCGAATCCAATTCAAATACAACTCAATTTGAGTTTGAAAAACTCTAGTCGAGTTTTTTCTCCGAACAAATCTCAAATGTAAGGAATGCTGCAATGCAGCTCAAAAATTGGTACCTGGACCTCTCCCATTGACTTAAACAGCAATTTGGCAGGTTTTAGGTGGCGAATAGTCGAATTTGAGTTCTTAAAGTGCCAGAGTATAATAGATTTTGAAAATCGAATTCGAATTTTTTAAAAACTCAAATTGAATTTGAAGTTTTTTGGACCATAAAAAAGTGAATTTTCAATTTGATGTTGATAAATCTGCCCCTTAGTGTTATAGAAAGCCAGCAGAGACCCTATATTTTCAAGGGTATCAGAATATATACAGACGGGGAGGCTTGGTTATTACAATTATTTGTAAGTGTAGATGCCATTAGAAGCATTATTTGTGCCTTTCAAATATCTGAACTTCAGTTCCCATATTGCATAATGCGAACCATGAAGAAGGAGAGCCGGAGAAACCTGCAAGGCATTGTGGAAATTGGAGTCTTGGATGTAGGAAAGCAGATTTTGTTTTGTAGTGATGCAAGAAGTGAGGAGTAGAGCGAAGGAAAGGCAGATACTGCTTTTAGATTTACAAATAACTTAAAAGCCATTTTCCATTGATGCATCTATCGGCGTGAATTATTCTTCCATTATGCTGAATTGACATTTTATACTTTTTTGGTGGAATATCACATTACTATCGATAGGCCAAATTATTTTCTCCATATGCCACACGTGAAACAGAAAACATCAAGACATGTTTATAAAACAATTCAACATCATGTAACATGTTTTTATGAGACTCACACTTTTGAACCCTGAGGCCAAGCTGTTAGCAACAGGAACTATGAATGGATTCATTTTTTTTTTTGTAGATCATAAAGACTATAAGGTTGAATGGGTGCTGTTTCTTCTTTCTAGGAGAAGCATTGGGGGAAACCTTAGCCAACAGGCTGGATATGTGAAAGGGACAGTATACACACCTTTCCAACATTAGCTGAATGAATTGGGTATCTACTGATCTAGAATTCCTTTTGTTTTTACATGCATATCTGATGAGTCAGCTCTTAATGTTAGTAGAGTAGACAAAAGATCTTTCATATGACCAATAGCCATGGTATGTATGGTCAAATTTAGCAAAAGGGAGGTCCCTGTGGGCCTCCTCTGCAGTATAGGACAGAGGGAGATAGGCAGGCTTGCCTCATTCCTTCTGGTATAGAGCTCTGAACTTTGTAGTAACTGACTGGTATTATTCCTGTTTGAACAACACGATGCTCGGTAAGCTCTGTCTAATAATGCTGACAGCCTTTACCTTGGCATCTACTACTTACTGACTTAAACCCAATTAAACAAGAGATTGCTACTGTGTGGGTTCTGGTAGGGTGGAGGCCAACCCTTTCTTCACTGATGGCCTCATCTGCCTGACTTTGACACTTTGGCGATGTTAACCCTACTCTTGCAGCAATCATTCTAGTGATTAGGATGGAGCAGGTGTCTTTTTGTGGATCCGATTTTATGTTTTATATATGAATGTTTTGAATCCACCCAAGGTCTCATTTAGGCCAGTTCCCTGTAAACTTTCAGTGAAGGGTCTTTAAAGCCTGTTCAATGTATTCCTACTCCTTTAAAGCCTACACAAGCCAACAATTGACTCTCTGTTTTTGTTTTTTGCAAACTTCACCAAAGAAATTAAATTAAATTAGTTTTAAAACAAACAAAATTATTTGTTGATCCAAACAGTATCACCCTCCATTCCCTAAAGTTTTCATAGTGTGTCATACTTTGGCATTCATACACTTTAAAACTTGTTGAAACCTACCCCTCCCTTAGCCCTAAAATTCTAGTTCCTGCATTCTGTCTCCCACAGACGGTACAATTGTTATGTTTATCCTTGTGGTTGGGGTCTAATGAGGACCCATTTTATTTGCCTCGATTGTTGCCACATTAAACAGGATACAAGCACTACAAATCCCAGTACAGTCCAACATATTAGCAAAGCTTAAATAATAAAAACATAATCAATGAAAAGCAAATAAAGGGATCACTGCTCTGAGCCCACAGTGGAGTGAGCCTACTAAGTGCTAGGAAATCACAAAATGCATCAGGATATTTATTCCACTATCTACTAATTAAAAGACTATTGAATTTAGGTGACTGGTCTGGAGACATCTCCTTGAGTACCTGTCCTACACATATTTAGAAATTCAGATATACCTGTAGTCCAGCAACATCAGGATTGTATTTTTACAGCAATATTGCTCACTAAAATCTTTACTCGGCTCTCTGAGGTCTGCATCTTTAAAATTCAAAATAATCCTCTAGTGAGTGTCCTTGACAATCCTTTGATGATATGCTGGAGAAGGTTGGAAGTCTAGAAACATTTTGGTGAGCTATTGGAGGTTTATATCCATGTAAAATTAGAGACAATGGGTAACAGTGTATTACCTTTATATGGATTACCTTGAACTTGGCTGGATAAGTCATCCAGTGTTAGTAGATGCTCGCATTGGTGTCTTACTCTAGGAATATTTTATTATGACTCTACTGGCAATGAAACACAGGGTACTGAACTTCTGTTCTCCTTGTTGGACCATCGGCTTGCTCAATTGGCTATCCTAATACTACATTTTACTACAAGAGTGATTTATTTAGAAATCTTTCCTAGCACCGACTTTTCCTAAAGAAGCCTACCTCCACCTCAGGCTCCACACTAATCACCCCTACAGCAAGTAGTGATCTACAGAATGGTGTCTTCCCTTTTTATAGACTATGGATAGTGGCAATGACCTGACTATGGAAACAGCTCTCCCTTCAAACTGCAAAACAGGACCAGCTCTTAACTGTTCTCACCTTATAGGGACTTCCTAAAGTAAAGGTGTGCAAAACCTTTTTCCTTCTAAGATTCTACAGATGTAAAATAATATATTGATTGCACCATGATTGCCTTACATAAGCCGTAAAATAACCATTGTTAGAGTTAAGTGTTCGCTAAGGAGCTGAAACATTTGTACAGATTACTCACACAGCATAGAATGATATAAACTTTAATAGCACTCACGCTCTGCCAGCTAACTTCTATTTAAACGTGTTCAAGCCCTTCGAGAATTCACCTGACATTTTTAACGTACCGTACAGAAATTCCTCTGTGTAAAGCAAATAGGAAACATTAAGTGCAACGCTCTATGAAATAACATAAAGAGGACATTTTTCCCAGATGAATGTAATAAAAATAATAAAGTTAATAAGCTTTGTTTGGTTTGTCTGGGCGTGTATATTTAAATAAGACACACACTGTGTCAAACATTAAAATGTTGTTTTGCTTCATTTTAAATCCAGTGCAAAATCTTCTGTTTGGTTTGGGAAATGGGATTAATGGACTATGCCATGTAGCACTTTCTAGTGGGAATGCCTTCTAGATTGCCCATGTGCTCCTGCTGACAGAATGAAGCAACCAGTAAAAGGACACATTAAGTTGTGTTCTACCTTTGCTTGGTGTTTGCATGCATCATGTTTGCATGAGAATGGGGTCTATCCAGAAGAATAGGCTGCATTTCTTTCTGTATTCGCCTGTGGTTAAATGCACCGCAGGGGAACGCAGGGCAAAACACCCAAGTAGACAGTATAAGCCTTTACTAGGGATGTTAAAACTGTTGACAGTCACTACAAAATTGACGACAGATCCCAGCAAATTCCAACATAATATCAAGAGTTAAAGCATTATGGGAGCCATAGTCCACTACTACTATTAATAGCTCTTTACCAGTACTAGTCTTGAAGCAACATTGGGCAACAACATGTTTCCAATTTTCTTAACCAGGTCTTAAAAGGTACAGTCTTAACCAGGTCTAGTAACCCATAGCAACCAATGGGTTTGCTTTCAAACAACGTAGGAACAGGACACACCGGCACAGCATGGGTAAGTTCAGCAGGTTAAACCTTGCTCATTTATTGCGGATGCAACGTTTCGGGGCGTGACCCCTTTCTCAAGCATACCGGATATTAGTGCACATTAGTATTTAAAAGCATATCAATTAAGTTAATTAGTGAAACATGTTACATTCAATTAATGACAATAAGTGCAAGTGCATACATGTAGGCCAAAACGAAAGATTAATCCAAACTACAAAAATTCGATGAAAAAAACTTAGTAAAGAATTTTTTTGAAAAAATTTTTTTTTATAAAAAAGTGACAAAAAGTTCTTAAATTCGTTTTATAAAAATGTATAAAAACGAATAAAAATATATTTCAATTTATACTTTGCTTTCAAACAAATCACCAGTAAATGCTATCTGCTCGTTAGTTGCAGGGTCAGACTGGGCTGGTGGGGCACCGGGAAAAAAAACCTGATGGCCCCGCCGGAGCAGACCCGCTCCCTGCACTCCCTCTCCTTACCTCCCTCCCTCACTCCAGTCAAGCTGACATGCCATAACAGGTGCGCGCATGCAGGGGTGGGAGGAGGCGTCAGAGAGGACTTTACGTTTGGGGTCCTGGTGGTTGGTGTCCCTGAGGCTACAGGCCTAGTGGGCCCTGGCCCCCCCAGTCCAATGCTGGTTTTTACACAAACTTTACAACTTTTATTGCATTACCTCCTAAACAAATTTATACTGAATCTGAATTAATTATTAATCAGCCTTGTATCATAAATGTTATACTGTATCTATGTACAGTAAGCTCGAGTAAGTGACAGCAGCACAGAGCATGTGCAGTGAATCAGCAGCAAAGAAGATGGGGAGCTACTGGGGCATCTTTGGAGACATAGATATTTACTGCTAAAGGGCTGTGGTTGCCTTGGACTGGTAGAGGAGTCCAGTACATGGAAGAGTTGCAGTCAGCGGTGTAATATTGCTCAATTGTCATTGTGAATTTTATAGGTTCGGAAAGTATTGCTGAAATAGATTATTTTTTCTTTTTTGTCTCCCAAAGTAACACCATTTTTCAGCAATAAGGTAATTACATAGATTGGTGCAAACAAAACAAAATATGTTCGGTATCCTTTGTAAGATAGCAAAACATTAGTAAAGAAATGGTGATATTCACACAGGAAAATTATTTGTATTCACAGTGTTTGGAACCAATATAATAGCTTGCTCTAGATCCCAAGTCGCTGTTTCTCTTTGCTATAAAATGCACCAGCTTGGGAGCTTTTCCTGTATGTGCCTCACCTCCATTTTCAAGTATAGCCCAGGGATCCCTGGCACCACTGTTTGCACAATAAAGTAACATTTCTGGTGTTACTTTACTGCTAGGGTTGACACCAAGATGGCATTTCACTGATAAAACACTGGCCAGGGCCGATAGACTGGCCAGGCACATTGATGCTTGTATGTTAAAAGGAACAGGAGCGTAAATATTGAGGAAGCAGACCCTGTGGGTGCAGGGGGTGAGGGCAGGAGTATAGATGGCCCAGTTAGGCCCTAACTAATGAGCAATTTCTACTGTATATATTTTGGTAGTAGATTAGGTCAATTTACCAAGGTTTTGGGGTCCTCAATTTAATTTGCTATAGGACCCTAATTGCACTAATGAGAACTAATGAGAGTGGTTGCATTCCTTAATTAGCCTTCTAGTGCCCTTGTGTAATTTGTTATTTGAATTAATCAGCATTTAAATTAATCACATTGCAACTTAATTTCTCTTTCATCTCCCTCAATGAACAATACAAGCGTTGACATGAACGTGACATATATCATGGGTTTGGCAAATATATTGTGACATCCACTGCGGCAGCCAAACAGAACAAGAATACATAATCTGCCTTCTGTAAAGCATTCTATTCCGAGACTGGAACATTTCCATTGTATCAGATGAAATGGAGTTTCTCATGTGACCCTGTTCCTGCAGAGAGTGCAAGGACGATGCCGTCTTTTATTCTGCAAGTGGTTTAATTACTCATTGGTTCATTTTCAAGTTTCTGTTAAAAGCTGTTGAAAGTGCCATTTTATTCTTTTCACGGTTAGACATTGCTGTACGTATACATATTCAGTTCTTTTGTGCCGAGCCCTGTTCTGCGAGAGTTTAATGGGGAGGCAAATTGTAAGAGAACAGACGCGGTAGTCAGACTGTATCAAACCCAGCAGGTCAAATCCATTATTTAATAGGGGGAAAAAAAAAAGATATTTTCACGAGTATTAGTGTATTAATACAATTCATTACAATTGTATTTAGAGCAGGTAATTGAGATGTTGCCCTTTGAGATTGTGAATGCTAAGGAGGCTTCAGATAAGTATGATTTCCAATTAACAGCTAAATACGGATATTCAGTTTCCTGACTTCGCTGACATTCGGGCGAAGATCAGAAAGTTCTGTGCCGAGTGTCAGGTCACTGCTTGCTGCTGCTTTTTATTGACCTTGTTACTGCATGGTTCTTTTTTGGTGTGAGTGGAACAAAAAATTGACATGGAATCATTATGGGATGTAAACACAAACATGTGTGGCATATTGGCAAGAGTATAGTATATGTTGGCAGCTGTAGTCTAACGCTATCAAGGATAGATTATTGAATGGGGCTATGTTCTCAGCTCCCCAAAACAAGAAGCCCAATGAGGAAGATTATTCACAATACAGTAATCTCCGTAGGCTAGAAATAGTAAGATGTCAAACGTAGTCCAAAATATATATCCAACACCAATTTTGAGATTACAATTGGTATAAATCTGTCCGCTTGATCCCCTATAACATCAAAAATTTCAGCGGTTTAAGATCCCCTCACCGTTGGTGATAATTGGCCCGGGTGCACCTGCCCCGAGCCCTGCGTTTAATACACAGTTTATCCCACGTTCCTTCCAACAGTTGTTTGTATTCATAGATAAATACGTATAAGGATCAGCTTACCCTCTCCATGGGGTGACCCGGGTGCTGCCGCCCCGAGTCTGTCGCTAAGGGAGACGTTTTCAACTATTCACATCCAAGTCGTCGCGGCGCACTCCAAAGTCAAGGGATCGCTCATGGGTTGTTAGTTAAAAATTCATCCTTTATTGGTTACATCAGTTTAAAAAAGAAATGCTAACACATGGTCTGACGCGTTTCGTAACTATGTACTTCATCAGAGACCAGAGAGGTCTCTGATGAAGTACATAGTTACGAAACGCGTCAGACCATGTGTTAGCATTTCTTTTTTAAACTGATGTAACCAATAAAGGATGAATTTTTAACTAACAACCCATGAGCGATCCCTTGACTTTGGAGTGCGCCGCGACGACTTGGATGTGAATAGATGTCAAACGTAGGGCTGGTCAGATTGATTTGTTTTGGTAAATCCATTTGCATATTTTTTGAGAATTTTTTTTTGGAGACTTTGCACCTGAAGTTAGTTGGCCTTGCCCTAGAGACAAACTGTATACAAAACCAACCAATCAAGAACTCCAGCAGCAGACTGGGCCGGAGGGAAAACCCAGTGGGCCCCATTCCTTGTGGGCCCCCCCAGCCCAAACCTGCTGTTTTCCCTGACATTAGATATGGTTGCGGTGGGTGTAGGCAGCATCATGGTGTGGCTCAGAGGTACAAGATGACGAGGGGGTTGAGGTGCACTTAAATGTATTTTGAATGATGCCAACTTTTTTTAATAGTAAAATATAGGAAAATGAAATGTAGAGAAAATGCACCAAAAATATGACAAATGGTCATCTCAAAGGAGCACTAAAGCAGAACAAATGAATAATGCTTGAGAGTAATACTAAACCTTATGTGTATGAGCATCTGTATCAATTTAAGGCCACCAGCGTTATTTAGTAGTGAGGATCTGTGCCTTCAATGATGGTCCCTCCATAGATACTTTAATAATGGCCTAATGAGATAGGGAGCTGGTGGACAACTTTGAAGGCCTGGATTGTCACTGTTGTAGGGCTCTGAGCTGGTATAGTCCTATTCTTTTCAGGTTTTAGTTCTGACTTAAGTTAGGCAGCTCCTCCCTAAAGAAAGAGATTGCTACAGTGTCATATCTGGACAAACTCTATGATAAATCTATTTTTAAGAGCTTTCAACTGTAAGTTCATAGTCATTGTGGTTTAGAGTTGACCATATGGAGAGGGGGATGTCGGTGGGCAGGATTATAATGTTTAGGGTGGCCAGTGGCATCAGGGTGCAGGGTTATGAGCATTACCAGAGTCCTGACTGGGTTTCAGACTTCTGAAATGCAAATAGCCATAAATGGTCAATATTTGTTTATACATTTAATATATAACAGCATTTTACGGTGCTGTATTTTTACAACTCAAAATAACAGCCCACTGTTTACTCCAATCTATTGCATTTTTATGTCTATATATATATATATTCTGTATTCTCTATTTCTGCAACCTCCCCTAATGCCACTCTTCTATAAAACTTTATTAATGAACAGCTATTTCATTACATTTTTACACCTCTTACAGTATATTTATTTTACATTTTTCAAACCATGGATAATGTGGCAATTACACTGCAGAACTCCATCCAAATAACCTCTCTAAAAATCCTCCCCAATTAAAAAAAAAAAAGCCTGCAACATTTATTTTTGTTTATGATGCGCTGTGCTATCTTTATTTCTCTGTTAATATTTAAAGACAGCTCCAGCTTCTACCTGAATGCTATGGCAAAGTAAACAAGCCAATTAAAGATTTCAGTGCGTTATAAATTAAATGGAGACTGAAGGCCTATAAAGGCATTTTATTCATTTGCATAATAGAACCTACAGCATTGGTTAAGGTTTCAATTTGATGTAATACGTTGGCTCTAATTTATAGTTCAAGTCTTAAGTTACTGTAAAGTCTATTTCATTAACAACTGATATTTCATATTTTAATATTTAGCTTTTTTATGTTTATGCATCGCCTGCAAAGGCCCCCAAAGTAAACCCCACTACCCACACCCCCCAATATGGCCCTGTTGCCCCCCTACCTGATCCCTGATGTTGTTGCCCTACAGCTCCCAGCATGCCCTTACCATGACAATATGTTATAGTATAAAAAAAGGTAAACTTGTGCTCACCACTAAATTTAAAACCTTTAGGTGGAGTTACAATGAGGCTGTGACCACAAAATTCATATAGACAAAAACAAAAAGTCCCTTGCAGTCAACCCATCATAAATATATTAAAGGAGTAGGAAAGATGTTCACTTGGAGGTGCCAAATCTTAGGCACCCCCAAGTGAATGTATTGACTTACCTGAAACCCCAGGCCAGTGCTCCTATCAGAAGAAAACTGCACCGGCTCAGGGTTATTCCAGCGAGCATCACAGGGAGCTTCTCTTCCGGCTTCTTCTGTCTTCTCACAGCTGCGCACGTGCATTACTCTTTCATTCTACTGCGCCTGCGTCTGCCCCGGGACATTTGAATACAGAAGAAGCCAGAAGAGAAGCACTCAGTGATGCTCGCTGGAAGAACCCCGGTGCAGTTTTCCGCTGTACGGAGCACCGGCCCAGGTTTTCAGGTAAGTAGTGATGTGCGGGTCGGGATTTCCCCGACCCACACCCGACCCTAACCTGCCCTCCCATAGCCCGCGCCCACATCCTCACTTACGGATTGCTTTAATAGACCCACGCCGGCCGGCCGATGATGTCACAAAAGGGGCGAGCGTCTATAATAGACAAACCCCGAAGTCAGAAGCCGACACCCGCGAGGAAGCGTGCGAGGTCGGCCCGAACCCGACCGGCCCGCGATTTTCGGGTTGGCCCGCACATCACTACAGGTAAGCAAATACAATCACTTAGGGGTGCCTAACATTTGGCACCCCTAGTGGTTAATGACTATCCTTCTCCTTTAAAGGGGTAGTAAACCCTGCTTCATTGCGCAACAAACTTTACTCAGTTGCTGCAGGACTACAAATCTCAGAATAAAGTAACATATAATAAAGGTTGAGACATGCTGGGAGCTGTAGTCCAGCAACATCAGGGTTGTATTCTTAAAACAATATTGCAGAATATAACTTTTCCAAAAATTTTTCTCTAATCTCCACAGACAGTGACTATTTTAAAATGCTAAATTCCTCCGATGAGAATACCAGCTGATCTGTAGCAATCTGGCTCCCTGTTCTTTGTTCCTGCAATTGAAGTTGGCAGCTTTAAAGTAGAAGCAATGCCTAAAGTTAAAAATCCCCTACCCCCCTACCCTGCAAAGAACTCCCTCCTCCCTCCAGCCTAGCTGCCCCATTGGGCAAATGTCCCTAACTCTTTACTTACCCCTCGGTGCAGATTCTGTCCAACGGAGTTCACAGGCGCCATCTTAGTCTCTTTGGTAATCTTTAGGAAGTAAGTGCCGTATTGGCGTATGCGTAGTTGGACCAATTTTCTGTTTTTGTGACTTTTGCGTATCCGCCGTAACCTTACATGGTGCTGGAAATCAATACTCTCATTGGTCAGTTCTTTTGCATTTATAATGAAGTTTTGATCAGTAGAATTCTCATTGGTGGATCTTCTTGCATCTATAATTAAAGGTTTCCATTTTAAGCGAGCAGTCAGACAGTACTGTGATTGGTTGGCTTGTATGCATGTTTAAGAGTGAATAGGCATATTATTAGGGCTGCACCCCTCCTCTGAAATTCTCTCCCGCAGTCTGTCCGACTTTCTCCAAACCTTTCTGCTTTCAAAAGATCTCTTAAAACACACTTATTTAGAGAAGCCTACCCTCACTCTATTTAGCTACCAGATGCAATACCATATGCTTCACCCAGGGTCGGACTGGGCCAGTGGGACACCGTGAAAAAAACCCGGCCCTAGTGGGCCCGCAAGCCCAGATCCGCACCCTAGTTTTCTTTGCGGCAAAAAAAGCAGTGCGAGTGCTGACGTGCATGCGCACACGTGCAGTGTAGGTTTTGCCGGATGGGAGGCCTTGAGCCAGCAGCCCCAGGGTCCGGAGTGTCCAGAAGCCTCGGTGGGCCCCGGGCCCCCCAGTCCGACCCTGGCTACACCTCTCACCTGTTTATTCTTGATCTTGCCCACTCCTGCACCGTGTGCCTCATTACCTTCCCCTTTAGATTGTAAGCTCTTTTGCACAGGGCCTTCCTCACCTTTTGTACCGGTACTGGTTGTTATGTATGTATGTAACTCTGTATGTTATTTCTATGTAATTCATGTGATTTCTTTGTATTTCACAGCACTGCGCAATTTGTTGGTGCTCTAAAAATACATGTTAATAAATAATTATAATAATAATATTTTTAGGCTTTAGTTCCCCTTTAAATAGGAATCTATGACATCGGCTCTGCCATCCTATTACTATGATACTGTGGATTATGTGATCTACAGCAACAAATGTCAGCTAGACAATAAGGAACCATTGAACATTGCGAGGATTCACATTCGCTAGACCATGTCCTTATGAAACAGGTACAGCTCCAGTGACACCAGAGGGCAGCAGAGTTCAACTTATGTGCCCCTATAAATTATTTTACTTATGGAATAAAACACGAACACCTAGAAAATAAAAGACAGCTCATTGTATTAAGCTGGAAACTGCTGCTGCTGCTGCTTCCATCAGCAAACCACAATGTTATGGGGAAAAAAATGTTTAGGACTCGTTTACGAAAAGAGGCAAAAACACACAGATGCATAATGCAATGTTTTTCCACCCACACATTTTCAATTTCTTTATGCCATATGCAGTTCTCTGCACCCCATTCCAAAACATGATGGGTGGTGCATGGGCATCTCTACACTGGCCCATTACTAGAAGGGGAGATAAGGGAATACAGAGCAATAAGAGGACACACAACTAAAGGGATGTTCACCTTGTACTTGGTGTGTTCTGTTTAAAGGGGACATAAACCTTCCTTAGCACTCTCTCATCACCCAAATGTTTTGTGGGCTACTCTCAACATTCTCCATCACAGTATGAAGTAGGGATGCACCGAATCTACTTTTTTGGATTCGGCCGAACCCCCGAATCCTTCACGAAGGATTCGGCCGAATACCGAACCGAATCCGAACCCTATTTTGCATATGCAAATTAGGGGTGGGAAGGGGAAAACATTTTTTACTTCCTTGTTTTCTGACAAAAAGTCAGGCAATTTCCCTCCCCGCCCCTAATTTGCATATGCAAATTAGGATTCGGATTCGGTTCGGCTGGGCAGAAGTATTCGGCCGAATCCGAATCTTGCTGAAAAAGGCTGAATCCTGGCCGAATCCCGAACCGAATCCTGGATTCGGTGCATCCCTAGTATGAAGGGTTAAATCATGATAGAAGCAATAGTGATGGGCGAACATATTCGCCAGGTGTCGTCTCCAAAATATAAGTCACCCATTCATTTTATACGGCAAGTCAACCCCAAAATAAAAATTGGCCAAATTAAAGCAAACATAATTCTAAGAAAGTTTCCAATTCACATTTCGGTGCTTTTGAAGTTATTAGTAAAACAATTGCTACTGATTGCCTGCCTGCCTCTTTGGATTGGCAGTTAAATACTTGTTTGTAATTGGTCCCTTTTCATTTAAATATGACTACATAGTCCTCTGGTATGTGCCAGCCCTTCATTATCTAATTAATGAAAGAAACGTGCCTTAACTCCTGGTTGTTACAAACGTCTTAATTCTCCAGCAGCAAAGTCGGGTCTGTTAATCGGCTGCCTTGTCTTACATTGTATCAACAGTCTGAGCCATCAGAGCATAGAAAAGGACAGACACTATTGGTGATGGGCGAAAAAATTCGGCAGCTGCGAATTTCTGCCGGCAAATAAATTTGCAAAACTGTCACGAAAATTCACCGGTGAAAAATCTGCCCGCGTCGAAAAAATTTGGGCGCTTCAGAATATTCAACATAGTAAACATTGTCGCGCATCAAAATGATTCGAACGCCCATTGACTTTAATGCATTTGGCCAAATCATAAAACAAAATGTAACAATTGACGCGTGTCAAAATAATTTTGACGCCCATTGACTTCAATGCGTTTCACAATTTTTTCACTGTTTCCACGGGAAATTTGCAAAGCGAAACGGGACGAATTCGCCCATCACTATTCAATAGCAATAAATAGACAAAGAACTTAAAAAATACAGCATATTTGTAATGAAAATATACTGCAAAGTTGCGTAGAGTTATGGTTTCTTTTATTAGGCAAAAAAAAATTTGGGGGGGGTTGACATTTCCTTTAATGCTTTTCCCAAATTTTTTTTTGTGTGAATTTTTTGGTGAAGTGAAATGGGACAGATTCATCCATTACTACCCAGTTACTAAAGAGCTAAATTATTTTGGTTTGGTGTTTGGTTTCATGCAACCATCATGAAATACATGAAACTACTAGTGATGGGCAATTTTATTCACCAGGCGAGAATTTGCAGCGGATTTGCGCAATTTGCCGCCGGCGAATAAATTTGCGAAACGGCTGCGAAAATTTGACGGCGGCAAAAAGAATTGACGCGGACGTCCAAAAAAACAGGCGTCTGTGTAAAAAACAGACGTCGGTGCCGTTTTGGGATTTTTTTTGCCGTTTTGTGAATTTCGCAGGAAATTCGCAAATTTTTCTGCGAAACGCTGCAAATTCGCCTATTACTAGAAACTACTGTTTTTCTAGCCCTGAACACCTAAACAGTGCAATACCTGACCTGAAATATGATAAAAGCGTAATATTGACAAGCAAAAACTGAAGGCAAAATTGAATATTAGCCAAATCGAAAATAAAAAACCTTTTTTATTTCTAGTTATCATTTCATTTTAACCCTTGCACAATTCTTTCCGCCTCCGTGCTTCCAGAGTTCCTTAAATGCTGATAGGAAAGCCTGCAGGGAGAAATCGAATAAACTGGAAGCGTTTCTATATGAGCACAAAAGGGAAAGAACCGGCAATGTAATTACTAGTTCAAAAATAATGGCGCGTGTACATCATGTTTTATAGCAAGGCAATAGTCGGAGCAGAAAAAGAAATTAGAAAATGTAATGTACTCTTGTCAAAGTTCCTTCAGAGAGAACAGGGTGGAAAAATGTTACACCATTTTTTTTTTTAGTTCTACAGATGGAGCAAACTTTAGCTGATCATCAAGCTTAAATGGCTAACCCTGCATGTGGTGTGCTATGTTCCATCCCAAGATGGGTGAAAAAAATTGACAAATTCGCCCATCACTACAGGTGAATTCTCTTGCCTCCATATTACATTTTTCATCAAGTTCTGTAAAAAAGTAGGGGGTTCAAAGAGACACCTACACAGGGGCCTCTGAACAGGCGTTCTCCTTAACCACCAGAAATATCAACCATAGTGCTGAGCAAATCTGTCCCATTTCGCTTTGCCAAAAAAAAAATAAGCAAAACTGTGGAAAATTTTTTGAAACTGTGAAAAATTTGCGAAAAACATTGAAGCCAATAGGTGTCAAAGATTTTTTTACGCACAACAATGTTTTCTCACATCAAGGGCAGATTTACTAAAGGGCGAAGTGGCTAATGCTAGCGTCAATTCGCTAGCGTTACCGTCTGCAGGGACATAGTCAATTTACTAATAGGTGAAGGCGCCAATTCGCTAGCGAGACAGGTGCTAGTGGTCATTTGCACTTTATCGCCAGGTGAGAATGCGCTCTGGCGAATGGACGTTACTCCACAAATGAGGATTTTACTGAATGTTACCTCTTTCGCCAGACTTGCCTTCGCCAGCTCAGATCAGCCGCCAAGGCACAAAAGTCGCCGTAAGAAAACTGATTTACTAACTGGAGAAAATTCGCCAGCATCCACTTCACACCCAGTGCAACTTTGCACTTCGCCTGGCGAAAATTCGCTCAGACAACGCCAATTCACTAACATGCAGAGTTTCATACTGGGCGCCAAACGCTGGCGACTTTTTGCCAGCGGCACTTCGGTGATGTAAAGTATTTGCTGCGACATATAACATAAAGAAGATTTCCTGCCATTAGCAAATGAACCTGAGCAGAAGATCTCTAGCGATTTTTTGATAAGCAGAAATGAACACTAGCGTATCTTCGCTATGAAAAGTCACCAGCGTTCGGCGCTAGGTGCGAAGAAGACGCTGACGAATTTCGCTGGTTAGTAAATCTGCCCCCCAATGCTTTAAAGTCAATGGGCAGTTTTCTTATGGCAACTTTTTTGCCTTGGCGACTTTTTTGTCTCAGAGACATTTTTATCCAAATGCATTAAAGTCAATGGGCATTTTTTTCTTATGGTGAGTTTTTGTATCTGCGTTAATTTTGTCACAACTACATTTTTCACAGCGGATTTTGACGTAGTTTCGCTAACAAATTTGCTGATGGCGGAGTGCAGAATTTATCTGCGAATCCATACCTGGCAGAAAAATTCGCTCATCACTAGTCAACCAGTATCAGAGCTGATACAGGTGCATCTTGGGCTGCCTGCCACACCCTGACCATCTCCAAAACATGGGACACCCATTGGGGCAAATTCACTAAGATGCGAAGTTGCGCACAGGGGTAGCGTTAGTTTGCAAAGTTGCGCTAGCGTTAATTCGCCAGGCGAAGCGAAGTTTCGCTAGCGATGGTTAATTTGTATACGGCGCAAAATTCAAATTTCAATGGAGGAGCACGTATCAGCACTGCAAATGCCTAGAAAACCTTCAAATCAGCAAATAAAAATTGTATTTTGCCCTACACATGTGCCCACTGTCTAGGTAAGTTGCCATGAGTCAGGAAATGTAGGGGGGAAGGAGGGGAGCCCCAAAAAAAATTTTTGATTTTTTTCAGCCTATCACCCATCATGTAGAAAACACGCCAGCGGTTTTTGGGACTTAGAAAAAAATTTGACTTTTTTGGAAACAATCCCTATCTACTCTATTGCGCTTCGCCAGGTCTGAGGTGGCGAAGGAAGTCTAGCGTAAAAGGTAGCGTTCAGTACACTGCGCAAGTTAGTGAATTTGCGTAGTTACATCGCTAGCGAAAATTCGCCTGGCGTAAGGATGCGAAGTAACACTAGCGAAAATACGCCAGCGTTCGTAAATGCGAAAATGCCAAACGCTAGCGAATTAACGCTAGCGTTCGGCGCTTAGTGAATTTGCGCCATTGTGTCTAAAATGATTACTTCTCCTTTAATTTATCCCACACAATATTGACTGCGTCTGCGTGATAACAACAGCATTTGTTTTATGCGTTATTGTTATTAAAGTTTTGGGGGGGGTTTTGCTCATAATTACTTTTTTCTCTGTAAAGAAAAACAATTTCCTGTTTCTGAACCAAAGTTTCGCTTTATGATTCGGATCACATTGAAATGAAATCTAAAAATATAAAGAATGTTTGCGCGGCAGCTTGGCTGAGGGTTTATTTTTTTTTTTTGGAACCAAAATGTCATTAACGGTTTATCAGAATTTTAATGCCATAATTAACAGGAAGTCTTTTGTTTCCCTTTCGCTATGATGGAAAAACAAATTCCGTCTTTAATTACCATCCGTCTCAATTCAAAGACGTCAACATCAACAGGCCCGTCTGTTCTCTGGGGAATATCAAAATGCTGCTCTTCTTTTGTATCGGGTTTTATGTGCCTGGAGGGCTTATGGGACTTACAAAGTCAGGGTAAATATCAATGGACTTCTGCATCTGTGGTTGCCTTGTGGATTACTGTAGCACCAGCTGTGATAATTGGTCTCATTCACCCCTTTCTACATATGACTTATGGAAAGAATGCTGGAAATATTGGTCTGTTTTTGTCCTGCATGTAAAGTTTGTCTTTACCTGTAACTGTAGGGTCTAGATTGCACTAATTACCATATGGGAGCTGTGCCACCTCTGTGGAGCATAATGGAACACACTATATGGCAGCTGCCACTGTTACTTAGTATAATCCCCAACTAAAACAACCTAATGTATGGGATCCATTATCCGGAAACCCATTATCCAGAAAGCTCTGAAATACAGGAAGGCCATCTCCAATGGACTTCATTTTAAACAAATAATTCAAACTTTTACAAAGTATTTCCTTTTACTCTATAATAATAAAAAGTGTTTTGTAACTTGATCCCAATTAAGATATCATTAATCCTTATTGGAGACTTAACAACCTTATTAGGTTTATTTAGGGCACGGGTACACAGGCAGATTCAGGGAGATTTAGCCGCCTGGCGACTAATCGCCTCTTCTGTGGGGCCTTCCCCCAGCCTTCCCCCTGCTATAATGAGAAAACGCCTGCGCCAATGCACTCACGGCGCTTCCCCCTGCTATAATTCGCCCCTTCCTCACGAGGAAAGTTCATGTGACTTTGGAAATTGAAGCGCTGCGAGTGCATTGGCGCAGGTGTTTTCTCATTCCAACTTGCAGTACAGCAGTAAAGAGTGACTGAAGTTAATCAGAGCACAACTTGGGGCATGACTTGGGGCAGCTGGGAAATTGACAATATGTCTAGCCCCATGTCAGATTTCAAAACGGAATATAAAAAAATCTGTTTGCTCTTTTGAGAAATGGATTTCAGTGCAGAATTCTGCTGGAGCAACACTATTAACTGATTCATTTTGAAAACAATGTTTTTTCCCATGACAGAATCCCTTTAAGAAACACAATCATTGGTAACCCTCAATGTGAATTCACTCTAGTTGGACCCACCCCTAATGGGTTGGTTAGTGGCCATCTTGGTACTCTCTTTGAAATCAATTCAAAAAATAAAAACTACAAAATAACACAAAACAACAATAATAAAACAATGTCCAAAAAATAAATAGCCAAAAAGCAGCAATAGCAGTACAGTTATGATTATCCGCTCCCTCAGCTGAAGGTTCAGGATGGTGCACCTGGACCCCTTCTCCAAATTGGTGAGTTTTTTCTTTGAGATCTGGGAATTCTAATGCAAATCATTACCTATAAGCATTTATGACTCTATAAGGTTCTCATGTAGCTTCATGACAGGAGTGGCCCTGTTTAGGTCCATGCACTTTCTTTGTGTGCAAAGGCCTGTATCTTTCCCTCCATGAATAAAGCACTGCCCATATATAGCATTAATGTATTCATGAGGGGCAGGGTGGGGGAAGACAAATTGGTGTTTCCCTCCCACCCCTACTTGTCCGCTGAATTGTACTTTATTCAGAAATCCAATCCACAGGGACATCACCAATTTACTAAAATGCATAGGGGACAATTCGCTACCGAAAGAGAGCTTCGCTGGAAAGGTTTCATGCCCTTTCCCGAGGCACATTTTCGCTTTGGTGTTCGGCAAATTCACTAAAGTGCGAATTTTTCATAATGTTACTCCTCAATCTTACGTCAGTGACATCATATCCTGTATGCCAGAAAGTTATGAAAATGTTAAAAACGCTGGTGTTTTTTTCATATGTTAGAGTGGGATTGTATTAAAAATGTGTAATTTTTTTAACCATTTCAGGGGCATGCCACATTTGTTTTAGGGTGGGCTCATGTCTAGGACAATAGAGGATCTTGCTTTCTTGAACATTTTTAATAATAAGTGGCCACTTCAAGCAATTTCCCCAACATTTCTAATAAAGACATATATATGACCTATATGTACCCGTCCTATTCAAATTGACCTAAGTGTACTTTAAGTGTACTAACGAAGTTTCACTAGGCAGAAATGAACGTTACCGAAAGTTCGCTATGAAATACTCACGCTGACGAATTCACGCTAACGAAACTTTGCCAGTGTTTGGCTGCCGAGATGCATTTGAGTGGATAAGCATAGTGGTAGAGAATTGCTATGAATTTGCCGTGAAGTGTGGTGAAGCCTTCGCAGGCGAAAATTCAGCCTTTAGTGAATTTGCCCCTAAGTGTTTTGGGGGATTAGCAATAAGCAATAACTCTTATAAACAATAACTCTTATACAGGTATGGGACCAATTTTTTTAAAATTTGGACTATTTGGATACAATGGAGACTATGGGAGATAAACATTCCTTAATTCAGAGCTTTCTGGATAACGGGTTTCCGGAAAACGGATCCCATACCTATACCTGACATATATAGTATTTGATAATTTCAGCCCTACATCTAAACACTCTTTAGGTATATCACTAGTCCCCCATTCTCACAATTTAAGAAGAAGAAAAAAGGGGGTTATTAGATTAGTAGCTGCCTGTTATTGCTGCTTAAAATTTTTCTGTAGTTTTAATAGGTATATTAACCCACTGCAGGTATATGCCGGGAGTGGAATTGTTGCCAGTGTAGATTTTTCGCTGTTTCTTGAATTTTGCGGGAAATTCGCAAAATTTTTCGGTGAAGCAAAATGGGACATATTCGCCCATCAGTATTAACCCCCTTCGACCAATCGGCAGGCAGCATTGCCATTGCTAAGGGTTACTAGGCTTCGACCAATCAGCAGGCAGCATTCACATTGATAAGGGTTACTAGGCCAGGAGCAAAGTTTATGACTTACATAACTATACTACTAAAGCGTTTATACAAATTCGTGCCTCTGGATACTCAGCAATACCTCTATAGAATGAGATATAAAAAATAATACTCAGCAAATCCAGAGTGTTCTTGAAACCTGCTGACTGCTCATAAAGGAGAATTAAAGGTTCCTGAAAGTGTCCCTGGTGAGGAATGTTGTATCAGCATTGATAACTTGGCTGCAAAGGAAATGTGGATATTCTGAATAATATGTATTAAGCACTTATAAATCATATTGAAATAAGAGTTGATGGTGCTTTGTGATTGTTTCCTGAGCAAGAAGTTTATTTGGAGACAATTTCATGGACTGGGGGACTGAAGGGATATCTCGATACCCTTAGAATCTACAGCTAAAAACTCTGTCTGTGTAGTGTAAGGTGCTATGAGATCTATACTTGGAAGGTTTCCCACAATTAGGAGCTGCCCTGGATTGTATGGGATTTCCCATATAAATACCTTTCTTTTGTCAGTGCAGAAACCGATCTGTTGGAAATAAAAGTTACATGGAATCATGTCTAGCACTCCATAGCAAACTATCAGGAAGGAACATTTATTACCTATCTGTTTGAAAGCAAATATTTAAAGGGTTGCTATGGGTTACAAGACCTGAAGTAAATGTTGCAAGGTCTACCACTTGTCTGTAGCATGTGGATAACATAAATCATCCTTAATTTTGTGGACACTAAACAATGCTTATGGAGCTGTCTACTTTATACCTGTAGTCACTAGCGAGTGTAAATTACATGACCTTCTAACTCTGCAAACAAAGCACTGCACCTTGCTCTTTATTCACATTAAAGGAAAACTATACCGCCAAAATAAATATTTAAGCAACGGATAGTTTACATAATTTATTGGCATTTTAAAGAAACTTACAAAAAACGAAAATGAGATAGACGTATTGTTAGTTGAAAAAGGAGCCCAGATAATATATAAAAAGTAGAAACATTGTTATTAGGACATATTTAAGCCTGACGCGTTTTGCACCAATGGTGGTCACTTACTCATATGAGGCTTGAATATGTCTTAATAAAGATGTTTCTACTTTTTATATTTCATCTGGCCTCCTTTTGATCTCTGGACTTTGCTCAACTAGTAGAGGCACACACCACGGCTATATAGTTTATTTCTTAAAGAATCTTACCAAACTGGAATATATATTTATAGGGATACTGGAGTGTCATGGGAAAACATGTTTTTTTCAAAAAGCATCAGTTAATAGTGCTGCTCCAGCAGAATTTTGCACTGAAATTCATTTTTCAAACGAGCAAACAGATTTTTTTATATTCAATTTTGAAATCTGACATGGAGCTAGACATTTTGTCAGTTTCCCAGCTGCCCCCAGTCATGTGACTTGTGCTCTGATAAACTTCAGTCATTCTTTACTGCTGTACTGCAAGTTGGAGTGATATCATCCCCTCCCTTTCCCCCCCAGCAGCCAAACAAAAGAACAATGGGAAGGTAACCAGATAGCAGCTCCCTAACACAAGATAACAGCTCCCTGGTAGATCTAAGAACAGCACTCAATAGTAAAAGCCACGTCGAGCTGAGACTGATTCAGTTACATTAAGTAGGAGAAATAACAGCCTGCCAGAAAGTAGTTCCATCCTCAAGTGCAGGCACAGGTAACATGACTGGGGCAGCTAGGAAACTGACAATATGAAGAAAATACATCAAGTCCAGTTGATTTGACTTATTACTATAGATATATGATCTGGGTGAATGAGAACCTCCACATAGTAGCAGGACCTTTTCTGGTTCAATCCATCCCTTGGAAACCGATCCACTTGTTGAGGCCCTTACTTATCTGATAACAAGTTTAATAGGAAAACATTACTGTATTAGCAATTTAACCATATTTCCAGCAATATCTAAGATAGTAAATAAATCTTACCCTAAAGTATTGGATCTCTTTCCAAATCTCACCTTATCTGGCCGTCAAGCCCCCCATCCTTTAACAAACTGCTCAAATTGTTCCAATCCCTTTACTCTTTTTGGGATCAACCACTTCCACTGGACATTTTTTTCAAATGTCCAAACAAACAACCCATTTCTATTTACATCTGGTACCACAATATATAATTTTAAGAGCCTCTTTAGGTACTTCAACCTATAAACAAGTTAAGCTCCTAAAGACAAAATCCCATGGCCGGAACCTGGTGGTAGGCAGAAGTGGCAGATGCCTAGGGCGCAACAATGTTGGGGCACTGGGCAGGTATATGTTCAGGTCGTAAGCCTAGTCCGGGTTCACTCACCTGTTGCTCTTGCCTCCCTCCTCTCTCCTCTCCCCTCTATTACTCTCCACTCCCTCCCTCTGTCACTCCTCCCTACCTCCCTCTGTCACTCCCTCTACCTCTGTCATTCCCCTGCCCTTCCCGTTCTTTGCTCGCCCCTCCTTCCCTTCTCTTCTATTATGGTGCATGTGCACTCGCACGCATGGGGGGTGGTGGTTCTTTAGCCAACTGGGTTGCTTTAGGCACCCTGTCGGCTTGGCCCTGCAAAATCTACAGCCTTGTTTATATAAAATACAGAATAATTCATGAGGACATTGCTTATTGTCCTTATAAAATATCTTCCAAACAACAACTGCATCTATGATAGATGCTATATGGCTGTTCTATAACAGACTAGGGAGACTGTCTCAGCAGAGGAAAGCTATGTGATAAAACCCATTCATATGTATGAATGCAAATATAAGAGAGAATATGTTGTGCACAAATAAGTCATGGCAGCATACATTACCTGATTGTTTATGCTGAATAAATGCAAAATAAACACTGCTAACAGAAAGGGCATCACCGTGTTTGTAAGTTGTGGGGGCTGCTAACAAATTCATATTTAATGGGGTTTTTTTTGAGAAGGGCCCCTAGGGCGCAGTGATAGGGGGGCGCTAGGCAGGTAACTCTTAAATTGTCTCCTGTCTATCCCTATTCCATTTTCACAGTGCGCTTCAGTTTTCCCCCTTTGCCGATCTCCCCCCCATCCCTGTCACTTCCCCCCTCCCCTCCTTCACTCTCCCACCTCTGTTGCCTCCTCTCTGTCCCTGTCTGCACACAAAGTTGGGCACTGGAGGTGGGGAGCAGGAGTGGAACAGTTTTGGTCTCCATCAATCCATCACACAAACAGGACATTATTGAATTAGAGAGGGTGCAGAGAAGGGCAACTAAGCTGGTAAAAGGTATGGGAAATCTTAGCTATGAGGAAAAACTGACCAAGTTGGGGATGTCCACGCTGGAGAAGAGGCGCTTAAGGGGTGATATAACTGTGTAGAAATATATAAGGGGGTCATATGTTAATCTCTCTAATGCTAATTCCAGAAGGTCTTTCCAGCTGACACAAGGTCACCCATTCTGATTAGAAGAAAGGAGGTTCTACCTAAATATTCGGAAGGGGTTTTTTTTTACAGTGAGAGCTGTGAAAATGTGGAATTCTTTCCCTGAATCAATGGCTGATACATTAGATAGCTTTAATAAGGGGTTGGATGGCTTTTTAGCAAGTGAGGGAATACAGGGTTATGGAAGATAGCTCATAGTACAAGTTGATCCAGGGACTAGTCTGATTGTCATTATGGAGTCAGGAAGGAATTTTTCCCCCTCTGAGGCAAACTGGAGAGGTTTAGGTGTTTTTTTCCCCTTTCTCTGGATAAACTGGCAGTTAGGCAGGTTAAAAAAAAGTTAAAAGGTTGAACTTGATGGGCGTGTCTTTTTTCAACCTACCTTACTATGTTACTATGATTGGGGTGACTGGCCGGCTGGGTTTGCCTAGGGGGACCAGCCGGCTTGGCCCAGCCCTGACTAAGTGCACCACTCTGAAACAAAAGCCATGGTAGCACAGAAACCTAAATTATGGGGAAAGATGGGGAAAACAAAATAAACAGGAGACAATTTGGAATTTATAAATTCTGTGCTATGGAGCTCTTCCATTGGATTAAAATGAGGGATCCCCTATTTCATAGGGAACAAAAGTTACAGCAGATGAAAAGTCTGGTGGAGGCTTTTGCCCATTTTTTTAAATGATCCTGGATACATGCAAACAGATACGCTAGACTAAAATACCACCCCAAAATAATGTGTTTTCCCAACCTTCCACCTTAATAAATATAAACCCTCTAGGGGGCTAAACATACACTTTTCCACAGTTTAGTTGCACCCATATGTTGTAAACTGCTTCTAATTACATCCTTAGTGCTCATTACAGAAGAAGTTTTTGCTGCCCTCTGCACCTCACACTGGGAATAAATATCTAAAAAAAGGTGCTGAGAGCAATGTCGGAGGGTGTTAAGTAATCCTGTCCTTACTGTTTGAAGTACAGGACTCCTTGGCATCCTGCACTCACCAGCATTCCCTAACCCCAATGCCTGAATTAAATTTAAATTAGGGGATTAGTAGCGTGGTGGGAGGAGATCAGTTACATGCCTTCCCCCCCACACACATTTATTTTAAATACAGTACTGCCAAATGCAGGCCCATATAGATATTATTAGTGATGAGCAAAACTGTTCTATTTTGTTGTGCTTTGTTTGTAGCTCAGCATATAGCTCCTTAACTTTCCCCAGGTAGAGCTACAGTACCTGCCCCAAAGTACCTCTCCGTTTGTATTAGGCAGTTGCTCCCACGTGGCAGGCACACAGACTAGACCTGTCCTCACACAGGGGATTTACATGCTTGTAATAGCATCCACACAGAATCTACACAGAAATCTTTAATGTTCAAGCCAAGCTCCCAAGCTGTCCAAGCTGAGCACACAAAGCCTCTTTCTTTATGGCTGGAGCACCAAAACTTATCTGAAGCATGAGCAACCCAAAGCCTCTTTCAAACTAATTTGGTCACAAGGCAGCTCCTTTTCTGTGCTGCCTCTGGGCTCCAATACCTCTCCACTAGGTCAAACTCTACACAATGCTTGGGGCCCCCATACCCTGAGTTCACCAAGGGCCTCACCCTCCCTTGGGACTAGACTCCATGGTTTCAACAGCATCCACCCCTCCTGGAGTAGAAGGCAAAAGAGGGAGAGCACATGGCACTCTGTGCAACTCTGACATCTCCTGGCCAAATCTGGAACTGCCAGGGCACACTGGGGAAAAATAAATAATTCCTCCTCCTATATCCAAATTAGTCCCAACTCTAAGATGGCCACATCAAGTGATTTCCAACTTGTAGGGCATTTTTTTTTATCTTCATTATATTACACTTGAATCAAACATGGGAATAAAGAAAACATGTATTCACTGTAGTATAAGGAAAATGAGTGATTCACAGAGCAGAAGATAGAGAGAATAGAACAACACCTTAAAGATGGTGTCTAGAGCTTTTGGCAATTCAAGGAATGTGACACTGGTTAATGCTTGATCTTCACCATATATAGTATGCTAAGTGTAGTTTTTACCATATATAGTATGCTAGCTGATAAAATGTATAAATCGTCTTATATCCTGTGTGGGGGAAACATATATAAAGCTTCATTTGGGGGGAGGCTCTTTGACTTCTGCCTGGACTTCAGAGTGCCTGGTTATGTTGGAATTGCTGCTGAGCCATTTTATGGAGGGGTCCCTCAACTAAGTATCAATAATTCTCATGTTTGTTTTACTTGTGTGTGTCAGTTTAATCACTCTACAGACTGAACAAGAGCCCTTCTCAATACACTGTAGGAAAACTGTTTTTAAAGCTTCCAACTCCAATTGCAGGAACAAAGAATAGGGAGCCAGATTGATACAGGTCAGTTGGAATTGTCATTAGAGGATTGTTTTTGCATTTTAAATCAGTAGCTGGCTGTGGAAATTTGGGGAAAAGTTTTAGAAACTTATCATTCTGCAATATTGTTTTAAAGGGGGAGTAAACCATGCTGCATTGCAGTGCTCAACCAAACTTTACTCAGTTGTTGCTGAACTACAAATCCCAGAATAAAGTAACATATAATAAATGTTAAAACATGCTGGGAACTGTTGTCCAGCAACATCAAGTTGTATTCTCAAAGCAACATTGCTCAATAAAGTTTTTCCAAAATCCCAAAATGAGAATCCCAGCTGATCTGTTCTTTGTTCCTGCAATTAGAGTTGGAAGCTTTAATCACAGTTTCCTAGCACTGAACAAGTCTGTCCTTTATCCTCATTTCTGATTCCAGTGTAATATAATGAAGAAAAATAAGACATAATTATATCTATATGTAAGATAACAGCAAGATGCCTGACATGGTGCTAGGTGCATTCTTGTCAATTTAAAATAATTTGGAGACTGGGCCAAAAGTTTTTCTGTTGGGCCCCTGGTATCCCAATCCAACACTGCTAGTGTTCACTACCTTGTCGCTGGCATCCAAGACTCCACTAGAGTAAGAGTTACACCGCTTCTCCATAATTCCGTCTGACTTTCTTCCAATCTCTCTGGCCCTAAATGGTCTCTTAAATCACATTTCTTTAGCGAAGCGTACCTTCATCTAGCTTGTCATGCCTTCCGTATTCACTGGAGTGCTGGTAAAATGCAAATGAAACTTATTTTGCCCATTACACATCACCTACTGTTATTAAATGAGGCCCAGCATTGGACAGAATAGCCCACTGCCTATTTCAGAATGCACAGCAAACAACTAGAGTGCTCAAATAACCATGACTTCATAAAATAGCAAAGTCATATTGTTATTGTTCTTCAGCGTTTGAGTCTCTTCCTTGTGGGAAAAGCTAAGCTAACAAGAAATCTATAAGCAGATTTAATATTGCCCCTCAGGAATATATCGTATGTAAAACAAATATTATCTTAACTCCATTAATAATTGATAAGTTGCCAGCACAGATCCTTACCGTATTAAGGGAATTGGAAATTAAGGATAAGACACTACTTTAAGGAAATATTCTAATGAATAATTAATTTGGCTTCAGTCTATTGAAAACAAAATGAAATTACATCTTAGTTCCTAGTTTCTAGTAAGAAATGGATTTCTGCATGACAGAACGTTCTCATAGAAGTAAAGAACATTGCAGGATTCTCTGCAGATAGAATATAAACTCGCCGTCACTGTCATTAAACCAATATACTCTGTTGTAGGCAGGAAGTAGTGATGGGCGAATAAATTAGCCTGGCACAAACTTGCAACGAATTTCTGCGTTTTGGAAATTTTCAAAAATTATTTGGATGCGCGTCTGAAAAGTTGCTTGCGTCATAATCGGCGCATCAACACTATTCGGACGCCCATGGACTTTAACGCCATCAACTTAAACCAGGCATAGTCACAGCCAGCAAGGGTAAAGTCAAGGGATTGACTTTTTAGTTTTCTAAAAACTAAAAGGTTGAACTTGATGGACGTGTGTCTTTTTTCAACCTTACTTATTATGTTACTATGTTACTATGTATGACTTGAAAACATTTTTATTATGATTTTCATGAGGGCATTTTATATCTGGAAAACTGCTGGATAATTACTCCAGTGGGAAAAACTAGTTTAACCATTCAGTGTTCTGAATGTAAAGGTGCTGAGGAGTTTTCAGGGATTTTCCTGTGAGAAAAGACCTTTTATACTGATGTGGATTTTTTGAGGTTCTGCTATTGAGATTATTGGAAGGTGCCAATCAATATTCCTTTCAGGGACCTAGAGATGGAAAAACTTCTGGTGATTTATATAGAACAGACATAAATTTGCCAAAATTCTTATTCACTCATGTCATATTGTCTCTAGACTACTGTAACTCTTTATTAATCGGCCTTCTCCGCCAGAGATTGTCACCTCTCCAGTCCATAATGAACACTGCCACCAGGCTTATACATCTCAGCAACCGCTCCTCCTCTGCCATGCCACAGAGCCAATCCCTGCATTGGCTTCCGCTTACTTTCAGAATAAGATTCAAACAAAAGACCCTGACATTCAAAGCAGTTCATAACACCCCAACCTACATCTCTGAATTAATTTCTAGATACCAATCCAACCGCTTACTACGCTCCTCTCCTGACCTGCTACTCAACTCTTCTCTCATTACCTCCTCTCATGCTCCCATCCAAGAATTTGCAAGGGCTGCACCCCTCCTCTGGTATTCTCTCCCACGGACTGTCCGACTCTCTCCTAGCCTTTCAGCTTTCAAAAGATCTCTTAAAGGAGAAGGAAAGGCTTGGTGCACTTGGGGGTGCAAAATGTTTGGCACCCCAAGTGATTGTATTGACTTACCTGAAACCCCGGGCTGGTGCTCTTATCAGCAGAAAACTGACCGGCCTGGGGTTATACCAGTAAGCACCACGGAGCGCATGCGCAGTAGAACGAAAAGCCAAACTTTTACTAAAAGTTGCCTATTTCGTTCAACTGCGCATGCATTTGAGCCGGAATATTTGAAGAATTAAGAAGACAGAAGTGGATCGCTCCATGGTGCTCACTGGTATAACCCTATATACAGTAAAAATTGGCAATGAGAGCTTCTTTATGTGCACCGCCTATTTTCACCCATGCTCTGGCATTTTCCTTTGGTGCCAAGGGTTCCAATTCAGTTTGGTTACTTTTTTGAAGCAATTTTTTTACAAAAGAAAAAAGCTACAATTTTGGCCAAATACCGAATTGGAGAATTCGGCACATCCCTAGGTAATGGGCATTTTTTTTCTTATCCCAAACGCATTGGAGTCAATATGCATTTTTTGTTTTGTTTTTTTCCTGCACAAAACAAAAGAAACTGTTTCACCACCAACAAAAACACAAATTTCGCAGTGAATGTATATTAGGTGCCAAAATGTTCTTAATTCTAATCAGGAGCCAATTTACTTTCTTGAAGCTGAATTAAACCTACACATGCAGGAGGAGAACTTATAAGGGGTAATTTACTATTGAAAGTACAGTGAACAGTTTTGAGTACAAATGCCTTGTTTTTTTTAAACTCATTATGTAGGATTCCAGACCCATTGCCATGACAAAGTAGATGTGCCTAATACAAATGCAGGTGATGCCTTAAAATTAGCGCAACTGAGTTTGCACCTTGTGGAGGACATAATTGTGCTGAACATTTTCTGGGCCTGGTTGGCAACATTTCTGCCATTTGGTATGCAAGTAACATGGCTTCCCTAGCGCAATAGGGATTGATGGAGCGAAGGTACATCAATGGGTGCAACTGCTTTCAATTCATAACAGGAGGCAGGAGGGACTTAGCGGCAATAAGCACAACTATCATCAAATTCAGGAAACACCTTTTGATGCAAGTACCTTCCTTGAATGTGACTGCAGAGATATCTACATTATTGACCTGGCTGGAATTGAATCATAGGATCCCAGCGCTGCAAGACTTTTAAACAACAGTTAGCATTTTATGGACAAAATCCATCTCATGTGATAGAGAGATCCCATTCGTGTGTAGGGATGTGTAAAATAGCCACCCCTAGTATTATTGTCAGGCAGTCCCTCAGTGTTATAGACACCTAACTGGGTCCTAAAATACAGTTGGGAGGGGTACTGTTTGCTCTTCCTGCTCTAAGCTATGCCCCTTGCTGTTTCTCACAGTGACCAGCAGATGGGATATAAAAGGCTCTGAAGCCATGCTTTCAGTGTCCATTTTGTGCTGGCTCTGACCTGAACAGGCAGGTAGAGCTCTGTGAAACCTAGACAGGTCAGGTCTAGTAAGAGTAGGCTACTCACCCTTATAGGTCACTCTAGGAGTGACAGACAGACAGGTTATTTAGCTGAGCAGCTCAAGGCTCCGACTAGGAGAGTCAGAGGGATTAAGATCCCGGGTACTAATAGCCCAGAAGTAGGGACTAAGTGTATAGGAACAGGGTAGATAGATTCCCCTCAGGTTCCACTTAGGGAAAAGGCTGAAAGCTGGGTGTACCTTTATTGCTGCTGAGCACGACCTATTGCCTGTGGGAACTAATACTGACCAAATGGTGCTGTGAGTATTGCCTATTCAATGTGATGCCAAATCCTGTCTGCTCTATTGTATACTATTGTGTATGTTTAATAAATAAGTTCATGGTTAAGTTATAAGAACCACTGGCGCCTAATTATTATACCCTCTATCCAGTTACAGTTGCACTACACCCTGCCTCCACACAGTTGTGAGGGCTTACTCCCTAATATTATAGGTCTCATCCGGAGCACATTTATTGGGAGTGGAGCTCAATAGTGGTGTACAGCACACACAATTTACTATAGCGCTACACATGCATGTTACTATACACATGGGTTCATATTGGTGTTTCCTCTGCCAGTATTTTTCAATAGAAAACAGAAATCTCATGCTAAGCAGGAATTGCTAGAATTAGGTATCTCCTACTCTATTCAAACTAGATGATGTCCAGCAGCATAAAGAGAAATGAGAATATAATTTTTGAGAGAGCTGTTTTATAAAAAAACAGAATATACAAACCAGGCAAATATTCACTTAAAAGTAAGGGAATTCTTCTTCGCAGAGATTGTTCTCATAAACATTGCAGCGAATAGAGTTTTGTTCTGGCAAAATTATTTCACCCTATGGAGTAACAACAAAACACTGAATTACGCAAAATTGCAAGACTCAATACACTGAACACATTCCCTGCATATCAATAGGAAAACAATATGGTATTAAGAGTCAATTGGCATCTGGCAGGGGAGTCACAGACTGAGCTAATTGTAGCCGGGATGATCACACATATAAATAAATAAAGGGAAAATCAACACTTAATAATGTCCTGAAACATCAGTTCTAATGTAACCTCCATCAACATTCATAAAAAAGTTATTTTTCTTGGTTCAGGGGCTTGTAAATCTGTTTTTTATTTCTAATTCTAATCAGCGAGGAGACAGGCATGTTTCTAACTTACTGCGCCGTTGTTTGTTTATGGAAAGCTTATAATTAACAACAGCATTTAATGGAGCCGATTAGCAGAGTTAAATACTGAATATTTTTGTATTCAACAAGACGACATTGCTAATATTAACACGTTTTCTGATATTCAGGGGAAACAAAAGATTATACTAACAAACAACAGACAATTAATAAATACAAATCCATAGGATTCATATGAATAAATAGAGAAAAGTCTCTCTGTAGCCTATGGGTTATACCTATGGGTTAAGGCCCAAAAATGGGTCCTGTTGCTGTTAAAGATGGGTGTATCCTTGATCTTCTGAAATACAGTAGAAGCTCTACCTACAATAGACATAGTATTCAAAATACAGTAAATACGCGATTCAAAACCACTTTGCGGGTGGCCAGAGTTTCAAAAATAATATGGGTCCCTGCTAGATACTGGAGTATAAAAAAAAACAGAAGAACATATTCCTCTGCACAGGTTGGCTAGGTTAAATCACTGTCATACCCAAAACTCTTTCTTCTACACTATCAATAAGCAGTGATGTTGCTATCTCATTATCAATGGAACTCTTTATTCAGTTTGTTATAAGGCTTCTATGCAGTGTATATACTCCTGGTTGAGAGTTCAGTACCTGTAGGCCCCAATGTAATAGCAGGAACCTTCATGGCATTAGGAACTATGGAGGTCAGCAGGAGGCTGAAGGAAGCCTTCACGGTCGGCACCCAACACCAGAACAAACACCAGGCACCCTGGTCTCGGCTCGTGCTTCACCAGTGGTGTGACCACCTTCGGGCCTCGGGAGGAGCCCTCGGCTTACTTGGATTCAACCTGGACTTAAACGAGAGGTGCAAGATGAGAGTTCTGGATAGGCAGAGGGGCACGACTGTAGAGCAAAGTCTTTGGACAGAAGGTCGTAGTACAAGGCGTTATGCAATAGAGTAGTCAGATCAGGCCGGGTCGAGGCAGGCAGAAAGTCAGTGTAAACAATTCAGGCCGGGTTAGGGCAGGCAGCGTTCAAAGCGAGGTCAGGTAGGCAAGGGCCAAAACCGGGAGATCAATCAGAGGGATACGGCAGAAGAGGTAGTCGAAATTCAGGCAATGGATCAGGATACAGAGGTCAGAATTGTCAAGAACAGTCAGGGGTCACAACAGGTAGTCAGAATCAAATTCAGAATCAGAATAGCAACAGCTAAAGGCACCAGGAACAACCTATAACGGGCAATGAAAACTAGTAAGATGGCCCTTTATATATTTGAATTTTCGCGCTGTTGCGCGCTGACGTCATTGCGCCAGCGCAAAAGCGCCAACAAAACAGCAGGAGCGCGCCGTGCACCCCTAGTTACCGGCGCCTAGGAGGGAAGAAGAACGCGGCGGGCGTCCCTGCCGCTCCCCACTAGACCACCAGGGTAAGTTCTTACAGAAGCAAGGGAGCCTTCATTTGTAAGGTTGGCACAAGGAAATGGCACTCAGACTGCATGAAGTATGTGCTACATGAGACTGTGGCCTAAAAGCAAAATGTGTTCATATGAGTGTTTATTGTGTATTCAGGGATAATCAAATATATTGATTTTCAAAAGGTTTGGAGCAAGTAAGACCAAGAAACATGAAACTAAACCAGTTACTGTTCTTTCCTGTGGGCGGCACAAAAATACCTTTTCATTGAACCAAAAGGGAAACTGCTTGTGTTAAACACTTTAATAGCAATACAATAATGCCATTTTGCATGGTTATGTTTTAGCCAAGATCTTGCATGCATGTTAAATAACTAATCTTTACTTTGCCCAATCATTCTCATGCCCTTAACATTCAGGCAGATTCATCTTTTATATTGAAAATGCCACATCCAATTTATTACCCATAAGTTAATTGTTACATAACTTTACATTTAGCCAAAACATAAAAACACCCACTCCTCTAAAGGAATCCACTTCCTTGCCCTGCCATGGCCCTGTCCTTTTGCCTTCCCAACGTTTCCTGGGGCCCATGTACTATTTTTGATCTGTAAAGATATCAAGATGTACTATACAAGACACATATCCTATTTCCAAGACTCTTCCCAAGTCCTCAGAATGCTTTTACTTTCTCAAGGATCTGGCTCTTCGCTCTTGTCTATACCACTCTGTCAAAGAACAAAAGATATTGTCTCCTAATCACACAAATGGAATAGACCCCATACAAGTTCTATCTACATGTGGCTATTGTACATATACTACTCCAATGTCTGTGTGCATTTCCATTATACTATAAATAAAAACATTGCTCCTGTAAGTCATGCCATTACAAGGATGGGTCTGAGCTGGGTTTCTCTGGGTCTGCATACATTTCTGCACTGTACTAATGAGAGGCTAAAGTAAACGTTAAATATTGTTGTGTTCTAATTAGAAAGGCATTTTTTAAATAAAAAGCTGTTGCTATGAATGCAACAAGCACAACTTTTCACCTCTGCGTAATTGGTGTCATGGATTGCTTTATAAATAAGATTTCTTTAAAACAGTTTTTAGTTAAGGTTTTCAGGAAACTTTTAGCAAAAGAGGTGAATTTTTTTTTAATTTACTTTTGAATAAATTGCCACATCTCACTTTTTAACAAAACTCAATCCTCCTTACTTATGGCAGAATTATATTTTTAATGCTTTTATGAAAACGATCTGCCTGAAACCCAATGTGACCTTTGCTGAAAATATGGAACATGCAAATACCATAGAAAGGCTAATTTTCCAAAGGAGTGCAAAGTAAAACAAACAAATTGCCATATGTTCTATGTCAGATCCTTTCAAAAAATTCCAGAGAAATTGCACCTGTTGCAATCAAGCACAATCATTGGCAGATACCAGAGGTGCGAAGAATTGCTTTGAGTACATTTATTGATCACAAATGGGTACATCTGGCACCTGAGAAAGAAAGGGCCATACAAGACTATGTGATTCAACTGGTGCAATATCAAGCACCTATAGGAAGCTGTTAATTGTTTCTTTGTCAGGTGTTCCTTGAGCTTGGTGCTCCAAAGAAGGCGCAACAGCAAATGGGAACATGGCATTAGTAGATGAGTTCAAGTAAGCAATGTAAACATTGTGTATTGCGTTTTAATCAACCTAATTCTGCACCTACAGTATATTTGGTGAACTTACATTTACTAATGATAAATTAGCCCTAAGATATAAATGGTATTGCATTCTTGTCAGGCTTTAAAATTCATTTAGGGCTCATAAGGTTCAGAAGGTTATGCTGAAGCTTGTGTTGTTCATTGGAGACCCGAAATACCAACTTGGGACCCTTGTATTTTACTTTTACTTGACTGGACATCAAGTGCAGTGCTTACTATCTGTTTATCTTTCCAGAGCTAAAATTCTGCACCCACTTTACCCCCAATAAGGGCTTCCTCCGAGCCAGTATTTTACTGGCCTGGCTGGTAAAAGGCATGCCAAGACTGGGGCTGTTGGTTGCTAGCTAATTTATGAAACCCTTAAATTTAGCCCCTGGTCTGCCCCCTATGTCACTAATCCTCCCTAAACTTCTATTCTTTTCCCAGATCCATTCCCATAACTGCCCTCCATCTGTCCATGCACCATTTCCCTGCCCCCTTTCATTATCACTCCACCTCTTTTACATGACATCCCATCCCCCCAATGGCTGGTTAGCCAATTTTAAAAAGGTGGCAACCCTACCCCCCCATCCCAGAGCCTTAATCCAACATTATCTACAGGGAGTTAACCAATACCATGTAAACCCAGAAGTTACATCATGTGGACCAAAGATGATATCAGTCTAGGATATTGATCAACAAGTTACAAGTCTATATCCTCTGGAGAGAGCAGCAGGAGCCAATTCTCCCAGATTAGACCTTTACCCAGACAGGGTACAAATGGAACACTCCTACAATCAGAAAATCAGGAAATTATGCCCAATACCTAAACACTTTGCTGGTGTCCTGCAAAACCCCAATGCAGGACTGTATCCTGAGCTATTTTTTTTTCCTGCCAATAAAATTGTAGGCAATTTAGGATATGTAAATGTACTTCCATAACTTCCATAACATTCCCTAGAATGTTGCATGACTGTGATGCCCAGAATGTTTAAAGTGCAACTTGTCTACCATTGTTCACCAATCTTTTATTAGCAGTTTGTGCCAGTTAAAATTCTGGTGGAACCAAAATATGATTTCTCTACATTTTTAAAAAACCTGTGCAGGGCTGAGGACTAAATTATGGGTGACACTGGATGTTGTGAGCACACAAGCGCACATCTTAGAGGAAACACTGATGGCTACCCATGGAATGTGACATATAAAATCTGTAGCAACTTTATCATGATCCTTGGCCTACTTTCCTGAAGTTCTTAATAAAAGATTTGTTACTGCTTTAAGGTACATTAATAATGTAGGATCATCTATTAGACATTGTGCAGTTCCCTCTTTTTGGACATGATTTTTTGATTATTGAAGCTCTATGGGGGCACAGGTGCATAAACAATGATAGAGCCTCACCATGTATAAGTATCTGGATAACTGCTTAATACTATGACATACCTGTTTTCAGTATGTAACTCTGTACATTATAACTCTGTTCTAGGTAAATTTTTATTTGTGGTATATTTTCTACCTACGTTTTGTCATTCAAAGCTATATGCATGTGCAATGGGCAATTACCCATTGTTCTGTGACCTTCAGCTGCATAAAAATACAGGAAACCATTGAGATCAAAGCATTATTGCATGTTTTCCAAATTTATACATTCACAGTGAAAATAGGAAAGTAACATTCCTGCTATTATCTTGGTATGATAGACATTCTGAAATGAAATGTATTCAGGTTGTATTTATATTATGGTTGATACTTCCTGAGACAGAAATCCAGTTATCCAAAGGGCTTTAAAAAGGTTAAATCAAAGAAACCCTTTTCTGGACTGGAACAAATTTATCTAGATCATCTGCTGAACAGTATGTTTTTTCTGGTTTTGAAATCAGGCCCTCTGTTAGCAACACCTAAGGGACTATGTGGGACATTCACTAAGATTCGTTGTTGCGCCAGTGTCCGCTTCGCCGCACTTTGTCAGGCGTATTTTTGCCAGTGCTATGCAAATTCACTAAAATCCGAAGTTGCGCTCAGGGGAAGCGCAAGGTTGCAAAGTTGTGCAAGCGTTAATTCGCCAAGCAAAGCAAAGTTACGCTAGCGATGGTTAATTTGCATACGGCACCAAATTCAAGTTACAATGGAGGTATATTTAGCAGCACTACACAAGCCTGGGAAACGTTCAAAACAGCAAATAAAATTTTTATTTTGCCCTACACATGTGCCCACTGTATAGTTAAGGTGCCACGAGTTAGGAAATGTAGGTCGGAAGGAGGGGAGCCGCAAAATTTTTTTTCGATCTTTTCCAGCCTATCACCCATCAAAAATGAAAGAACGCCAACGTTTTTTGGGACTTAGAAATTTTTTTAACTTTTTTTGAAGCAATCCCTATCTACTCTATTGCACTTCGCCTGGTCTGAGGTGGCGAAGGAAGTCTGGTGTAAAAGGTAGCGTTCAGAATAATTTGCGCGTCACTGAATTTGCATAGTTACGTCCGTTGCGCAAATTCGGCGTAAGGGTGAGAAGTAACACTAGCGAATTTACGCCAGCATCCGTTAGTGAATCGGCGAATTAACGAAAATGCGCTATGCTGACGCATTCACGCTAGTGTTAGGCGCTTCCTCGTTTAGTGAATTTGCCCCTATCTGTTTCTATGGCAGGAGTGTGAGGCAAAAGTTTATGGATATTTAAGCAGAGTTATGAACACAGCCAGATTATATCGATCAACAGCATGTCAGGGGTAACAAGAAACCTACTGATATAGCTCTAATGGCTACAGGCTGTATGTCACTCAAGTAATTAAACTGGAAATATAGAGGGTAGGAAACTACTGCATGTCCATCATACACTAACCTCTGCCAAGGCAACAATGTTCATTTTCACCTGCTCACCATATACATTTCAAAGCTGGTAGTAAGTTTATGTGTGTGAAAGAGATGATGAAGCGGAAGAAGACATGACAGTAAGGCATGGGGGAGAGGGAGAAAGGATAGGAACAGGAAGTGGATCAGAGCAACACAGGTGGTGGTTGGGAGATAATGAGAAAAGTGAGGGAGAAAAAGTCATAGGCTGAGTAAATGTCCTTGGTAGACACGAAACGCGTCAGGCTTTGGCTCTTAATTATGGAAAATAAAATGTAAGCTTTTTTAACCCTTTTACAATCTGACTCTGGCTTTACAACTTCGTGGGTCCAGGCTTGTGCCAGCCTCTTTTGAAGTTTTCTGCTGTTGGTTTCTCCTAAAAATATGCAAAACGGCAGAAATATTTGCAAAATGACTCCAAATAAGTTTTATTCAATGGAGAAGCATCTGAGCCTTTTCTTCTTTTTTTCTGGCACAAAAAATAAGTGTTTTTATTCTCAGCAAAAGAAAAGACATGGAGAAATTCTAATAATGACATTTCTGTGAAGGTAGAAAGCAGGACAGACAAAAGAACTTGGTCCTCCCATATATTTCTGGGGTGTCAGAAAAATGTAGAAGGATCTTTAATAAACACAGTGGTTCATTCAAAAGACCAAAATGTAAGAGGAGTAACATTGTGTATGCAGTGCTGGTAGGAGTGCTCGGACTTGGATGTGGGAGAAACTATTACACAAACGTATGCAGTGTCGGACTGACCCACTGGGATACCAGGAAAACTCCTGGTGGGCACAAGTGTCAGTGGGCTCTCCTGCTTCTAACCATTTGGCATGTTTTATGGTCAATACCTATTTCTGTATGGGAATAGAGAGTCTAAATTGATAGACTATAATAGAATAGAAAGAAAACAGACTTGAAGAATAGAGGTTGAGTGAGGTGAGGAAGAGGAGAAATAGTTTGGAGAATGGGCCCATGGACTAAGGTTTTCTGGTTGACCTTTGGCATCCCAGACCAACACTGAACATATGGCACAGCACAGAAGAGTCAGCTCCTCTGGTCAGGACTTTATGTACCTACACCGTAAGGAAAAAGGACACACGTTTGAAGACTGCCACGTTCACATTTTGAACAGGGAGGAGGATAGGATCAAAAGAGGGATCAAAGAAGCCATATATGAGAAAACGGAAAAAACACGTTTGAGGCAGGGGAGTGCGAAACCTATTGTCTGCCACATACATGCTGTTTTAGCACCTCTCCCTGGATGTCTTATTAACACCTCATAACTCCAATCATATAAAAACAGGTATGGGACCTCTTATCCAAAATGCTTCAAGATGGAGAAAAGATTGGATGAACAACACCATACAAGTCAGAAATTCATTAAAAAATGATTTATTCCATCATGGCTAACCCCAGGACAACACAAGAGACATTTCAGGTTGCAGCAGGCCTTTTTTCAAACTATTGCAAGTAGTGAAGAGTGATATGAGGGTTCCATCACACAATGTATATTAACGCACAATTAGTGGATATTAAAGCCTTATTCCTTCTGTCCTGTAGGGAATAGATCCTCAAATAGTAAAATACTGGCACTCGAAGAAACTTCATGCAGGGTTACCCCTTGCTGGTTTATTAGGTGCGAACGTGCAACGTTTCGGGGCGAGCCCCTTTATCAAGCAAGATGCTTGCCCCAAAATGTTGCACGTTCACATCTAATAAACCAGCAAGGGGTAACCCTGCATGAAGTTTCCATGAGTGCCAGTGTTTTACTATTTGAGGATTTACTGGATGATGCCGTACTCCTATCACTGTGCACCAGGTGTTCTCATTTCATAAGCTTTATGAGTGTGCTCTGCCTCACCTTTCTTCACTGTAGGGAATAGAGTCATCACTAATCCTGCATACCCAATGATTATTAAAGCACACTCAGTGGGCATTAAAGCTTTATTCCTATTGTCCCATAGGGAATAGAGCTGCGAAGAATCCTGCATACACTGCTGCCCTGTAGGTAACAGAGGTATGAGGGCTCCTGCATACCCAAAGGATATTGAAGCACACTCAGGGTTAGTGATGGGCGAATTTATTCGGCAGGCGCGAATTCGCAGCGAATTTCCGCGATTCGCCACCAGCGAATACATTTGCGAATTTTTTCGCCGTTTTTATTCGCCGGATATTAAGGATGAGAGAACAGAGATATGACAGTTCCAGCATACCAAATGGACATTAAAGTCTTATTCCTACTGTCCTGTAGGGTACAGGGATATGAGGGCTCCTGCATACCCAATGAGTATTGAAGCACACGTCAGTGCATATTAAAGCTTTTTTCCTACTATCTTGTAACTCCTAGGTCAATGACATTTATAGCTGGGATACTGTGCAATATTGTGCTCACCATACATAATTTCAGATACAATATATTCTTTACAAATATCCACAACACTCCTGGAATTGCAGTGATGTGATAAACCAAAGACACTACAGGTATGGGACCTCTTATCCAGAATGCTCGAGACCTGGGGCTTTCTGGATAATGGATCTTTCTGTACTTTGGATCTTCATACCTTTAGCCTACTAGAAAATCCTGTAAACCTTTAATAAACCCAATATGCTGGTTTTGCTTCCAATAAGGATTCATTATATCTTAGTTTGCATCAAGTACAAGCTATAGTTTTATTATTACAGAGAAAAAGGCAATCATTTTCAAAGATTTGGATAATATAGATAAAATGGAGTCTATGGCAGATGGCCTTTCCATAATTCTGAGCTTTCTGCATATCGGTTTCCGGATAAAAGATCCCATACCTGTATTAGAGTGAGAAAAAAAGAACACAGAAGACTAATCATGGACCCAACACATTCACATGCATACAGCAAGTAATTATGAAGCAGGCATATTTGACCACATGCCTCTCAAATGAGACTATATTAAGCACTAATTTATCATTTTCAAACAAAAGATGTTCCAGCTTTTGTTTTTTATTCTGTATCATTTTAAAATCTGTACTTTTGTGACACAACACTGAAATCTGGCATACTGGGTACTAACGACTACCTTTATTGTTGAGTCCTCAATTATTAAGCTGAATTATAGACTAATAAAGCCACAAGACATACTGTGTGCATTTTTTCTCTTTCCCATTTCGAAATTCAAAGTGCACTTTGACTCAAAAGTCTTTTTCAATTTCTATATATTCTTGCTGTCCGTCAAGCGAGAAAGAGTTTTGTGAATTCATACAATAACAGAGTAACATTGCTCCTTGCTGGGAGATTGTATTACATTAGAATTTAAATTTCCTAACAGAACAAAATGACATGTTGGTCTTACAGAGCATTGAGAAGATGGAGGTAATTGCTGTGGGCCTTTGATACATATTAAAATCTGTCATATTCTGTACTTGGGAACATTTGTGTGCGGTTGACCTGCTCTTTATCATTCCGTTTCTGCTCATTTTCATTTCCTTTGAAAAAGTTCTTTATTTTTCAAATGGTTACTAATCTATGTAAATTCACATAATAGAAATCAGAATTGAAATGCATGAATATGTGTAAACAGAATAAATACCTGGCTTGTGTAATAACCTTTCAAACTTATTTGTAATAACCGCCGTATGACCTGGTTTCCAATGAATGAGTTCATTCTGTGTTGGAGTTGGAAAAGCTTGATGACTTAACTGGCATAATATGATAAAAGTTAATCATGTATTTGCTTTCAGACAGGTGACCAGTATATGTTTTGCAATTGGTTGTTATTAGCTAATGGACCTGGTACACAATTAAATACAGGTTTAAATATTGGCAGCTGGGAAAGGACATTGAATGAGCAAAAGTATAGAGATAGGTCTGAAATGTAGAGGGAGTTTAGTCAATGTGCTAAGGATCTGGAATTATTTACCAAATCTGGTCCTTCAGGGACCATTGTGGTGATTTTTTTTAGAATAGCAATGACTGTCAAAAAAAGGATAGAAAGGGTCCAAGTCCATGGGAGTGTTAAAAACATGAACACTGAAAAAAAAAACTGGTTGATAATCAAAACAAAGGGTGGAATAGTTAAGGTATTATTCATTTTTTAATTTTCCCCCTGACCTTTACTCCTCTTATAAAAATAAATGAAGCAGCTCAGGGATCATTCTAAAGAAGCACCTCCACCGTACTGGTATCTCCCAGGTATCCCGTTCACAGGCTTGTCTTTGCACATGCACAGCTTTAACTTGCACATCCACAGTATATGCAAGTAACATTTTCTGTGTTTAGTGTACTGTGCATTTGTATGCCCATGTCTATGCAAATGATCCCTGATAATTAAAAGTAAGACAGTTGTTTGAGCTTCTACAGAATGATTCCTGGGATGGCTCCATTGTTTGAAAAACATGCACTGGTTTGGGCATTCTTCTATAGAATCCCGTCACCTTACTTGTACCCATTTTCCAGGGAATATCCGATGTATAGGTATGGGGAAAGAAGGATCATATTGGCACACCTCAAGTAAATTAGCCTTTCCTTGTCCTTTAAGATATGGTGCTCCACCTTACAGAAATACCCCCTTATCTGGATACTAGATTTCATCTTATATTATTACACACAAATGATTAGGCAACGAATCCAGTGCTGAGTTATTCCTATTATTACAAATGTTACCTGTATTTAATCACTAGTGATGAGCAAATCTTTCCCGTTTTACTTCATGAAAAAATTTGTGAAACCGTTAAAAAAGTTGCCAAATGGTGAAAATTTGTGGGCGACAAAAACATTTTTTATATGCATCAATTATTTACGCATGCAACTTTTTTTCTCACTCTGAATGCATTAAAGTACATGGGCGTTTTTTCTTGTGGTGACTTTTTTTGTCTCCGCAACTTTTTGTCTAAATGCATTAAAGTCAGTGGACTGTTTACTCAAGTTTTTCTTCGGACTCCAAATGTATTAAAGTCAATGGGTGTTTTTCTTATGGCAACTTTTTTGCCTTGGTGACTTTTTTGTTGCGACAAATTTTTTGGGGGCAAATTTTTGCCACAGTTTCATAAAAAAATTCCAGTGCCCAAAATAAGGAATATCGCCGCAAATCCATGCTTGGCGAAATAATTTGCTCATCACTGTTAATCACATGTTGTGCTCATTTGTAAGTTCAAGCATAGGTTACAGTCCCATAAATGAGCTTAATATGTTGAGCCTGAAGCTGAAGCTCAAGTACTGCAGTTTAATTAAAATCTATATCTAAATTCTATCTTCATGAAGGGTATAATCAATGTAGTGGGTTGGAAATGACATGAAATAAAATTCCATGACCTTTTTGCCCACTGTTATGATCTGAATTGTAGTTTGTTTGCTATCTTTCAATTTACAAAGTCCTTGAGGTTGGTTTCAAAGGGGTTGTAGGTACTATGCATTTCACCAGGCATACTTAAAGGGATACTGTCATGGGAAAAAAAAATTTTTTTCCAAAATGAGTCAGTTAATAGTGCTGCTCCAGCAGAATTCTGCACTGAAATCCATTTCACAAAAGAGCAAACAGATTTTTTTATATTCAATTTTGAAATCTGACATGGCGCTAAACATTTTGTCAATTTCCCAGCTGCCCCAAGTCATGTCACTTGTGCTCTGATAAACTTCAATCACTCTTTACTGCTTTACTGCAAGTTGGAGTGATATCACCACCTCCCTCCCCCCCTCCAGCAGCCAAACAAAAGAACAATGAGAAGGTAACCAGATAACAGCTCCCTAATACAAGATAACAGCTGCCTGGTAGATCTGAGAACAACACTCAATAGTAAAAACCCTTGTCTCACTGAGACACATTCAGTTACATTGAGAAGGAAAAACAGCAGCCCGCCAGAAAGCATTTCTCTCCTAAAGTGCAGGCACAAGTCACATGACCAGGGGCAGCTAGGAAATTGACAAAATGTCTAGCCCCTTGTCAGATTTCAAAATTCAATATAAAAAATATCTGTTTGCTCTTTTGAGGATTGGATTTCAGTGCAGAATTCTGCTAGAGTAGCTAGAGTAGCACTATTAACTGATGCGTTTTTGAAAAAAACATGTTTTCCGATGACAGGATCCCTTTAAGGACATTTCAGAGCTTTTTCAGCCCAAAACCCAATGTGAGTTAGGAAAATCACACATGGTACCTTAAAGATTGCTCGTGCTGAAAAGCACAAAAATCTTAAAAAGGCCCTTTATTGTTAATGAAAGGATGTTCAGACTTGTTTAACTGATGCGTTTTGGAAAAAACATGTTTTCCGATGACAGGATCCCTTTAAATTAAAATGTATGTTGTTATGTTGTTCCTGATCATATATACTGTATATATATATATATATATATATATATATATATATATATATATATATATATATATATAATTTATAGATTCCATTATTACAAAACCAATGGAAAAAGTTGGACTGTTGCACCATCCTTTTGTGAAAAAGAATATTTCCTTACTTAGTAACAACTTTTTTAGAAAGTACAGCTAGCTAGAAAGTCACAGCTTATTCACTTGCTGGTTTTCTCTATAAATCAATGAACTGTAGGAAATAGGAACGTCATTCCTATTTTCTAAACAGGTATATTTAAGATTTTTGAGAAGAGCTGTATGTGTTACAATGCAATCACTTTATTCTTTCTACAAGTGTCTTATAAATGTAACAAGGAGTGGAGAGATATGTGTAGTGATGGGCGAATTTGTGCAGTTTCGCTTCGCCGAAAAATTCGCGAATTTCGCGCGAAATTCGCGAAACGGCGAAAAATTCGCGAAACGGCGTTTTTGGCGCCGGCGCCCCTTTTTGAATTTTTTCAGCAAATTTTCGCGCCCGTTTCGCGAATTTATTCGCCGACGGCGAATCGCGCAAATTTGCCGCGAATTCGCGCCTGGCGAATAAATTCGCCCATCACTAGATATGTGTTCAGGGAGCTTGATAAGGCGGAAAAAGAGTTGGGTGCTTTTATGGCTTTTTGAGCATTGCTAGCTTGCAACAGAGTTTTTGTGCTGCAACAGAAGAAAATCATGTGCTAAATTTTGTAGAAAAGGAAAAAGTTGGTGACAATGTGTACATTCTTCTGGGCTTGTTCCAGAATACCCCACCTTAATAAGCCAATCCATGCCTTTATGCCACCTGAGGCGGCCTTCCATTTCAGCCCCGCCCCCTCCTCACAGCGCTCACATTTTCTGCGCAGCAGGGGTCGGGGCGCTGCACAGCACTAGTGCAGAGAGCTCAATTGCTGCTCTTTCTCACTACCCTGTCTATCTTACACTTCTGGAGTGTTCTTTTACAGAACTTGCTATCCACTATCTATATGTCATTCATGGGGTCCCTTTCCCCAACTTCAAAAAGGTTCTCCTTTGCTTAGGGCACTAAGATTCCTCTTACTTGGACCTTATGCGCCAGGTTCTCTAGCTACATTCACCCCCTTCTGGAATGGATTCCAAGAAGAAGAGCCAACTCCCTTCCCTTAAAATAACAATGAGCTGGACCATCTCACTCTACCCCTGGGAAGATCAAACACATCCCTCTCACAGGGAAAAAGGGCCTGAGCTAGTAGAGGATTCAAATCCTATAGTTCCCTTCATGTTAGTTGCATAAGCAAAGGTCAGGGACCTGAGCACACTTAAAGCAGGCAAGATTTTCAGTGGAAGATCTTTTTGCCTTGAATGGGCAGTTACATAGTAACATAGTAAGGTAGGTTGCAAAAAGACACACGTCCATCAAGTTCAACCTTTTGAATCTATATATAACCAGCCTAACTACTAATTGATCCAGAGGAAGGCAAAACAACCCCATTTGAAGCCTCTCCAATCAGACTAGTCCCTGGATCAACTTGTACTATAAGTTATCTTCCATAACCCTGTATCCCCTCACATGTTAAAAAGCCATCCAGCCCCCTTCCTAAAGTTCTCTAATGTATCAGCCAGTACAACTGATTCAGGGAGAGAATTCCACACTTAACAGCTCTCACTGTAGAAAACCCCTTCCAAATATTTAGGCGGAACCTCTTTTCTTCTAATTAGAATGGGTGATCTTGTGTCAGCTGGAAAAACCTACTGGTAAATAAAGCAATAATGAGAGATTGTTATATGATCCCCTTATATATTTATATATAGCTATTATATCACCCCTTAAAGGGGAAGGAAACCTAGTTGGCGCAAACCACCCCTCCCGTTTGTTACCCACCCTCCCTCCTCCCCCCTGGCCTACCCGTCCCGCTGGGCAAATGCCCCTAACTTGTTACTTACCCTTCTGTGCAGGTCAAGTCCAGGGAGTTCACAGATGACATCTTCCTCCACGCGATCTTCACCTGCTTTGAATGGCTCATGCGCAGTAGGAGCATTTCGCCGGTACGATCTACTGCGCATGCGCCACAAATACTTTGTGACTTTTGGCGCATACGCAGTAGATCCGTACCGGCGAAATGCTCCTACTGCGCATGCGCCAAAACGCCGTTCAAAGCAAGAAGACTCCCTGGACTGGACCTGCGCAGAAGGGTAAGTAACAAGTTAGGGGCATTTGCCCATCAGGACGGGTAGGCCAGGGGAGAAGAGGGAGGGTGGGCAACACACGAGAGGGGGGGGGGTTTGCGCCAATTAGGTTTCCTTCCCCTTTAAGCACATCTTCTCTAGTGTGAACATCCCCAACTTGGCCAGTCTTTCCTCATAGCTAAGACCCATTAGCATAGAAGTTGACCCATTGGAGATTATAAAATAAGTTTCTTTAAGGATCCTTCCCTGATGTTCACAGATTACAGTTTTCACTGAAAGGGATATAACACTCCAGAAAAAAAAATATTTTTCAACTGTCAGTTTAGTGAGCCTAAATCTAATTATAGATGCAAGAGGAAGCTCTTATGAAAACTCTACCCACTGAAGTTGGAAAGAAAGCACTGAATCTGCTTTTTTGTTGTGGAGAATACTGGGTTATTTTGGCTTGCTGATATAGTGCAGTTCAGTTAAAGGGCAAATATCATAAATATACATTTAGTATAATCTTCATGTCATGCAAATAAAACATATCTGAATATAATCAATTCAATATTCAATATTATAAACCTTTATTCACTCTTCCCCTATCAGCAATCGCTACATGCATCTTTTGTGTCAGAGTGGTCTTTATGAAACCCTTTTAGCTCTCATACATCATCTAAGAGAAGGGAACAACAACCAATGATGCATTAGAGCTAACTGTCCATCAAGAAAAATGACATAAAGACAAAAAGCTGCATGTAGGAATCAGATTAGTGACAGAGGGATAGTGAAGCGTAACTAGATTATTTCAGAAAGTTTAATTGATCATGTTTAGAAAGTTTCTTATTTCTACAAGACAAAGTTTATATCATATTCTCATTTTCCTGTTCCCCTTTAAAAGTTCCCCTTTAAATGTCATTCCTATCGTAGTGAACTTGACAAATTGACAATTCTGACAGCTGCTTTCTCCTGTTTTGTTTCCCAACATTCGGTGATTGACAATTGCAGAGAATCTGAGTCCGTGTTGTTCTGTTTCCGATATGGTGCGGGCTCCGTCATCCGAAGAAATAACTTAATGTTCAATGCTCAAGACCAGGATAGTAACAGTGAGTTATTACCTTACGCCATCAAAAATAGAAATTGTGACTGACAAAATGAAAAAGTAAAGTTAGAAACACTATACCTATAAAACAGATATTTCTTAAGGAGCCTTGGAAGGAGCCCAGCTAATATGTGTGCTCTATTTATATTAAGATTGAGTTGATCTATTTAATTTACACAGGGAGATATAATATCTTTCTTTTGAACTTATTATGTGCAAAGCAGTTATTCAGTTATTCATTAGAAAGCGTTACTAAGGCAGGTTTTTAGTCACTAGTTTAAATTTTGTCTTTAGGCCAAGGCTCAAAGCCTAGAAAAAGTAAAAAGCTATTGAATGGAGGCACCAGTAAAGAGTAGGATAAAATAAAGGACTAAAAAAGATCCTGTTGAACAAACAGTTGTACTTTGGTTCTTGTGATCCTTGAACTTAGCTATTAGGATAATGGTTTCCTCAACCTTATTAGAATATGGATTCTGGGAAGAAACTTTCCTGGTTTCAAATGTCACCACTGCTCTTTGACTTATGAATAAGAAAGTAGACTTTTAATAAGTAGAGTTTAACCCCCACCATTTTTCAAGTAATTTTTTTTTAAAGAAGTTGGCCAGTGGGGTCTGGTGCCCTACATGATCCCAGACCTTTTAAGGTGTGTTTTACAATATGAAAAGATAGTTAACATGGGGAGGTCCATTTATTTATGCAATGTAATTAAAGTGTCAAAAAGAAAAACAATTTACACAAGTAAGAATAAAAAGTTGCATTTCGCAATGTAATATTTTTCCTTAGACTGTTATAGCATTGCAAATTTTAATTGTACATTGCACACTTTTGAAGAAGGTGTCGTAATCTTTTGGAGCAAACCTAACTTTTTCATTAAGAAATTTTATTACATTCACTGCGTACTGGCGCAAGCTATAACATTCGAAAACCTTCTTCTACTGTTGGAAGAGGTTGCTAAACAATTTCTGGGTTCACAAAATCTATATTATATCTCTGCAATAAAATTGTCCTCACAAAGGCATAACCTGCAAATATTTTCTCCATTACCGACTTTTATTACATTTCCTCAATAAAGTTTTTTGAAACCACGATTAAATAAATTTTCCCTAAAACCACAAATACCATAAAATTAATTAAAAGATCTCAATATAAAAAGCACATAAGAAAAGAAAAGCTTAACGATGCATAAAAATTTCATTTTAAGTTTTTTGGGCATTAATAGCGAAAATCTCTATGGGGGAATGTAATTAAATGTAGCAAGTGTTATTTAAAATGGCATTTTTGCAAATATTCAGCGCTGCCTGCAATGCAAAATCATTTGCGGCCGAATACTGCATTGCTCATTATTGCTAAGAAAGGTTAACGCCTGCTCTGGAGTTTCATTAAATATTTAGTCGCAATAAACTATTGCGAAATGTTATTACATACACTGCTTATGTTCACAAACATTGCGAGTAACTCTTTACACACAATAAACCGCAATTTTTCAGGATTTTAGGGAAATAGAAGAAAATAGACATTCGAATATTAGTATAGTTCAGACATTCGAAAATTTGTGGTTCCCAGTGTGCCCGTGGATTCCGCAGAGTTCTCTTTCTAGCGATGCTGTTTCGATTTGCCTAAAATTCACGAAACAGCAACAAATAAGCCAGACACATTAAAGTCAATGGGCTTTTTTTTCGAACGACAATTTTTGAAACCATGCAACTTTTTTTTATACTATCCATGTTGCGAAATATTTCGCTCATCCCTGTATGACATTACTTTTGAATATAATTTGGCCCTCAAATGTATTTAATTGCATTATGACCCTACAGCATGAAGATGAATAGATTTATTATTGTTCTGTTTGATGGCTGGGATTTGTAACATGAATCATAATAGTAGTCAATATCTTGGTCAATATCAGGTCTTCACATTGTGATAACTCTTGCAAGAATTGTAAATTGTCATGGCACGTGAACATCAAAAATAATGGGGCAACTTGTCTTTTCATTAACTGCAATAAACAAAATGTTCCAGATCACAAATATATCAGGTTTTAATTATGAGGGTATATACAGCATGCTTAATTCTCTCGCTTCATAGAGGGCCATCTGAGTGCTGTAGTTTTCAATTACAGAGCTTTTAATAGAGCTTATAGAAAAAAAATATCAAAGCATGGGAAACCTGGCGTATTTCCACGTTTCCATGTCTTTTAATGTTGGCATTGATTTGCATTCAATTCAAGGGTACTTATGTGGTTATAAATGCCTGAACCTTGCAAATAATTATAAGTAGTAAAGCAGAGTAAATGCGCTATTCTACATAACGCACATTTATGTCCCTAGTGTTATGACCAATCTAACCCTAAATTAGTATACAAAGCATTTAATTTGTCTTTGTTGGTCTTGGGAGATCTGACAATCATGTGCTTAATCACACTTATTTTCTTTATAATCAGCCCTTTAAAAAGGTTATTATTTTCAGAAATCGAAGTCTGGGGAATTTGTTTCTAAGGGATGTATTATTTGAAACAAGTTAAAATAGCTATTCAATGGGAATTGCTCATTCACTGAAAAGATGAACTACTGCTTTAAGCTCATGAACGCAGAAATATCAGCAGCTGGAGAGCTTTTCCAAAGTGTTCCTATTTATCACAGACAAGGGTCTCTTCTCCCACAGGAGTTTCCAGTGAATTGACTTTTTAAATTAAATGAATCTTAGAATCAATATCCTGCTGGATAATCTGTCTTTCCTTATACACAGCCCCATGTAAGAAAGATTACATTTCTAGTGTTAGTTTGAATGGCTGAGTAAAAGGTCATAGAGAAACGTACAACAGTAAGAGGCAAATTTATCAAGGGTCGAATTTCGAATTAATTTTAAAACTCCCATAAATTCTCATGAACTCGAAATTCAACCAATCTAAATTTATTAAAAAAATATAATTTCATAAACTCGGGTGAATAGGATCGACCAACCGAAAACTCTAATTGAATTTGAATCAAATTCGATTTGAGTTTTAAAAACTCGATTCAAGTTTTTTTCTCTGAAAAAAACTCAAATGTCAGGCAGGCTGCAAACATCACCAAATTGATCCCTGGACCTCTCCCATTGACTTATACAGCAATTTGGCAGGTTTTAGGTGACGAAAAGTTGAATTAGAGTTCTTAAAGGGCCAGAGTATGATAAAACTCAAAAATCGAATTCAAATTTTTTTAAAAAACTTGAATCGAATTTGGATATCTCCCTAGTCGAATTGCTCAGTGATGGGCGAATTTGGCCCGTTTTGCAGAAAAATTTGCGAATTTCCCGTGAAATGCGCGAAAAGGCAAAAAATTCGCAAAATGCCGCCAGCATCAGTTTTTTTTACACTGGCACACATTCGCCGACGAAGATGCGCTGGCAAATTTTCACGGCTGTTTCTCGACTTTATTCACGCCTGGCGAATAAATTGGCCCATCACTAATGATGCTGTAAGGAAACATAAAGATGCTCTTTCTATGTTTAGAGTCAGTAAAAAGTCAGCAAGTCTTCAAGCGCTCCTTTAATAGAAAAGATGACAATACTCACTTCCCAGTCTCTTAGGATGCTCTGCAAGGAATCTTCAGGCAAGTCAAACACTTACAGACATGCAGTGCAATTCCAGCCCCTTTGGATACTCAGATTGTAAAATGCAGATGCAAAGGGGCCCAATCTGGACCCCTTTCACACTCTCTGTCTCTCCAGGCACAGTATATGGCTTCCCTGTGCCAGACTGATCCAAATGACAGCTTTTGGTAGGGCCACATGGTTCTCTCTGCCAGGCTGTTTTCTGCCAGGCTCTCCTGCTTCCTCTTCCTGCCTGCCACTTCCAGGCTGCTGTATCACTTCCTGCAGCCCTGAGATGACTTTGAAGCTGGTTGCTAGGTAACAGCTTACAGCACACTTGTCCTTTGTTTTCATAAATATGAAGTGCTTTCCCATAGATAGAACCCCATACACAGGCAGATTTGATGTGCCGTTAAGAGATTTTGTAACAACCTGGCAGCAAATCTGTTGATATGACCATACTATATACATAGAGCAAATGTGTATATCACTTGGCGTAAACAGTTCACCACTGTACTCCACTGTACGCCATAGTTTTTAAATGAATTTCAGTTCGTAAATATTTATTTTTCTTTTTTAATTGAATTCAAACATTCAGCCATCTCAGTCAGATGACTAGATAGCTCCATCTGCAGTTCAGGGGGGTAATAGCTATAAGGCTTTCTGGTCATTTTTGGCTTCCAGCATTGGCTAGCTTTTATGTTTGTTCAAATGTTAGCTCAAACTAGGGGTGTCATCCCTTTTGTGGCAGCACTATTGAATGTTCTCTAGAATCTAGCCATATCAATAAATATCCAGAGAAAGGGGCAATCCTCACCACCAAGAGTTCCAGGTGCACAAACCCCAGGTCTTGCAACTTACGGAGAGGATAATTAGATAAGTTATGATTAACCAGGCACTCTGGAATGATAAAATGAATCCTGAAAATGTTTTTAAATATTATAATCTCGTAAAACAATAGCCTTACATGCTTATTCAGTTGCCACACAATTAAGGGGCATATTTAGCAAGGGTCGAATTTCGAATTGAAAATCTTTGAAATTCTAATTCAAAAAGACCAACTAAAATTAAGTCAAAGTTTTTTCTGGGTCAAATAGGTCAATCGAATAGGTCCGTATTCAGTCTAATTGAATAGTTCAAATCTAATTAATAGCGCATTTGATTGAATTCGATTCTAAGTTTTTCCCAAAAAAAACTTTGATTTTTCAAAGTCCACCAATTGGGTTCTAGGAGGTCCCCCATAGGCTAAAACAGCAATTCAGCAGGTTTTAGATGGCGAATGGTCAAAGTCTAATTTTTAAGAGACAGTACATGATTAAATTTTGATATTCGAATTTTCGTTTTTTTTTTACAAATTTGAATTGAATTTGGACAATTCCCTTGTCAAAGTACACAAAAAATCGCTTGAAATTTTAATTTTTTGCATTCGTAAATTCACCTTGACCTTTGATAGATCTGCCCTTAAGAGTTATGAAAATATCCATATTTGATGCATGGGTCCCTATTAATTGTTTCATCATTATAAGCCCAAATCTTCTCACAAATTTAAGATAAAATATGAGCACCAAATTCCATGCCAGCTTGAATATTTGCTTTTAAAATCTTGTATGGTAGCAGATATTTTCCCCATGGTAAAATTAAATCCTCACCATACTGGTGGGTAAAGATTCTCTTGGTTGAACAATATTTTGCTAAGACAGAGGTTCTTGGTTTGGCAACTAGCATAGTAACACAGCCCAATAAGATTTTTTTTCTTCCAAAAAGGATTAATTTTGGGATCATGTACAAGGGACTGTTTTATTATTATAGAGAAAAAGGAAATATGTTTTCAAATTTTGAAATATTTGATTTACATTACATCTATGGGAGATGACCTCTCTTTAATTTGGAGCTCTTTAATGGGTTTCCCGGATAACAGATCACATACCTGAACTGATTATTGCATTAAAAAATAACATTGCATTTTTTCCTAAAACAACCTCTGTCCACACCTCCACCAACTTTTGAATGACATGTTGGTGAAATGAGTATTATTCCAAAACCCAGAACAAACACCAAAGTCCCAGTCTTGGTTGGCGCTTCTGCCTATAACAACCGTATTTCTCTTCGGAAGGAGCCAAAAGGTCTTAAAGTGAGAGGACAAAGGGGAGAGTTCTGGGCAGACACGGGAACCATAATGTCTACAGGAAGGACAGGGAACAACGAATGTAGTTGTGGAACAGGTCAATACCAATTGGACAGCGCAGTACAGAGTCGGGAACCAGGAGTGCAGTCAGGATACAGGCCTAGGTGAAACCAAACACTAATGCAGTACAAAGTCAGGATCCAGAAGAATGGTCAACAACAGGCAAAGGTTGATACAGGCAATGGACTAGCAGGGGGTCAAGGAACTTTATGAAAATAGACTTACATTGGGCAAGGAATAATTAGCTGCGACCACTTTAAATATTTTAATCTCGTTCCAAGAACGATAATGTCAGAAGCTGCACTGCGAATAAAATTGATAAGCATTTGCGGTGTACATCAGTTTCAGATTTATCAGGAGGCGTGCAGAAAAGTTGACTCCTAGATATTAGTACTGTTGGACCTCCCTGATGTATATACTAAGAATACTGAGGGGCAGATTTATCAAGGGTCGAATTTCAAAGTACAAAAAACGTCGAATTCGAAGTTTTTTCGCCGAATTTGGCAATCCTACGATCAAATAAAAATCATTCGATCGAATGATTAGATTGTTCGAATTGAACGATTCGAACAATTTTAGCATACGATCGAAGGATTTTTATTCGATGTGTAAAGACTTAGAAAAAGTTTGTAGAAGGTCCCCATAGGCTAACATAGCAATTCGGCAGGTTTAATTTGGCAAAGTATTGAAGTCGAAGTTTTTTTAAAGAGACAGTACTTTGATTATAGAATGGTCGAATGTTTAAACGATTTTTACTTCGAATTGAAGTCGAAGTAAATTCTAAGTCGTAGTATCCTATTCGATGGTCAAAGTATCCAAAAAATTACTTCGAAATTCAAACTTTTTGTACTTCGAAAATTCACTCGAACCATAGTAAATCATAGTACATTATATATTGGGGCAGATTCAATACAATGTTTTAAAGTTTCAATAAACTAAAGATACCTTTACCTCCAAAAAGTTATTCATTGTCATTCCAAATTTAATTTATTGCAGTGTTGATTTATTTAAATGCTAGAATTGACTAATTTTTGTTACCAAGTAGTGTTTTTTTCTGTACACTGTATCGATTTATGTTTTTGGAATGATATTATCCCCACATCCCTTCCTCCCCCCCAGCAGCCAACAGAACAATGGGAAAGTGACAAGACAACAGCTGCATGACACAGTCATTGCTAAAAATGCTCCCATGCTCCACATCGGGGTGAATATGAGAGTTGCACTCAACAGTAAATAAAGTAAATCCAGCTCACCTTATAACGACTCCTCCAGTTACATTAAATAGAAGAAACAATAGCGTATCTAAAAGCAAATATATTGTGAAGTGCTAGCTCTTTCTGAAAACAGAGAATCAGGCACAATGACCTGTGATTGCTGAATACACACCAATTTTACAACTAAAAAAATGAATTTGTTTGTTCAAAAACAATATTTGAAATGGTATTGGATAGTGATTGGCAAATTTTTTTTTTTTTTATATATTCTCTTTTTATTGAATAAAAAAAGCACATTAAGACAGATCAGAAACATAGGTATCAAGGTTAGAATAATATCACAACAAAGATATAGAGTTGGACAGATCTCTGAAAATCACAGTCATCAATACAACAATACACTGTCACATTTATCATAATACAAAGTACGTCCCATATCGGAGAGCGGTTCGGAACTGCTACGGCAGTCAAGATGCCATTCGCTTTCAAAGTACACTCATATCTTGTTGAAAAACAAACAATTTAGAAGCATAACAATAGGATACCAAAATCAAATAGATAACATAATAAAAAAAGATTGGCAAATTTATTTGACAGGCGCAAATTCGCAGCGAATTCCCGCTATTCGCTGCCGGCAAATAAATTTGCGAAACTGCTGTGAAAATTTGCCAGCGTCCAAAAAAAAAAAAAAAGGATGCTGGCGTCCGTTTTTTGAACGCAGGCGCATTTTCGCCAGGGAATTTTTTGCCGTTTCGTGAATTTCACTGGAAATTTGCAAATTTTTCGGCGAAACGCCCCAAATTCGCCCACCACTAGTATTGGAGTGAATTATTTGTAATGTAAACAGTGTAATTTAGAAATAATAAGTACACCATAAAAATCAAGAATCCCTTTAAGTAACAAAACAAAACTGTATTTCATAAGTGACTCTGCACTTATCACACGAAAGGGACCACTTTGGGTACAACTGAATCTGGGCCATTATATCTTTCTTTACCTATATTCTTCCTAAGGGGGGATGTAACAAACCCCCTCTTTGTGTTACCCTAAAATCAAATAAAATGAGTCCTGTAAAGACTTTTTAATTTTTGCAGCGCTTTGCAGGACAGAACAAACCCATAAATACTTCCAAGTAAAATGCAATGAATGACTTAACCACCGGCTGATACAATTGTAAACACATCACAGATGCTGAAAGTGCTGATATTGGCTTTCTGGTGGATAAATATTTAATGCTACAAATACATTCCAGCTACAGTCTTCCCTTTAGAGATAAATTTTGCATTGGTTTTTATATAAACTAATAGTAAAGAAAAACAACAGTAGGCGATGCAGCAGGATGCTGAGATTACTGCGATATATCAGGACAAAGAGTATGTACAGCACTGTACTTTTTCGAGAAGTTCACTCATGGCTCTTCAGGTGAGCCAAGTTTCTTCTGGAGAAGCTTGCTGTAAATCAATCTAAAACATTTGTTGAATTTTTCTTCCGATTTTATCTTTTTTGAGCTGCAATGAAATAGCAGGTCTGACAACTCGTTATACTACCCACAAAGAGCCACGAGTCCAGATGACAGCAAATTGTTACCCATCATAATAACAATTGCAGTGTTTACTTTGACCACAATATAGATAATGCTAAAATATAGCTGGAATTTTTATTTTCTTTGTTTTGAAATGAGAATGTCACTGGTATGAAAGAGCAGACAGTAATGGTTTGTCCATTATTAGCTTAGTTGTAAGTATATACTTGTTAAACAAACCGAGTTACCCACTCTAATAAATTAATATGCAGTATAATGAAGCTCTTAATGGGATAACAAAACAACTTAAATTCAAGAATTAAGTTGACACAACTCCTTCAAGAGGGTTCTAACTTTTGTTGATCACCTTCAACTCAGGAATTGCTCATTTTCACCTCTATAAGAGGCAGGAGTTCATTGGGTAGATACAACTTAGAAACATGCTTGGAGGTGATGCTCCATAATCATGATGGGTACAAATTAGTTGCTTGCTTCTTGCTTTTACAGTTTTTTCTCCATTTTCACAAGTTCTTTTGGCTTGTCTACAGGCTATGCACCAAGATAGGTTCTAACCTTGGTTGCTTCCCTTGAACATGTTGTTATTTTCATATTTGAAATAGTTCCCCTTGGAGATGGGAGATGTTTTCTTTCATTGAACCGGTTCTCCTAATATAATCTTCACAGTTGGCAGGTCTTGATTGGTTAGACTTAATATTTTTCACCTCCATAGGTGGCAGTTCTTGCTTGTGTAGACATAATATCTTCTGGCTTGTATACAGGCTGTGCCCAATATTCAATATGGGTTCTAACGTTGCTTGGTTACCTAGAAGTGATCCCCGTTTTTTTTACTGCCATAGGTGGCAGGTGTAGATTGAGTAGACTCTTATCCTTCTGATGTGTTTACAGTTTATACTCCGTAAGCAGATGCTTGCTTCTCTTAGACTGTTTATATTTTTCCCAGGTCTTGAGTAGGTATACAAAACTCCGGACATGTCTAAAGGGATTTTCTTCATATTTAAGATGGGTTCTAAACTTTTTTTCTTGAACTCAGTTACCATTTTCTACTTCATAGATGATTATTTTTGCCAACCATGTGGTAGTATTAGAAGTAACATTATTAGAAGCCTTGACAGACTCCACACCAGAAGAAATTTGTCAACTACATGGAAGTATTAGAAGTAAAATTATTAGAAACCTTGACAGACAAAAAAAAAAATGTTAAAAAAAAATGTTTTTTTAAAAAACATTGGTGGCAGGGGCCCCCTTATAAGTTAAAAAAAACTTGGGGACCTAACAAAAAAAATGTAAAAAACAACTGAAAAAAAAACATTGGTGGCAGGGGCCGCCTTATAAGTTAAAAACAAACTGGGGCCCCAAAAAAAAATTAAAAAAAAATTTTTTTTGAAAAAAAAGTGGCAGGGGCCCCCTTACAAGTTAAAAAAAATTGGGGCCCCAAAAATTTTTTTTCAAAAAATGTTTAAAAAAAAAAAAAAAAACAGTGGTGGCAGGGGCCCCCTTATAAGTTAAAAACAAATTGGGGCCCCAAATTTTTTTTTTTTTTAAAAAAGTTTTTTGAAAAAAAAAAAAAAAAGTGGCAGGGGCCCCCTTACAAGTTAAAAAAAATTAGGGCCCCAAAAAAAATGTTTTACAAAAAGATTGGTGGCAGGGGCCTATAGAATATTAAAATAATACATTGGAGGCCAGGGGATTAAAAAAAAAATACACAAACTGGTGTTCAGTAGAATTGAACTCATGGCTTCAGTACTTCAACTTCGCCTCCTTTCGTGACTTCGGGTCTTTGTGCCGCTTCAGGACTTCGGCTGTTTTCGTGACTTTGGGTCTTTTCGGCGCTTCGTGACTTCGGGTCTTTTCAGCGATTCGGGACTTCGGCTTTTTCAGTGACTTCGGGTCTTTTCGGCGCATCGGCTTCGGCTTTTCGGCACTTCCGCATTCGGCAACGCAGATGGAGGACGTATGGCTTGGGCGCTCGTAAGGGGGGCCCGGATCTTCAAAAAATGCAGCGCTGCCGGGCCCCCCTTCATGCCCGGGCCCGGTACGATTGTCCCCTCTGTCCCCCCCTGATGGCGGCCCTGTGTGGCAGTATTAGAAGCAACATTATTAGAATCCTTGGTAGGCCTCAACTACAAGAAATTTGGCACCTTCTAGCTGTTCTAGTTTGCTTGCTTCCCTTAAACTGATTACCTTTTTTTCCATAGTCAACAGGTCTTCAATAGGTAGACAAAACTCCTGACATGTTTACAGTTCTTCTGGCTTGTCTACAGGCTATGCACCAAGATGGGTTCGTACTAAGTTACCATTTTCTCCTTCATAGAGGACAGGTCTGAATTTAGAGTTTCTTCTGAGAGAGTGAAATAGCATATGAATAAGAGTACTACAGCATAAACATATTTGATGAACTGATGGGCAGAACAGCAAACACTTATTTATAAAAAGTAATCTATAAAGGCAGATTATAGACTACTAGGAAGAAATAAAAAAAGTTTGTGGCTAAACCTGCACCCCTCAAGTTTTGCAGTCTTTACTTAGCAGAAGAAATGTGCTCTTATCTTAATGAGAGTAATAAAATGTGTTCATATTATACATTAGCATACTAACTAGACTTCATAAACACTAATTTTAGGATATAGACAGTACATACAACCTTTTCCTATTTTTTCTTTGTTTTAAAACATGGATTTCTGTTAGTTTACTGGTTCATTCAAATGAATAATGCTATTGGGGTGTGACATCTAAACAAATGTGCCAATTATCCAGAATATACCAAAAATTATTGAATAGCGCAACAGCCAGGAACGTAATTTTCCTTCCAGAGCAGCCGATTAGATCTGAGCCCTCCCACTGTCACTGTTGGTGTGTATCCCTTATGGGTGACACTTCTGCTGGGGGGTTTTAGTTTAGGGTTTTATTTTTTTCTAATTTCCTTCCCCAAAATATCCGAGGAAGTTTAGTTTGTTAAGTCTATTAAGTCTGTTAAGGTTCCTCATAATGTTGCTTCTAATACTGCTGCATTTTCTTCTGGTTGAGGCCTATCAAGGCTAATTATTATGTTGCTTCTAATACTGGTGCTGCTGTTGCTACTACTGCCACATAGTTGGCAAATTTGCTCTGGTAGGGAGTCTGTCAAGGCTTCTAATAATGTTGCTTCCTGTACTGCTGTGTAGTTGACAAATTTCTTTTGGGGTGGAGTCTGTCATGGCTTCTAATAATGTTGTTTCTAATACTGCCACATTGTTGGCTAATTTTGTCTGGTTGAGGCCTATCAAAGCTAATGATAATGTTGCTTCTACTACTGGTGCTGCTGCTGCTGCTACTACTGCAGCATAGTTGACAAATTTCTTCTGGTATGGAGTCTGTCAAAGCTTCTAATAATGTTGCTTCTAATAATGCCACGCAGTTGGCAAATTTCTTCTGTTTGAGGCCTACCAAGGCTAATAATAATGTTGCATCTAATACTGCCGCGTAGTTGGCAAATTTCTTATGGTTGAGGCCTACCAAAATCCTGATAATGACATTGTTGGCGTTGCTACTGCATTTTATTCCTGCACAAAAAAACAAAACACACATTATTTTTGTTTGTTCAAAAATAAATAAAATCCATGGAAAAATTCGAATGACTATGTTGCTGTTTTGTAAAATCAATTTGACCCTTATCCATTGAAATAATTAGAAAATGCATTGTGTTGAGCAAATTGGTAATTAGTACAGAATAGAAAGATAGGGAGCAGATGCTTTCTACATGTTGGTGTTCAGCAAGGACACACACTGTGATAATGTCCTTTTTGAAGCACAGCACATGACGGTAGCAATCTTTCTACAGATGATTTCCATAATTTTGAAAAATCTGCAATATTGCATTGATTAAAAGGTACACAGAGTTAGAATAGGATTGAAATTAAGATGAACATCTTGTCACATTAATTGAACCTGTGTCTATTGATTCTTCTTGTCACAATGGTTTTATTTTTTTATTTTTGTTAAGTGTTGAGGAAATTAAAGAAATAACAGAATGACTCTTAATGGTTCCATGTGTGGTTTCTATTACCAAGAAACAATAAACCATCAGTCTAAGAAGCCTTTATCTTATGCAGGGAGGACTTGATTGTCTTTCTACACCTAAAAGACAAGGGACACTTCTTTGAAGATAGCAAGGTCCAATTCTTGGATATAGAAGACCGCTGGTTTGAGCAAGGCGTGAAAGAGGTGATTCATGTCAAGGTGGAGAAACCATCCCTGAATAGAGGTGGGGGCCTTTGACACCACCTGTCTGCTACATACAATGCTGTTCTAACATCTGTACCCCGGCGGTTTCAGAACACTTCACACATTCATTCATGCAACTCTCACAAGTAACACCTCTTACTAGGAGTTGCATGACACATTGGATAATCCTATCACAGTAACTACACAGAATCAACACCCCTGTGAATGTCAGTTGTCACCTTTGTAAAGCGTTACAATAGGCCATTGTGATTGGATTAGTGGAAGAGTTTATATGACGAGAATTTCCCACACCAGTCAGTTGAACTGAAGAAGCTGCTCGGATGAGTAGTGAAACATCTTCAATAATTACTCAGCAAGTCCAGTTGTTTTTTTTTTAATTACTTATATTATACCATGACCTGGATGAATGAAAATCTTCATAGTCATTTCGCTTCCGCAGTTCTCAGAGGAGCAGTATTACCCAATATATCCTTTTAGTCACTTTAATATATATATATATATATATATATATATATATATATATATATATATATATACACGCTTTATAATCATAACCTACATTTTCATGGCAAGTCTTAATCTGCAATGTCTTTGTCTTTCTTCTACTTTTTGTGTGTGTGTGTAGAAGATTCTTTGAAATGTATTGCTGCCAAATTGCATGTAAATTCTGTTTACATCAATAGATGTCATGTGAAGATGCAGAACATTTTGATAAACAATCCAATACTTCATATGTCATTTTAAGGAATAGCAAACTGTATAGGCAGAAACAGCAATGATTTAAGCATTCCCCATATGATATTTCAATCCGATTTGACAGCTGGATGACAGTTAGAATATTTATATAGATAGATTCTGATATGTATTTTATTTACGTCATTTGTGGTTTAATGTGTTTTTTTCCATGTATTCTTCTGTAATCAAATGCTTGAAAAAAAGAAAAAAAAGAAGTACCTGTATTATTTTATCATTTAACACATGTATTATATACATTTTTATTTATATAGTGCTGCTTGCCTGCACAGCTCTCTACTGTACATTCAGTACATCAAATGAAAGGATGAGCTTAATTTAGTACAGTTTCACGGATAAATTTGAGTCTTCACAAGTGGTGAACATTTCTGCAAATTTGTGCTAGAATTTCACCATGTGTTTTGTTTTGAAAAAAATAGCTTTTTGCACCAGATTTTACCATGGATTTTTATTTTATTTGAACAAACAAAAACAATGTAGGTTTTGTTTTTTTGAGCAGGAATAAAATGCAGGAGCAACACCAACAATGTCATTATCAGGGTTTTGCAAAGTGTTTTGTTTCACAGGGAAAAAACGTTTTCTGTGCAGGAAAATCACAGAAAACATTTCTTTCCATTGGCTCCCAATTTTTTTGTTTCGATCACAATAATATACAATAAATCAGAATGCAGGATTGTAACTAGGAAGTGTGACACATTAGGGTAGAGTTTGTCAACTGTAATACAAAAAATGTAATATATTAAATTACATGCACTAAATGTGGCATTCAGTATGTTGGACAAACCTCACGGTGCCTAAGGGAAAGAATTCGAGAACATATCTCTGATATTAGGAACAAAAAACCTATGAATGTATCAAAACATTTTTTTTGTCCTGCAATAAAGGAAACACAGAGCATTTTCAGATACAAGGTATCCTTATAGAGGTGGGGACATGCTACAAAAAATACTCAAACGTGAAGTATTCTGGATATTTACCCTTGACACTAGACTGCCCAAAGGTATGAATTCTGCGTTTGATTCATCCGTTGGGGCTTGTATCTTCATACTTAAATTTTCATAAATGTATATTCACATTCCTTGTTAATATTCATCTTTTTTAGAAATTTATTTTCATCTCTATATACATTATGTATTATCTTTACCTTTTTTGAAAAATTATATGCCCTTTTGATGGATCTTTGTGCATGTATCTTCGCGTTTGTATTCAAATCTATGTATTTACATCTGGTTCTTCATATTCCGTGTGAATATCCATTCCCTTCTCTTTCCTAAATTAATTTTGTTCTCTTTATTATTTTTATATATATAATATATATACTGTATATTATTTACTATACTTATCTTTCTTGAAAAATTATTATACATCCCTGTGATAAATGAATCACTAAAAAAACAAACAAAAACAAACAAACAAATCATTTTATAATAATAACAACGATCTAGAGGTTCGATAATCCCTATATATTTCTATTAACTTATGTTGATTTTTGTACATTTATAATAATATTTAATGATACATATATACTTTTTGCATCTATATTTTTATGTATTCTCACACATCCATATTGGGATTTTATATAATTGTATACGGACATATAAATATTCTTATACTTTTTCTTCTAAGACATTCATATAATATTTAACTAAATGGTTCACTTTGTTATGCTATGTATAATCTCTTTAAAAAAATTGTTTCATTGATTTTATCATGCATTAAGATGTTTTTTATTCTTTACATTTTTAAAATTTTCTGCACATTTTTTGTAGTTTTTTTTTGTTGTTTTTTTTTTTGTATTTATGTGCCTTAAAGTGCCCTTAATATGTGTATTTTCTATAGTAGGGTACGTGATCCCTTTAAATTGTAAACACATACTGTGTGTTCCCCCTCCCCTTTGTGATTGGTGATTTGGACTTTAAATACCTACCCATGTCTGCTCATGTTCAAGCGTATGACTAAGTGTCCCAGTGACACGAAACGCGTTAGGCATGAGATGTTTACATAAATAAAAATGTCATACTTTTATCTAGTCTAATCTATGCGTGACCTATCAGAGTGCCTTGCTCCAACATTTTGAGATTGTCCGCTCCCTTGGGCTGAGGGTCTGGGGCAGGAGCACATGTATGTACTAATTGTTTAAAGGTACAAGAGGAAGGAGAATTGTGCCCCATAGAGTTTACAATCTAAGTAACTGTGTAACTTACAGACATAGGAGAGTATTTATTGCATTCAAATTGTACATTTAGGGGCACATTTACTAAGGGTCGAATTTCGAAGTGGTAAAACTTCGAAATTCGACCATCGAATTGCAGAAATTCGATAGTCAAAGTTTTTTTTTTGAGTGAATTTAGCAGTTTTCGATTGAATTCAAAACGTTACATTGATCGTATAAATCGTTCAAATCGAACGATTCGAACAATTTAATCAATCGATTGAAGGATTTTCAAAAAAAAAAACTTTGACTTCTAAAAACGTAGCCAAATACTGGCTATAGGTTCTAGGAGGTCCCCATAGGCTAACATAGCAATTCGGCAGGTTTAAGGTGGCGAAGTGTCAAAGTCAAAGTTTTTTAAAGAGACAATACTGTGTACCTATTATTCTCTCCAAAAAGAAGAAGAAAAAAAAAATTTGAATGGTAGAATAGTCGAAGTTTTTTCAATTCAAAACGAATTTTGGCCTATTCGATGGTCGAAGTACCCAAAAATTACTTTGAAATTCGAAGTTTTTGAATTCAAAAAATTCACTTTGAATTCACTTCGACCCTTTGTAAATGGGCCTCTAAATGTACAGAAAGGGGACAATACATTGATAGATCATAATAATGCAATATACACAATTGCAATAAAAATAGCTAGTTGTTAAAAGAGACAAGAGGATGGAGGCCCCTACCCCATAGAGTTTAAAATCTAAGTGAGCGAGCAACTTCCAGACAGGAGGAGGTGACAGAACGAATTAAGGTGGTAAACAGCACTTCAACCGGGTGATGTGACCAGGTGGTGGACCAGTCTATCCAAATTGTGGCCCATCGGTCTATCTTATGTAGTCCCCCACATTAAAGGAAAACTATACCCCCAAAATGAATACTTAAGCAACATCGATCTCAGGGGGCGGCCCTTATTTTTTAAAATGGCACTTTTCTATTTATGATAACCCAATGGCACATACTACTAAAAAAGTATATTATTATGATAATGGTTCATTTACATGAAGCAGGGTTTTACACATGAGCTGTTTTACTCAGTATCTTTTAATAGAGACCTACATTGTTTGGGGGGTATAGTTTTCCTTTAATGTCTTGCTGCTGTGTCTGCTTACCTTGTGTAAGCCCATGTATTATTCCATCTTAGACCTATACTGTAAGCCTCTATATAGTTCTACTCACACAGTAATGTACAGTACAGTAAGTCTTACAATGACTTTATACATTTTTTTTCACTTGTGAGTGATGGGTGATATCCCTACAGTGAGCACCAACCATTTTTTTTGGCGTGTTACGATCATTAATGTATGGTCTTAAAGGTTCTTGGCATAACATGGGTATTGGTGTGGTATAAAGACTGGGAAGCAGTTAACACAGGCTTCCACATTATGCCTCCACCACGCAGACCATAAAAATGATGGTGCTCTGTACCACAGAAATTAGATAGCAACGATCTAGAGCAAGGGTCCCCCAATCATTTTTACCCATGAGACACATGCAAATATAAAATGAGTTGGGGAGAAGTACAAGCATGAAAGTTTCTGGAGTGCCAAATTAGTGCTTTGGTTTGTTATTTTGTTGCCACTTGTGGACTGCCAGCCTACAGGAGGCAGTTCACCTTTTTTAATGCAACCTAAACTTGCCTCCAAACCAGGAATAAGCAAATAAGCACCTGCTTTGAGGTCACTGGGAGCAGTATCCAATGATTTGGGGAGCAACTTGTTGCTCACGAGCCACTCATTGGGGATCACTGATCTAGAGGAACCAATAAGTCAGCCTGGAATTTAAGGATATGTAGGTGATGAAAAATGAAAGGGTTTAATATTAAAGAGGAAGGATTTATTACATTGCTTTTGTTTAATATGTAACTATGATGATAAAGATATCAACTGCACAAGATTCTGTTCTTAGTTATGTTAGAGAAGAAGGATTTTAGCAGCAAAAATTCAGACTAAATTAATGGTGAAAGAAAGAGAAGGCAGTTAGCAACAGTTTGCAGTAGTCAAAACAAGATGAGGGCATGCATAATAATTTTTGTCAGACAGAAGCCTGTGAACGCTAAGTAAAATGACAGGCAGGCATATTTCCAACATATCAAGCTATTGTATTTTTTGAGGATTGTTATATGTAAAAATGAATGGAACATTGCAATTTTTATAGTAAAAAAATCACCTTTAATTTTAATTTGTTTCCAAGATCGAATTTAAAAAAAAAAAGTGACTACATAGATTGATAAATCTGCCTCCAGAAATTGTTAGCCTTGAAAGCATTATCATCTAGTCAGACTTTTAGCCTTGGTGGTCCATCTTTGTCCCAATAGTCTCCTATGGGACCTGTAGGTTTATGAAGAATGGGCACCGACCAAACTGTCATCAAATCACAAAAAGGACCATGTTTAAACAAAATAAATATAATTTTATATTTTATATTTGTATGGCTATTTCTACAGGTAGACTACCACCCTGTAAATATATAAAATTCCCAGGTATATTTCTGTGTTTATTAAAGCTGTTTTGAATTCTATAGAACAAGACCATCTTTTGTTAGTAACTGACTGCAAGATGCATGTTCCTGCTTTTATATTGTATCTGAGAGGTGAGACTTTGGAACAGAAGTACAAGAAATCCTTTAAGAAAACTATAGCTTATTCTTTCTACTGGTTTCCATGGATATAAGACTTTTTATAAGCAAGTATCCAATTTATTCCCATCGTTACACCTGCAATTTATCTCTTTACTAGTTAGAAGCTGACAATGCATTCAACTGAATTGTAAGTTCTATCCAAACAGTCACTTTTTCAAGTGCCCCAGGTCAGATTGACATTTCCGCAGCTTTGAACCTAGAATATCAGATGATACTTGGCTGTAATTGCAAAATAATTTGATTAAAAGCTTGGCTTGTAAAATGTGAGGGATGGATTATATGGCAGTAGATGTAGCAGTAAGAATAATACTATACAATAACAAAAAGACACATTTCCTTTCTATAAGGCAATTATAAAATCATTTGAAAATGACACTGTGCAATGCTTAGTACATGTGTGGGTGAGATATTGTTTTCCTCTGCTGATTCCTACCCCAGAGCTTCTGAATCACTTTCTGAATCTCTTTCTAACCTTCATTTTTAGCTTACAAAACGCAGTGAAAATGTATAATGGCACATATTAATAAGATTTTCTATATTTAACTGCATTATCTTATCTGGTAATATTTGGGGCTCAAGAAACCAGACAACAAGAGCAAACGTGTTGGGCAACTAGAAATGGGGCTACAACTGACAAAGCAAAGAGAGCTAGAGATTGAAAGTGAGGAAAAGGTTTAAAAAGGAACACAAAAAAGTAAATCCCTTGTGGGTGCCAAATTGTTAGGCACCCCCAGTGTTTATAATCCCTTACCTCAGACCCCAGGGACTAGTGAGCATTCTTCCTGTTCCTGGGATATTTGCAGCAACCTTGGGCTGTGCATATACAGTATGCAGTGGAGAAGCAACATCTACATTTTCATATATAAGTTGCAATTTTACTCTGCTGAGCATATGCACAGTAGTTATGTGCGGGCCGACCTCACACTGCTCCTCGCGGGTGGCAGGCGGGTGCGGGTTGAGCTCTTCTCATGCTCTCCCCACCCACCACCTTCAAATGCCAGCCGGCTTCCGACTGCCGGTTTTATAGTCTTGCATCTGCTCGCCCCGCCCCTTTTGTGACATCATTGTGACGTTGGGGCGGGTCGGCGCAGGTCTATAAAAGGACCCCGGAAGCACAGGTGCAGACGGGCATGGGCTGGAGCAGTGCGGGTTAGGGTTGGAAAACCCTGACCCGCACATCACTAGTGCACCTTGACTGGAGTCTAGGGACAGACAAAAAGATGACAACCTGATGCTCACTAGAATAGTACTACAGTGTGGTTTTCCCTGAAGCAGTGCCCCAGGGTCTGTGGTAAGAGATTCTATTCACTTGTGACTGCAGATTAGTACCCACACCCAGTGAATGACATTGCATTCTCCTTCAAGAAGTTTGGCAAAAATGTGCATACTGTACTTCCTCAATATTTATACTTATTTGAAACTTTACTAATTGTGATCTCATAAAAAAACGTACAAAGCATGTTCTACAACTTTATATGGAACCAACGCAGACACTGGATCCTTCAATCAGTTTTAACAACCCTGATGCAGTCTGGAGGATTGGGAGTGTCATTACTTAGAAGGTATTATGAAGCGGCACAAATCCGTTAAATTTTAACATGGTCGCATTGGACCCGAGCACTTTATGGGGCCTTAATGAAAGCGACAACATCCACATAAACTCCCTTATTTGGTCTCCATACAGCCACACTGAAAATCTTTGCTGGCTGTTATCTACTAGTGATGGGTGAATTTATTTTCCATGCGCGAATTTGCAGGGAATTTGCGAGATTCGCCGCCAGCAAATAAATTTGTGAAACGCCAGCGAATATTCGCTGGTGAAATATGAAATAAAGAAAACTGACGCCAGCGTAAATAACAGACGCCGGCGTTAGGTATCAAACCAAAAGGCATGAATGACCACAACAGCCTCAAATGCTTCCTAAAATAATTTTCTTTTACCATCCCTTAGCAAAGTTGTCTTTTCTTCTCTCCCATTAAGAACCAGCTAGCCGTAGAATGGTCATGGAACTCCTGCCGTGTAAGTAATAACAATATTGAGAATATTGAAATAATTTGATACATATATTATATATATATTTATACTGATAAAGGAGCTACGTTCCTCACTATGCTGGTGCTGGCATACTTAACTAATGTAATTGATACATAATTTGATACATACATGCTTCTAGTGACCCTTAAGTAGGCAATTTCATGCAGTACTTGTGATTTTGTATGGCTACCAGGGATAGGCTGAGATGGCAATTTCCCTGTTATGGACCTTTTTGTGAAAGACTTTTTTCCCTTTTTTGGACATTTGCACCTCACTTGCACAGGGGAATGAACACTTCAGCACACCGGATTTGATCTTTGAAAGGACTACGGCCTTTAATTGGTTGATGTCATGAACTGCTTTGCTTGATCTATCGGAATGTACTTAACAATAGGATTGGGGGAGGTTTCTATGGTGGAGGAGGGTATTTAATCCCATGATACCTTGCACTCCAATACACTTGAAAAATGGATTATACAGTGCTGCGCAATATGTTGGCGCTATATAAATACATGTTAATAATAATAATAATAATAATAATAATACCCGAAACATGTAGTGTTGACACTGCTAATAAATGAAACACTTGCAGTTTTGAAAATACTGCCTTGATGCTGTTTATTCCAACTATATACATTATTCTGATTACTTTGGGGAGTGAGACACAGGCTTCTTGAAATCTACAGTAAGATATTATTTGAAATTTGCACGCTGAAACCAGCAACTTGTCTTACCTTAAATGGAACTCTCTTCTATCACAACCACTGTCCCATGTTGACTGGGAGTCCATATGGACCAATGCAAAAAATATGATGATTTGCACAGGACAAAAAGAACAAATAGCTAATATTCTGGTATCATTCACCAGATAAGCTACACAAGCTGTTTCTGGAGTGCTCTCCCAATTGCTGGAGGAACTGTGAAGCACTAGGCAGTTTACTCCACATATTGTGGATTGTCCGCTCATCCAATCTTTGTGGACCGCAGTACATACTGTACCCTACTGAGCCACCTATTGGGAAATCTTGTTCCCATGGAAATCCCAACCTTCCTTCTTGGCAAACCTTTCCACAAGACCCACAAAAATACCCAAGCTTTAATTAACCAGGTGCTGACAGTCACCCGTATAGCCATTGCATCTCAATGGATATATTTGACAGTACCATCATTGTCAGATACTGTATACAAAGGAGAGTCAACAGCAATAGACTTTTTGAATCCAGAATCTCCCTTATATATAATCGAACAGACTGCTACCTCAAAATATGGTCTACCTGGGAATTAAGGGAATATGCAACCCCATAAGAATCCACCCTCATGTATAAGGAACCACTACTAAGAACTCAATTCCCAATGAATGCATATGGTAAAACTTTAACTGTAACCGCTAACCACCAAATATTCCCTGTGATATTCTATCATGGTGTGATATATATACATTGTGTACTGTAGTATAAGATACCCATCTAAGATACCCATTTGCCTAATTCCTTTCCCTTGTTCTTTTCAGTAGCGATCCTAGAGGGGGAGGGCCCTGGTGCGTGACACACAGCCGGGCCCCGCCCCCCTCCGTACGGCCGCATTTGGCCGCATTTTCAGCGGCGAACGGACTGCCGGGGGGCCCTGAGGGGGTGCTCGCACCCCCTGCTCCCCCGGTAGTTCCGCCACTGGTTCTTTTCTTTCTTTTTCCTACCTTTGATTTATGTCAATAAAAATTAATTTTCCTTTTTATCTTCAATAAAACTGTAAATTACAAAAAAAAATGTAATTGAAGTATGTCCAATAAATAAAGCTCACATCAGAACTGGATAGAAACTGAGAAGAGGGTTTATAAATAAAAAAGGACACTAGAAATACATATAATCTAGAAATACTCACATAAGTAAACTTAATTTCTTTCATTTTAATTTTTCCTGTACAATAAATTTACGGCAGACATTATCCCGATTAGGGATGTAGCGAACTGCCGATTTGGTGTTCGCGAATGCCATTCGCGAACACCGGCAAAAAATGCGAACGTTCGCGGACAGTTTGCGAACTTCGAACACCCGCTAAAATCGTTCGATTTGAACGATCGAAGGATTTTAATCATTCGATCGAAGGATTTTCATTCGAATCGAACGATCAAAGCCATTCGAATGCTTACAATCGTTCGAACGAATGGAAATCGTTCGATTTTTAGCGGTCGAAGGAATTCGAACGGTCGAATGGTCGAACGATTTGTATTCGAATCGAACGCGAACTCAAAATGCGAACGTTCCCAAACGTTCGCGAACATTCGGCGGACGCGAACGGTCGAAGTTCGCGCGAACTAGTTTGCAGCAGAACAGTTCGCTACATCCCTAATCCCGATATTGCTTCCCAGTGTATCACTGATCACTAGAAATGTCAGTTATGTACATTGTTTTTGAAAATAATAAAAATACAAGACTTTTTAATGTGTAACCCAAAAACACATTGTGTAATGTTCTCTTGTATGGTCCTACAATAGTGTCTATTATCAAAACTTTCTTCATGAATGCATGGTGCTTTTAAAACGTATAATTTACATATACAGTAGTATGTTATCCATACTAGGCTAATAGAATTTTTCTTAAATTGACCCAAGCATGTGTGTGAGCATGTTTGTGTGTATTTGGGTGGCTAGGGCAGGGATTGTAAACTCCAATGGGGTAGGTATTTTGTATTCACTACAAAGTGTTCACCAATAAAGAATAACATTAAAATGAATGTTCCTGAGGAATTTTCTAGTTTATTTATCTCTTTAACAAGTACAGTGTAGAGGTAGATCATCCTTAATGACCTCAGTCAACTTTTTACTATAATTTTTTTTAGCGTCACTCCATGTGGAATGGGCAGCTGATCATAAAGAGACTGTAGTTGTATAATGCTTTAACTCCTTATGCCAGATGGGAAGCATAAGCATCCCAATGATCTCTAATATAACTTGGGCAGGGTAGGAGCAATAAATGTAGGCCAAACAACCACCAATGTCACCCAAGCAAACAATGATTAGAAGATGACTACCACCAAGCAAAGATATGTCTATGCTTGGATGTCCCAAAAAAACAGGAACAAATAAAAATATTATATATTTAAAGGGATACTGTCATGGGAAAAACATTTTTTTTTCCAAAATGAATCAGTTAATTGTGCTGCTCCAGCAGAATTCTGCACTGAAATCCATTTCTCAAAAGTGCAAACAGATTTTTTTATATTCATTTTTGAAATCTGACATGGGGCTAGACATTTTGTCAATTTCCCAGCTGCCCCTGGTCATGTGACAGGTGCCTGCACTTTAGGAGAGAAATGCTTTCTGACAGGCTGCTGTTTTTCCTTCTCAATGTAACTGAATGTGTCTCAGTGGGTCATGGGTTTTTACTATTGAGTGCTGTTCTTAGATTTACCAGGCAGCTGTCATCTTGTGTTAGGGAGCTGCTATCTGGTTACCTTCCCATTGTTCTTTTGTTTGGCTGACGGGGGGAAAAGGGAAGGGGTGATATCACTCCAACTTGCAGTACAGCAGTAAAGAGTGATTGAAGTTTATCAGAGCACATGTCATGGGGCAGCTGGTAAATTGACAATATGTCTAGGCCCATGTCAGATTTCAAAATTGAATATAAAAAAAATCTGTTTGCTCTTTTGAGAAATGGATTTCAGTGCAGAATTCTGCTGGAGCAGCACTATTAACTGATTCATTTTGAAAAAAATGTTTTTCTCATAACAGTATCCCTTTAATGTCCCATTTGGATCCAAACCGAAAAACCTAGTAGCAACTGGAAAAGTTCCACCATGTTGCTTTATAGTACACAAGACTCCATGGGGCAAATTCACTGAGCGCCGAACGCTAGCGTTACTTCGCTAGCGTTACTTCGCTAGCGTTTGGCATTTTCGTTACTGCGCAAATTCACTAGCGAACGCTGGCGTAGTTTCGCTAGTGTTACTTCGCACCCTTACGCCTGGCGAAGTTTCGCTAGCAATGTAACTACGCAAATTCACTAATGCGCGCAGTGTACTGAACGCTACCTTTTACGCTAGACTTCCTTCACCACCTCAGACCAGGCAAAGCGCAATAGAGTAGATAGGGATTGCTTCAAAAAAAATCAAAATTTTTTCTAAGTCCCAAAAAACGCTGACGTGTTTTCTACATTATGGGTGATAGGCTGAAAAAGATCGAAATTTTTTTTGGGGCTCCCCTCCTTCCCCCCTCCTTCCCCCCTACATCTCCTGACTCATGGCAACTTACCTAGACAGTGGGCACATGTGTAGGGCAAAATAAAAATTTTATTTGATGTTTTGAAGCTTTTCTAGCCATTTGTAGTGCTGATACGTATTCCTCCATTGAAATTTGAATTTGGCGCCATATGCAAATTAGCCTTCGCTAGCGTAACTTCACTTTACTTAGCGAATCAACGCTAGCACAACTTCGCAACCTTACGCTACCCCTGAGCGCAACTTCGGATTTTAGTGAATTTGCGAAGCGCTGGCGAAACTACGCCTGGCGAAGTGCGGCGAAGTTACGCCTGGCGCAACTACGAATCTTAGTGAATTTGCCCCCCATGTTGTAAGAGAAAGATGTGCTAGAATTAAAATATAAAGAAGGCCCCAGAAAAATAATTTGCTTATAGACCCCTTGACTTGGTTTCACTAGTTCCTTCTCATATCAGTACAGACAAATTCAGATCTCTAGAGTCAGGTAATAACATCTTTTTTTCTTTTGTCCTTCATAACATGTGCTTTTTCGTTAAAATAAAAAGTATTTTCATTTAAGTATTATCGAGAGAGCATTCTATGAACCTGTGCAGCATTCACCTTCTTTATTAATGGCGGTAATTGCCATTTACAGTAACTCATAATTACCGTGAGTTTGGTTCTCAGGAAGATGAACTTAGCAGACCACTTACAAAATTATGTGTTGAAATTTAAATGCAGATATAGCTCAAGCTTTATGCATGAGCTTTATGGTTCCTGAAAGAGCATATGATTACCAGATACTGAGAGGCAAATGGATAGAGACTTTGTGGCTTGCAATCTGTTTTTTTGATACCCATCTAACTATGGAACTTTGGTTTCAATGCTAAAATCAAAGCAATATTACAATAACAACTTAGAACCAATCATTTTTATGAGAACAAACACAGGATAGAAAGGTCTTATTATCTGAACACATAAATCACTATCAACATCTATTACCCTATAAAACTGTCGGTAAGAGAGACATTGATGTGAGTCCTTGAACAATATCTTCCCAAGTTTAAACATGGCTAGAACTATCCACAAATCACAGAGGGTGTAACAGAAGTAATCAATGGAACATAAACAAATGGATTGCGTTAGCTGCCCACGGGCAATGCTCAAAATGGAACGCTTGACCCTGCCAAAGCCACTATTGCATATATTCCCAGATACAACATAAAACATAGAGCCTGGTTTCATATTGTTTTTAATAGCAAGTTGTCCAGAGGTTATCTCTTGCTCCAGAAATGTATTGGAATCTTCTAGAATTGTGTTGGCTATACAAAAGCTGAAATTTTATCGTAAGGGAAAGGGCTACGGATTAAACTTAGATTTAGATTTAGATAAAATAAACGTAAATAAACTTTAGAAAGCTCAAGTGCAAAGTGCAGATCATGTTGCACATGCTTAAATGCTATTAAGAAAAGTACTGGCACTTATACATGCTCCTTACAAGGCACCAGACCACCTGCACTGATGATCTGCGCACAGGTTCGGAGCACGCAGAAGCAAGGGGATGCTGGAATTAACAACAACCTTGTGGTGTTATTTTCAGGGCTCCCTTAGCTTGTTTAGCCTACCAACATAACTGTCCTGTGCCTAAATAACTACATACAGATATGGGACCTGTTATCCAGAATGCTCGGGACCTGGGATATTCCATGAAACGGATCTTTCCGTAAGATCATAAGGATCATATTTTTTGCTAAATATTCTCACGAACTATAATCAGTCACATCAATGGTGACAAAAAATGACAATGACTGTCTGTTACATCCTTGTGATGTCATAGGACATACCACTCCCAATAACCTCAACAATGAGATGACTGATCACACAGATTACAACTACAATGATGATGAATTATACTGATATCCGATATTGAAATAAACAATTGAAATTATATCTATTGTAGCGCTATAATAAAATGACTTTACTGTGGGGTTATACCACATATGAGGTCCTCTCTCTCAGGGGTAAGCCCTCACAGTGGGGTGGAGGCAGGCTGTAGTGCAACTGTAACCACGTGTACTAGCACAATGATGGGTGCCAGTAGTTCTTTAACGCTTAAACAATGAACTGTCTTTATTTAACATAGCACATATCCACAGTGGAGCTTAGAACAATCAGACAGCATAAAGGCAGCATATACTCACAGAACCAGTATAGGCTGAATCCCTGCAGGCCAGGGAATATACAGTAGAGAGAGTTGCAGCTTGTGAGGGGTATTGCCCAGTTTTCAGGATCTCTTTCAGTGGCAGTCTAGGGGAATTCCTACCATCCCTACTCTCAACACTTTAGTCCCTCCTCTGGGTCAGTAATACCCTGGGATCTTAATCCTTTTAATATCCTCAGCGGAGCCTTGAGCTGCTCAACTAAATAACCTCTCTATCACTCCTAGAGTGATCTATAAAAGAGTATAGCTATCTAATTACAAGGGCCAATGCACCTAGGGTTGACATGTACCCAGTCCCTTCCAGCCTGCTTGGTTGGGCTAAAGTAATGGACCCAGACCTCATGGTTCCCAAGACCTTTATACTCTGACACAGTGCCATCTGGTGTACACTGTGAGAATAGGAAGAAATGCTTCTTCACCTTAATAAACAGGTTGACTATACAAGGTTGGTGAGATTCTTTAACTTTTGAGAGTTTCCAAGCTAACAAGAATAAGGTTCTTGAGGTTTTCCCACCATTAAATCCCAAAAATAGACACATAGGATAGGTGAATTATGAAGGCTTATTGAGTGAGGCTTAGTATCTCTAACTAAAGACCAACTACCATATACCATAAGTATGTGATTATAGCTCTTCAATGGAAAGCCACCCCCCAAAAAACCCTCCTCCACTTAATAGGCAATAAAAAACTTATAACTGGATGAGCAATTTGCAACAGTAGCAATGATAGACCTGTTCATAAATGCACTAGACAGTACCTGTCTTGAGATATGAAATTCAAAGAGGTTCTAATGCAACTTTGTATCATTGTAGTTTACAGCTTGCCCAAAATAACACATCATCTGGCGTTAGGTTAATGTCAGGTATGGTGTTTAAAGAAAATGTCCATACCCCCCCCCATACTTGATGGCATGAACTTCAATGGCATCTGACTGTTGCCCGTACTTGGTATCGCCAATTTCCACTCCATCTGACATTTGTCTCTCCAAAAGTAAATCACTCCTGTCACACCTATTCTAGCTCATCCCTACATCCAATGGCAGAACATTTACATTTGGTCAACCAAGAAGAACAAGCAGACATGTTTCAATAGCAAGACTCTGGTTTCTGGGTGCTGCCACGATATTGGAGGGAAGAATCAAGTATCTGCTGATCACAATGTCCCTTTTGATAATTAATAGTCGCACATACCACTTCAACCCATAACTGGCAAACAAATATAACACAAAACATCATATTCTTATATCTAAAACACTGTCTGATAAAAATTCTAATGCAAAAGCTACAGCTAAAAGCTGTAACCATTCTACTGGAAAAAAATAACAATTCAGAGATAGCGATGTTTCTTTACATATCTCCTTTGGAGGTTAATTTGCCCATTATTCCTGCTTTGACTTCCTTTTGAATACCCACGGTATAGAGAAAGGCCCAATTAAAGCGTTTAGGCATTTTGTAAATAAGATAGTAGGTAAGCCTCAGTGAGAAAAGGGGAAAGCAATGAATTAGAACAGCTAATAGAGGGTTTCAACAGAAAGCAATTTAATAGACAATTAATTCTGTAAAAATGTGCTAATATGTATTTAAAGTCATTTGTCAAGGCATCTAACAAGCTCATTGCAGTATAGGTTAACAAGAAGGAAAATCTGGGATTTCCTTATTATGGAGCTCCACTGTCTGACATGTATATCAAATAATGATTTGTGTATTGTTGTTGATTGTGCAACATAATTCATGTTCAATGCGCAGTAAATAATACAATATTTACAGAATTCCAATGCTTAGCTTTACCTAGAAACCAATGCCAGTGTTATACAATTAAAAGAGAAGGAAAGCTACCAAAGCAGTTTATTGCCAATAGATTAGTCACAATTGTGCAAGCTATAACACTATATTTATTCTGCAGAATGCTTTACCATGCCTAATTAAACAGCTCTAGAAGCTCTATCTCTATTTGTTTAGGATAGCAGCTGCCATAATAGCTTGGTGTGATATCACTTCCTGCCTGAGTCTCTCCCTGCTCACTTATAGCTCTGGGCTCAGATTACAGCAGGGAGGGGAGAAAAGCAAACTGAGCATGCTCAAGCCCTAGCCCTGAAGGTTTAAGCTAAAACAGGAAGTCTGATGCAAACTCCCATGTGTTCACAATAGAAGGAAATAAATTGTGTTTCTTTTGACAGAGGAATCAGAGCAGCATTACTTTGAGGGTTTACTGGTTTATGTATATACCTCTCTCATAAAGCTTACTTCATTTTATATTTGCCTTCTCCTTTAACTCAATAGATCTGGGGCTACAGGTATCAAGCTCTACAAAAAGACCAGGACAACCTCTTGCTTTCACTTTTAATGTGAGGACTTCAAGGTGAACTAAAAATGAAGGAAGATAAGGCATACCATATATACTCGCGTATAAGCCGAGTTTTTCAGTACCCAAAATGTGCTGAAAAACTCGACCTCGGCTTATACGCGGGTCATACCGTAGCAACAGTAGCCAATCCCTCACCGGCCGCAGATACGCTCCTTCCGCGGCCCCTCTCCCATGGTGCAGGACTGTCTGTGTGATCGCCGCCCGGAGCAGGTCCAGGAGCTCCGGGCGGCGCGTCCTTCCCTGCCGGCGTTCGCTCTCAAAATGGCGGCGCCCATGGCCGCCACGTGGGTAGCGGCGCCGGCCGCTACCCACGTGGAGCCTGTGACATCAGCAATAAAGTCACTCTTGTTAAGGCTGCAGAAGATTCTGCATTGTGTCAGTTGTGCGTTGCATGGTGTCGGGCCATCCATTCTTTAATAGCTTAATGAAAAACTCAACATCAGAAAATGTTTATGGATCAGCATGGAACTGATGGAAGGAGCGTATCTGCTCCTGGACCTGCACTGGACCTGCACAGACAGTCCTGCGCTATGGGAGAGGCACAGACAGTCCTGCGCTATGGGAGAGGGAGGTGTGTTGGGGCCGCGGAAGGAGCGTACGGTACCTTTTTTCTGCTTTCCTAGGTGCAGCACCTCATTGATCTTCTGAGCAGCCATGACAGGTGGGAGGTCACAGGGAAAACAAGTGGCAATTGTCCAGCTAATAGTTCTGACTCTTTTAAATCGTTTTAGATAGATTTCTATGCCATAAAACATGATTACACATTTACACATTCACATTTTGAAATCTGACATGGGGCCCCTAGGCTTATACACGAGTCAATACATTTTTCCAGTTTTCTTAGGTAAATGAGGTACCTCGGCTTATACACGGGTCGGCTTATACACGAGTATATACGGTAACTACACAGTAAGCTAATAAAGAGCTTTCCAGTTTCCAGGGGTATTAAAAATGCCCTTTAAAGAGCAGATTTTAAATACCAGTGCTTGACTACACATGAGGTCATTGGTGATTCAATCTTCCTCACTTGTTTAATTGAAGATAAACCTACTACTTAGTCATTTAAAGGCATGAAAAATGGATGAGGGCGGCTGCAATTTGTCCAATACTTTGGCTGTATGTAAAATGGAAATTCTAATTAAAAGATATGTAAAGTAACCATATTTTTCTATAATTATAGTTGTACTGTGCTATTTTACATTTGTCAGTATTATCTCATAATGTGCTGTTTATGAAAATGCCTTGTGTACAGCTCTGCATATTTGCAACCATATTTATGGTGGATCTGCACTAGAGGGATTATTGCTGCCTGCCTTAGACATTTGTCTTCTGCTGTCTGCCCCACTACTCCCCTAGTTATGGGGCTCGCTGCTCCGCTTCTTTGGCTACCTGCTGTGGGCAATATTTCTTTTGGTATCTCCTCTGAAATTGTGGGGTTATCAGCGACACTGGCTCTAGGGGATCATTTCCTCCTGTCTGACAGTTCACAACTTTAGTCTATAGTACACAAATAACTATTTTGTCATGCAGAAAGTACATTATATAGGGTTCTTGCCCTAAAAAAAGATGAAATATAATGTCCCTGCAGAATGCATTTTCCCCACATGGTTTTCAAGTAAGGGATACATGAAAAATGAACAGTAATCACAGCTAATAATACTGAAAACAATTCTATCAAAGGCTTCCCCAAACTAGTTGATTTAAATGCCTTTTTGTGGCTGTTTGGTCTCAAAAAAGTAGAATTAGCAACTCCCAGTTGATTTCCAGTTATAAAGCATGAACGTTATAAAATATTTGTCTCTAAGCTTTAGGAGCTAGAAATGTTATCAATAATAATTCAGCATTTTATATTCTGAAAGACTAACCTTAAGGCTACTGCCACACCAGGCAAATTCCTCCTGGTATGGCAGTATATGTAATTGTCTAGTTAAGTGATGGACGAATATGACCCGGTGAAAATTCACCAAAATGCATTGAAATCTATGTGCAACATTTTTTTTCACCCATTGGAGTCTATGGGTGTCATTTTCACAGTGGAACTCGGCAATAAATTTGGCTCATCGCTAGTCGTGTTGTGCTGGGGTTTGTAACTCCATTCAGGCATAACCCTGGCTATTAAACTAATATCAGTTATTGGACATTTCTTATAATGAAGGTTTTGCCTCCAGGGGAACAAATTTTAATTGATTTATACATCTTCCACTTTTCAACAACATCTTGGGTTTCTTTAGTAGGGATGTAGCGAACGTCGGAAAAAAAGTTCGCGAACATATTCGCGAACTTGCGCAAAAATGCGAGCGGTTCGCGAACGGTTCGCGAACCCCATAGACTTCAATGGGAAGGCGAACTTTAACATCTAAAAAAGACATTTCTGGCCAGAAAAATGATTTTAAAGTTGTTTAAAGGGTGCAACTACCTGGACAGTGGCATGCCAGAGGGGGATCAAGGGCAAAAATGTATCTGAAAAATCTGCCTGTGTGTGCTTGGAAGAGATAGTGTAGGGGGAGAGCTGTTAGTGATTTCAGGGACAGATGATAGTAAGTTTGCTGGCTAGTAATCTGCTTGATACTGCTCTGTATTGGAACAAAAAAATAAATAAAAGCAGTCCTTACAAGGACTACTGTTATTGCAGCAGTCAGCAGATGAGATCAGAAGCAGGACAGCTGCCCACTGCAGCTACATACAGAGCACTGCAGTAGAAGGTAGATTACTAGCCAGCAAAGCTACCTAAGCTTAAATGTCCCTCAAACCCCTGCAGACTTCTGTCCCTCCAATAACAGAGCAGTATCAAAACGATTACTAGCCAGCAAACTTTCAACTGTCCCTGAAATCACTAACAGGCAGCAGCTCTCTCCCTACACTATCTCTTCAGCACACACAGGCAGAGTGAAAAAACGCTGCAGGGCTTCGGTTTTTATAGGGAAGGGGAGTGGTCCAGGGGAGAGCTTCCTGATTGGCTGCCATGTACCTGCTGGTCTGGGGTGAGAGGGCAAAAAAAAGCGCCAACAATGGCGAACCCAAAATGGCGAACGTCGCGCAACGTTCGCGAACTTCCGGCGAGCGCGAACACCCGATGTTCGCGCGAACAAGTTCGCCGGCGAACAGTTCGCGCCATCTCTATTCTTTAGCCATAATCATAGTACAAGGACAGCAAATCTTCCCTAAAACTGACCCTTCAATTTCCCACAGCCCCCCAAAATAGGCACTAGGGATGTAGCGAACTGCCGTTTTGGTGTTCGTGAACTTCGAACACCCGCAAAATCGTTCGATTCGAACGATCAAAGGATTTTAATCGTTTGATCGAAGGATTTTCGTTCGAATCGAACGATCGAAGCCATTCGATCGAATGCTTTTCATTCGATCGAATGCTTACAATCGTTCCAACGAATGGAAATCGCTCGATTTTAGCGGTCGAAGGAATCGAATGGTCGAATGGTCGAACGATTTTTATTCGAATCGAACGCGAACTCAAATTGGCGAACATCGCGCGACGTTCGCGAACATTCGGCGGACGCGAACAGTCGAAGTTCGCGCGAACTAGTTCGCCGGCGAACAGTTCGCTACATCCCTAATAGGCACCTAAAATATATTAATACATGCAAGAGGATTCTCCAAGAGAATCACCCCTACTAAGGCAAAGTCACTTAGATTGGCTCGCTAAGATGTAATCAAACTGTAGAAATGTGATGTAGTGCAGTTCAGAGAAAACATGTTGACCCCCTTCTGCAATGATCCCAATGAAAACAAAAACAAGACTCTTTGCAGGATCCTCTTGATTCAAAGGAGACACTGGCCCTGGAGCACTAGAAATTAAGGTTGTATTGCACAGTATTTTATTAAGACTCACTGTGGTGATGGAGCAAGACAGTGGACAAGAGGCCAATTTCTTCCAATCACATCTCAGCAAATAAATAATTTGCAGTGTCAGACTGGGCTGCTGGAAAATTGGGAAAAAACCTGGTGGACCCTGGGTATTATGGGCTCCACAGACCCAGCTTACTCCTCTGCCAGGACACGATACTGGCAAATTAAGGAGAAGGCCAGGAGGGAGGTATGAAGTGGTGGCACATCAGTTTGGAAAGGGAGGGGAGTAGGGATGTAGCGAACGTCGGAAAAAAAGTTCGCGAACATATTCGCGAACTTGCGCAAAATTGCGAGCGGTTCGCGAACGGTTCGCGAACCCCATAGACTTCAATGGGAAGGCGAACTTTAACATCTACAAAAGACATTTCTGGCCAGAAAAATGATTTTAAAGTTGTTTAAAGGGTGCAACGACCTGGACAGTGGCATGCCAGAGGGGGATCAAGGGCAAAAATGTATCTGAAAAATCTGCCTGTGTGTGCTTGGAAGAGATAGTGTAGGGCGAGAGCTGTTAGTGATTTCAGGGACAGATGATAGTAAGTTTGCTGGCTAGTAATCTGCGTGATACTGCTCTGTATTGGAGGGACAGAAGTCTGCAGGGATTTGAGGGACATTTTAGCTTAGGTAGCTTTGCTGGCTAGTAATCTACTGTTCTCTTTAAACAACTGCCATACGTTGACCTTGTAGGCATTGTTTGCCCAGTTTTTTTGGACGCAGCCACTGAAGCACAGTTGCCAGAAAAAATATGCCATATAAATGCTGAAAATAGTCATTTTTCGCCATACGTTGACCTTGTAGACATTGTTTGCCCAGTTTTTTTGGTTGCAGCCACTGAAGCACAGAGGCCAGAAAAAATTAAACCAGTAGGGTTTGCACCCTAGTTTGTAACGGTGGCGGAGGGAGGAGGACGCTAAAGGACAGCTGTGTGTGGAGTCATGAGGCTTGAAGAGAAGGACAGCTGCATAGAAGTCAGAACAAGTCTTCCGGCGTGCAGTAACCCTCCGAGATCCACCCCTCATTCATTTTAATAAAGGTCAGGTAATCGACACTTTTGTGACCTAGGCGAGTTCTCTTCTCAGTTACAATCCCTCCTGCTGCACTGAAGGTCCTTTCTGAGAGCACACTTGAGGCTGGGCAAGACAAGAGGTTCATGGCAAATTGTGACAGCTCTGGCCACAGATCAAGCCTGCGCACCCAGTAGTCCAGGGGTTCATCGCTCCTCAGAGTGTCGATATCTGCAGTTAATGCCAGGTAGTCCGCTACCTGCCGGTCGAGGCGTTCTTTGAGGGTGGATCCCGAAGGGTTGTGGCGCTGCCTTGGACAGAAAAACATTTGCATGTCTGACGTTACAGACCGGCCAAAGGGCTTTGTCCTTGCAGGTGTGCTCGTGGCAGGATTACTGGCACCTCTGCCCCTGGAATGTTGATGAGTTCCTGAAGTGACATCACCCTTAAAAGCATTGTACAACATGTTTTGCAGGCTGGTTTGTAAATGCCGCATCTTTTCGGACTTGTGGTATGTTGGTAACATTTCTGACACTTTATGCTTGTACCGAGGGTCTAGTAGCGTTGCGACCCAGTACAGGTCCTTCTCCTTAAGCCTCTTGATACGGGGGTCCTTCAACAGGCATGCCAGCATGAAAGACCCCATTCTCACAAGGTTGGATGCAGAGCTATCCATCTCCGCTTCCTCATTATCAAGGACTGCATCATCCACGGTCTCCTCCCCCCAGCCACGTACAAGACCAGGGGTCCCCAAAAGGTCACCACTAGCCCCCTGGGAAGCCTGCTCCTGTTGGTCCTCCTCCTCCTCCTCCACAAAGCCACCTTCCTCCTCTGACTCCACTTCTGGCACCTCTCCCTGCGTTGCAGCAGGTGCCTGGGTTCGTTCTGGTGATTGCGACCATAAATCGTGCGCTTCCAGCTCCTCGTCACGCTGGTCTACAGCCTCATCTGTCACTCGTCGCACGGCACGCTCCAGGAAGAAAGCGAAGGGTATTAGGTCGCTGATGGTGCCTTCGGTGCGACTGACCATATTTGTCACCTCTTCAAAAGGTCGCATGAGCCTGCAGGCATCGCGCATAAGCACCCAGTAACGGGGGAAAAAAATCCCCAGCTCTGCAGATCCAGTCCTACCACCCAGTTCAAAAAGGTACTCGTTGACGGCCCTTTGTTGTTGCAGCAGACGTTCCAACATAAGGAGCGTTGAATTCCAGCGAGTCTGGCTGTCAGAAATCAAACGCCTGACTGGCATGTTGTAGCGCTGCTGAATGTCAGCAAGGCGTGCCATGGCTGTGTAGGAACGTCTGAAATGGGCCGACACCTTTCTGGACTGGGTGAGAACGTCCTGGAATCCTGGGTACTTGGAGACAAAACGTTGGACTATTAAATTTAACACATGTGCCATGCAGGGCACATGTGTTAAATTTCCCAGTCTCAACGCTGCCAACAGATTGCTTCCATTGTCACACACCACTTTTCCGATCTGCAGTTGGTGTGGGGTCAGCCACCGATCGGCCTGTGACTGCAGAGATGACAGGAGTACAGATCCGGTATGGTTTTTGCTTTCCAGGCACGTCATCCCCAAGACAGCGTGACAACGGCGTACCTGGCACGTCGAATAGCCTAGGGGGAGCTGGGGGTGCACAGGTGTGGAGGAGGAGAAGGAGGACCCAGCAGCAGAGTAAGAAGAAGAAGAGGAAGAAGACGAGGTAGAGAGCGATGGAGGAGTAGAGGTGGTGGCAGAACCGCGTGCAATCCGTGGCGGTGACACCAACTCCACTGTTGTTGTTGTTGTTGAGCTACCCATTCCCTGCTTCCCATTCCCAGCCATTACCAAGTTCACCCAGTGGGCAGTGTAGGTGACATACCTGCCCTGACCATGCTTGGAGGACCATGCGTCAGTAGTCATATGGACCTTTGGCCCAACACTAAGTGACAGAGATGCGGTAACTTGGCTCTGCACATGTTGGTACAGGTGTGGTATTCCCTTTTTAGAAAAAAAATTGCGGCTGGGTACCTTCCACTGCGGTGTCCCAATTGCTACAAATTTGCGGAAGGCCTCAGAGTCCACCAGCTGGTATGGTAAAAGCTGGCGGGCTAAGAGTGCAGACAAGCCAGCTGTCAGACGCCGGGCAAGGGGGTGACAGTCAGACATTGGCTTCTTACGCTCAAACATGGCCTTCACAGAAACTTGGCTGGTGGCAGATGACTGGGAATGGGAACAGGTGGTCAAGGTGGAAGGCGGAGTGGAGGGTGGTTCAGATGGGTCAAGGAGAGCAGAGGTAGAGCAGTAAGATGCTGGACCAGAAGGAGTGTGACTTTTAGTTTGCCTGTTGCCTTTGAGGTGTTGCTCCCAAAGTGCTTTGTGCTTGCCGCTCATGTGCCTTCGCATAGAAGTTGTACCTATGTGGCTGTTGGGCTTACCAAGGCTCAGTTTCTGACTGCACTCATTGCAAATTACAATGCTTTTGTCAGAGGCACACACATTAAAAAAATGCCACACTGCTGACTTTTTGGAAGTCTGCGATCTGGCGGTAACAGTAGAAGTTGGCGGCATTGGCGGCAATGGCGGGTGCGTTGGCCGGCTGAACACAGGTGCCGATACATGTTGTTGCCCTACTGATCCCTGCGGGCTGGCCTCCCTGCTTCTTCTAAGTCTTATTCTCCTACTGCCTCTCTGACTCTCCGTCTCTCCATCTGAACTACCCTCCTCTTGCTCTCTTCTACTAGGCACCCACAAAACATCAATCTCCTCATCATCATTCTCCTCAGATGCATCAATTTCTTCTGACACATCACAGAAGGAAGCAGCAGCGGGGACCTCCTCCTCCTCCTCATCACTCATCATTATGTCCATCTCTGTCGTGTTCTCTGCCAGAATTAAATCTGGTGTAACGTCCTCATCTCCTTCATCTTCTTCTGCCAATAATGGTTGCGCATTACTCAGTTCAAGAAACTCATGGGAAAATAACTCCTCTGACTCCAGTGAAGATGGGGCACCGGTGGTGGAGGAAGTGTTACGTGGGGTGGCCATAGCAGTGGAGGATGAGGAGGATGTTGTGGTAAAGTTAGAAACGGTAGAGGATGGGGTGTGCTGTGTAAGCCAGTCAACTACCTCTTCAGCATTTTGGGAGTTCAGGGTCATTGGCTTTTTAAAACTGGGCAATTTGCTAGGGCCACAGGATTGCATAGCAGCACGGCCCCTAGCACGGCCTCTGCGTGGCGGCCTGCCTTTGCCTGGCATTATTTTTAAAAAAACAACAACAACAAAAACTCAGTTGGTTTTTCTGGAAACGATAATACACACAGCTAGATGGCAGTTTGAAGAAAACAGTGTGCAAATAATGCCTACAAGATCAACGTATACACTACTACAGCGGTGGATACGGATTACGTAAAATATATGAATGCTGCTTGAAAAAAAGTAACTCAAGTGGTTTTTCTAGAGACGATAATATTATCAATATTTAGACAAAATGTGAACAAGCTCACACAGCTAGATGGCGGTTTGAAGAAAACACTGTGCAAATAATGCCTACAAGGTCAACGTATACACAGCGGTGGATACGGATTACGTAAAATATAAGAATGCTGCTTGAAAAAAAGTCACTCCGGTGTTTTTTCTGGAGACGGTAATATTATGGATATTTAGACAGAATGTGAACACGGTCACACAGCTAGATAGCAGTTGGTTGAATAACACACTGGGCAAAAAATGCCTACAGGGCAAATAATGCCTACAAGGTCAACGTATACACAGCGGTGGATACGGATTACGTAAAATATAAGAATGCTGCTTGAAAAAAAGTCACTCCGGTGTTTTTTCTGGAGACGGTAATATTATGGATATTTAGACAGAATGTGAACACGGGCACACAGCTAGATAGCAGTTGGTTGAATAACACACTGGGCAAAAAATGCCTACAGGGCAAATAATGCCTACAAGGTCAACGTATACACAGCGGTGGATACGGATTACGTAAAATATAAGAATGCTGCTTGAAAAAAAGTCACTCCGGTGTTTTTTCTGGAGACGGTAATATTATGGATATTTAGACAGAATGTGAACACGGGCACACAGCTAGATAGCAGTTGGTTGAATAACACACTGGGCAAAAAATGCCTACAGGGCAAATAATGCCTACAAGGTCAACTTATACACTACTACAGCGAGGGATACGGATTACGTAAAATTTATTATGGCTGCTTGAAAAAAGTCACTCCGGTGTTTTTTCTGGAGACGGTAATATTATGGATATTTAGACAGAATGTGAACACGGGCACACAGCTAGATAGCAGTTGGTTGAATAACACACTGGGCAAAAAATGCCTACAGGGCAAATAATGCCTAAAAGGTCAACTTATACACTACTACAGCGGTAGTAAAATAAAAAAAAAGTTAAATAAAAAAAGAATGAATATTAAAAAAAAAAAATTAAAGTTGGTGCTGCTGAACTACTAGGAGCAGCAGATTAGCACACCAGTCCCACTCCCCAACACTGCTAGACTAATAGCACTGGGCTCTTATAGTAGTAGTAGTAGTAGTAGTAGTAGTAGTAGTAGTAGTAGTAGTAAAACAACAAAAAAATAAATAAAAGCAGTCCTTACAAGGACTATTGCTATTGCAGCAGTCAGCAGATGAGATCAGAAGCAGGACAGCTGCCCACTGCAGCTACATACAGAGCACTGCAGTAGAAGGTAGATTACTAGCCAGCAAAGCTACCTAAGCTTAAATGTCCCTCAAACCCCTGCAGACTTCTGTCCCTCCAATAACAGAGCAGTATCAAAACGATTACTAGCCAGCAAACTTTCAACTGTCCCTGAAATCACTAACAGGCAGCAGCTCTCTCCCTACACTATCTCTTCAGCACACACAGGCAGAGTGAAAAAAAGCTGCAGGGCTTCGGTTTTTATAGGGAAGGGGAGTGGTCCAAGGGAGAGCTTCCTGATTGGCTGCCATGTACCTGCTGGTCTGGGGTGAGAGGGCAAAAAAAAGCGCCAACAATGGCGAACCCAAAATGGCGAACGTCGCGCGACGTTCGCGAACTTCCGGCGAGCGCGAACACCCGATGTTCGCGCGAACAAGTTCGCCGGCGAACAGTTCGCGACATCTCTAGAGGGGAGTTGTACACATGGGGGCAAATTCACTAAGTGCCGAAGCGCCGAACGCATTTGCATTTTCGTTACTGCGCAAATTCACTAACGAACGCTGGCGTAGTTTCGCTAGTGTTACTTCGCACCCTTACGCCTGGCGAAGTTTCGCTAGCGACGTAACTACGCAAATTCACTAACGCGCGCAGTGTACTGAACGCTACCTTTTATGCTAGACTTCCTTCGCCACCTCAGACCAGGCGAAGCGCAATAGAGTAGATAGGGATTGCTTCAAAAAAAGTCAAAATTTTTTCTACGTCCCAAAAAACGCTGGCGTGTTTTCTACATTAAGGCTGAAAAAGATCGAAATTTTTTTTGGGGCTCCCCTCCTTCCCCCCTACATCTCCTGACTCATGGCAACTTACCTAGACAGTGGGCACATGTGTAGGGCAAAATAAAATTTTTATTTGATGTTTTGAAGCTTTTCTAGCCATTTGTAGTGCTGTTACGTATGCCTCCATTGAAATTTGAATTTGGCGCGTATGCAAATTAGCCTTCGCTAGCGCAACTTCGCTTTACTTAGCGAATCAACGCTAGTGCAACTTCGCAACCTTACGCTACCCATGAGCGCAACTTCGGATTTTAGTGAATTTGCGAAGCGCTGGCGAAACTACGCCTGGCGAAGTGTGGCGAAGTGCGGTGAAGTTACACCTGGCGCAACTACGAATCTTAGTGAATTTGCCCCATGGAGCAGGAAAGAGGGCCCTTGCGTTCATGTGGAGGGTCCTTAAAGTTGCAGTCACGTGGGCCCTAGGTGCCCCAGTCAGACCCTGATACTTTGGACATCTTTTCAACTTTTCTGCTGTATTTTTCTACCCCAAATATCTAATACAGAAAATTTTCAGAAACAGCGCATTTGGGTGTTTTCCTTACTCAATATAAGGCAAGAGCACCATGTATCCTTTAGAAAAGCCATATTAAAACTTTGAAAATGTACTTTATTATCCCCTGTAAAAATATTCACCATCAAGAGAGACACAGATGTGCCTGGTTTCCTTCAACTAATTCTCAAGATGGCATATTCTTCTGAGTTAATTCTCAGTTAATCATGCGCTACTACAGAAGTAAGATTAAGCCTGAATGAGATTTAATGTAAAAATTAGGCAGTCAAAAGCACATTTCTGCATTGGCATAACAAGATTAGGGAGAAGATATTGTTAATGGCATTATACAACAGATGCTTTTGCTCGGCAATTCCAGCCGATTTGATTGGTTCATATAAAGCAAAACCTGATCTTGTACTGTGCTAAGGGCCACATTTCTCAGCGCACAAGCTGTTTTCTAACATTCTTGCTGCAGCGATAGTCTGGCAGAACATTATTAGACCATTAAGTGCAATTAGTGCACAAGGTTTATTAATATCAGATAGCTTACTGTATGCACTCAGACATGTAATCCTGACCCTCTTGGAAACATTAAGAAGTTTATAAAAAAAAGAAATGAGAGATTATTACTGCAATTAACGTTGTTCCTTAATTGCAAGACTGTTCAAAGTACATAAGTAAAATATTTAAACAGAGGTTTCCATGGCTTTAATAAGGACAATGAAAGCGTAATTCACTGGGGGTGCAAAGGATTTGTGGACAGAATTTGATGAAAAAATAAGCCAGATCAGTACATTTAAAGGACCAGTAACATCAATTTTTTTTATTAAAAAATAAATTAGTGCAGAACGAGAAAAAACCCACAAACTTAAACTATTAAACTTTTACATTGTTAAGTCTTTGTTAAGAAAAAAGAAAAGGTGATCCGGCGGTCCATCATGCTGTGCTCGATTTCTCCTCCCTGCCTTCCTTATAAGAGATAGCCAGGGAGGAGAAATCGAGTGCCGCATGATGGATTGTCGCTGTGTCACCTTTTCTGAAGAGGAGTGCAAGCGGAGTTTTGGTAAGTTATTTCTTAAAAAAGACTTATCGATTTAAAAGTTTAATAGTTTAAGTTCGTGGGGGTTTTTTTTCGTTCTACACTAACAAATTGTTTTAAAAAAAAATTTGACGTTACTGATCCTTCAAGTGGTGCTCCAACTAGGTGAATCTTTTTGCTGGGAGTTCCTACCAAAGACTGCTGTCTACTTACCCCTGATTGGTTCCTCTGTGCTACTGGAACTGGACCTGTCATTATAATGTAGAAGAGATAATATCAGAAGCTCATATCGCTATAAAAACACTGCATGAACATTTTTTTAGAGCTTAATAATTGCAATACTGCTGTAAAGCAGGTTAATGGTTTTGCCAAGATGTATTTAATGTAGTCCCCTAGTATGGGTTTGGACAGCTAAGAGCTCGTCCTGACTGACAGGTCAGAGTGGGAGTGAGAGGCAGCACTCCTTGTGTGTCATACTCTGCCTGCCCTACTCTGCCTGTGCGTTCCATACTCTGCCTGCCCTATGACACCTGTGTGCCATACTCTGCCTGTCCTACTCTGTACCCTGTGGGACATGAGCCTGGTAGGGTTTGTTCTGGGGGTTTGTTAGAATTTGGAAATTGTTGTTAGGGTTCTCTAAGGTGTTTAATCATGTGCTGGGGGGTGCTGTGTTATCCACAGGGGAGGAGGTGGCATATGGATGTATGGTATATTTAAAGGAACAGTTCAGTGTGAAAATAAAAACTGGATAAATAGGTAGCCTGTGCGAAATAAAATTTGTTTTAATATAGTTAATTAGACAAAAATGTAATGTATAAAGGAGTGACTGGATGTCTAACATAACAGAGCAGAACACTACTTCCTGCTTTTCAGATCTACCTCTACCTCTGAGTTAGTCATCGACTTGAAAGGGGAACAAGAGAACGGCAAAGCAGAAAGTAGTGTTCCGGCTATTATGTTAGACATCCAGTCACTCCAGCTTTTATACATTACATTTTGGGCTGCCTAACTATATTAGAAAGATTTTTTTATTTTGCACAGCCTGTCTATTTAACCAGTTTTTATTTTTATACTGAACAATTCCTTTACAGGTATGACTTAAATGTATCACATATGAGTTTTTGGTGTGCTATCACCATTAATGTGGATATGGTCTCAAAAGTTCTTGAGATACCATGGGTGCGGTTTGAATGGGTGTGGGTTAAAGGGGGAGTGGTAAACACTGTGGGGTGAGGGTGCTTTGGGTAAAGAATAATATGGTCTAATGTAGATATTTGATTTGCTTTGATTTTATTACCAATGTGAGCATTTTACATTATACGGCTTTCTTAACATTTCTGTACCTGAAATGATCAATACTGACCTTTTTATTCTCATCCATTGTGTATGTAACCAAAGGACCTGGAACTCCATGTATAAATGTATATTTATAGTTATTTATTTCCCTTTCACATAGATTAGTTTACAACTTGTTCCAGCACAAATAAGTTTCCTCTTCTTCTGTCTTTATTTTAATGTAATGTGAATGTAAGAGCAAGATTTAACCAATGGTGGTTTTTTATACTTGGAACATGGAGAAGGGTTGATTCCAACTTTTTGGTGCTTTTGTCAAAGGTTAGCCAATAATTACACTGGTTACAGCTTCAGAACGGGAGGGATAGATGAGTAGGAGCTATGGGTGAAAGGTGCTGCCTTCTCAAGAAAATTATTAAAGGGGAACATTAAATAAATTCATGTTAAACAAGGTTTAAGGACAGGGTGCTTTACATTCAAGACAACTGGTGACCCTTAGGCAAATATGCTTTGCTATGGAAGTAAAAGTAGGTGTGAGAGTTAGGCGAACAGCATGTTAATGTACAGTATCTAGCGATCCTGCCTGCCTATAGCAAATAAGCCATAATCCAGTCATTCCTGAATGCCGTTTTTTCCATTTACATGTGCCGTACTTGGGTGGTTTGAGACTGATAGCACTGCTCATCCGCAAAGAAGCAATCTCCTCTCTGAATCTAACTGATAAAACAGCCATGCAAATCATAGGCCATAATATATAAAATGTTATTTCTTGTGCAAACATTGGAAAGGTTCCTGTCGCTAAAGGGCAGTTTGGTAGCGAATGCCATCTGTTTTTTTCACAGATCATATCTCGCTCTGTATGGTCCTAATTAAACAACAATTTGTGTGCGACCTGCCAGCGTGAAGATACAAAATTACAGTTTGTTTGGAAATGTGGAGAGAACGTGTCTGCCGGCTTCTGGCATTTTTTGCCTTCTGACCTTTGCTTGTATCAAAGGAAACAGCTACAAATGTGGCTAATGTTTTTACTGGGTAGTTAAATACGATTGGACCTCATGAAAGAGTCTCATTTCTGCATCTCTGTTGAGCCCGGAAACATTTGAAGTTGCTGAAATATTTTTTAAAAAAATGTTGTTTAAGTGTACATTTAACTACTTTTCCTTGATCCATCAATCCATTTAAAATAAAATGCTTTTAATGGAGAATGATTGACGTATCAAGAGATATAATAGTTACCATGGAAAGAAAATATAATGTAAAAAATAATTTTTAAAGGGGACCTGCCACCCGGATATTAAAAGCAGTACGATGAAAGTCCTTTGCAAATTAAACATGGAACCCAAAAAGTTTTTCTCATTAAAACATCCATACCTGTTATAAAGGTGTTTAAATATCTGAGTTGTCAATCATTTCTTGCCTTTATGCCTGAGGTGGTCAATTACTTTCACTTTCCATTCAGCACTTCCTAAATGTAACTGTACTCCTCACATTCCCCCTTCTCTCCTCATACTTTTTAATTGTATAGGGCACTGCACATCATCCTTAGGTTCCTCATTCTGGCACATAAACAAGATTTTAAGGTGATACCCTGCTTATCTTAATAACAATGTCCACAAAAATGGCAGCTGCCTGCTTGCTGTGATTATGTAAGATTGAAGGAAACTAAATCTTAGTTAAATATAAAGTGTAACTAAAGTTTATTTATAACATAATAGAAAAGGATTTGGAATTATTTCTTAAGGCAACAGGTTCCTCTTAAAAAGAACAGGTCGACAAAGATATAGAAAAGTGACTTTGAATAGATAAAGAGATTGCGGCTTTGCACAAATCTGTATAATAGTGAATAAAGGAGAGATTAACATATCAGGGAAATGTATTTCTTCTCTTAAAAACAATATGTAAGAAGACTTATAATGTTCCAAACCCCACCGCGTGTTTTGAAATTAAATTCTTCATATAAGACGATGACATAAAATGCATGTAAATATGCCTAGTGGTTTCAGGCTTAGGCAATGGGACATGACGCTAGTGTATTTACATGGCGGTCAGCTTTTTTAAAAACCGTTGCGTGGACTGTGCCAAAAATGCAGGTAAACCGCATGTGTGTCCAGGACCTTACAGTGAGAGAATTACACTGGTGCAATTTAGCATTTAATTTAGTATATAATTACAACAGAATTCTGCCTGAATCTTGACCACGATCCTTCCTTAACTCTTTGGCTACCATGTTCCTCCTTGGTCAGGATTTCAACGCCGATTGACCCGTGAGGCCCTGACAGTAACTATGTAAGTGTATAAAATCTATTATACGCATCCATATGGGGCTACACACTGCTAAGCCTGCATCTACCAATGCTAGAAGTATAAGTGCTTCCTTCACAGCTCCATATCATTGATAAATAAGTCCATCCCTGCCTTCCCGCCGGCTAGAATGCAAATCGACGACGGGATGGCACTCGTAGAGATTCGTTTTCTGAAGTTGCCTTACGACTTTGCAAAACGAATCGCTCCAAGTGCCATCCCACCGGCAGGAAGGCAGTTTGGGGAGATTAGTCTCCCCGGAGAAGAGGAGATTTGTCGCCGGGCGACTAATCTCCTCGAATCTGACCAGGGACGGAACTAGGGGTAGGCAGAAGAGGCACTTGCCTAGGGCGCAAAGACACAGGGGAGCCAGGCACGTACCTCTTCTGACGCCTTCCCCTAGCTCTGACCGCTGTGTTCAGAAGCTGTGGCTGAAGTTCTGCGTAATATACGGATTCTGCGCACTCACGCTTCATTGCCACTCGCACACTTCTGCGCATGCGCGAGCGGCAGGGGGCGAAGTACTTGGCCGGGTTGCCTAGGGCGCCCGACCCAGTAGGCCCGGCACTGAATCTGATTGTGTCTCTGCCCTTAACCTACTGAAAGAAACATTTTGGGTGCCACATTTTCTGCCACTTCACCTGCTCAATCTATTCCTTACCTCCTATTCTTCTTTATTTTTAGATCAGTTACAAAGGAACTATACACAAATATGTGGGAGCAACTTTTTCCATCATAGTGTTCCACTAACAACAGATGGAGCAAATTTTGTTTCAAAATCACATGGCCCCATACATGGCACCATGGCATACAGCACTAATGCCATTGAAAAGAGTTGGGATGATATATTTAAAATGGTGAGCAATCTGAAGCAAAGTAAAATTTGCTCCATCTGTAATTAATATAATGTGTAATTCACTCCTTGATTTCATTCCTGAATCCTATGTCAAAACCTTTTCACCCCACATCCAGCATAGTTAGTCATCAACCTATCTGCCTAGGTTATCCACCCCAAGGGTGATAGTTTTTAATCTCCATCAGCATGTAGCAGCTGAGATCTATGTGGGACCTACTGTACATATATTTGTATTTAAAATGCTATTGAAGTTTAGGAGGGACTTTAATTAGCAGAATTTAAATTTAATTTATTATTTGTGTTTTGCTGTTCCTGGAACTGGTTTTCATAATATGTCTTAGTAAGACAAAAATAATGATAGAACATAAACAGTAGTCCTGGCAACATGCATTCAAATAACATATTTAATGTTATTTCTAATCAAAATATACTGTTAGGCTACCAAATTATTTCCAGAGAATATAAAAAGAATTAGAGCAGCCAATTAGTATTTCTTCCCCTGCAGACACAGAACAGCTTTAAACAGTAGATCTGGCAGCATCCTCATTAATACCGCTTGCCTCCTCTCCCTGCTACATATGCACACAGCTCAGATGGAAGATCTAGGCAGCTCCTGCCTCACAAGTCCCTTTCATTGATCCCAGATTTGGAAAAAAAAATGTCATTTCTGTACAAAGCCGTGCATGGTTGCACTCATTTCCTAAACTGCTTCTAAGCTTTGGCTTCTACTGGAGCTTTAAACCACCACTGAAGTATTATGCGGAAAGAGTTATTATTAGTCTACAAATTGATTGCGCTGCATGTTTACGAACAGTCAATTAAAAGGGCAACTATAATGAATTTTGATTAAATGCACGTTCGGTGATTGTGCCATGTTCTCAAAGCTCGGAGCTCCTCGGATGGGTTACAGAGTAAACTGCAGGGAACCAGGGGAAGTGTTCTGTAGCCTTCAGGGATTCCCACTGCTGTTGTGTCAAATATCAAGCTACTTAGGATGCACACAAAATTAACCCCAATGCAAACTCTCTTTCTCATTTTAGGGATCAAACAAAAACAAAAACAGTGCCATGTTGCTAGCCTTTGATTTTCCTGGGTACAACGATAGGTGGAACTCTGATTTCAATAAAGAGTCTAAAGAGTTGTACAGAACATAGGAATACCTTGTGTTTCATTCAAGATACGCAAAGCAAGAAGATTAGTTTGTGCCAATGAAAATGGTGCCCTGAGCTTTGTTCACCTGCCAATGCTACTGTATGTATACACTTCCTTCATGGTATCCCATCACTGACAGAATAAAAACTGGGTGATCTTTAGGCTCACTAGGATAGAATAAGAGAGGTTTAGAGGCTTGAGCCCCTTTCTAGTTATAAGGGGATACCAGCTGCTTTTCCCCCTTTTACACACGTTTGGTGCCAATAGTGGTTGGCAGAAAAGACAGCTTTTTAGGGAGCAACTGGTGGGGAAGGCAAAATCCCCCCCCCCGTGACTACATAATATACACCACAGAAAACTGGCAAGCTGGAATGTTAAGTGGGGGACAATGTCAGGAATTACCCAAAATCAAACGCTGAATTGTATGTTGGATATGGCCTGCACTAACCTCCTGAGCCAGTGGGGGCTGTCAGAGATTGCCCTGGTCTGTCTTCTCCAGGTACATGGGCTGTACAGTATCTCTCTGCTATTCTACCTCCTCCACATCCCTTGTTAAAGGAGAAGGAAACCCTGTAGAAAAAAACCCACACCATCCACCCCACATAGACTCCCTTTCCTCCTACCTCAGGCTAACTGCCCCCCCATATGCCCCATACTTTATACTTACCCTTCTATGCAGATTCTGGCAGCAGACGTCATGGCATCCATCTTCTGGGTCCTCTGTAAACTGAGTGGGAGATCGGTATGTCGGTGCATGCGCAGTTGGAGCAATTTGCCGGTTTTCTACAGCTGCGTATGCACCAAAATTGATGGAGATTGTCTATCTCCCAGTCAGCTTACCGAGGACCAGGGTTTCCTTCTCCTTTAAGCACATGTGTAAGCAATCTATCTCCTATATAAGCCTGTTTAGGTCAACCCATGTTGCTTGATTATTGAAGGAAATCTAGTGTGTTCATGTGATTCCTTGTTCCAATGATTCCTTGCTCCTATGATTTCTGTGCTTGATACCGGCCTGTTTCCTTGTTCCTGTCTGGTTCTCTGTTCTTTGCCCTTGTTCCCTGCTCCGGTTCACATTGCCTGTTGGATCTCCTGGTATTTGACCTCGGCCTGTTTCTCTGACCATTCTCTGCCTTCAACCTGCCCCTGACCTCGGACAGTTTACTGTACTCTTTTAGTTTGCCGCCAGTCCTGACCTTCTGCCAGTTTAACAAATCCTTCTTGTTTTCAGCCAAACGAAGGGGTACGCCCCCGAAACGTTGTAACCTGTTTGGCTTGACATTAAACACGGGTAATAACCCTTGAGCAAACTTCGTGTGCTGGATTAATTATTACGTACCTTCTTGTTTTCAGCCTGCCTCTGACCACTGGCCTGATAAAAGAACTTCTGTTTCTTTTATTGCATTTAACAAGCTGTATTGCCTTCATTTGTTTTACTAAATTAGTCTTCCTTGTGACAACATGTACCCAGTTAATCAGCACCTTAAATACCCGATTTCTCTGTGTTACACAGCACCAAGGCCCCTTCCTGCTAGCCACTCACCCGTGACTCAACCTGACAGATAGCAAGCAGAAAGGAGGAGTGGTGGATGAGCAAGAAAGTGGGTTGATCCATGGACAGGGGAATAATAGATACCATCTTTCTGCTCCCTTACCTCTTGGCCTGGCTATGGGTTGGTTAAATTGTTGAAACCATCCAAATATGCTCAATTTATTATACAAGAATTATTGCCTATATCTGAATATTCAGAGAACAACAAAGTAGAAAATTGTGTTTGAAATTTGTATTTGAATACAAATATACGAGTTTCCTATAAACGGCAACTAGCATAAGCAAGAATGGAATTTTAGGATTTTCCAACTAAACTGTTCCACTCAATCAGAATTTCTAATGCAGGGCAATTAGAACAGAATAAGTAAGACAAAAAGTGATATATTATACAGTTCCCAAAGTGAATGCTGCCATAACACATAATAACATCACAGAGAATATATTTAGCAGCACTGTCCTGACTGTAAATTGGTGGTACAGGTACTGAAACTGCACTGACTCTAATCTAGCTTTGTTGAATAACTTTATTAAACAGTTGTGTTTTATTAGTTGTGATAAAATAGTTGTGACCCATTTACATTTGCCTCTCATTTTATATTTATTTTATTTATTGGTAAAGAGGAGTAGGGTAAAGGAGAGAATACAAACAGATTTTTTTTTATTCTCCAAACAGAATGGTACTCAAGGTTTCCATCACAAATACATATGCAGAACATAAAGTCATGTGCCCTCCATTCACACTGAATATTACACACACACAGCACACATGAATGCTCCAACATTTGAATATCAAATCTTTTTTTATCCAATCTACAAGTAAACCAAAGTGGCTCCTTCCAGAGGAAAGGGCAGTAAAACAACATATACAACACGTCAATGCAGGCAGGAAAGTATCCTTTACAGAGCAATAAAAAAAAAACAGTTGCTAACTAGAATTTAATTTCAGACAAGAAAAATGTGTTTGATCAGAATGTTAACTCTGAAAAATAATAATATTATAAAAAATATGTCCCTGGCATTTTAGAAGAAGGCATTAGGATCACCGAATGCATTATATGCAGGAGTGTTGTCTTTGAAGATCTATTCCTTCAGTTAACTGTAGACAGCTGGTTGAGATCAATACTGCGACCCATCAGCTGTGTATGGGGAAAAATGTAATAGACTCAAACTGCATACCAACACATTCTGCAGAAATTGTATTTAGTGAGAAATTGCCAGTTTGTGGCTCAAGCTCTTGCTTTAAATTGACAGCCTGATTAAGCTTATACATGATGTTAGAAGGAGAACACAAGCTTTTGAAAGTACTGAATACGTGTAGCGGATGGCACTTGCACTTGACTGCAAAAAGAGGGTGATACTTATGTATTGCTTTCATGGGTCTCACCCACAAGGTCAGGGTATTTCTGAAGTTAAAGTGGCCATACACACAGAGGTATTGCTTTCGAATAGAAGGTTTCAGGCAGGAAGTGATGTTACACCAAACCAATATGGCAGTTGCTATCCTAAACAAACAGAGAACACTTCAAGAGCTGTTTACTCAGGTATGGTAAAGCATTCTGCAGAAAAATATAGTGTTATAATTTGCACTATTGTGGCTAATTTAATGGTAAGAAACTGCTTCAGTAGCTTTCCTTCTCCTTTAAGGTCACCATTTTAATTTGCATATTCACTTGCAGTTGGCCTATAGAGAAACTTACCTTCCTTTTCTATTTAATCCAGATTTTTGTATGACACAACTAATGGTCAACAATATATTTTTTTTGTAAATACAGGTTAATTTTTTATGTGAATTAAATCCAATTTCCCCCTAATTATATATTTAGCTTCTACAGAACTTACATGTCCTTTCAGGCCACAAATGCATGAACATACAGTACTGTATTTTGTCTTAGTGGCAGTTGGTTGTTGATGTCACCTTACCTATGATTTTATAGTTACGCTTACCAGTGGCATAACATAGAGGTCCATTTAGTGAAGGTCGAATTTTAGTTATATTAGAGGTTATTAATATGTTTTGTTAGCACAAGAAATGTTTGCAAATAACTTTTAAATGGTAGCGACCATGTTTGCACCATTTTCGACTTTTTAAAGACCTCAATGAATTCCTCGCAGTTTGCAACCAAATTGCTTTCGCATATGTTCGCAGTGTATGTAATAAAATTTCGCAAGCGCAAACCATTTTTTGCGACAAAATATTTAATGAAACTACAGAGCAGGTGTCAAAGGTTCGCAATTTGCAATTGAGATTTGCAATGCAATGAAAGCCTAAAGAAGAATATTACATTGCGACAGGTGAATTTTATTGCAAAGTTTTGCTCTTAGCGAATTTTATTACATGTCCCCCTATTTCTCTAAAACCACGAATGCCATGAAAGTTATTAAAAGTTATTAAAAGATCAAAATGAAAAAATTACAAACAGAAAAAAATGCTGAATGATGCACTAAAAAATATGAAAACCTCTAAAAGTTTTTCTAACTGAAAAAAAAATCGGAAAACCTCCCTCTAAAAGACTAAAAAAAAGGCCAAAAGTATCAGCACAGCTCCCTTTGACCTTTATGGGACCTCAACAGCTTTGACACGGCGCAGTTTTGTATTAGAGTTATTTGTGATTTTTACACTTAATACAAGTTTTTAGCATTTATGGGGTTGACTTACTAACTAATTTGTATTTTTTTCATGAATCATATTTTTTTCTTTAGAAATGTAGGTTTTTGTATCTCTCTAAAACTCTACAAATGTGGGATTTATGAAGTGTAACTGCGACATGTATAAACTGTTGAGGTCCCATAAAAGTCAATGGGCACTGTGCTGATCCTATTAGACCATTTTGAATCAGTTGGATTTTTTCTACTAATTGTCCAAAAAAGCAAATTTTTTGAGTTTTTAGGCATTGTCTTATTTATTAGCTCATCATACAGCATTTTTTTTCCATTCATACTTTTTATATTCAGAACTTTTAATAAATTCCATGGTATTCATAGTTTTAGAAGAATAGAGTATAATTGTAGTCTCAAGAACATCTAAAACCACTAAAATTCGACCTTTTTATTAATAGGAGAAATGGAAAAAAACATAATTTTTTTAGAGAAAAAATGTAATAAATAAAAAAAAAAAAACTCCATAGTACCAGCAGGCCCTACAACCACAGGGGACAAGTAGACAGGGATACTTGATACTCCCAGCAAGTGTCCCGTGCAGGAGTGTTGCTTACCATCGCATGTGGAGAAAGGCCCCTAAAACCCATCTGAAGATATCTCTACTTGAGTACAGCAAAAAAATCATTCTTGACTTCAGGGCAATCAGAAAAACCCTCATCACATCTGTCTTGTATTTAAGACTAATGCAATGAAAATATTTATTATCCCTCTTAATATTTCTTATATGCATACTGTTACATCCCAAGCAAGCACTAAGGTATTCAGTGCAGCACTCAGGGGATCATGGGGGCCAGCAGGAGCTCTTACTTACTTGCCCTGAATGACATGTGGAGGTCTATATGCTTTCCAGATCTTGACCTGGGCAGTGTTAAGTCCACTGGTCTTACCCCTTTAACTTAATTCCATATATAACATAATGACTACAATAACAAAACTTGGAGCCCAGGATGGAGCTTAAAGGCTGCAGCTTTATTAACACATTAATATAAACAACATTCAGATCTGTTGGAGAGCAACATGTGGGCCTTTTGTTGGTCAGCCTTGTGTCAATTGAGTATAACAATAGTAAAGTCAGCTACAGGACATTAGTGCAAGCCTCCTCCCCTCCATATATATCTTCCTAGTACATGTACTCTCCCTTTGATACAATCCCTTCAGCACTATTCCCATTTTGAAAAGAGGAACGCGCATGAGGAATGGGGCAGTTTGTAGCTCAGCCAAGCAGAGAAACTGTTTAGTATTATCCCTGAGATCTGCCTGTTCATGAGTTCTTAGTGCAATAAGCATTGCCTATTTTATAGCAGCAAATTGTAAATCGCATACAAGTCTGTTGTATTTATAACAAGACAAAATCAATTGGTAGGAGCACCGACACTTGTCATCATTATTTCAAACATTTCCTTTGGCAAAAAAGCTGAATTGGCTGTTAAATGTCATCTTGAATAGAGTATTATGGTACATTTCAGGAAAACAAAAAAAGAAAGAAAAGAAATAAACATATATATTTTAAATGAATGTGTGATTTTAAATGTTATTTACGTTGGATTCTCCTGTATGAAATAGCCCAAAGAAAAAAATGCATCTATGCTTGTTTTGTTTTAGAATGTGCTCATTTAATTCTGACTCCATGCTGTGGCCACATCATGCCATTTTTGCTGATGCTGATTATCTCAAAGATTTATTGAAAGGTCCTGTGCAGGAATAAATGCATGGGATAATGCAATATAATGCTGGAATGCTATAGCTGTTTTATCAGTTGCTTCTAGGGTTGCCTACTTCTTTTAGTGGAATCAGACAGTGGGTGACAACACAGGGGCGAATCGGTGATGTCATATGGCAGTTTTGGGGCAGATTGGGGGTGGGGTATTGGCGAATCAGGGGAGGGTTAAAGAATAAATGTTGTAGGAGCAGAGATTGATCACTTAAAACACCTGGGCATTAACATTTTAAATTATGCATAGGTGATGCAAAAAGTTTAATACCCAATTTTTTTAGGGCTACATCTACCAACATACTTCAAGGAAAAATACTTGCAATCCAAGGGTGTGTTCTTACAATAATATTGTTTGATTAGTGGGCATTATTGCCAAGGAAAACCTTGAGTTTCTTGTGTTTCCACCTTTTATAGAACAAATACCAGCCTCATATCTTTATCTTTCTTCACTAATATTAACATTGGTATCCAGCAACATGTATTCCAACAGATGGCTGTCACCCTAGACCAGTTAATAGACGACAATGAAAATGGTGGGTTTACACCAAAATAGGGTTTTAGGTAGATGCGTGTGTGGCAATACAGTAACTAGACCAGGTTTTTTGTGGTACTGTTCTGGTACAACAGTAGATAAATGGCCCTGCCATCTCTATTTTAAACCTGACCATTCCACAATTAATGGAAAAATAAGTGAGACCATCAGGACAAATATTTGGGCAGGCAACAATCAAAATGCAATGGATGAGATAGTGTGAAGGGCAGGGCAGTCAGAAAATGAGCAGCATCAAATGTAAGCTTATAGTAAATTGAGCAACCTTATTTCTCTAGTAGCTGTACCCCAAATTGTGCTCCAGATGAGACCAATATTCCTTAAGGGTGAGCCCTCGCAACAGTGTGGAGGCAGGGTGCAATACAAATGCAACAGTAAAAGAATGGGTGTTCTTATAACAATAACTGAGTGTTTCTTGTAACAATAACTGAATTGATTTATTAACAGAGATTCACATAGGAGAACAGCCATGTTATACAGAACATATATACCTAAATATATTGTATGATCAACACATGCTCACAATGCAGACCAATTGCAGTGTCTTCCATCTAATAGAGAGGGGAATATCCATATCAGAGTTTCTCCTATTTCCTCTGGGATATTTCTTATGGGACACAGTCCATATGGTCCTGTCTCTGGTTTCTTAAGGAGGCAACAGCACCCTTGGGGCCTAGTCCCTTCTATCACTCCTCAATGGAGAACAAAGCTGCTCAATATAGGTAGCCCTAATCTGACTTTCTCTTCTAGAGATACTATTACAGGATCTAGCTACCCCTTACTAGTCCTAACTAATGATGGCTCCATGGGAGGCTCACATCCACTTAGGAGAGGTTCAGGTAACAGCCTAGATGAAAGGCTCTAGCAAAATTTCCTAAAGCCACATGGATCAGGCATTATATATTATAGCACACTGCCATTTAGTGGCCAAACCTGGGATACTATATACTATACTATAATCCAAGGAGTGGGAAATTACCTTCCTTAGACTAACAGTACCCTTTGGTCACAATCCTTAGGGGAAGGCAAATTAAATGGGGAAATATTTACCAGTCACCTACACAAATCTCAGGACATAGATCAAAACTGGGGAACAGGACATGGGGAGGGAGAACAGGCCAGTGGATGTTGTGTACATTATGTGAGTGTGTGCAAAATCTCCTCACACCAAAATAACCGTTGTTTAGAGGTGGCAGAATGAAGCAGAAGTGGATCAGCAATCTGAGATATATGTGACAACAGTTCATAGATGTTATGAAGGGGAAGATTGCTGGTTAAATTGGAGTTTTTCTCCATTTATACATATTATAATAGTGTAGGCAAACAGCACTGATTTGCTTATATGTGGATAATTTGATTATCCACAAATCGAACGATTTGAACGATTTTTGCCATTCGATAGACCGATTTTAGTGCGATTCGAATGATCGATCATTCGATAGAATGAATTTCATTCGATCGAACGGTAAAATTCTTCTAATCGAACGATCGAACGGTTTAAGCAATCGATCGAATAAAAATCATTCGATCGATTACAACATCATTCGATCGAATGGAAAACGTTCGATCTTTAGTTGTCGAAGTAATCGAATTGAAGGATTTGAACTATTCTAAGCTTTAGTTTTAGCTGCACTAGAGGTTTGTTGAATTACATTAGAGACATACTGACACCAGAAACATGTTTTTTTTTGCCATCTAACACAACATTTTTCCTATTTGGACAATTTCCAAATTGCCTAGCCCGAGGGCTGGCCTGTGGGTAAGTTATCCGTTATATTTTCTATAAAGCCATTTGACAGATTCATTTAAAGGAATGTGCATGTATTTGGCATAGACTAGCTACAATCTTGTAACAATACATGCATTGTGCATCTTGGGACTTGTAGTTTTCTTCAATTAAGTGATTTTAGCAGGGATTGTAATTAATGGCACCTGATTGACTTTGAGGTTGGATGTGTGTTAATCAGTTAACTAATAAGGAAGGAAAGGCACGTCTCCTACTAATTGCACTTACCTCTCACTCACTGGGGGTGCTGTGCTTTATTGGCCCTGGAAGGTGTTGCACCTCACCATTATGTTTGTCATGTTACATAGTTACATAGTTAAATTGGGTTGAAAAAAGACAAAGTCCATCAAGTTCAACCCCTCCAAATGAAAACCCAGCATCCATACATACACCCCTCTACTTTTAATTAAATTCTATATACCCATACTAACTATAGAGCTTAGTATCACAATAGCCTTTGATATTATGTCTGTCCAAAAAATCATCCAAGCCATTCTTAAAGGCATTAACTGAATCAGCCATCACAACATCACCCGGCAGTGCATTCCACAACCTCACTGTCCTGACTGTGAAGAACCCCCTACGTTGCTTCAAATGAAAGTTCTTTTCTTCTAGTCTAAACGGGTGGCCTCTGGTACGGTGATCCACTTTATGGGTAAAAAGGTCCCCTGCCATTTGTCTATAATGTCCTCTAATGTACTTGTAAAGTGTAATCATGTCCCCTCGCAAGCGCCTTTTTTCCAGAGAAAACAACCCCAACCTTGACAGTCTACCCTCATAATTTAAGTCTTCCGTCCCTCTAACCAATTTAGTTGCACGTCTCTGCACTCTCTCCAGCTCATTTATATCCCTCTTAAGGACTGGATTCCAAAACTGCACTGCATACTCCAGATGAGGCCTTACCAGGGACCTATAAAGAGGCATAATTATGTTTTCATCCCTTGAGTTAATGCCCTTTTTTATGCAAGACAGAACTTTATTTGCTTTAGTAGCCACAGAATGACACTGCCCAGAATTAGACAACGTGTTATCTACAAAGACCCCTAGATCCTTCTCATTTAAGGAAACTCCCAATACACTGCCATTTAGTGTATAACTTGCATTTATATTATTTTTGCCAAAGTGCATAACCTTGCATTTATCAACATTGAACCTCATTTTCCAGTTTTCTGCCCAGTTTTCCAGTTTAGACAAATCACTCTGCAAAGTGGCAGCATCCTGCATGGAACCTATAGTTCTGCACAATTTAGTATCATCTGCAAAAATAGAAACAGTACTTTCAATGCCCACCTCCAGGTCATTAATAAACAAGTTGAAAAGCAAGGGACCTAGTACAGAGCCCTGCGGTACTCCACTAACAACATTGGTCCAATTAGAAAATATAGTTACATATTGCAGTGCAGCCTGGCCTTGCACCACATATTAATGACGATCTTCAACTGTCAACTGTGGGGAATATTGGCAAATGGAAAGCTAACCAACCACAGAGTGTGTGAGGCTTATCCTTCATTGATATTAACTCAATAATGACTGAAATGCACAAATACCTAAGTCTGTTGGTTGGCTTTAATATGTTGGTCTTGTCATGGGGCTTTTATGTCAGTTCATGAGGCTTTTGGTCCTATTTAACCCCTTCTTCTGTTGTCCAACTTAGAACTCTGTGTTAACTCTGCAAAAAAGGGTTGTTAGGTATATACCCTGAAAATGATGTACCTGCTCTATGTTTCAAATTACATTATCCATGTGTATTGCATTTTTTGAAACCACCTTAGCAAAAGTGAAAAAAGAAACAGACACAGCTTTTGGTTTTGTGGGTTTACTGACAAAATCTCAAACATTTTTATAAGAATAAAATGACAATATGGATTTGTGACAAAACTTTGTTGGTTTGTTGAACACCACATAAGCATTCTTAATAACAATTAAAAAAGTAGCCTATCTGTAACATACAGAAGGAATTGTGGTCTCAAGTTACATACATTTCAATATATAACAGCCCCCATTGAGCACTAAAGGCCAGAGCTTTACAAAAGGTTTATAGGGTTACAGGCAAGAATTTCTTGCATGAGATTCATACTGCGCCCCTGTGTCCATGCTGGGCAAGTTTACATAAATTAAATAAGACAAAATAAGTTTGGCATTAAGGAGACCTGCGTACAAAACCAGAATATAACAATCAATATGATTTATAAATGACACTTGTCAATATGACAAAATGGGCTGTTTGAAAGTATCAGCACATATGAGGTTAGTGCTGGCCAGGTAATGTGTTGGAATAGTTGTTCAATGTAACAACCAACGCTTTGTGCCTTTAAGGCATATCATATACCTGGGACTTGCTATTTAAGTACCACAGGTGGAGGAGGTGATGGAGGAGGAGGAGGAGGTAGTCAGCAATAGCACATATTATGAGTGCTGGGTAGCCAAAGTAGGCCATCGGTAGACAACAATACTTTCTAGTGCAAAGTAACAACCAACGCTTTGTGCCTTTAAGGCATATCATATACCTGGGACTTGCTATTTAAGTACCACAGGTGGAGGAGGTGATGGAGGAGGAGGAGGAGGTAGTCAGCAATAGCACATATTATGAGTGCTGGGTAGCCAAAGTAGGCCATAGGTAGACAACAATACTTCATAGTGGAAAGCACAAGGCACACTGTTTTCACTTTGACAGTTGCAGAACATAGGCCATTGTTACATGAATGCTCCTAACATGAGAAACACATACAAACAGCGCTTGATTAGCATATGGAACATTTGAAGCAACACTGCACTGGTGATAAATACACAATAAAAAGTGTAGTCATGTGTTTGCAATGATTGGAATGCATTGATCCTTACATGTAACATTTTTTGGGCCAAGTGAATGTGTTTGGCAACACTGCAGCATCACCATAGAAATATGTTAGAGCAAATGCACTTTTTGATGTTTGTAAATGCTTTTCCAGATGTTATTGGAAAGGGCGCCATTGGATGTAAGATATGGCACACCTTGGTGCTCATAACACCATACGTATATACATATGTTAGAGCAAATGCACTTAGATGTTTTGAAGTGCTTTTCCAGATGTTATTGGAAAGGGTGCCAATAGATGTTAAAATGGCACCCCCCAGTGAAGAGAATGGAGCACAGTGTAAACAATGGGATGTGTTGTTTGGGAGTCAGTCCCATTGCTGGGTAACGGACAGAGTGATACCTGAAGCGTCAAGTTTGTTACCAGGAGAAAATAGGCAAAGAGGTCAGTGTTAGATGGTAAATGACACAGACTGGATCTAGGGACGTTTGTCCCCTCGGACAGGACTGTGTCCCCTTCCATGCCCCCTTTCCCTCCGATGTTGAGGAGCTTCAGGGGGTGGAGGGGGAGCAGCAGGTGGACCAGGGACTTCACCCTCAGCAGGGCCCCTTGGTCGGTGAGACTGGGCTGCCACCAGGTCCTGGAATCCTCGATGGATGGCCATCCGGGTCTCCCGCATCTCTGCATAGATATGGGCCATCCACCGCCTCATCCTGAGATCCTGGTAGCGCTGCTGGCGTAGCATGGCCAGCATCATGTTGACGAGCCCCGGTTGTGCCGCAGGTTGATCAGCCAGTCGCCGTCCTTCCTCTTGTGGTGGTCCCCCAATTGCTGTGGCAGCAGCACGATCTACAAGAAAAATCAAATATAAATATATATATTGGACATGTGCATAACCCACAACAAACAAAAGGTTACAAAAGGTTCCAAGTTAGATTGGGGGTGGTGTTTTAGCCTGGGGGGTGGCATAAACACAACATTACAGTGGAAATCTCATACCAGTCTGTAGCTTGGAAAACATGTTTTTTCTTAGACAAAAAAAATTGTTTTAAAGGACATGTAAACGCTCCCAACAAAAATGTAATCAGTGAACGGCCTCTTTTAAAGCTTCAGACACGTGCTACTGGTTTTTAAAAGGTTAACAGTAAAGGCTGCAGTATCCCCTTAATCATTTAAATGCCTTCTCCTCTTCTAACTCACTCTTCCCCGCCTCAGGAATTTGCTTTGGCTGTTGGCTCATGAGCATGCTCAGTTCTTCCCAGCTCAGAATACTAAACATACCCTCCATTGTAACAGCCACTAAGGAGATATTATTACTGGTTCCCATATAAACTCTGCTTTTGCTGTCTGATCCCAGGGCCGCCATTAGAAATCACAGGGCCCCGTACAACAAAATTTTCAGGGCCCCATCCACACTAATTTTCTGGGCCTGCCCACCCAGCCTAGGCCCCACCCCAGATCCCGCCAACTCCACACTACAGTTTAAAAACAACACAGACAACAGTGCTAAAAATGGTAACCCCCCCACACACAAGTTAGAAAAAGCCATTGGTGATAAGGGCCCCCCCTGCAAGTAAAAAAAATTGTTCAGATACCCCCAAATTTTATGAAAAATTGCTTGTGAGGGTTTTGTGTCTAAGGGGGGCCCGGCCATGCTTCACTTATTTGATTATCCGGGCCCCCCTGTCTTCAGCGTACTGCCTGCCAGCTCTCTGTGCACAGAAGCTTTTCTACTATTAAGATTTCCTGTATCCTTGTGGTCCTTTAAGAATAAGTCCCGTTAAGGGGATCCAATCCCAATGCAGATTTACTGGGCCTTATTCTTAAAGGACCAATGAGGATACAGGAAATCTTAATAGGCGAAAAGCTTCCGTGCACAGAGAGCTGGCAGTACGCTGAAGACAGGGGGGCCCGGATAATCAAATAAGTGAAGCATGGCCGGGCTCCCCCATAGACACGTGCGGGCCCATGACAACTGCCCCCCCCGATGGTGGCCCTGTCTGATCCTATTTTGTTCTCCTAACCACCTCTCCTCAGCTTAACCATTACTTGCATCTTTGGTGACACACTGACAAATAAAGGAAGAGTTTATTAGTTATAAACATTGATCTTACGTCTGGGGGGCACCACAGGAATCACGGCTGGCGACTGGGCGCGGCGTTCAGCTCGGTGTTCTGTAATGTGAAATAGGACATTAGTAATGCTCTAAACAAGTTCAGGGAGCAATTACATTTGTCACAAACATTAAACATGTCTGTACCTTGAGCTTCCGGGGCTCTATCAGAGTCATCAGTCTCACCCTCTTCCTGGGGTTGCTGAGCAGCATCACCCTGGTCCTGGTCACTGTCCGGGCGCGATGTTTGCGGTGGTCCTGCAATTTTGAGTAAAGAAAGAAAAAAGGTATTAAGAGACAAAAAAATATAGAATTGCAAGTGTACTTGGCTAGTAGCCTGGTGTACAGACCTCTCACATGCTACAAATCTATTTTATTGCTCATTCGAAATACTAACTCCAATGAAATAGCACAGGAAGGAAGATGAAATGGTTAAACGTAAATCTACTGTATAATGGCACAACTAGGGAGATGAAATGGTTAAACGTGAATCTATAATGGCACAGCTATTATGGATGGAATGGTTAAAACTTAAATACATTTGCAATCATACAAGCAGAAGAGAATTATATAGATGACAATACTTGTGTTTTTTGAGTTATTTAGCTTTTTATTCAGCAGATCTACACTTTGCAATGTCAGCAATCTGGTTGCTAGGGTCCAAATTAGCATAGCAACCATGCATTTATCTGAATAAGAGACTGGAATAGAATTGGGGATGTTCTGATAAGTTAGATGAGTAATAAAAAATCAATGTGTAGAGCCTTTCTTTCTAGACCCACATTTTAAAGCTGAAAAGAGTAATTTAAAAAAATAATGAAGGACAAGTGAACAGTTGCTTACACTTGGCCATTCTATAACATACTTCAAAGTTAACTTAAAGGTGAACCACCCTTTAAAGCAGTTTCTAAACATTTGTGCTATAGTGGAGAAATGGTTAATAAATAAATGGCTCCCCATTTTGTCAGTTACAGCTGCACTTAATAACTAGTAATAATAAACAAACAGCAAAGCTGTAAAGAAAAGCACAAAAACTCCTCTAATGCAAAACAGAAGCAATATTTTACCAACAAAGTGATATGCTAAAGGGAACATTAGACATTTATGTAAATAATGGGAATGTGGAACAAAAGGAGTCAGATATTTGTTTCTATAAAAGTCTACTTACGTATCCAGTCTGTGTCCAGTTCTTCACTGCCCTCTTTGGCCAAAATGTCCAGAAGCCGGCGCTCATGGGGTTGAAGTCTGAGTGGAGGGACACGCCCTCCGCCGGTCTTCTGGGCTTTCGCTCTCCTGGTAACAAGTTTTGCCCTTAGCCAACGCTTCAGGTCACTGTATCGCTTATACACAGTTGTCCGATCCCTGTGTAAAGCGCCCACAGTGTTCACCCTGTCCGTCACCTGCTGCCAGAGTTGTTGGCGTCTGGCAGCATTGATGCGATGGGACTGACTCCCAAACAGCACATCCCATCGCGCTATCACCTCGTCCACCAGTGCTCCATTCTCTTCACCGGTAAACCTTCGGGCCATTTTGTTGGTGGGGCCCTCCTCTCCTCCATCATCACCTTCCTCCTCCTCCTCCTCTCTCCTCTCTGAGGCAGTTGGTGGTGGTGCCTCCATCTCCTCCTCCGAGCTGCTCGGCAGCCTCTGTGGCCTCCTCCTGGGGAAGCCTCTCTCAGCCCTGGGTGGGGTGCGTGACACGCTGCGTGCCCCAGATGGTGGTGAGCGAGACACGCAGCGTGCCCTGGGGGACTCCCTGTGTGGGCTGGGGGACACCCTCCCTACACTACGCTCCTCCCTCCCTCTACGGGACCCCCCTGCCCTACGCTCCTCCCTCCCTCTATGGGACCCCCCTGCCCTACGCTCCTCCCTCCCTCTACGGGATCCCCCTGCCCTACGCTCCTCCCTCCCTCTACGGGACCCCCCTGCCCTATGCTCCTCCCTCCCTCTACGGGACCCCCCTGCCCTACGCTCCTCCCTCCCTCTACGGGACCCCCCTGCCCTACTCTCACCCCCACTACGGGACCCCCCTGCCCTACTCTCACCCCCACTACGGGACCCCCCTGCCCTACTCTCACCCCCACTACGGGACCCCCCTGCCCTACTCTCACCCCCACTACGGGACCCCCCTGCCCTACTCTCACCCCCACTACGGGACCCCCGACTCTCTACCTCCTCCTCCACCCAGGAACCCCTGTTGGTGACCCCCCAGCCCTCCTCTCTCCCCCATCTACCACGACTAAGATCCCACATAGTGTGGGATCCAGCCGCAGTTGGCACCTCACCAGGGCTGGAGAGACGTTCCCCCTGCTCCTCCTCCTCCTCAATCCTCCTCCCAGCCATTTGCAGGCTTTTTTTTTCAACTGCTTTAAAACACCTCCTCCACCTGTGCAGTCTAAATAGCAAGTGCGCAATCAGGCCGAAAATGCACCTAAAATGGCCACTGGAGGGCTTCCTGTATGAAAAAAATGTCAGAAAGGAAGTGGGGCATAAACGTTCGAATCGAACGATTCGAATATAAGTGGGGCAACGATCACTTCGATCATATTTGACTGCTCGATACGACGGAACCATTCGAATCGAAGACACTATTCCCTCGGTCGAATTGTTAAATCGTTCGATCGTACGAGGACCTAATCGAGCGCGAACCCAAATTGGCGAACGTCCCCAAACGTTCGCGAACGTTCGGCGGACACGAACGGTCGAAGTTCGCGCGAACTAGTTCGCAGCAGAACAGTTCGCTCCATCCCTATCTGGGAGCAGGGGCCCCATGAATGAGGCCAGCTAGAGATAGGATCCTACCTGTAAAAGTACTCTCTAGGAGAGTAATATAGGTAGGTTAAGTAGCAAGAGCAGCTTGGATCCAACTAGGAGTGATAGCAAGAAGGTAGCTCTCCCCTCAGACTGGCCTGTAGATAGGGACAAAGCCCAATAGGGAATTAAGGCTAGTGAGTTCCCTGATCCAACATGTGAGGATCCAGGTCATGGTGCTGAGATCCTGAGGATGTATCTATCCTGGTGTGACACTATCACCTCAGGGAGTTCCACTGTGCTGACTCTGAGGGACATTGTTGTAGTTATGTCATGATTATCTGCTGGCGCCTCTGTGGCTTGTAAGTACAAAACCTGTGGATCATTTGTCTCTGACAAATAAAAGTTTGTTCTGTTTGACTGCAAGAACCTCCTGGCACCCATTTCTTTATTGGTTAATGCACAGTAGCCTGTGGGAGTTTAAGTTGCACTACACTGCACTTTCATTTCTTCCACTTTGCAAAGGCCCTGCTTTAAAGGAGAAGGAAACCCAGTCGGCGCAAAAACCCTCCCCCCCTCCCGTGTGTTGCCCACCCTCCCTCCTCCCCCCTGGCCTACCTGTCCCGCTGGGCAAATGCCCCTAACTTTTTACTTACCCTTCTGCGCAGTTCACATGCACCATCTTCTTCCACGCAATCTTCTTCCTGCTTTGAACGGCGTTTTGGCGCATGCGCAGTAGGAGCATTTCGCGGGTACTGCGCCAAAAGTCACAAAGTTTTCCGATTTCACTTCGTGACTTTTGGCGCATGCGCAGTAGTACCGGCGCCGGTCAAAGCAGGAAGAAGATCGCTTGGAAGAAGATGGCGTCGGTGAACTCCGTAGACTGGACCTGTGCAGAAGGGTAAGTAACAAGTTAGGGGCATTTCCCAGCGGGACAGGTAGGCCAGGGGGGAGGAGGGAGGGTGGGCAACACACGGAAGGGGTGAGGGTTTTTGCGCCAACTAGCTTTCCTTCTCCTTTAAGTGTTAGAGTCCAGTGTAACCCATGCTCTACTTTACTAACTGGTGATTAACCCCGTTGGCCTGGAACGGTCCAAAAATGTCTTACATGTAATTAATAAAGCCCAGCTCAAACCCACTAAAAGATACTGCATAGTGCTCAGCAATCAGTACTTCATGTTGATGCATTTTTTAAGGTAGAGGAGCACCAGTTCAGGGTAACAGGTAAACAACTTAAATCACTATTTAGTCTTGGTTTATTCTGTTAAAAATATATATTTTCAGTGACATCAATCTCCCCAACAATTTTCTAATGCATACTTCAATCATCCTCCACTGGCAAAGGTCAAATCACATGAGGAGGCTTATTTATTGAAGGTCACATTGTATTGGTTTTTAGAGGTTTAGGAAAACAACTAAACTCACAAACTCTAGAACCACGAATGTCATTGAGTTTATGAAAAGATCCAAATAAAAAAAGTGTGAACAAAAAAAATGCTGAACAATGCAGTAAAAACTATGAAAACCTCTAAAACCTGTGAGTTTTTCAGACAACCCCAGTGGAAAAAAACATGAACATTAAAAATGGTCCAATAAGATCAGTGCAACGTCCGTTGACTTCTACAGGACCTCGACAATTTTTACTTGTCGAATTTTTGTATTTCATATTTTCTTGGATTTTGTACTTAATAAATCTTGAATTTGTAGAGCTGTTAAGAAATATATAAAAAACACAAATTCAAGATTTGTGGAAAGAGAATAGAAATTCAGTTGTTAGTAAATGGGCCCCTCAGAGTTGAAGTCCAGCAATATGATGCTTGTATTGTTAAACAACTGCATGTGATACATGATCATTCATTCAAAGAGGTTTATGGAGACATTGTACCCCCTTAACAGATAAAAACATCATTTGTTACAATACATAAAAGGTCATTTGAAGAACTTTAAAAAAAAAATGTCTTATATAAATCTATCAAAATGGAATATAGGGATCAGATTCACTGTAGGTATTAAAGGTTGTAAGTGTGTTTTTGTGCTTTCCTAGAGGATTTAGTGTAATTTGTTGTTAAAATTACATGTGAATATAGATATATGTGGAATATGTGTGACTGAACTAAAAAGATAGAGAATATACAAATGATTGGGCCTTATGCATACACTGCAGTCTTCCTGTAGTCCATCTCTGTCTGATCCATCAAGGATAAAATGAAATCTATCAATTTATGTCATTCAAATGCTTGTGATTTTAAGAAATTGCAGTTTAAATTATGCATGGAAATTGAAAATATACCTGAACATTATAAAAGTGGATGTGATCAATGGTCCAGATTGTCAAGCTGAACTGAAAATGAAACCTGTCTAGTCTATAAATCAGATGAGATGGGATAGCTTTGTCTGAACACACTCATAGGGGGAAATACAGTATTATAACATTTACAAAGAGAAGAAACTTGGAAATAAAAATTTGAATGCTGCAATGTAATATTCTTCATTAGGTTTCTTCTTCTTGCATTTCAAATTGCATTTGTGCGTTGTAAACCTTTACTGCCTGCTTAAAGGTGGCGTAAACTGTTGGAGCAAACATAGCAACTTTTTATATAAACTGCGGACTATCGCAAAACATAAAATTAACAGTCACTATCCTATTGTTGTGTAGGGGACAACAAAGTTTGCACCTGCCTAATTAGTCAGTAAGGGCCCTATTGTCACCTGGTTAGGAATGCTGTTTGTATTAGTTGGCCATTTACTTTTAGATAAAATGTTATTTAGTTTACCAACTACTGTGTGTGAAGTATTACTGTTTTAGATAGATAGATAGATAGATAGATAGATAGATAGATAGATAGATAGATAGATAGATAGATAGATAGATAGATAGATAGATAGATAGATAGATGATAGATAGATAGATAGATAGATAGATAGATAGATAGATAGATGATAGATAGATAGATAGATAGATAGATAGATAGATAGATGATAGATAGATAGATAGATAGATAGATAGATAGATAGATAGATGATAGATAGATAGATAGATAGATAGATAGATAGATAGATAGATAGATAGATAGATAGATAGATGATAGATAAAAACTGTTCCATACACCAGTGTAGCTTCCGTTAAGACATCGTCTAATTACATCCAACAAGCAGTATATCTTTCAAATTTGTTAACTCAGCACGCTTCTTGGGGGTCATCTTTGACCAGTCCCTCTCATTCTCTAATCTTATTAACAATACTGCCAAAACCTGTTGTTTTTTCCTCCATAATATAGCAAAAATACGGCGATTTCATTCACAGCCAAAACACTAATACATGCCCTAATCTTATCCCGTTTAGACTATTGCAATCTCCCCTTAACCGGTCTTCCTGACTCCCATCTCTCTCCCCTCCAATTAATCTTAAACTCTGCTACCAGGATCCTTCTGCTCTCTCCTAAAATGGAACCTGCTCAACCTCAACTAAAATCCTTAGCGTGGCTGCCTGTTAAGCAAAGTATAACATATAAAACCCTTCTACTAACATTCAAAGCCCTTCACTCCTCTGCTACATTTCTTCTCTTGTCTCACTATATGTTCCTAGTTGTCTTCTCCGCTCTTCTCAGAGCCACCTCCTCTTCACTAGAGATGGCGCGAACTGTTCGCCGGCGAACTTGTTCGCGCGAACATCGGGTGTTCGCGCTCGCCGGAAGTTCGCGAACGTCGCGCGACGTTCGCCATTTTGGGTTCGCCATTGTTGGCGCTTTTTTTTGCCCTCTCACCCCAGACCAGCAGGTACATGGCAGCCAATCAGGAAGCTCTCCCCTGGACCACTCCCCTTCCCTATAAAAACCGAAGCCCTGCAGCGTTTTTTCACTCTGCCTGTGTGTGCTGAAGAGATAGTGTAGGGAGAGAGCTGCTGCCTGTTAGTGATTTCAGGGACAGTTGAAAGTTTGCTGGCTAGTAATCGTTTTGATACTGCTCTGTTATTGGAGGGACAGAAGTCTGCAGGGGTTTGAGGGACATTTAAGCTTAGGTAGCTTTGCTGGCTAGTAATCTACCTTCTACTGCAGTGCTCTGTATGTAGCTGCAGTGGGCAGCTGTCCTGCTTCTGATCTCATCTGCTGACTGCTGCAATAACAGTAGTCCTTGTAAGGACTGCTTTTATTTATTTTTTTGTTCCAATACAGAGCAGTATCAAGCAGATTACTAGCCAGCAAACTTACTATCATCTGTCCCTGAAATCACTAACAGCTCTCCCCCTACACTATCTCTTCCAAGCACACACAGGCAGATTTTTCAGATACATTTTTGCCCTTGATCCCCCTCTGGCATGCCACTGTCCAGGTCGTTGCACCCTTTAAACAACTTTAAAATCATTTTTCTGGCCAGAAATGTCTTTTTTAGATGTTAAAGTTCGCCTTCCCATTGAAGTCTATGGGGTTCGCGAACCGTTCGCGAACCGCTCGCATTTTTGCGCAAGTTCGCGAATATGTTCGCAAACTTTTTTTCCGACGTTCGCTACATCCCTACTCTTCACACCATCCACATCCACTGTCACCTCTCATCTCAAACCCTTTTATCTTGCTGCTCCTTACCTTTGGAATTCCATCCCTGAATTCCTCCGTAAGAAACCCTCTCTCAAACTCTTCAAGAAGAAACAAAGAGCCTACCTTTTGGAGCACTAGAACATTAGCCTAGTTCTGTGCCTACTGACTATACCTTATCTTGTGCACTTTTTTTTCATCTCCAATTTGTGCCTGTATGTTAGCCTCCCATCCACTTAGACTGTAAACTCTATGGGGCAGGGACCTCCTTCCCACCATGTATCTTACCACATGGCACTTAAGCTCCTTGTCCTGATATGATTCTGTGTATATTTATTATGTGATTTGTCTTCCCTGTGTATACCTTTATATATATTTTGTACTTGTATGCACTGTACAGGGCTGCGGCTCCTTAACAGCGCTTTACAAATAAAGTTATACATACATACATACATATATTTGCCCTGTATGTGCCTGGGAGTGGGAAGAGACTGTTGCTGGGAGACTTCTGTTCAAAGGATCAGAGAGGGGCCCCTTCTCTTATAGGGGTCATTTAGATTACACCTTAAGCGGCTCATTAAGTGATTTTCTGTTATCCGCAGACTGGGGTTTTCTGTGCAAGGAGACCATCGACTACTATAGACATTAAAGTTTAATTCACTCTATGGTGACTATATTTGAATATTTTCCTGTTTTAAAGCAGAGCTCAAATACATTGTTTATATTTATTGTCCAGGATATTTGCAGTGGTCAGCTACAGTTAGCCTGCTGGCTAGTGATGGGTGAATCTGACCCGTATGTTTTTACCAAAATGATGAAAATTTGCCGAAATGCATTAAAGTCTACGTGCGACAATTTTTTTTTTAAATTTGCTGTCAGTGCTGGCAGCTTCTGTTGAGTAACAATGAAAAGCAAGGGATGGATGTTGTAGTTGAAGGTGACAGAAAGAGAAAACATTGTCTTCAAAATTGAGTGTGAGTCTATATATTCTTGAAGGGAAAGAGAACACTATTTTGTTCCTATTGTCCTAGATGACATGTGCAGATAAGTGTCTTCAAGATACTTATTAGATACAACCCTATCATTCAGCATCATATAATAAAGAAGCTGGATGTATAAGATGCCTGACACAAAAGTACTTAACTGGTGGACCTGTCATCTAGAATTAAGACAGCCTGTTGTGAAAGCATCAAAACTGCCTATACAGTACATTGTGCTGATGCTTTTTAGTTGAAAGCAATGGTAGATGCAATATTTATTTATAAGTGCCTCAAGCATGCTAAGCTGATTAGCCTGCCAAGCTAGCCAACACAGCATTATTTTAAAACCTACCTGACCCTTCATTTAGTTAGCTCTCCCATGTCTTATCAATGTGTGCACAATTCTGCACAATCTTGGGATGTAATGATATGCTATTATGTGCTCTAACACTGACATCTTTTCCTGACATTATTGGGAAAAATAAGCTTCAGTTATAGAAAGAGTTTATATTCACTTTACTATGCTTATTAATGCTCACACTCACTATATACAGTATATATATATATATATATATATATATATATATATATATATATATATATATATATATATATATATATATATATATATATATATATATATATATAATGGCTCAAAAGAAGCTAGCACACACAGGACTTATGGAGAAAAAAAGGTTTTTATTTTAACAGAAAAAAACTTTTGGTTTTTTTCTGTTAAAATAAAAACCTTTTTTTCTCCACAAGTCCTGTGTGTGCTAGCTTCTTTTGAGCCATTGTAAATACTAATACAGGTATGGGACCTGTTATCCAGAATGCTCGGGACCTGGGGTTTTCCGGATAACGGATCTTTCCATAATTTGGGTCTTCATGCCTTAAGTCTACTAGAAATTCACTTAAACATTAAATAAACCCAATAGGCTGGTTTTGCTTCCAATAAGGATTAATTATATCTTAGTTGAGATCAAATACAAGCTACTGTTTTATTATTACAGAGAAAATGGAAATCCTTTTTAAAAATTTGGATAAAATGGAGTCTATGGGAGACAACAATTCCGTAATTCAGAGCTTTCTGGATATCGGGTTTCCGGATAAGGGATCCTATACCTGTACATAGCGCTGCACCTTATACCAGTATACATGCTGTGCTGGCATTTCCAGTTCTATATATATATATATATATATATATATATATATATATATATATATGTATATATATATATATATATATATATATATACATATATATAATATAGACATGATTTATTCTGCTGGGGTTTTTTTTCTATGTGTAGCATTATGTTTATTATAGGTGTAGGGACTTCTATAATGATGGCTTTGGAACAGAATGATACATTCTCACTCACAGGGGCCGATTCACTATGGGTCGAATATCGAGGGTTAATTAACCCTCGATATTCGACTAGGAACTAAAATCATTCGACTTCGAATATCGAAGTCGAACGATTTAGCGCAAATCCTGCGATCGAACGATCGAAGGATTATTCCTTCGATCGTACGATTAAATCCTTCGAAACGAACGATTCAAAGGATTTTAATCCAACGATCGAAGGAATATCCTTCGATCAAAAAATCTCAGGCAAGCCTATGGGGACCTTCCCCATAGGCTAACATTGACTTCGGTAGCTTTTAGCTGCCGAAGTAGGGGGTTGAAGTTTTTCTTAAAGAGACAGTACTTCGACTATCGAATTGTCGAATAGTCGAACGATTTTTAGTTCGAATCGTTCGATTCAAAGCGAAGTAGTAGTCGAAGGTCGAAGTAGCCCATTCGATGGTCGAAGTAGCCCGAAAAACACTTCGAAATTCAAAGTTTTTTTAATTCGAATCCTTCACTCGAGCTTCATGAATCGGCCCCTTAGACAAATTCTGTTGAATATAATTTCAGGAAACACTTGATCCAAGTTTTCTGGAACCCATTGTTTTCATCATTTCCTTTATCTGTTACTTTCAGACAAAATTGCTGGAATCTATAATAGTTGGAAACCAGTTACTCTGCTGCTATCACTTGGCCAATGACATCTTAAATAGTTTTTTTCAAAAGGTTTCATAGTGAAACTATGTGAATGCTAATTCCAGTTAAAAAAAACTAAAACTTCACATTTTTAAACTTCAATTTTCAAATTTGAATTGTTTCAATACTTGATTGTAAAAAACTAAAAAAAATTACTTTAACTCAATCAAGTTTTTTTTCATGATTTCTTCTCTCCGTGATAACAATTTGTGATCAAACTTGAATGGAAAAAGTTGTGTTAAATTACAGGGGGGGAAAAACTTGGATCCATCCCACAAATTTGCATGCTTACAATATACAGATGCAGCCACTTTGGTTTGTCTGTTTGACACAGAATAACTAAACACAGATATCCCATTTATCTCATTTAACACAGAAAACTGCGTCACAACATCCCATCTAATTAAAGCATTCACCATTGTGAACAATGGAGCTTTGGTATGCTAATGAAAAGGTTAAATGCATTAAATGAGTTAAGATGACTTAAGATAACACAGTTTCTTCAATTACCCCTGAGTCATGACACATTTAACTCACAAATCCAAGTGGCTTCATCTGTACTAAAAAAAAAAAAAATAATTTGAACACACCTTGCATTAAGTTTTATAAAAGCTTGGCAGGTTTTCATCACTTTTTTTTCAATTTTCAATGCTTTGTTAGTTGATATATCTTGAAAATTCAAGTATGGAAGGATTGCAAAACTGTGAGGTCTCACAAACGAGATCTCAAAATTGAATTATTTTGTCCTCATTGTTAACAAACTTGTTAGCTCATTTCCATAAGAATGCATCTTGCAGTCCATTACAAAAATAGGTTGAACTGATTAGTTCATCTTTCAGTGAAACTTTGACTTTTTTTGTAATTAACCGAGAACTAGAGGGTCACAAATTAAAAAATGAATATTATTGTCTTACATTTTATAACTTAAATACAATGTTACAATTGCTATCATGATATATAGTTTTTTTATACTGTCTCTCTGTAGAGACTTTGAGCAAACTTGGAGATACTATATTGATGCGCGGGATAGCCCGCAGGTTGGAGGGGACACAAAATTGCCAGGTTACGGGCGGTTTACCCGCCCCTTTACCTTATTTTGTCCGCTCCAATTGGAGCTTTTTATAGGATCATGCCTGGATGCCCCGCCTCTTCCATGACATCAGAACTAAGAGGACATGGGTCTATAAATATGGAGGTGCATTGGGTTAGGTTTGGGTGTGGGTGGAGAAGGTGCGGGTTGGAGTCGGATATGTGCTAACTTTTTGTCAACCCACACATACATGTAATTACAACTAGTGATGGGTGAATTTATTCGCCAGGCGCGAATTCCCACAATTTGTCGCCGGCGAATAAATTTGTGGAACCGCAGCGAAAATTCGCCTGCGTCAAAAGAAATGGACGCTGGTGTCCGTTTTATTTTGTTTTTGTGAATTTTTTTGCCTTTTTGCGAATTTTACGGGAAATTCACAGATTTTTTGGCCAAACGCCCCAAATTCGCCCATCACTAATTACAACACTACAACAAGAGGGGAAGGTAGGATTGTATTCAAAGATCAATACAAGACATACGCTGCAAAGAGTAACTACTTTACTGAACCCTTCTATTATTTCCAGTAGAGAAATGGAAAATAAAATACTAAGATCTAGTTCTCATTTAACCCTAGCCTGTATTCTTTGATCCTTCACAGCACACATTTCCAGTAAAAACCACATAGATCTCCATAGATCAAAACCTGGCAGTCAGGTCTCTGACAGTCAGCAACCTAAGATCTGTGATCCATGGCAGTTAAGCAATTAAACATGAAAAAGGTCCAATGATATAAAACATATAGTACTGTCAGTTATTGCATTCATCAATCATCGCTTCAGTAAAGACAGTATTAACAGACATTATAATACATTTTACATTAGTATTATACTTCATAACTATTCCTCAGCTGCAGGCATGAAGAGAACGTCATTCCAAACCTGAGCTGTGAGTAAGGATACAGGGTCTATTTTCAATATATTCAAATCACCTTTTATACCTTTTTTCTCTAGGGCAAAGAAAGAGTCACATGGTGCTAAATATATTCATGCTGAGAAACTCCATTTCATACCAGGACTGCTCTGCGCTGTACGGGAGCATGAAAACATTTTTATGCTAGAGAAGGCAATAACTTTACACATTGAATCTAATCTGCAGTAATGCTCTAAGCATCACAAAATAATGTTATCTTTTAAAGCCCTGAATATTTCACTTTACACTTACACAGAGAAATGCTCAATTTATAAATAATCATGTGCAGAAAATGGGTAGAGTGTGATGGATGTGGGAAAAGCAGAAAGGTATAAAATGCTAACTACAGAGGGATCCAGGTTTATGCACTAGATGTGGAAGGTATCTGCTGCTTGAACAGATTGGCAGCATCTAAGCCAAGGCATTGTCCTTTAGGACTAATGGGGCATTAATGGCAAAACTGGCACAGAGTTTACAAATAGAAGACTGGAATGAGGTTTTCTGTTGGAGAAGTTGCAAAAAATGGTTAAATCTGAAAGCAGGATCTCAATTTACTCATTTTTTATTCAGAACTTTTTTATTAGACAGTGACACTGGTCCCTGGAGATTGGTCTCACTCTCTACCTAACAAAAGAATCTGCTATCCTTGGCCTGTTTAGTTCCATAATGGACAAGGTATGCAAGATTCTTTATAAACTACATTCATATGACAATCAATGGCAATAGTCAAAAATGATTAAATAACAAATATCTTTCAATAGGCTAACTTCTTACATGAAATACAGGAACTGAATGCCTTGATTAAATATGCTCCCATGTACAGGCACTGCTGCATGGGTGCCTATACAGAAAGTACAGTGCTGCTTCAATGGGAAGACATGAGGGGGCAAGGGCAATTTGACCTGTTGTACTTCTTTTTGAGAGCACCCTACAGTTAAAATAGCCTGCTCAGGGCTATATTTTGGTCTTTCACTGCACTAGGACCTCATCATGTATTCACCTTTTGCCGACTGGAACAAGTGCAGGACAGTTATCGTAGAAAAGAGAGAGATACCCCACTCTTCCTCAGATCCCATGCCTTTAGCTGCAAGTGCCCATTTCTGGGTTGGGGAATTTTAAATTTTAAATACATTGCTGTTTAAACGGGACCCCTTGCTGGGGCAAGGACAATTCAACTTGTAGTTCCTCTTGAGAACATCACACTTTTAAAACAACCATTTCAGGGCTATATAGGTCTTAAACTGCACTAGGAACTGAACCTCAGCCCGTCTCCACCTTGCGCCAACTGCACAACTGCAGGACAGTCTCCACATGCAGCTATCATGGAAGAGAGGGGCACCCCACTCTTCCTCAGCTCCCATGCCTTTTTCTACAATTACCCATTTGTGGTTTGGGGGGGTTCTTTTTAAGATATATATATATATATACTGTATTTATATACACACACAAATACATACTGTCAAGCAGGCCCGGACTGGCAATCTGTGGATTCTGGCAAATGCCAGAGGGGCTGCTATCAGGTGCCATAGAAAGTCAGTATTTAGTGGACTGGTGGGACCTGTTTGGGCCTCTTTGTACTTGGAATGCCAGAGCCTATTTTGACTCCCAGTCCAGACCTGCTGTCAAGGGTTAGGTAGCTGGGACCACCTTTCTGGGGGCAAGGCAGCCCATGACACAATCCCAACTCATAAGAGTGTAGTGTCTTTTAGGCAGTTTATTTTCACTTAACAAAATAAACAATTCAACATAAAATCCTTGCCAGTTAACTTCTAACTAACACAGGTCAGTTTTCCTAATGCACCAGGAGTAGGCCTACCACCTGTCTCACAATCAGAGAAGAAAATAAAGTCCCAACCTTATTGTGAATACAAGCTTCTCAGTGAGCCCACACAGGCAGCTTTTGCCTCAGGTATCCATAAAACAATTGGGCTGGACTAGCAGTCCTGGAACCACTCTGTTAGGAACCTGGGAGATATATAAGCTCCTAGACATTCCCAGGTATCCTGATAGTGACCTTACCACAATACATATACTGTACATATGTACTGGAGGACTGTCCTCCATATAGAAAATGAGACCATGTGCCTGGTGGGATACGTTTAAAGTTCTCACCATGAATGGTTGTATCAAAAGTATACTGCAGACTACATTGACTTGTACCCCTCCATGTGACATGCAACTGAACTAATGAATTCTCAGTAGGTATCCCAACAGCCCAAACCATGCCTGGCCATGTGACAGTCAGAGCAGATACAAAGAACCTTTGCACCTTCATTATCTACTGTACACAACACAACTGAAAGCATTGATAATGAAGAACCAGTTAAAAAACATTGATATCAATCAAGAAAAAGTAGCTTTCAAACCAAATGTGATACAGGGGAAGAGACCATAAACTGTATCTAGTGTTGCTGTGTTATTTTCATTCTGTTTCACTTGACTGATTTTATTTGCCATAAAAAAATATCAGAGATAAAAATACTGTGAATCAAGGTCAAGAAAGTTTTTGATCCCCCACTGTACATATAGAACTTTCTAAAGGTGGGAGGAAAATAACCTGAACAAAAGGCAACATATCTAATATTCCTCCTTTGTTCTCTGATATTATATCATAGTCGCTTAATGGCCAGGCTGTAAATCAGATTTTATTATCAGACAATTGTTTGCTTAAAACCTTCCCATAAACAGAGACAATAAAGGGAAGTCGATGCTGCATCATTTTTTAACACCGCCAGAAATGCTTTCAGTCCTTGTAATTATTCCATCCTGGATGCTACTTTAGCAGAATTCTGCTCATAAATCCCAATTTCACAATAGTGCACACATCAAAAATGTTACAACGCAGTAACTACCACTTACTATTCAGCCCAAGGAAATGCCGCATGCTTAAAGGGGATCTAAAGTTGGAAACAAAGTGCATGTATTTGACTTCCATAGAAGACATTTTTGCAATATATTTTTGTGTAGCATTTTTTGAAATATAAGCGCTTGTTATTCACTGCATTAAAAGAGAGACAGCCACTGAGATTCTGTCTTGGGGCTGGTGGTGCTCCTGTCTACTGGGTAGAGAGGCAGCCAATCAGAAATGGGAAGGCTTTTGGTGAGAGAAGTATTTTAACCTAGTGGCAGGGGCTAACATTGCTACAAAACATGTAACAAATTTCAACCAGTGTTGCGCTGATTGGTTCAAGACGATCACATGTCCGTATCTTGTTCCCTGGCCACGGAACTTCTTCTCAACAACACATATACAAAATATGCGGACTTGTGAAGATGAATTAAAGCTTCTTTATTTCTCAAAAATTAACAGTGCATAATCTCCTTACTACTGACACGTTTCGTGCCCAAAGGCACTTCCTCAGAGTATACTCTGAGGAAGTGCTTTTGGGCACAAAATGCGTCAGTATTAAGGACATTATGCACTGTTAATTTTTGAGAAATAAAGAAGCTTTAATTCATCTTCACAAAACATGTAATGAAAGCATAATGCAAACTAGCTTGTTTTACAATTTTTTTGTGACACTTTGTGCTACACTTAAATCCAATTTAAGGGCAGAGACACACGTGGAGATTCGGGGAGATTAGTTTCCAGTTGGCAAATTGTCTCTTCTTTGGGCAATTAATCTCCCCGACCTGCCTTCCCGTCGGCTAAAAGCTAAATTGCCGGCAGGATGGCACTCGGAGAGCTTAGTTTTTCTGAAGTCGCCCGAAGTTGCCTCACGAGGAAACTTCAGGCGACTTTGGAAAACAAAGTGCTCCAAGTGCCATCCTGTCGGGAAGTTAGAGTCTTGCCGGCAGGAAGGCTAGATCTCCCGAATCTGCCATAAAAACAAAGCACTGCTATATCCTATGCAAGAAAAGAAAAATAGCCCTAACTCTATTCCAGACAGCGGATTCAAGACTTGTACTAGGGTAAAACTACACGGGAGATTTCAATCATATTTTATGGGTTATTTTTTATGTGATCTTGCCATGCAACACCATGTAAAAGCATGCAACACCATGCAACACTAAACAACGGCAAAAGATTTATAGGATGCTACAAAATCTGATCTCCCTGTAGCTAGTCGGGTCCTTTTAAATATAGTCTATCCTTTGTATGAGAAAAGGCTCCAAGGCTGGTATTCTTAAATAGATGAAAAATTGCCCCATTATAATTACCCATAGCAACCAATCATATCAGTTCAGAGACTGAACTCACGTAATACAGTTTCAACATGTAAAAGACAATTTTTGAAATTTCATCGCAATTGAAGAGAACTGATTTAAAATCAAGGGTCCCCAAGGAGTGTTTTGCTCATTTTGTTTATTATCAATGCATCTGCCTTTAGATAAACAGCCTATTAGTCCCCATTCTCTCGCAAAGCTCTACAACTTGCATGATGTATGGATGGCAGAATGAGTGAACTACTAATAGATTTGGTGTCAGCTAGTGATAAAGGAAGCGTGTGGAAAATTGAAATAACCATGAAAAAACACATTGGAGTCAAAGCTAAAGAATAATTACATTGTGGTTAATGTACTTTTCGCTCAGCAATAGTGTATACATTGCCCTACGTTGTTAGAGAAGCTACTTTCCCATATGGTACAACTGTTCTTTATAATAAAAACAGCTTCTATAAATACAGTGATCATACAACTCCATAGGGCTCCAATCCCATTGTTTTTTTTTAAAACTTTTATTTATTACCAGCACAGTATTGTACAGTGAAATGACAATCAGCCATATTAAGCATAGTCATAATGTACTGGACATTTTAATAGTTAAACCCCCTGGGGACAACAGCAAGAGAGGGGAGGTTAAAGAAAGAAAAGAAAAAGAGAAAAGAAAGAGAAGAGTTGAAGTTGAAGGGAGATCAATAAAAGGAAGGAGGTATACACGTTATGTAGGACATGTTATCCCTACTTTGCACTTAGCTGCTTAAACCATGTTATTACCATCCATATAACCACATATCAAATCAAGCTTCTAATTGAAAAACCATCCAGCTATCTAGATAATACAAAAGCCAGTCCAGGGCCAGTAGAGGGGAAGTTTGTTTCCTATTAGTATAGGATTCATACTGTAATATCCAGAGGGTCCAAATTGTAGTGGGACAGCCACGAGCTTTGTATATATGCTCCGAGATCGGTAGAGTTTGCTCAACCAAGCTTTTCCAGAGGGTGGTTGTTGGTGGTAGATCAACTTTCCATTTTATAGCAATTGCTTTTTTAGCAAAAAACAGTAGAAAAGTAAGCAGTACTTTTTCTGTCCGCGAGGTGACCATGTCTCCAATCCCCTTGGTTAATGCAGAAGGCAAGGGGAACATAATAATAACATCTGCAGGATTTTTTTCTGGCACAGCAGACTATTTTTTTTATGGATAAATAGAACTTTTAGCGTGTTTTCTTGAACATTTTCTCCACTCGTAAAAACATGAGTTTTGTCGTGAACAAAAAAGATTGCTCATCCCCAGTTTCTGATGCAGATGTGAATATGTACTCCTTAAAAATGTGTCTTCGGCACACCACTTACTTGATAATTCTAGGGTGCATTCAATCCCAGGCTGCTTCAAGCCCAACATGGTAATCTCTTGGAAAAGGGGAAAAAGAAGCACACTGAAGGGGTTGTCCCCAAAAGTTTGTGCCAGATTTCTGCTGCAATAATGCTTTAAAGGCAGGAGCCAAAGTATGGTGTGCTTCTATTTCTCTTTTCCAAGAAATATGTACTCCTTGCCAGCATGAAAAATAAAGCAAATATTCTGGAACAGCAGCCCAGCCTTTGGGATGAGAGAAAAAATAGACAGTGGTTTAAATGAAGAGCATGATGTCACTTATTGCACCGGTGCACAAAATGAAATGCCTCCCAGTTTCACAGTGTCCTTTAGCAGGCAGGTAATAAACTCAGTGACTTTCGAAACTCATGCTCTGCAATATACTGCCTACTGAAAGATGTTCGAAACCAAGTTTTTATCAACTGCACATACTGTAAAATACTGACGATCTGCATGGGATATAGGGGTAATGATCCTATCAATTTTATCTAGAGACAATTTTAGGACACTACTATATAAATGCGGAAATGACTCGCAGGTGACGGTAGTGTATGAGGGTCATAAAACTAGAGATAAGAGGAAACTTAAAAGGAAAATGTCCCCTAGTTTTTGACATGAGCTCATTCAGTTTGGTTTTGTAGAAAAAGTGCATGAACACAATCTGAAATTCCAGGTACAGCTATAGGATCCGTTATACGGAAACCCGTTGTCCAGAAATCTCTAAATTACAGAAAGGCAATATCCCATAGACTCCATTTTATCCAAATAAACGAAATTTTTAAAATTTTCTCTGTATTAATAAAACAGTACTTTGTACTTGATCTAATGCAACCTCCCTCATCTTGCTTTACTGTGAAGTGATGAATTCTGGGACTTGAACTCAAGTGCACCACCCACTATAGAAAGCAAGTGCCAAGGGATTGCATTAAGCGGAGAGCCTACAGTGACTGGGAAAGTTTCTATTTATAATTATATGTTTCTACATTGGCTCAACTGAACGAACGTGTGAGAATACCTGGTGGTCTAGTGGTGCGAAGGGGACGCTCGTCGCTTCCTCTTCGGTCAAACGATGAATCCTCTTAGACGTGCTTCAGGGTTTTGTGACCACATCCAACATCATTGTGCTTGCCACAAAACTCAAATACGTAAAGGGGCCGCGGGCAATAATTTACTGTCTAATGTATGTGTATTTACAATAGTTCCTGGGTGCGATTCTGAGTTTGTTTAACCTGTTCTTGACCTTGCCTGTCTATATCTCATCTAATTTGCTGCCTGTCCTGACCCTAGCCTGTTTTTGATTATTTTCTTGGATCACAATTCTCTACTACGCTATTGGTGTGTTTGACCCGGCCTGTTACCATGACTACCCTCTTGTCTCCTGATTGTGTACTGCTCTGCCCGATTCATATTGACCCGGCCTGTTCCACAACCATGCTCCTATTCCCCCCCATTCTTCCTACTAATGTTCCCTAGCCTGTCCAGTACTCTCTCCCTGGTCCTTTCACTTTAAGACCTGTCGGCATCCGAGTAGAGTGAGCCAGGACCTTGGGGTTTGTTCTGGGTTTGGGATACCATATGCAATAGACCTTACATAAAAAGGGGGAATATTTTCCTTTTAAAGAACCAATAAGACTAACAAAACAGTGTTGGATTCGAATTGACATATTAGCCGTCCTTCCTTTCCTTCCTTTTCTTCCTCCCCATTTCTGCTGAGCCATCCAACCCTCCATCCTGGTATTAGGGCATGCCCATTAGCTATAAAATGAAGACTTAGGATATTATATGTTCTCTTCATGTCTGCTTTGGTTTCCTCCCACTTGCCAAAAAAGTTACAGGCAAGTTCATTGGCATCAGTGTTTGTGAATGACATAGTAACTTAGATTGTAAGCTCCACCGGGACAGGGACTGATGTGTACAATATCTTTAACTGTTTTATACAAATAAGAGATAGCTACCAGATTCTAGGAAGCTTCTTAGCTGCTGTGGAATTTCTTTAAATTGTTTTTCAGCAAAATCCAGTGACATCTGCCTAATTCTGTATATATGCATGGATGGTGTGTTCTCGATGAATATTCTTTGTACATGTAGCACGCTTATAACCATTCTATTGATATTGACGAGTTTAGATGACTCTGAGTACCAAAACATGTTTACAAGTGTCAGAAAGAATTTACATCATTGGCGTGCAACTAACACAAATGAAAACCTTTTTTTTTTCTTCCCGCGAAACAAATTCTAGCGTTGATTTGTGAAAATATTCTCTGCTCTCCAAATGCAATTTTCGCCAATAAAAGTTTGCTCATCCCTATACGGAATGTACTGCCTGTTACAATTCTGCATGTGGATTACCTGGCAATACCTTTTAAGCTGTTTTCAACTCAGCTCCACTTTTAGAAAATATGGCACTTTCGTAACAGATAGAAAACATACTGGGGTTAATGTATTAGGGGTGTAATCTACTATTTGTTGGTCAATTTTAGTAAGAGATAATCGCCAGGCGCGAATTCACAGTGAATTTGCGCGATTTGCCGCCAGCGAATAAATTCGTGAAACACCTGCAAAAATTCGCCGGCATTGAAAAAAAAATGGACGCCGGCGCTGAAAACGGACACCGGCAACAAAAACGGATGCTGGCAGCGACAAATGGCGCAGTTTCGCGAATTTTTCGCCGCTTTGCGAATTTTGTGGGAAATTCGTGAATTTTCCGGCGAAGCAAAACGGCGCAAATTCGCCCATCACTACTAGTGCTGAGAGAATCTGAAAAACTAGAAAAAAACAGTTAACAAAAGTGCCAATGTTTTGCAACTTTTTTCCTCACTCCAAATGCATTACAGTCAATGGGCATTTTTTCTTGTAATTTTTTTTGTCTCAGAGCCTTTTTGTCTAGCTGTCTTTTTATCCAAATGCATTTTTTTCTTGTGGCAACATTTTTGCCTTACCAATTATCTTCTCTATAATTGTCTTGTCTCTGCAAAAAAAATGTTTGCTGCAAATTTTTGATGCAGTTTTGTGAAAAAAAAATTGCAGATGACAAAATGCAGAATTTTGCTGCAAATCCATGCTTGGTGAAAAAATCACTAATAGTGGTCATTTTTTAAAACATTACTGACAATTTAATTCTTTCACTTCACACTTGATTTGCATTGGAGGACATGACTAGGCTACTGATATCACTAACATTCAGTAGAGCAGAAGATAAAGGTGCCAGTTAAAAAAAAATGTTTCTGGCAGTCAGGAAAGTTTTGATCAGACAGCAGCTAATCATTCAGGATTCCCCAATTCCATCTATAATAAATAAAACAAATCAGGCCCATTTTGTTACGTCACATACTGTATAGCATATATCCAGGTTGCTGTTTAACAGTAAGGGAGGTTATTTACTAAAACTTGCCTTGAAACTCCCAAACCCGAACACCCTTAATTTACCAATAATTTTTCTTGAAAACATCAGTGCAAAAAAAAACAAAAAAGCTCAGACAAAATTGAGCATCAGTTAAAATTGTGCAGCTTTTCAATTTGATGCTATCAAATAGTAGGGAAAACTTTTCAGACCAGTCAGATTTATGAATGAAAATCAACACTAAACGCCTGAAACTTTTGAGAACCATGAAGACAAAAAGCATGTAGCAAAGGTAAAGGGACCATCTGCCATTGACTTTTACATGATTTTGACAGGTTTTAGCTGGAATATTTTTAAATTTGAATGATTACCTTTGGGGTATAGTACATCTTGAAAAAATTGAGCTATTTTTCTCAAAAAATTTTTTTTTTTCCCTTTTAAAACCTGAATAGCAAAATTTGAACTTTAATAAATTGGGCCCTTAATATTTATTAGTTACCCTTGAGAGTATGGAATATGGATACACAGCAGAACCCTGCCAGGCACTGTTACTTTTTGAAATTCTATCAGACTTGCAGCTGTCTATTTGCACAGAACATGCGGATACAGTACCCCCTCGCTGTATAAAGAGCTTACATATGCAAACACTGTAATTGGGCATTTGGTATTCTCTGTGTTGTGCTTGTTTACACGTTTGCAATCATTTATTTTTCTCTGTTTGAAATCGCTCTGGTCTGTTTATATGCATCAGTGCTCTCTGTATTAATCAGTGCGCAGTAGGTAAGTGCTGCCTACTTATCTTACTAGGCTGGGATTAAGCCATGCATTTAGATATTGTGTCTGTTGCTTTCTTATATTTCTCCAAGTTCTTGATGTAAACACAATTTTCATGTATTTATTGTTCTTTTTGAAATAAGCTCTTTGGATGCACTTTTTTCTAATCCTAGCTGAATTCCTACCACTGATGGAGCTTCTCCCCCTCCACTGCTATAACAACTTACACTCCTTAGGTCTCTAGTATAAATAAGCCTAAAGCAACGGGACTTTCTGAGTTTTCTTGAAAAGTTCTGCCTCTCATGTGAGCAGCTTTTTTGGTTCAACTGAGTGGTAGGGAATTCCCTGGTATATAAACCCTATCATAACGGATAGGGTGAAAGTGTGATCTAGTCACAATGGTTCCATAATCCTCATTGAGACAGGTGTTATTTTTTTAATGTAATGTACTGTACTTGACTAGAAGTGGGAATTGTTGTGAAACCGCTGGGGTAAGGATGTAAAGAGTGAAAAAAATATTCACATTGAACTCCTCAAATGAGGTTCCCTTTTACTATTAGACTGCTGAGTCTTGTCCTGAGGAGATAACCCTCCTATATTGAGCCATTCTCTTATTGAGTGGTTGTTTAGTCTCCACAATGTATAGACACCATAGACCACATTACTTTTAATGTGCTTTGGTTTTGGGTCTTTTGAGTGTACCAAATTTTCTGTCAGGGTGTTGCTTTGCTTTAAAATCACAAGAATGTGATTTTTGTTGAAAATCTCAGATTTTCTAATTTTCCAGCCACATATGGGATGAAGGAACCTTATGTGCTTTAATTGTGACCCAGGTATCATCCATATATCTGAACCAATGGTTTGGGGTTTTTCCCTTGAAGGTGTTAAGGGCTTTCTTTATCACTTACTCCATGTAAAGGTGTCACTGTGATGGGAGTGATGGGTGAACCCATAGCACAGCCATGTTTTTGTCTATAAATACCTTCCTCTAAAAATCTCATAGGAATGAATAGAGATAATTTTACCGTGAATAGGCAGCAAGGTGAAAAAATGAAAACGAAAAGGAAAAAATAAAAACAGGTGCACAGTGGCCTGTTCTTAGCACCAGTGGAGAGCCGGGGGAGCAGGGGGTGCAATTGGGCCAGGGCCCCCCGGCAGCTCGCACGCCACTGACTCCGCCAGAGATTCAGGCTGATTCCAAGCATAAGGAGGGGGGCCCAGCTGCACGTCCCACACAAGGGCTCACCTCCCTCTAGTTATGTTACTGCTTAGCACTTTTCCACTTGACCTAATACCCTTTGCCATTTGAACCTATAAAATCAATACTTTGCATTCCCAGAATGGAACACAAAGAGTTACACTTTTTTCTGTATTCAGCAGAGCCTGTATTTGGTAAACCTTGCCCAAGATAAATTGTACAAAACATTCCGTTTTCAAACATGCTTCCTACCAAAATATTTTTCTCACTGTTCCTCAAGCATTTGAAACAACTGTTCTTTTCTATATTTCAGAGGCAGGATAGGTTTTGGCCATTTTCATTAGCAAGAAGTTGCAAATGCAATTTTTAATTAAATGAAATGTACTGTAAATGCACGATGAATAAAAGCAAACCATAAAATGTTATATTTACTGCCTTGATTTGTGATGCATTGCAGTCCTTTTTTTATGTATTTTCAGTCATCTTTTCCCTTTTCCTCTGTTTACATCTCCATTCCCATGCTTATTCCTTTTATTGCAAAAAAAAAGCTTAATGTAGAACAAATTTTAAAATAGACCTTTTACATTTCGCATTTAGACAAGAATCCCATTCCCAGTGAACTCTCTACATTGCTTTAAACCCTTACGAGAAAGCTTGGTTAAAATACTGTTGACACATATATAATTGTATTGTGATGATAGTAAGAAATTGAGAAATGCAAGGGCAGGTGGCCTTTTATTGAATAAGCTGATGGGATATTGAACAATTCAGGAACAATATTTTATTTGTATATATAACGCTATAGTAAACTGACTGGCACCATAATTTAACTTTACCCCAATACTTTGCTCTGGGCCTTCATTTTCAGGGGTTGAGCCCTTGCAACAGTATGGAGGCAGGGTATTGTACAACTGTAATGATAATTGGGTGCCAGTGGTTCTTGATATTTAACCAGGGAACATATTTATTAAACCGAATAATCCACAAAGGAGTTCACTTACGGGTGAGCAGGAACATAGAGCAACAAGATAATACTGTAGGTATATACTGCAAAGGTAGTCCCGACAGGGAAAAGAGCATACACAGCAGCAATGAAGGTACACCCATCTTTCAGTCTTTACCCTAAGTGGAATTTAGGGGAATCACTACATCCCTAAATCAGTACACTTAGTCCCTACTCTTAGTACCCGGGATATTAATCCCACTCACACTGCTCATGGAGTTTCAGGCTGCTCAGCCATATAGCCTGATTATCTGTCACTCCTAGTAAGTGACCTATTACTGTGATTAGCCTATCCTTGCTAGACCTGATCTGTCTAGGTACACTTTCTCCTTCCTGCTTGTTCAGGAACAAGATGGCCCTGAACAAATGGCTGCTCAGACTTATACAGTATAGTAGAGCACAGTGCCATCTACTGGTCACTCGTTGAACTAAAGATGACAAAGCAAAATGGCAGGATCAGGAAACAGCTCCCCCTCCTAACTGTGTTTTAGGACCCCCCAAGACAAAAAAGTCACTAAGACAAAAATAATCATCAGGACGTTTAACTTTATTTATAAAGCACTGCAGGGAGATGCAGCATTGCACAATCTTACAATAAAAGTACACACAAGGAGGGTAAGTAACATAACAAATATAATAAATATATATCAGTACACAAAGCTTAAAGGAATTGTTCAGTGTAAACATAAAAACTGGGTAAATAGATAGTATGTGTAAAATAAAAAATGTTTCTAATATAGTTAGTTAGGCACAAATGTAATGTATAAAGGCTGGAGTGATTTCATATATAACATGTCAATCAGACCACTATTCCTGCTTTTCAGCTCTCTTGGTTTACACTGACTGGTTACCCTGGTTACCAGGCAGTAACCAATCAGAGACTTGAGGGGGGGGGGCACATGGGTCATATCTGTTGCTTTTGAATCTGAGCTGAATGCTGAGGATCAATTACAAACTCACTGAACAGAAATGTACCATGTGGCCCCCCTTCAAGTCGCTGACTAGCTCAAAGTTATAGAGCTGAAAAGCAGGAAGTCAGATTCTGGCTGTTTTATTAGACATCTGTTCACTCCAGCCTTTATATATTTCATTTTTGGCTAACTAACTATATTAGAAACATTTTTTATTTTGCACAGCCTATCTGTTTACACAGTTTTTATTTTCTCACTGAACTGTTCCTTTAAGTGCTATGTAGTGAGAGAGACTGTAGAAAGGAGATCCCTGCCCCAGATAGCTTACAGTCTAAGGGTCTGGCCACACGGGCAGATTCGGTGAGATTAGTCGACCGGCAACTAATCTCCCCGATCTGCCTTCCCCTGCCTTCTGCCGGCTAAAATGAAAATCGCCAGGGGGCAGGCACTCGGAGCACTTTGTTTTCCGAAGTTGCCGGTAATTGCCTCACGAAGAATCTTCGGGCGACTTTGGAAAACGAAGCAATCCGAGTGCCTGCCCAAAGGTGATTTTCATTTTAGCCGGCAGAAGGTAGGGGAAGGCAGATTGGGGAGATTAGTTGCCGCGAAGAAGAGGAGATTTGTTGCCTGGCGACTAAACTCCCCGAATCTGCCCATGTGGCCAGACCCTAAGTGGGCACAAATTGAAAGGCAAAAGTACACAAAGTTTAAGGGCATTGTCTCTAATGTGCCAGGATAAGACACTAAGGGGCAGATTTATCAAGGGTCGAATTTCAACCTAAAAATTCAAGCCTCGAAGTAAAATCCTTTGAATTCGAAAATCGAATTCAAAGGATTTTAGCCCAAAATATTTGATCGAATGATCGAATAAAAATCATTTGAATCGAACGATTCAAACTATTTTAAGTGATCGACTGAATGATTTTTATTTGCTCATAACCAAAACCTATCTACAATGTCCCCATAGGCTAACATTCAATTCGATAGCTTTTATTTGGCGAAGTATTGAGTAGAAGGATTTTTTAAAGAGACAGTACTTTGATTATCGAATGGTCGAACAATTTTTACTTCGAATCGTTCAATTCAACCAAATTCGATCGAATCAGATTCTAACTATTCACTCGAGCTTAGTAAATCTGCCCCTAAAGTTCAAGTGCTTCAAAAGGTAGAACTGAAGAGACTGAGAGAGCACTTCTTAGGAAGGAATTCAGGTATAGAGTTCCAGATATAAGGAATAGCGAGATTTAAAATAAAAAGAAAGATTAAGAGTTTATATATGGCAGTGGTTGGGGATGGTTTGAAAAGTGATGGTGGCACTGAGAAGAGAGGAGGAGACAGTCTGGAACACATAGTGAAACAGTTGAAGAATTGTACTGAGGGGAAGTGGAATGAAGCGTTTTGAATGTTAGCAGGAGGATTTTATATGCTATCCTTTGCTTAAAAGGCAGCCGTGATAGAGATTTTACCTGGGGGTTGAGCAGATTTGCTTTTAGGGGAGAATAGGAGGATCCTAGTATCAGAGTTCAAGATTGATTGTGTAGGGGGCTGATAAATGTATGTCCCATTTATAGGGCATTCCCTGCCACCGAAGGGCCCCTAAGTTATACAGAAGCTAGACTACATTTCCTGGATCAAAGGATGACCCCTAATTATCCAAAATGTAGCCAATATATGGCACTGTATGACAGTATATAAATTGAGCACACATATGCTCAGGGTCCATTTTATTAGTCCCCTTACCTGAGCAGGTAGGAAGGGTGAAGTGGAGCCCAGACAGGGTCAGATCTAGCAAGTGATTGGCTAGCTCACTTTCATAGATCACTCTAGGAATAGTGATGGGCGAATTTCTCCCGTTTCGCAAAAAAATTCCTGCAAAATTTGCGAAAAATCGTGAAATCAGAAAGTTCACGGAAAAATCTAGTAATTTGAACGGTTTCACTAAAAAATAGAGCAATTCGAACATTTTCACTAAAAATTCGAGCAATTAGAACGGTTTCACGGAAATATGGAGCAATTTTCACAGACAAATTTTTGCAGGAGATTCACAAATTTATTCGCCGGCGGCGAAACGTGGAAATTCGTCGCAAATTTGTGCCAGGTGAATTTATTTGCCCATCGCTATCTAGGAGTGATACACTATTTAGCTGAGCAGCTAAGACTCCACTGAAAAGTGTTGAGTAGCGATGAGCGAATGTGTCCCGTTCTGGTTCTCTGAAAAATGGCAAAATTGTGAAATTTGTAAAACAGCAAAAATCCCATTTTGCAAATCACATTGAAGTCAATAGGTGTAAAAAAAATGTTTATGTTCAACAATTTTTTTACGCAAGCTATTTTTCTCACTCCAAAAAGTCAATGGGTGGCTTTCTTGTGCCATTTTTTTGTCTTGGTAACTTTTTTGTCTTGAAGACATTATTGTCCAAATGCATTAAAGTCAATGGGTGTAAGGTCCCTGCTGTGTCAGCGTTGCGCCCTGGTCGGTGTGGTCGCAGGCGCAGTAATCAGGCAACTGATGTGCGCCTGCGCGCCGCATCGAATGCGGGCGACGGACGCCGGCGCGGAGGCGCGGGCGACGGTCGCTGGCGCCGGGGCGTGCGCGACGCAACGGACGCGCGCGACGTGACGGACGCGCGCGACGTAACGGACGCGCGCGACGGACGCACGTAACGGACGCGGTCTGATGACGTCAGTTGGCGCCAAACTAGCGCTATTTAAACCTGCTCCAGTCTCTGCTCTGTGCCTGGTTATTAGGTTTATAACTGAAACCCTAGCGTTGATACCTTCCTGCCGATATTGTGATTGACCCCTGCCTGTACCTGGACTCTGATTCTTGCTTGTTGCCTAGACCTTCTGCCTGTTTACCGTTGACGATTCTCGCTGCCTGCCTTGACCCGGATATCCTGACTACGCCTTTGCCTGATCCTTCTGTACCTCGTTTAGTCTCACTGGCTACTCTCCACACCCCTGCTTCCTGTTTCCAACCTCGGGTGAGTTAGCGGGTGTGTGAGGCGCTTGTGGTTCATTATCTTCTGTTCCTACTCCTTCTACGTCTGGATCATACTGGTAAGCTTGACAGTATAACCAGGCCATGGATCCAGCTGAAGGGGCTTCACCGCTTACCGTACTCATCCAACAGATGTCGGAATTGACACAAGCAGTGAGGGAGCTTCAGAGCGGATATACCCAGATGCAATCCCAGCTGAGGGCCCAACCATCCACCGCAAGCCAATCCACTGTAGCTGCTACCGCTTCTGTTGGTCCCACTGAGGTACAAGTTCTCACCTCCGAAATCTCGGAACCTAAAGTTGCTTTTCCCGAAAAGTTCTCTGGGGATCGGAAAGCCTTCCGTAATTTCAGGAGCAGCTGCAAACTCCTTTTTTCTCTGAAACCTCACACATACCCCGATGAGAACACACGAGTAGGGGTTATTATTACCTTTCTGTCCGGAGAACCCCAGACCTGGGCCTTTCGTTTAATGGATCGACGGAGCCCTGTATTAGCCTCTGTGGACACTTTTTTTGATGCCATGGCGATTCTCTATGACGACCCTCATAGAGTCTCCACCGCTGAAGCCGCCCTTCATGCTCTCAAACAGGGAACTCGTCCTGCGGAGGACTATACGCTTGAGTTCCGGCAATGGTCCGAAGATACGGATTGGAATCCTGCGGCCCTTAAGCACCAATATCGTTTGGGTCTTTCCCCTGAACTGAAAAACGAGCTCGCTCGTACAGGAATTCCAGACACGCTGGAGGGTCTCATCACTCTTGCCATCCAGCTCGACCAGAGACTCAGAGAGCGCAGAGAAGAGGAGAAAGCCGAAAAGGCTGGCCTGATACCTCATACCTGGGTTGTACCTACCGCCCCTCCTCCAGTCCAAGTACCTTTTCCCTTGCCTTCTTCTTCTTCAGATTCGTCCTCGGAACCGATGCAAATTGGAGCCATCAGGTCTGCCCTCACTGCGGAAGAACGCCTTCGTCGCCGCAGATTAAACCTTTGCCTCTACTGTGGCCAGGCCGGTCACTTACTAAGGAGCTGCCCAACCCGTCCTACGGGTAAAGACTTTTTTAGTAAAGACTTAAAATGTTGTAACAAACCAGTACCTTTACTGACAGTCTCTCTCTTTCTGCAGTGGGGAAGTCAAACAGCAAAACTCCAAGCCATCCTTGATTCCGGAGCAAGTGGCTGTTTCATGGACAGTACGATTGTTTCCCAACTCCAGATTCCTCTCCAACCTAAGAAGAATCCCATTTCCCTTCGGGTGGCTGATGGTTCCTTAATTACTTCGGGCCCAGTGGTGCAAGAAACCATTCCTCTTTTTGTTTCCCTCAATAAAAAGCATTCGGAAATGATGAATTTAGATGTGGTCACGTCTCCTCTTTTTCCTGTCATTTTGGGGTTGCCATGGTTACAAAAACATAATCCATCCATCAATTGGGCCACAGGGGAAATAACCTTTCTTTCGCAATTTTGTCAATCTAAATGCAGATTCGAAAGTTATCCTTCTTCTAGTCAAGTTTGTTCGTTATCCTCCTCATCCGAAGTTCTTCAAATTCTTCCTCAAAGCTATCGGGAGTTCGCAGATGTGTTCAACAAGAAAGGTGCCGATTCTCTACCCCCTCATCGCATCTATGATTGCCCAATTAATCTTTTGCCCGGTTCCCAAGTACCCTTTGGTCGTATTTACCCGTTGTCCGAACCAGAACTAGCTGAACTTCGCTCATATCTTGATGAAAATTTGGCCAAAGGTTTTATTCGTCAATCTTCTTCTCCAGCCGGGGCAGGGAAATTCTTTGTCGAAAAGAAAGATCACTCATTAAGACCCTGTATTGATTATAGAGACTTGAACAAAATAACGATCAAAAACCGATATCCTCTTCCTTTAATTCCAGAGTTATTCCAACGCTTAACGGAGGCCAAGATTTTTTCTAAGTTGGATCTGAGGGGAGCATATAACCTGGTCAGGATACGTGAGGGAGACGAGTGGAAGACGGCGTTTCGTACTCGCTACGGCCACTTCGAATATCTGGTGATGCCGTTCGGCCTTTGCAACGCTCCCGCAACATTCCAGCATTTTGTCAATGACATTTTTCGGGACTTTCTTGACATTTTTGTTATAATTTATCTGGATGACATTTTAATTTTTTCTAGTTCCTTAGATGAACACAGGATCCATATGAGGAGGGTTCTTGCTCGCCTTCGCACTCACCAACTCTATGCCAAAATTGAAAAGTGCATTTTTGAGCAGTCCTCTGTTGAATTTCTAGGATTCTTTATTTCTCCTCTAGGCATCCAGATGGATTCAAAGAAGATCGCGGCAATCCTCGACTGGCCAGCTCCCACATCCAGGAAGGCAGTTCAACGCTTTATTGGTTTCGCAAACTTCTACAGGAAGTTTATTAGAGGTTTCTCTCAGACTATTCTACCAATAACAGAGCTGACTCGCATGAATAAAAATTTTTTTTGGTCCTCTCAAGCCCAAGTATCTTTCGAAAACTTAAAGAAACTTTTCACATCAGCTCCTATCCTTTGTCATCCTGATTTATCCTTACCATTTGTTCTAGAAGTCGATGCCTCTGAAGTTGCGGTGGGCGCTGTTTTGTCCCAAAGATCTGGGATCCAAGAGGAGCTCCATCCAGTAGCTTTTTTTTCCCGTAAAATGGCAAAATGTGAATGCAATTACGATGTGGCCGATCGGGAACTACTCGCTATTAAACTGGCACTGGAGGAGTGGCGTTATCTTCTGGAAGGTTCCAAGCACCCTATTCTTATCTTCACCGACCACAGAAACTTGGAGTACCTTCGTTCCGCCAAGAGACTGAGACCAAGACAAGCGAGGTGGGCTCTTTTCTTCATGAGGTTTAATTTCCACCTTACCTATCGGCCTGGATCTAAGAATACTAAAGCCGACGCCTTATCCCGTATGTTTACCCTCGATGACGAAATACCTTCTTCTCCTGAAACCATCCTAAAATCCAACAATTTCCTTTTACTACAGCCGACCCTTCTTAAACAGATCCAGAACGCTTCCAAGTCCATCATGGAACCAGCCCTCGTTCCTAAGGGAGGATTTCTTCTTCTAAAAGACAAGATTTTTGTTCCTGAGGAGATGCGGTTGGAGGTTCTTAAAAGTATACACGACTCCAAATTGGCCGGACATCCAGGAGTCAAGAAGACTATTATCGCAGCTAAAAGATCGTTCTCTTGGCCAGGATTAGCCAAAGATTGCTTCCAATTCGTTTCTTCATGTGAAATTTGTGCCAGATCTAAAGACTCTCATTCTAAACCCTTTGGCCTTCTTCAACCCCTTCCTGTCCCTTCCCGTCCCTGGAGCTCTGTTTCGTTGGACTTTATCTCGGAATTACCACAGTCTGATGGATGTTCTACCATAGTGGTATTTATTGACCGTTTGACCAAGATGGCTCATTTCAAGTCCTTGCCCAAGCTCCCTTCCGCTTCCGAAACTGCAGACGTTTTCATCAAGGAAGTTGTTAGGCTCCATGGTCTTCCGCAGGAGGTGGTATCGGATCGAGGCCCACAATTCACATCTCAGTTCTGGAAAACCTTGTGTGGCGCCCTTCA